>OY293415.1:38704238-39428102 GCA_958502065.1 Chrysolina americana | reverse complement strand
AACGGAAGAAGAATTAGGCCAACTAGTTCTAGAAGCAATTCAAAACATTACATTGGATGTACTTAACAATGTTTTGGGTTCAAAAGTGTGACGATGTTACCTGTGTTTAGAAAATACTGGTCACTTGCCCGAAAACCTTTTGTAATTAAAGAGCCGTAATTTAAACAACTATAAATGATATACGAAGTATTTCAGAATAAAAATGGCTTTGAATTTTGTTATAAAAATTACAGGGCCGTATTAAAAAAAAATTATTGAGGTTCTTCGGAAACGAAATGTCGATGTGGAAATCTGTAGACGTCGTCTTGTTGAGCACAAAAAGTGTCAATTAAATTATTTTTTGATATTTTTTAAAATAACGTCAGAAATAAAATCAATTTCGAAAATTTTACTGTATTCAAAATATTTCGAAAACAGAAAAAAGATACTCCACTCTAGCAAACTCCATATAAAAGGCCTTTGGATTGTGCAACTTTTCTCTCATTGATCCAAAATTGTAACTCCAACCGTTTCCGAGATCCTAATGATATCCCATCCTCATCTTGGATACACTGTATATTACATTTTATCTAGGGCAAAAATAACATTGTTATTTTTGATTAATAATAATATAAAAACAAGAGTACTGACACAGCAATGTATACTTTCACAAACTTATCGATTCAAATAACCCCATAAGAAAAAGTCCAACGGCATTGAATCGGCGATCGAGGTGGCCAATACTCCCTATCTCGTCCTATAACTTTGCCTCTGAACATTTGAGACACTGCTTGACTGCAAAGACCAATGCCAAAATCCCATTTTATGCAAGCCTAAGATTAAAAAAATCCCGTATGTGGCCGATTTTGATATGGTGTCACTGTATTTCGAATGTATGTATGTATGGAACGTACACTCACTGTTGTCCATATTTATCGATTCCTTCGATTGGTATAGGCACATATTTTTCGTAATCGGGACGTAATAGTGATTTCCCAGGATCACCTTGAAGAATACCGGTTATTGTTGCGCTAGGACAAACAGCCACGACTCTAACATTGGTTCTTTCGTAATGAAATGACAATCCCCAGCTTCTCGTGAATCCAAGAATGGCACATTTTGTTCCGCTGTAAATTGGCCATAACGCCGAACCATACAAAGAATCGGCAGAGCAAGTATTCACTATAACGGCTTCCTTGCCTTGTTTATGATTCTTCAGGTAGTTCTCCAGTCCTAGGACGATTCCCATGGCAGTTCCGTTCTGAAAGCGAGAAATAATAATCGTTCACACTGCCAGAGAGAAGGGCGTACTTCATCCAATGAAAACATGAACCGGGTGTCCACGGAAGTTGGCTTGCCCCTATAACTCTTTTGATAATTGAATAATATTTGTAGGAGCCGTTTAATGCATAAAACTGCAGTTTTTTGACAAGTACCTCAACTTCATGCAAGCACCGGCTCCACTGGAAGTGACTAAACTTTCGATATTTAAACGGGACACCTGGTATATTTTCAGTTTTTTGTCTCCATCTCCAAAAAACAAAACACCTCCATGGACACCCGGTATACTCATAAAAAATTGTTTATACTTTGCATTGCAAGTCGTGAATGAATGAAAATAGTCGGAATACTCACAACATTTATTGCTGTTTGCTTCTCCCAAATAACATCATTCGTAATCCCAGCGTTGTTTATTAAAATATCGATATTTTGGAATTGTTCCAACGTTTTTTTGAAGGCATCTGAAAAGTTAATGTTATTTTGGTCAATTTGGTTTACTTATATATTTTTTCGATTCAGTTCTTATTTTCATCTTCCTTTCGCTGTCATACACTTATTTTTTATTCAAAGTATCACAGACGTAAAACTTATTCTTCAATGTGCATAATGTTCAGTATTTCTACTGTACTTACACATTCACAATTCACAAAAAATAATTTTGTGGCGCAAATATTAAATTATTGAGTATTTGAAAAATATCGTGAATTACCCTGTAGCAGTAAATATTTTTAGCTACAAATTTCAATGTACATCTGACCAAAACTTGCATTGAACTTACATACGCAATATAGGTAAGTTAATGCAGTTTTTCAATTTGAGGTAAGAAACTGATGAAACCAGCATTTCTCGCCACTTTAACGCCCTGTTTCTAGAAAACTGGTTATAGGATCGGATGTAGAAAGCATACCCCTCAAGACGTTACTAAACATACAAACACAAAATACTATATCGAGGTGTAATTTTCGAAAATATGCCTTCCTAAGGTGAATATGAATATTTTTAGTCATACGTATTGACCTTTGTATTACTAAAACAAGTAAAAAACGTGTGTATGCAATGGAAATTCAATCTAGCTCGTAAGTTAACAAAAAAAATTACTTAAGAAAAATGCGGGGTCCTATGAAAAAAACTTTCTTAAAGAGTAGGAAATTTCCAATAAAAAACTGAAAGTTTCGGAAGTTGAAACTGTTTTACTGAAAATTTTCTGGTTTTTGAGATTCTTCTATTCAAATTTCTCAGTTATAAATTATTATTTTCGAATCATCAGCAAAAAACGAAATGCCTTCTTTTTGTCATGTTATTTTGTGAGCGACAATTACAATTCTATATGTGCGGTGATTGAAACATGTTTTTCTACACATTCCAAATCCAATCGATAATTAACATCGATTTGAATTGACATCAAACTTGGTGAATTTTCCGGTGATGTGAATTCCACTGAGATCATCAAAATACATAATGAAACGAATTGGTCCAAATACAGAGTCGTGAGGAACACCATAAAAAATATTGAAAGGATTCGACGATTAATTCTTGATTTTAAGCATCTATTCTCGGTTGGCTAACGTTAGCTAGTTGTTCGTTAAACCTCTAAATCAACAACAATCAAGCTAGTCAATATTTTTTGGAAAAAGTGTTCACGCCAATTTTCTACGATTGTTTGTCGGTTGTTCAGAACCGCATCGTTTCTTATGATACATCGGACTTTTCACTATTTTCCTTATTTCTTCTGTCTAATGTCACATAGGAAATTTCATAGAAACAAGAAATTTTTGACAGGAAAAAGTTATAGAAACTTTTCGAAAATGCACATTTTCGAAAAACTTGCTGTGACTCAGATAGAATGATAAATATCGATCGGTTTCCACCATTATGTTTGTCATAAAATTTGACCTTCAGACACCGCCATCAGTTTTCATCTATTTAGTTTGAAAACAAGACAATCCCTTTAAAAGTGTCCAATTTGGCCCACTCTTATTGTACATTTCTGCTCGTGAAGTCTTTGAATAATTAGATATATCTATTTTAATTAACGTAACATCATTTTTTTTATAATATAGAATAGTTTGTTCTTACTTTCAAAGTCCTCTCTGTTGGTGATATCAGTTTTGACGAAGATCGCCTTGTTTTTTCCAAATTCTTTCTCTATCTCATCTAGGGCCTTCTTGCCGGAAGTTTCGTTGATATCAGCTATCATGATACCCTGAAACAAAAACCATCGGAGTATTCAATATATATTTTTCCCTCTTGTATGCCCTCACTTTCAAACCTTCCCGGAGAAGTTCTTTGACATGGCAGAGTCCTATTCCTGAAGCTCCTCCAGTAACGAGAGCTACTTTGCCAACGATTTCAAACATCTTTTAATAGCTGCTGCTTCGTTCTAATAGCCTGAAAGACGATCTACAGTGTGATATAAATAATAATAATAATAATGTAACGATTTAGAGTCCGGCCCCGAGACCGGCCATGATCTAATTAATTATGCACCCTCGTTCAACTACAACAGCATATCTGATGGCGTACCGATCGCCAAGAACAAGCTGGAATAAATCGATCAATTCGATACTATTCGAAGAGCCATCTAGATGAAATGTTCTATACTCCTGAAATAATCGAGAGTCGTGAATGGAAACTGCTTGGGAGTATATAAGCGGGACAGTCAGAATAGAGAGTTAGTTACAGTTCCAGAGTTCGCTGATAGATAGCCACAGTAGAAATAAATTGAAATAGTTATTGAAGTAAATGTTTTAGTGAATAATTGTTGTAAATAGTGTTTTAAATAAATTAGGAAAATTAGTTAGTGCAGTTTTACTACATTTGGTGTCAGAAGTAGGATGTTTAAAATAAATAAGTGTTAAAGTGTTCATCGCGTTGAAAAACTGATTGACACTTATCGCGCCTAGTAGACATTTAGTGACCTGTTGAACATTTGAGTGCAAAGTGGACAGTTTTGCGCTTCGCGGGACAATAAACTGAAAACTTTTTGTGTGAAATAAATAATAGACTGATATTCCGGTTAAAAACGATAAAAGACAAAATGTTTCCGAGGAGAGTTCACCTGGTTGAGCTAAAAGTAAGTGAATTGAAGCAAGAGTTAGAGGAGCGGGAGTTAGAAACAACTGGAAAAAAAGCCGTACTCCAGAAAAGACTTGCAGATGGACTGATTGAAGAAGGAGAAGACCTCGAAACGTTTTTATTCGAAGTCTCAGGAATCGACTTGAGTTCAATTATGAATAAACTCCCAAGTCTCTGAAAGACGAACTCCAACAAAATTCGAAATGTTTGAAGGAAGAACTTCAACAAAATTCCGTGAGTCTGAAAGAACTTCAACAAAATTCGGTGAGTCTGGAAGATAAATTTCTACAAAATTCGAAGAGCCTGGAAGAAAAACTTATAGAAAATTCGAACAGTCTGAAAGAGGAACTCCAAGACAAATTTCTAGAAAATTCGAAAAGTTTAGAAGTGAAACTTCAAGAGAATTCGAAAAATTTAGAAGTGAAGCTTCTGGAAAATTCGGAGAATTTGAGAGAAGAGCTTCTGGAAAATTCAAATAGTCTGAGGGAGGAGCTTCTAGAAAAGAGTTTGAAAGAAGATTGCGGTGTGGTGAATCGGTTGGAAGGAAGAATGGGAACTGTTGAAACAGAGATGGAGAAAATCAAAGATGACATGGAGGAAGAAATAAAAAAAATTAAGGAAACGCTCCACGATGAAATAAAAGGCGGAATCGAGACAGAAATCGGCAGAATAAAGGAAAAATTCAGTGAATTGGAAAAGCGAATGGATTCTGCGCATACCCCAGAAACTTACAACAAAAACCCAACGCTGGACCTGAGTATCAACCAGGAGGAAGTTCAGAAAGACACAAAAAATTTCAAGATTAGTGCTGAACCTGGAAAACTCGCCTTGAAACCGCCTCAGTTCGACGGAAATACTCCATGGTCAAACTACCATCGATAATTCGAAGCTGCTGCCAAAGCAAATGGATGGAATGCTGGGGAAAAAGCTTTAGCATTGACACTGGCATTGCGTGGCGAAGCAACGAATATTTTACAAACACTCACCGCACAACAACAGGAAGACTATGAACAGCTGGTAAAACACTTGGAACTTCGCTATGGCCAAGCCCACCTTGAACACGTATATCACTCACAGCTGAAGAACCGATGCCAGAAACCAAGCGAATCGTTGCAAGAATTTGAAGCAGATATTGCACGCTTGGTTCGTCTTGCGTACCCAGCTACACCGGAAAATGTTATGGAGCGACTAGCGGTCCAGGCATTTTTGGATGGACTTCGTGACCAGGAAACCCGGCAAGCGCCCTAACACTAGCTCGCCCCGCACATCTCGTGGATGCATTGGCACGCGCTCTGGAATTCGAAGCAGCAAAGCAATCCTGCAAATGCCAGAGTAGAGTCCGGATGATCGAGGAAGACCGACAGGAGCCTACTAATATAGAAGCTGTGATGCGAAAAGTGCTGAAGGAAGTTGTGCCTGAGAGAAGACTGATACGATGCCAAAATTGTAGAGAACTTGGACACGTGCGTAGCAAATGTCCAACATTGAAAAAATCGACATCAACGATGAAGATCAAGAAGGAGCAATCGTCAGCCCGTATCCAACAAGCCCCAGTTAACAATGCATATGTCGCTGTACTTCAAAGACAAGACAAAGAGGTCTTCGTAGACGGTCTCATTAAGAACGAGCCTCGCACCATGCTCCTTGATACGGGTGCGACTAGGACAATCCTTGGACCTACTTTTGCCAAAATACCGGCAAGAATCGAATCGTCGAACTGGAAGCTACGCACAGCAACAGGAGAGCCGGCAACTGTGTATGGTGAACTTCCAATTGAACTGACTTTGGGCAGCACTAAATTGAAACATCGGGCTCTAGTAGCGGATATCGAGGATGATGCAATCATAGGGATGGACATCATGAACTCGAGAGGTTTCGAGCTAAATTTCAAAGACGGCGTCCTACGTGTCAACGGAGAAGAGCTGGTACTTCACGGGAGAAGCGAAGAAATGATCCGGGTTGTGTTGGCTGAAGACATGAGCATTCCCGAGAGATCTGAAACCATTCTGGAGGCTCGTATTGTTGGCGGAGTGAGCAACGGGAGCGTGGTGATGTTCGAGCCCGAGCTCCATGATGAAAAAATCGGACGAGGAATTGCCCTTGGGAAGACCTTACTGCGCGCCGATAAACTTATACCAGTAAGGGTCATTAACGTCAATTACCATTCAGTGACGTTGAAGAAAGGAACAACTTTGGGCCACTGCTCGCCAATTTCCTCTGTGATTAGGAGTGTACGCGGCACTGTTAGCCAAGCCAGTAACATGCCAGCAGAATTGGAGAAGTTGGTTGCTATTTCGTCCAAGGACATGGGGCCAGCACAAAAGACCAAACTGAGGGAACTAGTCAGGAAGTATCAGGAAATCTTCGATACCGGAGTAGGCAGAGGCGGTAGAACAAAGGTGGTTCAGCACAAGATAGATACTGGAAATGCCCGACCAATCAGGCAATCAGCCAGAAGACTTCCTCTCGCCAAAAAGGAGGAGGCTGACAAAATAGTCTGCGACATGGAGAAAGACGGAGTCATCGAGCCATCCGACAGTCCCTGGTCCTCTCCAGTCGTGTTGGTGAAGGAGAAAGATGGATCAACACGGTTTTGCGTAGACTACCGTCAACTACACAACGTGACGAAAAAGAACAGCTACCCTCTCCCAAGGATAGACGACACGCTAGACACGCTGGCTGGATCTACGATTTTCTCGACCTTAGATTTGAAGAGCGGATACTGGTAGGTAGAACTGGTCCAGGAAGATCGAGAAAAGACAGCTTTTACCATCGACTCCGGATTATGGCAGTTTACAGTTATGCCATTCGGCCTCTGCAATGCTCCAGCCACGTTCGAAAGATTGATGGAGACGGTTTTGAAAGGACTATCATGGAAGGCGTGTCTGGTGTATCTCGACGACATTATTGTGGTTGGCAGATCGTTCGAGGACCATGTTAAAAACTTGAAAGAGGTATTTCAGCGACTGAGAAGCTCCGGACTGAAACTGAGCCCTAAGAAATGTCATCTGTTTCAAAAAGAAGTACGTTATCTCGGCCATGTTGTCTCTGGGAAAGGAGTGGCGGTAGATGAGCAGAAGATCAAAGCTGTTAAGGAATGGCCCGTTCCGAAAGACATTCACCAGCTTCGAAGTTTTCTTGGCTTGTGCACTTAATATCGCCGATACGTGCTGGGATTTGCTAACATCGCAAAACCACTGACCAGGCTCACGGAAGGACAAACAAAGTTCCAGTGGTCAGATGAATGCCAAGATTCATTCAGGAAGTTGAAAGGAGCTTTGATCAACGCACCAATCCTGAGCTACCCCCTTCCAGACGGGAAATTCATTTTGGACACGGACGCCAGTAACGTGGGACTTGGAGCTGTCCTGTCTCAGATCCAAGAAGGACAAGAGAAGGTCATCGGTTACTTCAGCAAGACCCTCAGTAAACCGGAGCGGAATTACTGTGTCACCAGGCAGGAACTGTTGGCTGTTGTCAAGGGAGTTGAGCACTTCTACAAGTACGTGTATGGACGAAGATTCCTACTGAGAACTGACCATGCAGCTCTCAAATGGCTCCTACAGTTTAAGAATCCCGAGGGTCAAGTGGCACGCTGGATTGAGAGGCTCCAGGAATTCGACTTTGAGATCGAACATCGGGCTGGGACCAGCCATAAGAATGCGGATGCCCTATCGCGAAGACCATGTCCAGACGACTGTTCGCACTGCCGATGAACAGAGGAAAAGGAGTCGACACTCTGCACAACCACGGCGGTCGATGATAACTGGAATGACCACAAGATCCATAAAGACCAAGAGAAAGATCCAGATCTTGGTTTGGTCATCGGCTGGAAGAAGAGTGAGCGAAGACCGTCGTGGCAGGAAATAGCCAGTTGTTCTCCAGTCGTTAAAACTTACTGGGCCCAATGGAACTCTTTCACCTTAGACAATGGAGTCTTGAAGCGTGTGTTGGAGTCGGAGGATGGCGGGGAAGAAAGACGTCAGGTAGTAGTTCCCAGGAGCAGAAGACAGGAAGTGCTCCGAGAAATCCATGATGGGGTCACCGGAGGACATCTGGGAGTGACGAAGTCCCTCCAGAAAGTTAGGCAACGGTTCTACTTGGCCAATTGTCAAGCTGACGTCAAGGACTGGTGCAGAAAATGTGCTGTATGCGCTGCCAGTAAGACCTAAGGCCCCGATGCGCCAGTACAATGTAGGCAGCCCATTCGAAAGGATCGCCATTGACATCGCTGGTCCGTTCCCACAATCTGAACACGGGAACAAGTACATCTTTGTAGCGATGTATTACTTCAGCAAGTGGGCCGAAGCCTATGCCCTGCCCAACCAACAAGCCATCACCGTTGCCGACGTCTTGGTGAAGGAGTGGATTTTTCGATTCGGTGTCCCGTTAGAGCTGCATTCGGATCAAGGCAGGAATTTCGAGTCAAACCTGTTCCAGGAGATGTGTCAGATGCTGAACATCCGGAAAACGAGGACCACAGCTCTACATCCGCAGTTCGATGGAATGGTGAAGCGGATGAATAAGACGATAAACCGCCACCTGTCCAAGGTAGTCTCTGACCACCAGAAGGATTGGGACCAGTACCTCCATCTGTTCCTGATGGCGTATCGTTCCGCAGTTTATGAGTCAACCGGTCAAACCCCTGCTAGTGTTATGATGGGCCGAGAGCTGCGACTTCCATGTGACCTGAAGTTTGGGACGCCACCAGGACAAGACACTGCGGGAGATGACTATGTCAGCAAACTGCGACAGAGAATGGACGACATCCATGAACGGGTCCGTTTGAACATCCAGAGTGCCAGCGACAGAATGAAGGAGACCTACGATATCAAGGCGGATGCTGGTGGATATCAGACAGGTGACCTTGTCTGGCTATACAACCCTAAACGTCGCCGTGGACTATTACCGAAACTTCGGAACTCGTGGGAAGGTCCATATAAGATCATGAAAAGGATAAACGACCTCGTCTACCGCATGTATAAGCCACCACGAGGAAAACCTAGGGTAGTCCACTTCAATAGGTTGGCCCCTTACGCCGGAAACCACGATCAAGTCCGCACAGTCAGATCACCGGAGGACGAAATGACGTTTCAGAGGTTCATGTCCCTGTACTCGAACGGACAGAAAGTTCAATATGGGGTAACCCGAGAGGAGTCACGAGATCTTTTCAAGGTGCCTGCTGATTACGCGTTAGCTCACTGTGTGGCAGAAGATCTCCAAATGTCCAGAGGAATTGCAGTAGTTTTCTCCAAGAAGTTCGGTCGAATCCAGGAACTGAGAGAACAGAACCCGGAAGTTGGAGGGGTGTTACAGCTGAGGAAAGGCCAGAGAAACATCTTCTATCTGGTCACCAAGAAGCGTTCTCGAGATAAGCCGTCTTATGAAGATGTTTGGAAGAGTCTTACGAGAATGAGAGACACGATGCTGGACCAGAATATTGTAGACCTGGCAATCCCAAAATTGGCCTGTGGGCTTGATGGGCTGGACTGGAGAGTTATAAGAAGCATGTTGGAGACAATATTCAGATCCAGCGGCATCAACATTCTGGTGTGCTGCAACCATCTTCCTCGACCCAAATTGAAGACTGTGGAGTGCTACTTCCATCGAACGTCCAGGTGCAAATATGGAGAATCTTGCAGATATCTTCACACTCCAAGAATGACGTTTCGGGGCGAAACGTCTTTAAGAAGGGGGCAATGTAACGATTTCGAGTCCGGCCCCGAGACCGGCCCTGATCTAATTAATTATGCACCCTCGTTCAACTACAACAGCATATCTGATGGCGTACGGATCGCCGAGAACAAGCTGGAATAAATCGATCAATTCGATACTATTCGAAGAGCTATCTAGATGAAATGTTCTATACTCCTGAATAATCGAGAGTCGTGAATGGAAACTGCTTGGGAGTATATAAGTTAGTTACAGTTCCAGAGTTCGCTGATAGATAGCTACAGTAGAAATAAATTGAAATAGTTATTGAAGTAAATGTTTTAGTGAATAATTGTTGTAAATAGTGTTT
This sequence comes from Chrysolina americana, assembly GCA_958502065.1. Lineage (NCBI taxonomy): Eukaryota > Metazoa > Arthropoda > Insecta > Coleoptera > Chrysomelidae > Chrysolina > Chrysolina americana. Next base: position 39,417,745 of record OY293415.1, on the reverse strand, counting down.
TGAATAAATTAGGAAAATTAGTTAGTGCAGTTTTACTACAATAATAATAATACTCCCTCATGAACACTCGTTGAGTGTACCCAAAGGGGTTCCACGTCCGAATAACATAGGTACAAAATATCACGTCATAATATCACATACATAAGTAACACATACAAAAATAACATTAAAAAAATATATCATTGTACAATAATGTCATGTTAAAGAAACTAGACCATATTTGATTCATTTTCATTCATTTAAGTTTCAACCTATCCTGTAGAATGTTCATCGTCGACGACCAAAAAAGACTTGGTGACAGATTCGCCTTTTTGCAAGGCTGGAAAAGAATATTTTTGTGTACTGACCATTGTTATCGCATATAGGGATATTTTTTCCGGGGGGTTCCACGTCATTAGTATTTCTTTCCGATAGTAATTGTAAAAGTGATATTTTCTCCTAATGTTATGAAATTATAATTATAATGAAAGATTATGAAGAGTCATGTCATATGACCAAGTTAAGGGAAGGGAATGATTAACAAATAATATATTATTTACCACATCACGCGGTCATAAATGAACACAGTACAACGACGAAGTTACGGGTAGTCTTTGATGGTTCGGCGACAACAGATACTGGGGTCTCTCTTAATGACCTACAGTATGTAAGTCTAACCATCCAAGATGATTTGGTAAACATTCTGCTCAGATTTAGGTCCTACCAATTTGCAGTTTGTGCAGATATAGCACGAATGTTCAGAAACATATGGGTAGAACCGTCACAAAGATCTTTACAAAGGATTTTGTGGAGATATGACCCTAGTGAGGAGGTTGGGACATACGAACTCAACACGGTGACATTCGGATTAGCGTCCAGCCCATTCTTAGCAATACAATGTCTAAAACAATTTGCTGACGATAATGTCAAGAATTCACCCTTGGCATCAAAGGCAATAGCTCAGAATTTCTACGTTGACGATTTTTTGAGTGGTGCTAATAGTATACCTGAAGTGATGGAATTATGCAAAAAAGTGTCTGAGATTTTGACTTCTGGTGGATTCGAACTTCGGAAGTGGCAGTCCAATAATGAAGAAATTCTTCAACAAATTAAGACTGAAGAACCAATTGGAGTTGTTCAGTTTGGAGGAAAGGAAAAAACAAAAACTTTGGGGTTATATTGGGCACATTATGAGGATGTACTGATGTACAAAGTACATTTCTCTAGAACTCACCCAGCTACAACGGCAACTCACCCCGGCTACATTCCGGACTCATGTAAAACAGACAGTCGATTACAAGATTTGGTACTGAAAGCGTCATTATATGCTTGTACAATGTGTTGGCATTTTACGAACAAATGGAAATTTTGAATAGCAATCTGTTACAAGAAGATAGGTGTTTTACATCAAATTGAAACAAGTCACTTGCAACCATTTGCCATGGAAGAATAGGTAAGTCATAAGGAGCGAGACTCTCTTTCATCTGTGATTTTTGGTATTTCAAAGTTCGCAGTTTTTAATCATCTCCTCTATATCACCATTTATACCGCACCAGTACACACACTCTTTTGCTCTCCCATATGGCCTTCATGTATATTTTTAAGTATGACACTTTGCATTTGTGTGGGAATAAAAACTCTTTGTCCTTTGAGAATTAGCCCATCATCTATAGTCAACTCATCTCTAAATGACCAGTATGGACTCAAGTCACTTCGCAAATCTTTCCGATCTTCTGGCCAGCCTTCAACTATGACATTCAGGAGTTCTGCTAATATGGGATCTTGCTTAGTTGAGTCTCGTAGCTTTTCCAACTTGTCTTTGCTGAACTGGACATAATTTATTTGAACATCCAGGTCTAAATTCGATTTTTCTGGTGATGGCATTCTCGAGAGGCTGTCTGCTAATACCATGTCTCTTCCAGGTCTATACTTGATTTTCAAATCATAGTTTTGGAGTATGAGGAGCATCCGCTGCAGTCTTGGAGGTGCGATAACAAGATTCTTTAGTTGAATCATTTCTAAGGGCTTATGATCACTCTCTACGACAAATTCTTTTCCAAATAGGTATGTGTGAAATCTTTCACAAGTGAATACAACGGCTAACTTTTCTCGTTCAATATTTGCGTATCTTTGTTCTGCATCTGACAATTTTCTTGACTTAAAAGCTATAGGTTTACCATCTTGAATCATAGCTACTCCCATCCCAAACTGAGAACTGTCTACTTGCACGATTGTAGGTTTATTTGTATCAAAATATGTGAGATTTGTACATCGACAAATGGCATCTTTCATATTTTGTAATGCTTTCTGGTGAGAAACTGTCCAATTGAAATCCACTTCATTCTTCAGTAATTTACGGAGACATGCAGTCTTGTCTGATAAATTTGGTACAAACGATGACATGTATGTGATCAAACCCAAGACTTCTTTCTTCGTGGTTGGATAAGGTAATTTACTTATTGCTTCCAATTTGGATGGATCTGGTTTTATTCCATGTTTGTCAAAAATTGCTCCAAAAAATATTATTTGCGATGTTTTGATTCTACATTTGCTGCTATTAAATACCTATCCATTTTTCTTTGCCATTTCCATCAACTTGTTTATGTTTGAATCGTGGTCTGATTCTGATTTTCTAAATACTATTATATCATCTGATATATTGATCACACCAGGGCAATTACCGATAATTTTATCCATCTGCCTCTGAAATTCATCTTGAGACATTTTCAGCCCGAATGGCAAGCGAAGATAGCAGTATCGTCCGAATGGAGTATTAAATGTAGTAGCAAAAGAACTTTCTTCGTCTAACTTAATGGACCAATATCCATCTTTTGCATCTAGCTTACTGAAAAACTGTGCGCCTTGTAGTCGGTATGTTATCTCTTGTAGTGTTGGTACTTTGTAATGTGGACGTATTATCGCACGATTTAAATCTTTGGGATCCAAGCACACTCTAAGATCACCTGAATCTTTGATTGTTACAACCATACTACTAACCCATTCTGTTGGTTCGCTAACAGAGCATATTACACCCAGATTTTGTAGCCGATTTATTTAATTTTCCAGTTTATCTTTCATTTGTATTGGGAATTTTCTTGTAGCATGAACCACAGGCTTGAAAGTGGGATCTATCGATATATGACAGTGGCCTGGTATATTCCATAGGCGATCAAACTGTTCAGGATACATGGTTTTTAAATCTTCAATATTTTTGACCCTTCTATTATTGATCGCACAGTGAAGGGTTATCAGATTAAGGTCTCTAGCTGTTGGAAGTCCAACTATTGCAGCTCCATAGTTATTCACTACAAAGAACTCTGTATCGATCCAGCCACCTTTATATCTTGTAGGTACTCTAATCACTCCAAAATGGTCTATTGTAGTACCATTATAAGCTGTAAGGATTGTTTTTTTTTTGTTAATGTAGAGTTTCCGCATGGTAATCCATTTTCTGCAATTTGTGAAGGATATAACTGCTTAAATATTCTAAGAGGCATTGTGTTTCCTTGGGCTCCAGTATCCACTTTCGCTGATAAATTCACAAGCGTTTTAGGCTCTTTGAGGGCGAACTGAATTTCTGCGAAAACTTCGTCTGATTGCCGTTGTTCGTGATCAATTACGGAAATATGGAGTGTGTTAAACTCATCCAGTTTATTGTCATTATCTGACGTTGATGGTTGGATTTCTCTGACTACTTCATTCACATTTCGCACATAGTTTCTTCCTGAATTTTGTATTCGGCGGAAATAATTTGGTTGACTTCTTGGTTTATTGAAGGTGTAACTGCGCTCATGATATGATGATTGACACATTTCTTTCCAATGATCATATTTATTGCATGCAGAACATCTGGATCCAAATGCCGGACATGATTGTCTGTGTTTAAAAGAATGTATCCTTCCACAGTTACGACAGGTTGTTCGGGATGTGCCTGATTCTTCTTTTATGTGATTTACAGAACAGTTGTCATTCGTTTTTAAATCAGACACCGATTTCAGATGACGAATGGAAGCTTCAAAAGTTCTTCCTAAATCCAACACATCATCTAGAGTGAAATCCGAATTTTTCCCTAGCAATTCCTTCTGGAGTTCAGGGCGTACTACCCCTGCAATAACCTGGTCGAGAATTCTGTTATCCTGCTCTGTACCTGGGAATGAGCATTTGTTAGCCTGCAGTCGGCACCTTGCGACAAAATCGTCTATTGCTTCATCAGGACGTTGTTGATATTCCCATTAATATATTCTCGCTACTCGAAAATTGGTTTTTGGTTCTATATGAGTTTCAAAACGATTCCAGATTATTGTTGATGTTCTTTCTTCGGCTTGTAATCCCCATGAGTTGTATAGTTTGAGGCCTTGTTCCCCCGAGAATAGAAGGATGTAGTCTACTTCGTTTTCTTTGTTTACACCTTTCACTGAGAAGTGCAGATTGCATTTTTGTATGAATATTTGAAATGTTGTGATGATGTCTGGACTGTCCCAGTTCATCCTTGGAATTGGTAAATCGCCCATCGCTCTTTGAATTCAATCAATACACCGCTGCCACCATGTAAAGTGTTTAAATTATATTTTATATCAGAGCCTTTATTCAACGTAAAAACATTTATTGACATATCATGACATTTTTCTGAAACCTATCAACTCATCTTGAAACATACAGGATGTGAATCCACTTAATGTGTTACAATAATGTTATTTCATGTAAATGTTATTCTTTCCTATGTTGATTTAGTGAAATAATATTTTGTTGTGTTATTTTTACAAATAATATTATTTGAAAATATTATTCTGACGTGTCACCCCCAAAGGCATAGCCTGTGCGGGTAGAGGACGGCTATTATTATTTGCCGTGGCGCTGATGTTTTAGGTGATTTATTCACTTTTCAGCTGTAGGAAAACCCGGAAAACCTACAGCACCACCAAATGCAGAGAGGTTATCATTATCGGCTAGATTGTAATTTTATTGATTCGTTTGGGAATAGAAAAATGATCGGTAAGCTAATTTTGTATGAATTATTATCAGAACAAATCAAAATTATGAAATGTACAGTTGAAGAGATGGTAACAGCAGTAGAAAGAAATCAGTGGAAAGAATTTGGCAAAAAAATGGAAAAATAGTAAATCGAATCAAAAGTTATTTTGAAAAACTTTCGTCGCTGAGAAAAGATAAAGCTCAAGAAATAAGTTGCATCAAAAATAAAGACGGGAGAAAGATAACAATTGAAAACGAAATAATGAATGAATGGAAATAATACTTCCGGTTGTTACTAGGCGTTATGGGTCAGTTAATAGCAACCGTTGCCAATGTATTATAAAGTAGTAATGGACAAGTGAAAAATAAAAGTATAAAATAAAACCAGACGAAAGGATGTAATTGAAGAAATTGAAGAAAATATAAACGGAGCTGCAAGAAAAAAATAAGGAAATTGAAGAATGAAAAGTCACTGGCAACAGATAAGTTAACAACAGAGGTATTCAAAAATCTAGCATAATGAAGCGTGAAACGAAAAATAGATATCGAAAGATTGAAAAACATCTTTAATAGTGCCAATATATAGAAAAAGGGACAGGCATGACTGTAATAACTGTAGAGGAACAACTCTTCTTAGTAAATAATAGAGACAGTAGGATAAGGTAAAGAATCACAAAGTGGATTTAGAAAAGGCACAAGTATACAGGACCATATGTGTACAGTAAAACAAATGATAGAAACGTTTTCACAGCAAGGAAAAGAAGTTTATATGGGATTTATAGACCTTGAAAAGGCTTTTGATGCCGTAAGATGGGAAAATCCTAGAAGAGAGGGAAGTCAACAGCAAAATTGTAGGAATAATTAAAAACACTTACAATAACCACATAAGTTGTGTAAAATACATAAGCTATTTCAACACAAGAACGATTAAAGCTAGGAAGAGGACTAAATCTTTGGGGGTGGAAATAGAAGACAATGGAAGACAAGAAATATAAATCAACAATTGAGTGGAAAAAACAATAAGCTGTACAATGAATCAGGCATTAATAAATCTCAAAGAAAACAAAGATGAAAGTGTTCAAGGCAGTATATCATCGTCCAATATTAACATTTGTATATGAATTTTGGGTGTTGACAAATAGACAAAAGAGCAAAATACAAGCAGCAGCAATGAAGTATCTGAGACGAACTATAGGAGTCACAGAGAAAGATAAACTCAGAAATACAAAAATTAGAGAAGACCTTGGCACAGAATCAACACTAAAGTTCATTGAAAAGAGACAATCAAGCTGGTGGGGTCGTCTACAAAGGATGAATGATATAAGATGAGTTAAAGAGAATGTCACTCAAGGATACAAAAGAGGAAGACCAACACAATCATGGGATGGGGTTATAAGTAGCATACTTCAAAGGAAAGAAAAGACATGTGCAGAACAATGACAGAAAATAAAAAACAATGGGCGAAGTTCGTGCATGATTAAAATTTTTATTTTGTTATCAGAGTAAATGAGTCAAGTTTTCAATAGTATAATATAAATAATGAAAATCTACACCATATACTACGGTAACTAGGATTTTGATAATATATGTATATACTAAAATTTTTTGTTGATCGTAAACAGTATAAAAAAAATTTGTACGTCACACTTCCGGTAAACTTTTTCCAGTACTCGTTTCGAAATTCCAGACTTGTCTGATCGTGTTATCCGGAAAACTCTCACTCGTACTGTAACTCACTCACAGGTTACAAGTTACGTTCCACTTTACGTGGAATTTTTTAATTTATTTACCAACAAGTTATAAGACTAGTACTGTTATTTAAATTGTGAATTATGATGAATGAATATTATTTTCATTATAATATTGAAAGATTAAGGAAAGCACAGTACCATTACTTACGATTTCAGTCAATATGAAACACTAACAACCTCATCTGCAGTTGCAACGGAAATGATAAGATCAATTGAAATAAAGTGCGAGATGCAACCCTGGGTTAATAGTCGACGTAAATTAGGTTTTTCAAGAGAAATAATATATGAAGTTTTAAAAATTTGGGTATGAACCTCTCTAAAGGCAAGTGAATCTGGAACAAAAGAGTTCCCACCTCTCACGAGTGTGCTTCATCCCCTATAGCCTAAGAAACCGCCCTTCAATGTTACCTCTTGCTAGTCTTTTACATTTATCTCGAAAACGTTACACTGACGTTGAAAATGGGGCAGTTAACTCATTTGCTTTGAAATTCTACATCATGTATGTCCCATACAAATTTTCGCTATATGGCATCCTAACCTCACAAATTTAGATAAAATACTGAAGTCACGCAAAAACAAGTGATAACTTATACCTCGACCAAAGAAAAATGTAATACAAAAAGCAGATTTTTCTTTACAAACCTAGCAATAAAAACAAAAAGAAGTTTCAAAAATGTTTTTATTACTGCAATACTATCAAAAAGTAACAACTGTTCATTCAATAATCGGATTATCTTCCAGGTAAGTCGTCATCTACCAATGAATTAAGACATCCTTGTCCATGACAACTGGAGCACATTGTTGAACATTTTAATCCAACCTTAACACAACCACATCGTTTTCTCCGTTGTAGGATTAGGCATCAAAATTTTTCTGACACATTTCCAACCCCAATCATTAGGCTTCAAAATTTCTCCACGCCAGTTAACCAACTTCAAACGCTATTTCTGCAATTAGGGCTTGATGTAGGAAAAAAATGTACGAGACATGAAAGATGAAGAAGAATAAATAGAATAAATTAAGTTCTTTAAATTTTTCTTGTCAGGGTTACGGTTTTGAAGAAAATTTGAAAAAACTGGCAGGAGATATCATAAGAGGGTGGTTTTTGAAGCAAATGGGAATGAAGCACCCTTCTGAGAAGTAGGAACTCTTTCAGTCCATATTTGGGTGGATATTAAGACTCTGTACCCAAATTTTTAAAACTTTATAATTTTTTTTGCTGCTAGATGCCACTATATCTAATTTACGTCGACTATAATGACAGCCCTCTGAACTTCAACACTCAGAAAGATATCGCTGAAGACAAAAAAAAATTGCAAAGAAACGTAGTACTTACATACATAATATCGACTCATCAGATCGATGGCAAAGGTTGTTGTGGTTCGTGTAGATTTCTTCATCGAATAGTGAGTGCAATGGTTCAATTTTCATTGCTATGGGGATAAAATTCAAGATAAAACACTTCTCTTAGGTCAAGAGTTATCGGTGGGCGTTATTCCTTTTTTTTTGTCAAACTTTGTATCTGAATACATATAAATTATATATTTTTGGAATCACCATGAAAGGACATGGCACTGGACACATGTATTCCTGGGGCTCGATAGATTTTTTGATTTTTGGATATATCATTCTACAGGTCAAAACAAGCAACTTTCTCCATTAGACTTTTTTTCTGGCTCTACAGCGTGAGCTTCAAAAATGGGTGATTGTCTAACACTAATTATGGAAAATATTTTCTGCGAATGGATTTTTCTTGATTTTTGAGTATAATATCATGTGAAAAATATCAATTTCCTTTGATTATATCAATTATGGTGTACATTACTACAGGACGAGGCAGAAAACGCGATTTTTCTGAAACTCGTTTATTGACTTCTCGCCCAATTGTGGGCTTTTCGTTGAATTTCTAGGAACCAAACGTTCTCCCAAAGTTGCTCGTGTTAGCAATTTTGTATTTTACATGTTTGTACCTATATACAGTGAGGGGCAATATTATGGAATAAATTCATTTTTACGAGAATAGGCAACTTTTGAGACAAATCCCGAAACACGTCGATTTTTATTTCCAAATTATGATTTTGTGGCAGATATGTCATACTAGTGACGTCATCCATCTTTGCGTGATGACGTAATCGATGATTTTTTTAAATGAGAATAGGGGTCGTGTGATAGCTCATTTGAAAGGTTATTCAATTCTCTATGCAGTGATATGAACATTAACATAATTATTTATACAGGGTGGCCAAAAAAATATTTAATTTGTAAATGGAATTAATTGTCACAAAAAGAAGTATTATCATTTATTGAATACAAAATTACATTGTACTACTGTCGGAAAACAGAAAAACAAATTAGTTGACAAATAAAAATTGCTTTTCGCTTAAATTAAATGTTCAAATTGCCACCCACCTGCCTCTTGGCAGTAATTGAACGGACGAATACATTCTTCTTGAACATTGTGGATCATTTCTGGAGTTGAATTACTAATTTCCAATGTAATGCTATTTGTCATATCTTGGAAATGTGTGGTCTATCGGCGATCTGGATCATCCTCATTGATTTTGTCTACTATTGAAACACTTGAAACAGTTTATAAATAAATGTTTAGAACTGCTGTGCTTTCTACTACTATGAAGAAACAAAAATAAATTCCGATATTAGGCAAATAAATAATGAGAACTAAAAAGATAGCAAAAAGTATAGTTTTTACAAATCGAGTTGGCTTGGGTCAAATGTAAGTCAGTTCTTGACATTTTCTCATAAGGACTAGTTTATTTCATGAAATAAATAAATAATGGCCCCATTAACTGAAACACAAAGAATCGAAGTATTAATTATGGTTGGATATGGAGATAGAACCAGAACACAACAAGAAGTATGTAATTTATTTACCATAAAATATCCTAATACGCCTATCACACAATCCACTGTTAGTAAAATTGAGAAGAAATTTAGAGAAACTGGACACGTGAAACATGTTGCAAATGCTGGTCGTCCACCAATGAATGAGGATGTGAAACTGTCTGTATTATTAAGTGTGGCAGAGAATCCTCAAATTAATTCTAGGCAAATTGCAGCTGATACAAACATTTCTAAAAGGTCTGTTTTACGTGTGCTGAAAAAAGAGAAATATCATCCGTATAAAATTCATAATGTCCACGAAATCAATGAGGATGATCCAGATCGCCGAATGCAGTTTTGTGAAGTAATGCAAGATTTATGTAATCAAAATCCACGCTTCATTCGTGAAATCCTTTTTTCTGATGAAGCAACCTTCTGTTTAAATGGAACAGTGAATCGGCAAAACTGCAGATATTGGAGTCAAGATAATCCCCATTGGATGACTGCGGTACACACTCAGCACCCTCAAATACTAAACGTGTGGGCAGGGATAGTCGAGGATAGAATTACGGGGCAAATATATCTTGATTTTTTACAAAATGAACTTATACCCGCCCTTACAGACATGTTTCCAAATGAAAATGATCGTAATTCGCCAAATGAAAACATATGGTTTCAGCAAGACGGTGCACCTCCGCACTTTGCACGTCCTGTTCGTGATTTTTTAAACAGATGTTTCCCTAGGAGATGGATTGGTCGACGAGGAACAATAGAGTGGCCCGCAAGATCTCCAGATCTTACACCACTTGATTTTTTCCTATGGGGTTACTTAAAATCAAAAGTTTACATCGATAGACCACAGAATTTACAAGATTTAAGAAATAGAATTAGATTGGAAATTCGTAATATACCTCCAGAAATGATCCACAATGTTCAAGAAGAATGTATTCGTCGGTTCCATTACTGCCAAGAGGCCGGTGGGTGGCAATTTGAACATTTAATTTAAGCGAAAAGCAATTTTTATTTGTCAAATAATTTTTTTTTCTGTTTTCCGACAGTAGTACAATGTAATTTTGTATTTAATAAATGATAATACTTCTTTTTGTGACAATTAATTTCATTTACAAATTAAATATTTTTTTGGCCACACTGTATAAATAATTATGTTGATGTTCATATCACTGAATAGAGAATTGAATAACCTTTTAAATGAGCTATCACACGACCCCTATTCTCATTTAAAAAAATCATCGATTACGTCATCACGCAAAGATGGATGACGTCACTAGTATGACATATCTGCCACAAAATCATAATTTGGAAATAAAAATCGACGTGTTTCGGGATTTGTCTCAAAAGTTGCCTATTCTCGTAAAACTGAATTTATTCCATAATATTGCCCCTCACTGTATACAAGTTAAAAAAATTATAACATATCGATGACCAACGTATTGGCCTATAAACCATGTATCTATGTAACCGATTATAAATATAGAATTTTGAGCTCCATAGTACCTATATAATATTTATATATAATAGTTGCATTGTTTATTTTGTATGAGTATATTATTGTATATTACCTGTACTGTTGAGAGTTTCAACTACTTTTGAGAACCAAATATCAAATGACAATTCGGATTTGCTGGTAAGTTTTTTCGAATTTCGACAATCTCGTTACTTGGCTATGCCGCAATGATGATGTTCATAAACACATGCGCTTGCAGCTGCGTCAACACTTTGAATAATCGTTTTCTTGTGAGAGTATCAAGATTGCATTTATTCAAAAATTGCATTCCCTTCAGAAGGTTTGAAAAAACTACCTCTTCAGGATAACCCATCGGAATCCCTACGGTTAAAAGATCAACTATCAAAAGAAATCTACTAGTAATAAAAATTATTAATGTTTTTTGCCTAACCATATAGACACTTTAGGGAATGTAATTTGAAAAGTTCAATTAATGTATTCATAGCTTTCATATCAACAGAAATAAATAAGTAATCTCGCATAATTTCGTTTAAATATATAAAGGTATTTGAGAATTCGTCTTTTTGGAGTCACCCTGTAGCGTCACACAAAAAGAGTAGACAAAACTTGATTTTTATCAACAATAAATCCACTATCCCATCATATCCCATTAATCAACCACCTTATTTTTTGCTCACTGTGTAGAAACGTTGTGAAATGTATTTAGAACAGTTCGTTGGGTTCATCTACACAATATGCCTCAAGAAATTCAACGAAAAGCCCACAATAGGGCGAAAAGTAAATAAATAAGTTTCAGAAAAATCGCGTTCTCTGCCTCGTTCTGTAGTAATGTACACCATAATTGATATAATCAAAGGAAATTGATATTTTTCACATGATATTATACTCAAAAATCAAGCAAAATTCATTCGCAGAAAATATTTTCCATAATTAGCGTTAGATAATCAACCCATTTTTAAAGCTCACGCTAGTAGATAAACAATGCCGGAGCTATGACCGATGAGTGTCCCAGAACCGGCAGTGCTCCACACGGTGAATCTCTCGATGGCCGCGTCCATCGAGTTCTTGCCGTTGGTGGAGGGTTGGTGCTGAAGAAGATGACGTGTTCGCCGAAGAGTTTCGGGGTGGGAGGGTTCAAAACGTTTTACCCTAAGTGGAGCGCGTCATTTCTGCACAAAAACATGGCGGCTATGCAGCGGAAGGCGAAAAAACATGGCGGCAATGGCGGAAGTTATGAAAAAAAAAGGTCCCTTTAAAAAAACATGGCGGCGATGGAGCGGAAGGCAAAAAAACATGGCGGCGATGGAGCGGAAGGCAAAAAAACATGGCGGCGATGGAGCGGAAGGCAAAAAAACATGGCGGCGATGGAGCGGAAGGCATAAAACATGGCGGCGATGGAGCGGAAGGCAAAAAAACAAGCAACAACAAGTGCCTCTCTGCCGCTCATCTGTCTCTCGCTTTTTTTCTATACAAGTGCATTGTTTTTTATTGTGAGTGCCATTTAATTCGTGAAGGTCAGTAGTAGTAGTAGTTATTCTTTTTTATTTTTCGCGATTGTTTCAAGTGTGCCTATTTCTTTCGATTCACTTTTTGTAGTGTTTCTTTTTCAAAAAAAATTCAGAAAAGTTCATTTGTCATATTTGTTTTTCGTCTCATACAGAGTGTCTCTCTCACAAAAGGTCATATTTTTTTTGTTTTTCATACAGTGTGTGTGGATTGCATTTTTTATCATAATTCCTTCTCATACAGGGTGTCTCTCACAAAGTTCCATTTGCTATATACAGTGTGATTGGAATATTTTATTTTTATCATATTTATTTCTCATACACGGGGTGAATCATAAACATCATCTTTCATTTTGAGTGAGTGAGTGAGAGTTATAATACAGCGTGTATGAATTTTTTTCATTTTTCAAATGATTTCGCAGATGTCTCATCTCGACTAAATTAACAAGATTTCGTTGGTTTGCAGGAAGAACCTGCGGAAGTTGTCTGAGCTACCGAAGGACGAACCCCATCTGATCCTCGGCGCTGAAGCGAAAACAACCAAATTTGGAGAGTCCATCCTAGTGGAGTTGGAGGAGTGTAAAGTATTCCTGCCAAATCGAGTGACTGGTGCATTCGAACCCATCCTCGACAAATTAACCGAGTCCCAGCATATGCTTATCTACAGGGGCGAGCAGAAAATTGCCAATCAAAATCATCCGCAGCAGCTGTTTGAGATCGCTAAAGCCTGAAGACGCTGACGCCGCCGCCGTTGGAAACAAAGAGTGAGTTTCTTGTATTTTCATTTGACATTTTCTTGAAATTTTATGTCTGTTGAATAATCATCATCATCATGTCATCTGACGCTATTGTTGCACACAGTATGGAGATGGTAGCCAAGTTGCGTAAGGCTAAAAAAATCCTCAAAAAGGGTTGTACTGATGAAGAACGCAAACATTGGCTGGCCCATTGCAAGTACACCGCCCGCCTGATCAATAGTGCTATCGCGGCAGTGGATTGCATAGGCTCTCTGAGAAAATTACAAACTTTATGCGGACACTTGAAAATTATCCGAAATTCAATCAAAAAGTTAGGTCAACAACAGCCAGGCGTCGACGTGGTGGTGGGAGAGGGAGTCAAATCAAAATTAACATCTCGAGTAAAGTGGGAGGACTTGAAATCGGCATTTTCTTCGCGTTTACGCACCGGTATAATTATAAATTTGAAACATAAAGATATTGGGCAATTTTTTGGCGATGCATTCATTCTATTCAAAAGCAGAATTCAAAATTTATTGAAAAATCATCCAAGCATCAAAGTCAATGCGACATTTTGTGGAAAATTCGTGAAAAATTCCTTGAATCAAGAACAAATAATAAGCGACTATATATATTTCAACTCTAAAAAAGTTGTTATCGATAGGGGTACAACTTTGAAAAAGTGGTTCCTAGAAAATGTCATCGATCAAATTCAAAACAAACTGTCGGAATTCGCGGACAAAGAAAGTGGCTGGAGTCTTCAGAAAATTGTTAGTTTGGAAATCAATACGAATAAATCGGACGTGGGAAACGGTTCGTCTTTCATCGAGCTGCCAAAATCTATTGCGAATAAAAATGCTTGCATTAATTTGAAAAATAAAGATGATGCGTGTTTCGCTTGGGCCGTCGTTCCGGCCTTGTACCCTGTTGAATCGGGTAAAAATTGTGCTAGAACATCATCATACCCTCACTATTCAAATGTACTGAACTTGGATGGAATCGAATTTCCTATGAAATTAAAACAAGTTACCAAATTTGAGCGATTGAACAACATATCTGTGAATGTGTACACCTTGGAATTGATTCAGCCGCAGGCGAACAAGGAGGCATTTTTCGTTTCTGTTCCGAGCCGACTCACGAAACAAAAATTAGACAAACATGTCAATCTTCTCCTCATTCAAAATTAATATCACCCGAAATTAAATGATTACGAGGCACCACCACTGGAAATTGCCGATGACGACAACGCCATCGGCGATGACATAAAATTCCATTATGTTTGGATAAAGGATATATCTCGCCTACTCAGTCGCCAACATTCATTTGCGACAGGTGTTTAAATTAATTTACGAGTGAGGAGAAACTCGACAGTCATACTGTTGATTGTCAAAAATTAAACGTGAGCAAAATTTCATTTCCTTCGTAGGATCATGTAGAATTTCGGGATTTTGTACATAAAGAAATAGTGCCCTTTGTAATTTACGCGGATTTTTAGTCGATTTTGGAACAGTTTAATGACGAAGAATGCACCTCACATACGACAAAGTACCAAAAACACATTCCTTTGAGCGCTGGATTTTATTTCAAGTGTGCATATGACGATACTTTGTCATTTTATGATAGTCATCGGGGCCTCGACTCGATGGATTGGTTTGCGGAGAGAATGGGGGCCATAGCCAAATTTGTGGAAGCCAAAACTTTGGATATTGTCCTCATGATCGTCTCATCTAGATAGAGCGACAGCGCCATGTTGCCACATCTGCGAAAATCCTTGGAAAACTGACGACAAATTGTAATAGATCATAATCACTACACGGGAGCGTTCCGTGGATATGCGCATGCGCATTGCAATTTGAACTACAAAAAGTTGTTCGTTGTGCCAATCATTTTCCACAATTTATCCGGATACGACAGTCATTTTATTATTCGAGATATAGCAAAAAGGGGTCGAGTCAGCCTGTTGCCTGTCAACAAAGAAATATACATTTCTTTCACCCAGTACGACGGCAACACTGACATTAACTTTCGATTCATTGACTCTTCGCTTCATGGGCATGAGCTTGGAGCATTTGGTGCAAACACTGACCATCCATGACTTGAAGATTTCAAGGCGCGAATTTGCCCATCTCGATGCCGACCGGTACGAGTTACTCACTCGAAAAGGGGTATTCCCATACGATTTCATCGATTCGATGGAGAAATTGGAATGCCCAAGTTTGCCGGCGCGCGATCAGTTCTACAACAAGTTGAACGATTGTGACATCACCGATGCCGAATACGAGCATGCGCAGAACGTGTGACGGTCGTTCAACTTGACAACACCGGGCGAGTACTCTGACCTATACATGAAAACCGACATATTGCTCTTGGCGGATATTTTCGAAAATTTTCGAAATATCGGCCACGAGACGTATGGGTTGGATCCTGCGTGGTATTACACCCTCCCGATATATATGTGGTCCTGTATGTTGAAGTACACCCAGTGCAAATTGCAGATACTGAAAGACGTCGACATGCTTCTCTTTGTCGAGCGAGGAATTCGTGGCGGCATCAGTCAGTGCTGCAACAGATTCTCCTCGGCCAATAACAAGCACATGGGTGAAAGGTATGACGCCTCCAAACCGTCGACCTATTTGCTATATCTCGACGTGAATATCCTGTACGGTTGGGCCATGATGGAATATCTTCCGTACGATGGCTATTTCGATGTGTTGGAAGTGTCGGACACCTCGCCCATCGGCTACATTCTCGAAGTCGATTTGGAGTACCCCGAACATCTGCATGACAAACACAAAGATTTACCCTTGTGTGCCGAGCACCGTACACCGCCAGGCTCGAAATTACCAAAATTGATGACCACGCTGTACAACAAGGAAAAATATGTTGTGCACTACAGGGTGTTGAAACAAGCACTCAAACACGGCCTTGTACTCAGGAAAATCCACAAGGTGTTGCAATTCAATCAGTCGGCGTGGCTGCGTCCCTACATTGAATTAAATACGAAATTACGCTCTCAAGCAAAAACTACTTTTGGCAAAAATAACTACAAACTAGCCAATAACGCAGTGTTCGGGAAAACCATGGAAAACATACGGAAGCACCGTGTGGTGAAAATGGTCTCCAAGTGGGAGGGACGATATGGCGCAAAAAATCTGATTGCCAGTCCAAATTTCAGGAGTCGCACCATTTTCGACGAGAGCCTCGTTGCAATCGAGATGGCAAAGACGGATTTGTTATTCAATAAGCCCTTGTACATAGGAATGTCGATTCTCGATATTTCCAAGGTATGCGTGTACGATTTCCATTACGGCTTCATGACGGAAAAGTACATGCACGATCAGTGCAAATCGATGTATACGGATACTGATTCGCTCATTTATGAAATTAAGTGCGATGATATTTATCGGGATTTGATTAGCAGTCACATTGAAAAATGCGATACGAGCGACTACCCAAGCGACAACCCATTTGACATTCCCCTCGAAAATAAAAAAGTACCCGGCTTGTACATGTTTTTTGAGCAAAAAAATGGGGAAGGGTATTTTCGAGTAGCAAAATTAAAATCAAAAATATTCTGAGATATATATATTTTCAAAAACGTATTGATGGGTGATCTACAAACTACGCATGTGTCGCACCTGATGGCGCACTGTGAGCAGCACGCCAAGTGTCTACATGGCATAAACTATACTTTTAGTCATTCACAAGACATACACGACACATCCTCACCGTGTTCTGTGAGTCTATGTTTATGACATCTGTGGTCACTTTGCTGCTCATGTCACCTTTCACTTGTCGTTCTTCTGGAGCAACATCATCGCCATCTGTCGGTGGTGGTGGTGAAAATCAAACTATATAGTCCCGGAGTACCCTCGTATGTTACACCATCAATGCGAATGTCCCCCGTATCTTTGTCGAAGTCCATCAGCTTTCTACCGAGCAACCATTGCGCTCTTGGGTTGTCGTAAATGGGGCCGTAATTCACATCTATTTTGCCGGATTTATAATATAATAATAATAATAAATCGCGAAGTTTAGTTTACAACTATTCTTACACTTAACCCGTTGGCGCGATGTTCATTCACGAATTCAGTTGCTACTTCGGGATAAACTTCCAAGTAGTCATCCTCATCATCATCATCATTATAATCACCATCATCATAATCACCATCATTTGTGTGGTAGCTTTCTTCGTCTTCTTCCTTTTTCATAAATTCTGGAGTCGTTGGTGTCGACGGTTCCTGTTTCTCTTCTTTTTTCACTGCCAGTCGTGATCGCTTGGTGAGTGGCGGCACTGCCGCACTAAATCTTTTCAGCGGCACCGTAATGGGTTTGAATAATTTACTCAGTGCTTCATCATGCTCGGATTTTCCGAGTTTCAGACACTTTTTCGCACAATTTTCGACAACTGATTGACTTGACGTTTGCGTTCAGCTTTAGCAATCTCCGTCTCGATGCGGGGTGATGTGGTCGGCGCTTCAGTACGAATGCCGTACCACCTCGCATCACATTTGTATATATTTGTCAAAGCCCAGGCGGTAGCGCCCTTTGTTCACATCAAAGTCTTTGACAATGACCAGAGATCCTTCCAACAGGTGGCGCACATGCGGCGAAATTCCTCAAAGGTGTAATCCGGAGAGACGTGCTCGTCGAAGGCGTGCTTCAAATTCATATCGTCTTGCCGAAAAAGCACTATAATGTTGCAATTGTCCCTGATCAGCTGTTTGGGTATTTTCGAGTAGGTTTGACACAAGTTAAAAAAAATTGTTGTTGAAATTGTTATATATGTCAACCGGTTGCACCCCTACGTGCAACCCTCAAAAGTCAGAGACTTGTGCGAGCTAGGGGAAGACGTAGCCCTTACCTTTTATACGTGTGATGCCATGCACGAGACCGGTGGCAATGCTGAGATTCGAACTCACGCTCTTTGGCTTATGAGGCGATAACTCAGCCCGCACACCACCGCGGTAGGTTGGGTCAATACCCTTGTGGCGTGCCATGGCATAGAACTCTCTGATTTTATTCTGTTTGTCACACGCCCCATCGTCAAATATGAAAATTGAGTTTTCTTTCGCCTTTGACAGATCGATTACCTCGTCGTTGTCCCTGTATGGAAAATAACCTACGCCCTTGACTTGTTTAAGTACATCGTGCAGTAGCTGAAATTTAGGTTGGTACAGTGACTTTGAATAAACGTAAACATTCTCGAAGCGTGCTCCGTTCGGGCTGAACAGCAGACTGAGTACAGCGTTGGTCTTGCCACATCCGCTGGGGCCACAAAATATCGCTCGGAATGAATTCGGTAGCAGGGAGCCGTGTTTACGTATACCGTCGTCGTCACCGCCAATACCTCCTCCACCTATGGTATCCAAATTGACTATTTCCAGAGCCGGCTCTTGTTGCACCACTTTCATGTTTGAGTTGATTGATTTTTGCTGAAGTGTGTGTGTGTGACCACGCCCACATCTGACATTCGAATGACAATTTGAGTGGAGTACCGTTATGTAAGTAGGTGCGCAACATCCTTCGCGTCAGTGTCATGCTGACTGTCGAGCACGAAGGTCGTGGTGTGGTGAACTCTCTGATTAATCATCAGCCATTCGAGCTTCATTTGCCTGGATACCAGTACTTTTTTTTTCTTTTTTTTTCAGTGGGGTGGAAATCCTCATGGACTCTGATCGCTCGGTGTCCATCGCGTATCAGTAGTGTCAGACTCTTACTGACTAAAACCACCCCAGGTGTGCTGCACTTGCCAAGCCGTTGGGCCATAAAGCTGCACCTACATCCCATTCCAACGTCCACGTCACGATATCCCTCGCTCCTCCGCCCCGCCACACCCCCCCACCACCGTTGGGTCGTGACCCACCGAATACCGGGCGGGCAATCAGCGGGGAAGATCCTTCCTTCTTTATTCCGCTCATCCTCCACATTCAAACAGCGCCCTTCCTGGTCGGCAGTCTTATTCTATCCGAGCGCCTGCTCTCCCGATTTACTTTCGTCGCTCGTGTATACCGAAGCCAGGCCACTATTACCGTCGCATTGACACTATGTTGGTTCTCCCATTCATTCAATATCCTTACCCATTCATCCTTCACACCATTCGTATCCCTTAGCTGTAACGCTCCAAGTCTATCCTCCTCTTCCTCGATCCTCCTTCTCCATTCTACCCTTTCTCTCTGCATGCAATCGTTCCTGATGTGCTCCGCCGTGTCAGTCCCGCCAGTTCCACACTGGCATGGGGTCTCTTGTGCAATTCCGAACCTTGCCAGGTAACCCCGAAAGTTCCCATGCCCTGTGACCAGTTGCACTGCCTTCCTTGCTAATGGTATACACCCCATCCCTACCCTGTTGCACATACCATGTACGCTTCTGCCGGTCCTGCCGCTGTCCCATTCACCCTGCCATTTTTCCATCACCATTTTCCTAATCCTTTCCCTCTCCTCCATTCTGCTATGTCCCAAGTCTATTTGCCATGTGATCTCTTGCAGTTCCGCACCTCTTCTACTCTCTTCATCTGCTCTTCTGTTACCCTCATTCTGCCTAACATGCTCTTTCCTCCACTCAATTTCCGTCACCAATCCCGCTACCCTTCTGTTTTCAAGCATTCTCCTAATACGAGCTGCCCTTTTGCTCTTCGTCCTCGCATTCCTAATGGTCTCCACTGCTCCAGGCGAGTCACTTATTATTCTTATGTCCATCTCTCCACCCATCAGTACCCCTTTACCTATAGCCACCATTTCGGCTTCCTGTACGCTTCCCAGCTCACTGATTCTTTCCCGACCCATTCTCTACTCGCTCCCCTCCTTATGCGCCCATCCTATACCCACTCGTCCATCCTCTCTCTTAACCGCGTCCACAAATACCTCTTTTAGCCCTTCTCGGTTCTCCAGAATTGTTCCGATCATCCATGGGTATATTCTGTCGCACCCGTTTATCCGTCCTCTTACTTTTTCTTTTCCGTGCGCCTTCCATTCTTCATACCTCGTTGCTGCCTCTATGTATAGAGGCGCCATCCCAGTCAGCACGCATAACGCGGCTGACGGCGCCGTTCTATATGCCCCGCTGGCCGATAGCGTAAACGGTCTCTGTATCGCCCCCAATTGTCTGATCACCCTAGAGTCCTTTGCTCTTGCTCCCCACACTTGGACGCCATACATCACCGCCGGCTTAACCACTCTTTCGAAAATCAGTCTGACACATCCTCTCCTTAGCCTTACGTCACGGTCCGTCCATCTTCTTAGTTTTCCTGCAACTATAGCCGTTCTCCTTCTTACCTCCTTAAGATGATCAATGTACAGTAGGCCCTTGTCTACTATCATGCCCAAGTATGTGATGTTACCGCCGCACTCAATCCGTTGCTCTCTCACCCTAACCACCGGTTCCTTGTCCAGTTTCCTGGCCGGGACAAACATGCATTCGGTCTTGTTTTCGTTATACCTCAGCCACATTTCATCCTCCCATTCCTGACATTCTTTCCACACCTCCTTCCACATCCTTTCTATTTTCTTTACCGACGGGCCAACCACCACTATCAGTTGGTCGTCGGCGTAGGCCTGGGCCCACACCTTCGTCCCACCACTTACTCTGTGCGCTGCTGGCACCCCTTCATTTATCCTGTCATATTTCTTTTCGTTTACTGCCCTCATCCTCTCGAACCACGCTTCCATGACAATAAGCCATAGCGTGGGTCCCAGGCTGGATCCCTGCGGGCACCCCCTGTCCACGATCGCTTCCACGCCTCCACTCTTGACTCTTCTTTCGCCTACAAATTCCATGCACACCTTGCCAATGTTCTCCGGTAGCCCCATCTTTCTCATATTCCATCCTATCGCAGGTCCCCATGCCGTGTTGAAAGCGTTCGACAAATCCAGCGCCATCACCATGCTATGCATACCCTCGTTCTTACTTCTCTTTATTCTCTCCACCATATTCTCAACAGCAGTCGATGTGTCCAATCCCGCCCTGAAGCCAAATTGGCAGGGCGAGAACTTCTGTCCTCTTTCACACCACACCTGTACTCTTCCGCTGAGAAGCCGGTCGAAAGTTCGCCCTAACGCGGTCAGCAAGCTGATCGGCCTTAGGCTACTATCCTTCTTAGGAATCCACACAACCTTCATCACCTTCCATACTGCAGGGAAATACCTCAGCCTAAGGCATGCGTTGAGTATATCCGTAAGATCTTCGCTTATTAGGTTCGCCACGTGTTTCATCACCTCATTAGGTATGCCGTCTGTTCCCGTCGCTTTGTTGTCTTTCAATCCTTCCATTACCTCTTGTACCTCCCTCACCGTGAAGTTGGGCTGCTCCGGTCCCCATCCTTCATCTCCGTCCTCCCTAATGCAGCGTCTACCCATGGTGTCTTTTCCCCTGTCATCGTTCGGGAAGTACTTGTCCAGCAGGTATCTGCTGGTTTCGTGCTTCCCCTCGGTGTATGTGCCATCCTCCCTCTTAGCCGTGCCCGGTATTTCCTCTGCCCTTTCTTTCCTCAGGAGCCCAAACACTCTGTTCCACGGTTTCTCCGATTGCAACCTCTCGACCCTTTCTTTCAGCCACTCGATTCTTGCCCTTGCAATCCCCCTCTTGTACTCATTCCTCTCTCTCCTAAATATACCCTGTTTTCTGATTCTTTCATCCTCTATTCTTTCTTCCTGGTACTCCCTCCTGAGTTTCCTCACTCTTCTTCTCATCCTACCCAACTCATCCTTTCACCATTCTCTCTCCTCTTGCTCCTCTTTTGTACTCCTGGGTATTGCCTTGCGACACGCCCGAACAATCAAGGACTGGAGTTTCCCCGCTTCTGCTTCTACCTCCTCACTGCTATCTATTTTCCCCATATCATATGTCGAGACTATCTCCTCCACCACGGCCCAATTTGTCCTTCCAACATTCAAAAAGGTCCTTTTTCGCGTTGTCGGCTCTCCGGCTATTAGGAAACGTATCACTCGATGATCGCTCAGTGACTCATCCTCGCTTACCTCCCAGTCTCTCACCCAGCTCTTGCTGCAAATGGTTAGGTCAATCCAGCTCTCGCCTCTTCCACTAGAGAACGTCGCCAGGCTGTTCGCATCATTCTCAATCTGATAACCCTTCTCCACTATCCAGTCCAGTATATCCTCTCCTCTTTCATCCGTCACTATTCCTCCCCATGCGACATGCTTAGCATTGAAGTCCCCTAGGATGATCTTCCCGCCTGTCCATTTATCAAAATTCCTTCTCACCTTTTTCCATTCATCATTCCTCCTCCTTCCAGGTTCCTCATACACATTCATTATCTTGACATCCTGCCCATCTTGCATCCTTAATATCACTCCGACCCCATTTATGCTCCTCACTGCCATGAGGGCAGAGCTGTCTATCTTTGTCCTTATCCATGTTCTGACCTTGGTACCTTTACCCCCGTCATGTTTATGCCACCCTTCCCAGTTCCCCTCTCTCTGCCACGGTTCCTGTAAACATACTATATCCGCCCCTTTTTCCTCTGCCATACCTCTTATGAGGTGTGTGGCCTCCCTGCCCCGTCCTGCGTTGAATTGCAGGACTTTAATACTCTGTCCGCCTTCTGCTAAGCTCTACCCTCCTCATATATACCGGGCATTTCGGGTCTATCACCGGATGTCTTCTTCCACTTACCCCCGCCCTTTTGCAGTTTATGCAGTCAAGTGGCCGGATACCCAAGCACTCCTTGCCTTCGTGTCTACCTCCACATTTATTACATACCGCCGTCTCCGTGCAGTGTTTAGCAGTATGTCCATAATGGCAGCATTTGTAGCATACTGCTACACTCGCATGTTCTTCCACAAATATTCTCGTTAAATCAATAAATATAACTCCCACAGTCATCATCTTCCTAAACAGTTTCGCTCCTACTTCCACCACTATGTTCTCCTTCCAACTATTCGTCCTACATTCTCTCCTGCTTCTCACAATCATCCCCTCCCAGTCCTCATCATTCGTCTCATTATTCAAATCCAAGTTTTGTTCCCTTATCAGCCTCGGTAGCTCTTCATCCTTATATCCCTTTTCCACCACTGTAAGAAGTAGCGACGGTTTCCTTCCCTTAATTTCCTCAACTCTCACCCTGTCATCATTTTCTATCGCCCTTTTCACTCTCTCCCTTTCTTCTACGCCCTTACTTTCCAAATATAGCGTACCTCCCTTCACTTTCGTCAGGCCCAGCACGTCATTCGCACATCCTTCCTTCTCCATACATTCCTTGATGATCCTAGCGGCCGTCCTCTTCGCTTCCTCGGTCACACCCTCTACCTTGATTTCTTGTATCCGCGTTGGCGTTGTCCATCCTTCACTTGGTTTTGGCCTCTCTCCTCGCATGGGTATGCTGGTCATATCAGCGTAGGTTCTAGGTCCATTGTCGCCCCTTCCCCTCCTTTTTCTACGCCTAGTCTGCTGGAACTGTCCTCCCTGTTCAGAATCAGTTTCCATCTCCGTATCGAAACCCTCCTCGTTAGCCGTCGACACTGGTGCCTCCATTTCCTTTCTTCCTTCCCTCACTCGGCTCCCAGTCGACTCGCCCCCTCTTCTAATTACCTCCGCTTTCTTCCTGTTAGTAATCATTGCCCTACCCATGTCTTCGATGGTAACATTCATTCTTCTAGTTTCCTCAACCAACCCCTCGATCACTACTTTCATCCCATCCATCTCGTTTAGTTTGTCCTCACATTCCTCTACTCTTCTTTCCATCACTCTCATTTTAACTCCATCACCTTTCATCCTTCCAACTTCCAACATAATGTCTCCAATCCCTAGTGCCATTTCCTGCAATTTCTGAGCAACGATCGTCTGTTCATCTTTATTGAACTGAATTTTACCGCCCGCGTATCTAGTGGTGGCCTGCCTCACGGCGTTCATGCACTCCTTGATCCTCTCCCATCTCGAGCTAATTATGTCCTCTTCTGCTTCTTGTTGTTCGCCTCCTTGTCCTCCGTTATCCTCTTCCTCACTGAATTCCAGATCCCGTTCTCCCTCTTTCCCAGTTCCCTCCCCTTCGTCATGCATGGTAGATGATAGCTGGTTTGCTACTATCTCTTGCAGCTTTTCTACCGACTTGTTCATGATGTCAGTCATAGCGTTCTGCATTGCTCCGGCTGCCTGATTTACGAGTTCTCCCAGTACCTTTTATGTTCGTTGCATCTTGTCCCTTTCTCTCTCCTCCTCTGGTGATTTCAGCTCCCCGGCTTTCGGGAACCTCGATCCGTACTTCCGACCTCGTTCGCTTCCTCGTACTTGCACCGTGATACATAGCACCGTGATCCATTTTAAATTTTTTATCACTTTGTTCCATATTTCATCCCACGAGTAGCTAGGGAAATAAAAGTTCACCCCCGCAGAGCCCCGCATACAGGGATGAGGACAGGTTTTCAGTAGGATGTTGCCCATGAATCCCACAGGTATCGTTATAAGCACTGTGACCCCAGTGCCATTCATGCCGTAGACACGATGACTCACGCCGTAGCATTGGGGATTTATTATCGAGGTTTACTCCTCTATACCAGTACTGTGGACCGGGTACCAAACTACAGAAGAGATTGGCACGTGGAGACCCTGGTGTGAACCCTTTGGATTCGGCTGGCGGTGCCAGCACCATAGCCAGGACCATCATCTCCTCAGCCAATGCCAAAAAGAAATTGGAGGAAGACAAGCGGCATAATACCGCAATGGAGAGCATTGGTGGCGACAACAAAAATGTAGGAGGTTCCGGTTTGTTTCTGCACAAGACCGCTAAAGGCGGCTACGGTTTGTTTCTCAAGAAGATATTTTCAAAAAACTCCCGCTGAAGCTGCCCAATAGAGCGTTGTACGATGAGGAATTACTTAAATATGTGAAACGTCTGAAAATATCTCATTTCATTGGTGTTTTCATGCGAGACAACTTACCTCGATCCTCATCATCATCAAAGAAATTTCCCAAGTACAGAGAATGCGCAATCATCAATCTGGACTCGAGCAGGAATCGCGGAACGCATTGGGTAGCTTACGTGAAACGCGGACATGTGGTGAAATACTTTGACAGTTTCGGCAATTTGAAGCCGCCGGTGGAATTGGTGCGATATCTGGGTAAAAAAGTGAAAATCTTCTACAACAACGATCGCTATCAGACATTCAACTAAGTTAATTGCGGTCATTTGTGTTTGAATTTTCTATACGAGAACACACTCTGAGTGTGTGTGTGTGTGTGTGCGCGCGCGCGAAAATGAATAGAAAAGTGGTGACCTTTAATGACGAGCGCAATGAGGTTCATTATATGGTGACGTGGCGTTTTGCATACAAAACTTCGCGCAAATCGTATTGGATGCAAGTGGCCATGGACAGGATACGTTTCGCTAGACGAATAGCGCGAGCCTCACGCGTCTTGAATCCCATACTAGACTCTGAGCACAGAGCGCGCATATGGAATGGTTTAAATAGAAGTACATAACCCCATCCAGTGTCAGTCATGTCTTTGCTGTTGACAGTGACAGGTCAAACGTCGACGCTAACCGCAGACTTTTCTCCGCCGCTCCAATTGGACGAAGATAGCATTTACGGCTTGGCATTGATTGGTTTCCATTCATACAACAGCATACCGAACATATCGAGTGGTCGATTCTATTATTCTATCAAAGGAGCGCCATCTGTTAGCATCATCCAAATACCGGCTGGGTGTTACGAAATAAGCGACATTGCCAAGTTTATACATAAACACATCGAGAGGCCGAAAGAAGCAAAGAAGAAGAAGAAGAGAGCCGTAGTGTCTAGTGGCGTTGGCAAGGTCGACGACGACGACGGTACCAACAAAAGCAAGGCTTTGTTCTCTCTCAAACCCAACACCAATACGCTGCAGTGTGAGATATACAGCAAGCTCTATAACATCGATTTTCGTCCCAAGGATTCCATAGGACGATTACTGGGTTTTCCCCGAGACTATTGGAGGCTGGAAGCGTTCACTCATCCGACCTATCTGTGAACATTATCAAAGTTCGAACTGTTCACATCGATAGTAACATCACATCGGGTGCCTTCTTCAACAATCGTCCGGCTCACACCATATACGAGTTTGCCGTTCGAGAAGACCCCGGCTTTGCCATCGACGAAACGCCCTCGAATTTGATTTAACTGCCTGTGAACAAGACGGAAATACACAACATAACCTTGAATATTCTCGATCAGGACTGTTGCAGTGTGAATTTCCGTGGAGAGACCATCATTATACGACTTGTGCTGCGCAAGCTGTCATAAAAATGGGGTTGGTATTTGATCAGAATGATGATCATGATGCCTTTGGGCATGAAAGTGCAGAGGGTGCAGGCATCAATTCAGTCGCGCAGACGCAGTTGAAGAGAGCAGACGCACACACTCTGTCTCACTCCAGCATACACTTTCTTCAATCGCAAGGACATCATGTTATCAAGACAAGTGTTCGACGTGTACAATCATCCAAAGTTCGACGAATCCATCAACAGAGTTGAGACTCGAACGCACCACCCGTACGTCAAGTCCTTTCAAAATAATGACATCATCCAAATTGTCATTCAGCAGAGCGATGTGTGGATACTGATGAACGATGCCCTTGTGTGCATAGAGGGCTCTCTGACTCGTACCGCAGGAACGGGCAATGTTAGATTTATCAATAATGCCGGCGCATACCTTTTCGAGGCCATATACTATGAAATCAATGGCAAAGAGGTGGACTCTGTTCGATCGCCAGGTATAGTGGGCACCCTTCGCGGCTATACTTGTTATGAGGAAAATGATGTGCGACACTTGAGCACAGCCGGCTGGACCTATCCTGGCGGAACGGTTCACAACGCCCCCGACGGTTCGTTCGCCATGTGGATCCTGCTTAAGCATTTGTTGGGCATATTCCATGACTATAGATATGCCACCATTGGACGACAGTGCATTCGCTTGGTCAGAAGTAGAAATGATAATAATTGCATGCTGATAGAGGAGGTGGCGAATCCAGTAGTCGAAGCCACCACAGACACACTGACGATCATGAGCGTTGTACTCAGAGTCAAACATGTGGTGCCCAATGACGACATTCGTCTGAAATTGCTGCAGTCCATCAAAACAGACGCTCCTGTAGTGATTTCTTCTCGCATGTGGGACCTACACGAGTTGCCTGCACTCACTCAGGGTTCCACCAAGGAAGTGTGGGCTGTGAAAACTTGCACGGCCATGGAGAGTCCCCGATTCGTCATTGTGGCCTTCCAAACAAATCGGATTGGCAATGCGGCTCGAGATGCGTCCTATTTCGATCACATCGACATCAGCGACATACGCCTAATCATGAACAGCGATACTTACCCGCATGAACGTATGCACTTGAAATTCAACAGAAACAACTTTGTCGAAGCCCATCGAGCCTACAAGGAATTCTATCCGAGCTATGCCAATTGTCCGAAGAAGCGCCCTCTACTCGATTACGGAGCATTAAAAAGCAGAGCGACCGTGTTCGTAATAGATTGTTCCCGCAGAGCGGAATTCATGAAATCCTCCACTGTCGATGTCAAACTTGACATCGAGGCCAGAGTCGGATTTCCCGCCAATACTCGAGCCTATTGCATCATCATTCACGACTGTATGCTGGAACACTTGCCCTTGAGCGAGATTGTACGCGTCTGTCATAAAAAAAAATTGTGACATACAGTAGTAGCAGTAAGTAGTGGGGGAATCCACTCTTTGTTTGTGTGTATGTATGTATTGCAGGCATCGACAGGTCAAGAGCGTCAGTTGTAAGCCAAACGTTCAGTTGTTCAGTCGGTGTTTATTAATCTCGCTCTCTCTCTACGAGTGTGTGTCTCTCAGTTAATCAAAGCAGTGAATCAGTTCAACACTCATCAAACAAACAAAAAACAACAAGATGAAACTCGTAGCCTGTGACATTCAGGGTTTCACTGTGGGCGGTGAATTCCAACCCAAAGAGCTTGCCATCACCGACGGGCATCGCACAAACCACTTTTTATTCATAGCCGTAGTGCCATTCCATGACCTGAGCGAAGCTGATAAACGGCAAGTACGATATTTAGAGAGAAATATCCACGGCATTCCATACTCTGATGGCTATGTCGAATTCAACGAGACCCAGGAAGTGCTGCGCCCCATCATCGAGGCTGATGTGGTATACGTGAAGGGTAATCAAAAATTCGATTTTTTGCTGAAGTGTGTGCTCGATCTGCCTAAGAGACCACACATCGTCGATATTGCGGCTACTACAAGTACAGTCGTCACAACGCCTCCACCGACACTCGAGAAGCAAAGCCCGCTCTGTTTGAATCATATAGCATCCGGAGAAATAGAAGTGCATTGTGCCGTGAGACACTGTTTCGATATCTGGCAATGGATATCGTCACACCTGATATGGTGAAGCCCCACGGCGATCACGACGACGACACTCCTATCAATCGGCACTTGCAAAATTTGCGCGAGCTCAAGGCGCACATAGCAGAGTACGAGCACAAGCTGTGTATTTTCAAACGCTTCCGAAATATGCAAATTGACGATGGTATGTGGATGGGGCAGCAGCAGCAGCATTCACCGATCCACCACCAGATGTATAAAACCAATTTTTCTCGATTTATTTTGCGGATCGAATGAATGAGAGAGAGAGAGAGAGACTGAAAGAAATACGAGTCATGTACATTGAGCAATGGTGTATGTGTGTGTGTGTTCCTCTCATGAATATATTTGAGTGACATATACGCTGTTTCTCAGTTCGAATTGGATGAAAATGACTCAGGCGCTAGCCAATGATGGATATTTGCCTGTGTTGAGAGCCGAAATCCCGAAGAACACCTCATCGTACAGACTGCGGAAGATTTATACAAATCTCACCTATAGCGATACGCAGTGGTTTCCGCTGAAGATGTCTTTCCCCTCTAGCAGCAGCACTTCGAGACCATCGTCGTCGTCGACGTCTCACCCAACTACCCAACCCGTGGACGTCAAGATGCAAGCCCCTGCTGCTGCTGCTGCTGATCGAGAAAGTAAGGATTCCAAATGCGAGCTGCCGCCGCCGCCAACACTGCACGATTGGTTTATGTTTTTCGTGTCAATGGTTCTGAGTGTTCAAATATCCGAATCCATATATAGGTTTATTAAATCCATGCATCTAAAATATTTTATAATCGATAATGATAATGTATCTTCATATTACGCCACTGACACTGAAGTGTAATTTTTTTATGTGAAAAATAAATGTAATTTTCTCGAACTGACGTTAATTCAATAAATGCAAACAGAGACAAAGACAGACATACAATGCCATGGGTTAGAGTGAGACATTTAAAATGCCTTGAATCGATCAATTTGGCTTCAAACTCGACTCTCTTATCTCTTCCTGGAAAACAAACATCTGAGACAGTAAACAACTCCATGCTCAATTTAGCTCGAGCAGCGTAAACAGACACCGGATGTGTGAGATAAATCTAAAAAACAAATTCAAGGTCAAAAATGGATCATCGTCGTGTTTACTGAGAATTTCGTTCAACTTGAGAGAGCAGACAGTAAACATTCAAGATACGTGCCTTATCGCTATTTAACGGCGGCGGAGACGTAGTTTTTTTCTTTTGGAATTTCATTCGGGAGCGAGTGAATTAATAATAAGTCGTCCATCATAATTTTCTGTTGTGTGTGTGTGTGTGTTCTAAGACAGTAGACATTTTTTCATATTTAATTTTTTTGTTTTGTCAATTAAGGTGGCGGCGGCGACGTTTTTTTCTCTTCCAGCCAATTGCTCTAAGCGAATCACGTGAGAGACGTTTTTTCATAACTTCCGCCATCGCCGCCATGTTTTTTTGCCGTCCGCTCCATCGCCGCCATGTTTTTTGCCTTCCGCTCCATCGCCGCCATGTTTTTTTGCCTTCCGCTCCATCGCCGCCTTGTTTTTTTGCAGGGACCTTTTTTTTCATAACTTCCGCTATCGCCGCCATGTTGTTTTGCCTTCCACTGCATCGCCGCCATGTTTTTTTGCCTTCCGCTGCATCGCCGCCATGTTTTTTTGCAGAAAAGACGCGCGCCACTTAGGGTGAAACGTTTTGAACCCCATCACCCCAAAACTCTTCGGCGAACACATCATCTTCTTCAGAACCAACCCTCCACCAACGGCAAGAACTCGATGGACGCGGCCATCGAGAGATTCACCGTGTGGAGCAATGCCGGTACTGGGACACTCATCGGTCGCAGCTCCGGCATTGTTTATCTACTCACGCTGTAGAGCCAGAAAAAAAGTCTAATGAAGAAAGTTGCTTGTTTTGACCTGTAGAATGATATATCCAAAAATCAAAAAAATCTATCGAGCCCCAGGAATACATGTATCCAGTGCCATGTCCTTTCGCGTATATAGTGAGGATTTTAAGTGGATCTGACGATTTTGTATCTCCTATGATATTTAGGGGTCTACCCCTTAGGACTTTTTTCGAGTAATATTTTCTTTCTTTGATTGATTCGAAATTCACAGAATATATTAATTTCACAATGCTGAATCGATAGGTATTCGCAGAAATGCTTTATCTTCAACCGATCTTCAACCGATAGTTTAAATAATTTTTTAGTCAAACGTTGTATCTGAACACATATTAGTCACATATTTTCGTAGTCAGCCGCATGAAATTTTGCGAATACAGCGCGAATTTCAAGTGGATCTGACGATTAAGACTTTATTAGAGTAAGTAATTATTATTTTGATTTCGATCTATTTCAAATTCACAGAGTATACTAATTCCATCATTCTGAATCGATTGACATTCGCAAAATTGCTCTATCTTCAACCGTTCTCGAGTTGAAAAGTTCATCTGGAGTTGAGAGGGGTAATTTCCATCGAAACATTTTTGAAAAAAGTTTTCGGACAAACGTATCTGAACACATATTAGTCACATATTTTGGTAGTCAGCAGCATGAAATTTTGCGAACACAGCGCGAATTTCAAGTGGATCTGACGATTTCGTATTTTTCATGATTTTTAGGGGTCTACCTCTTAGGACTTTTTTAGAGTAATTATCATTTTGATTTAGATCTATTTCAAATTCACAGAGTGTACTAATTCCATCATTCTGAATCGATTGGCGTTCGCAAAATTGCTCTATCTTCAACCGTTCTCGAGTTGAAAAGTTCATCTGGAGTTGAGAGGGGTAATTTCCATCGAAACATTTTTGAAAAGAGTTTTCGGACAAACGTTGTATCTGAACACATATTAGTCACATATTTTGGTAGTCAGCAGCATGAAATTTTGCGAACACAACGCGAATTTCAAGTGGATCTGACGATTTCGTATTTTTCATGATTTTTAAGGGTCTACCCCTTAGGACTTTTTATGAGTAATTATCAGTTTGATTCCGATCTATTTCAAATTCACAGAGTGTACTAATTCCATCAATCTGAATCGATTGGCGTTCGCAAAATTGCTCTATCTTCAACCGTTCTCGAGTTGAAAAGTTCATCTGGAGTTGAGAGGGGTAATTTCCATCGAAACATTTTTGAAAAGAGTTTTCGGACAAACGTTGTATCTGAACACATATTAGTCACATATTTTGGTAGTCAGCAGCATGAAATTTTGCGAACACAACGCGAATTTCAAGTGGATCTGACGATTTCGTATTTTTCATGATTTTTAAGGGTCTACCCCTTAGGACTTTTTATGAGTAATTATCAGTTTGATTCCGATCTATTTCAAATTCACAGAGTGTACTAATTCCATCATTCTGAATCGATTGGCGTTCGCAAAATTGCTCTATCTTCAACCATTCTCGAGTTGAGAAGTTCATCTGGAGTTGAGATGAGTAATTTCCATCAAAACATTTTTTTCTGAAATCGTTCAAGAATACCCACTTTCTCGGAGCAACTTCAGGCCTCAAAATACGCTAATCTAGTATTTTAGTCCGTTGCTAAGCAACGAACATTCCCAGACCGTTTTCGGCACTAAACTGTACGGGAAACTACTTTCCCAAATCGTAAACGATCCGTGAAAATTTTTGACGGCTTGTATACATTTTAGACAGTAAATGAATACACACAAACAATAAGTATAATTCCTTAATTTATGATAATGCTGATTGCGATTTCAGAAAAAATAGTATGTGTACCTCGTAGTGAAAGCACATTCCCAGACATCAAAGCTTGTTGGCCTCGGACAACAATTTAAAATGGTCGTCCCGGAATGTATTGCATTTACTACTAGATACACAATATACTATTGAAATAATTTTTCGGCCAAACGTTGTATCTGAACACATATTAGTCACATATTTTCGTAGTCTGCAGCATGAAATTTTGCGAATTTCAAGTGGATCAGACGATTTTGTATTTTTCATGAGTTTTAAGGGTCTACCCCTTAGGACTCTTTTTGAGTAATTTTGTCTTTCTTTCATTGATTTCAAATTCACAGAGTATACTTATTTCCTTTCGAACATTCTTTGAAATAATTATTTCAACCATTCTCATACAAGGAAATCATTTTTTATGAGCACACCTGATAGGTTTTTAACGGAATATGGGAAATTTCGTTATTTCGGTAATTCGTCCATTGAAATTAACTTTTGTGATGCGATAAATATGTAAAATATTTCGATTTGATAACGTTCAACTTCAAAAATGTCATTGTAAATTTGTAAATTTCGATGCAGGAAAATAACCAGAAAACAAATAGATGTAACAATGAATTTTTTGGTTATTCTAGATGGGAACAAATATGATGGAATATTTATGTACTAAGATATAAAAAAAATAATGGTAAACTTTCTGAACAAATTTTTCATTTTTCAGTATGAAAATAACTCAATTTCATTCTTTCAAAATATGTCCTTTGAAAGATTGCCTTTCCGGCATTATGAATTCGTAGGCAGGTTCACTGTCTTCAACAACCCAGATGGTACCGTTTTCTGCAAATTTTATGATCCTTGCTACTTCAGTTGATAGATGCTCCTTTCTGTGGAAAAAATAACGAGGAATGAAACTTAAATTTCTAGCAGTTGCTGAGATATTTTAACACATGCAACTCTTCCTCCTAGACTTTCGATAGGAATGTACATAATTATAATACATTTTTTGACAGTTCTAACAACTATTCAAATTTTGTTATTTTGTGTCATGAAAAAATTTCACCCACTCATGTCAACATTGACCCGATTATTTCCCTCATCTGCCAAATCAATTTGAAAATGTCACATTTTGGCAATGCGAATGTTCAAAGTATAAATGCCCTAATCAAAGAAAAAGAATCACAGAAATACAATCTACAGTCACAAATATATTTGGGGAATATTCATGGAATTTTGCTGCGAACGAGAATATGAATTGAAGGAACATAGAAGTAGTAAATGGTTGGAAACTGACCAATGGTACGATAATGTACCTGTTGGAAGAAATCCAATAAATGAATGGACTTAATTTGCTGCTGAGGCAATTGGTTCGAATGTAAAGGACAAAAAGATAACAAATCACTCGAATAAATTAACTGCTGTAAGCGAATTGGAAAGAAGTGTTGTAGAAGAACAATTGCTGAAAATTACTAGTCATAGCAATCAAAATTCTATAAAACCATACTTGAAGCGTGATCAAGAACACCTCAATAAGATCATAACTAATGTGTGGTAGCAGAGAACAGCAAACGAATCTAATGTTAAGTTAAATTTCAATAAATTTTTGGATAGAATCCATTCGAGCACTGGGAAAGAATACCATTACATGCTACACAGACGGGTCCAAAACTCACGACGGAACTGGAGCAGGAGTCTTTAGGCCTCGCACCAAATATTCCGAACCCATGGGCCAGTTCCACAATATTTTTTAAGCGGATATTCACGCCATAGAAATGTGCATTCAATTCAATCTCGACAGGAAATACAAGAACAAGGAAATCGCAAACCTCTCCGATAGTCAAGCAGCCATCAAAGCGTTGAGCTCATATAATATCAACTCAAATATGGTCTGGGAATGCCTAGACAAACTTAATGATCTAGGCAGGAACAACAAGGTGATCCTCCTCTAGGTGCCGGGGCACGTCGGAGTGGAGGGCAATAAACAAGCAGATACCCTGGCACGAAAAGGGGCATCAACGACACTGATCGGGCCAGAACCATTCTGCGGACTTGGAAAATCTTACTTTCAAGAAGAACTCAATAAAACTGAAGAAGCAATGAGAGCAACATACTGGCAAAG
This sequence comes from Chrysolina americana, assembly GCA_958502065.1. NCBI lineage: Eukaryota > Metazoa > Arthropoda > Insecta > Coleoptera > Chrysomelidae > Chrysolina > Chrysolina americana. The sequence continues at coordinate 39,383,326 of OY293415.1, read as the reverse complement.
ACTTCCAGGGCTGAGGCAGGCCGAAGATCTCCTCGACAACTTCAACCGAGCAAGATCGAAGACACTGATTAACCTCAGTAAAACTAGTCTAAAGACAATCACGGGATTTCTGACGGGGCACTGCAGACTCAAAGAACACCTAAGGAAGCTAGGCTTAGAGGACGACAGCACCTGCAGATTCTGTGCGGAACATCCAGAAACACCACACTATATATTGATGGAGTGTTATGCTCACAAGAGATTGAATATACTGGGATCACACCAGCTGACTGTGGGAGACATACCACGAATAGACCCCCTTAAAATCTTTAAATTCTTCAAGGAATTGAGGCTTGAGTGGCTACTGTAAATGAGAACATCTTGAGATTGCAGAAGAAGATAAGGCACAATAGATCTAATTGGATCGCAGCACATCAGTCACCATCCATACTTAACAATACCAATAAATTTCAATAATTGTACTTTCACTAACTGTACTTTTGATAAATGAATGAATGTATCGTTGTGTTGTAAATTTTTTTGTAAAAAAATTGTCCGTCGATTATCCCTGGGACATTAAAAAATGCCTCATATTTTTATGACAAATTTCTGGAGTTCGTTGCTTCGTCGTTGCCATAAAATTATCTTGCCTATTATCAATGTCTAAGGGATGTTACTACTGATGAAATAACTTTCTTACGGCTGTCCAGATAGACCAATTTTTCCAATTGGTACCTTCGAGTACTTCTCATATTCAGGAAGTAAAGTTCTGAAGTCTTGGAAGATCGGAGTGTTCGTTGCACCAGGACAAACAGCCACGACTCTGACGTTGCTCCTTTCGTAGTGAAAAGGCGTCCCCCAACATTTCGTGAGACCCATGATGGCGAATTTCGTTGCACCATAAACTGGAAACGACGGTTGGCCATACAAGCCAGCAGTGGAGGAAGTGTTGAGTATGACGGCTTCCCGACCTTGTTTATGTTCCTTAAGGTAATGCTCCAGCCCGATGATAACGCCGTTGATGGTTCCTTTCTGAAAGAGAAGTTAGGGAACTCACAAAGAAAACAAATGATATATTATTTTTTCTAGTTGAAATAGACAATTCACCGAACGCAATATTGTAAAAATCCAAAACACCACGAAATGTTCTTCATTTTGGCGAACCCGAACGCAAAATCAGAACTCAAACACCTGAAAAACACCGACAAAATAAAAGCATTCCTACTGATCAGATTGGCCGTATTGTACGATTAAAAAAAACTGGAAGAATATTTGAGATCAGCGAAGGACAAACGAGTCGTGCTAAGCAATTCTACAATATCTTCATATTACCCAAGACTCACTGGGAAGTGATTGAAATTCATGAGTACAACTTCAACAGAACCAAAGAAGGACAACAACTGAAGAAATTTTGGATACAGTTGATAAAGTAGTTTACGGCAGCGCCTTCGGCTAAAATTGAATAGGCCAAGCAATAGAGATATTATCCTTAACAAAAATACTACCTGGAAGCCGCCTGTGCCATCCCTTGCAGGTCAGTCCGTAGTTTATTCCCACTATGTCCTCAACTCGAAAATGTAATTTTTTAATTTGTTATAAACAATAAACAACAAAAAATCGCGATTTTTTTATTGTAAAATGAAAACTGTTGAAGCAGTGTTAACGGTGCAGAAGGATGAACTGTAGAGAATTGAATTCCGAAGAGAATGACGGATCAAGCAATCTGATCGGATAATTAGAACCGGAGAAAAGCGGGAAAAACCGGAAAATTGTATTTTTTTTTTGTTAAATTTATAACTCTGCCATTTCTTAATTTTAAGAGCTGAAATTTTGCACGATATTAGCTATTGACGTGCGCCTTATGTGTACAAAACCTGGATTCAGTCGGATTAATACTTTTCGTACGATCCTCATTTGAATTTTTTTTTTTTATATTTTCGCGGAGAGCTTTATGCGTTTGAGGTCGTCCGATTGAAATTTAAAAAATAGATTTGGAAAGTAGATGTGAGCACATCCGACTGAAATTCTTTTTTCACCAAAAACTGTGCAATTTTCCAAGTAGCATTACATGTAAATTATATATACATATTTTCTTGATAATAAATTGGCTGCAGCCATTTGACGACGACGAAACATCATCGGAGAAGCAATATTCGTAAACCACTGTCGCCTGGGACCGTATGGTAAGGTTTGAAAATAGAATAAAGTTCCTTGAATTGAAGTTTCTAATTCTTGTGAAACATATTTGTACACAATTCATTATATATTTACACGGTGTTACAGAAAGTATTCACTATTCATTCACAAGAAATGTGCAATTAATTTTAATTTTATTCGAAACAGATTACTTACTTATATAGACTACTTGATAAAAATATTCACAGATGATATCATAAGAATATCCAATATGAAATTGGCAATTGGGAAACGATATCTGGAGAATGTACGATTGTAGGATTTGTAGGTTTTCCAGATGTACATGTGAGACACGAGATGTCCGTAGATCTGCTCATTACTAATATCCTATACAATAGGAGTATTTGGATCAAAAATCCATCAAGAAACAACTACTTTCCTGGCTAATACTGCGGCCAACATCGAATTACATCTGATAAAATTTCCTTGCAGAGTTCCTCTCCAATTGCTGGTTGCATGGGAATGTTGATCAAAATTTTCGGACCACCTATAGACCGATTTCGGGGTGTTGCCCCTCATCAGTATAGGGTAGTTCTAGTAATTAATAACTAATGACTGCAACGAATGGTTCGATGTAAATCCCATTTCAGGGCCGCGAACGCGCCCGCACACGCAGAAAGTTTGGATTTGGAGTTGGATCTACAATAAGCCTTCTTTTTTTGATGATTTTTAATACCTGAACCAAGAGAGGTAAAGTCCAAACGTGGCTAGGTAACGAAAATCTGAAAGCCACTGACTAGGGGTGGACTGAACAAAATAATCGTTTAGTTCCCGTAAGAACCACTGATCCACCAATCCCTAAAACATTGCTTGATCAGATTTCGTGTTCTTGAAGGAAAAAAGGATGTTTTGATGCATCATGTACTTGTAAAAAACACAGCTTGAGATGTTCGAATCTTTGTGCACACTGCCACGAAGATATGTGTTACAATTTACTAATAAATAATAATGATACAATTATGTCTGATGATGAATGTAGATCCGAGGATGAAAGCGATGATTTCATGTCAATAGACAATATTAATTTTAATAGAGAAGTAGCAGAATGCGATGAGCCTGCCAAAAAGAGAAGGATTTTGTAATTGCGTTAAAATAAAAATGTACAGTTATTATGTAAGAAAATTGATTACTTTGTTTTGTAATAAAAAATCTGCTATCTATTCATATATTGTCTATAAATAAAGATATGTAGCAAAAAACATAGAATACCTGCGTATTCTTTCATCACTCATGAAATCTGAGTCACGAATCGAATTCCTCAGGTTCAGATACCCCAAAATCAAGGAAAAGACCAATCAAATAGCTGCAGTACTTGCAGAGATAAACAAATGCAAAGAATTATAAGTTGCGCGCAGCGCGCGCCTATTACTATATTATATACGTTTCTCCTCGATTCGCACAGTTCCCCACCACTCGATCGCTCATGCGCGGTCGTTCTCACTAGTTTTTAACACACTTAAACGCGTTTTATCGAAAAATCAGAATAGACGTTTTGTTACTGCTCACGTATACTTTCCAAATCTATTTTTTAAATTTCAATCGGACGACCTCACACGCATCCAGCTTTCCGCGAAAATATTTCCAAAATGAGGATTGCGCGAAAACTATTAATCCGACTGAATTCAGGTTTTGCACACATAAGGCGCACGTCAATAGCTACTATCGTGCAAAGTTTCAGCTCTTATTATTGAAAAATGGCAGAGATATAAATTAAAGAAAAAAAACACAACTTTCCGATTTTTCCTGCTATTCTCCGGTTGTAATTATCCGATCGGATCGTTTTATCCGTCATTCTCTTCGGAATTCAATTCTCTACAGTTCACCCTTTTGCACTGTTAACACTGCTTCAATAGTTTCCATTTTATAATAAAAAACTAAAATAAACGCGATTTTTTGTTGTTTATTGTTTATAACAAATTAAAAAATGGCATTTTCGAGTTGAGGACATGGTGGGAATAAACTACGGACTGTCCTGCACGGGATGGCACAGGAGGCTTCCAGGTAGTATTTTTGTCCAAAAAGCAATCATTTGTGGCTCTATAGCTTGGTCATAGATTGAGTATTTTTTTTCTAGGTATGTCAGAAATGCTCTACAAAGTGAGTTGGGTCAGGTGCTTCTGAACTTCGTGGTTTTACTTTAGCGGTTTTGAATATATTTCCAATGGAGTAGACAAAAAATAAGCTTATAAAAGTGTGCGGTACAGGACCATATATATCATTCGTTTTCATCTAAACGAAAATATTCAAAATACTCACAACATTAATGTCGATTTCTGTTTCCCAAATGACATCATTCAGAATACCAGCGTTGTTTATCAGAATATCGATATTTCCAAACTTTTCCACTGTTTTCTTAAATGCATCTAAAACAATATCCAATCATTCATCTACAATATTATAGTGTACTTGGTTATCTGATTTGCAAAAAAAAACATACGGTGCGGTCCATAATTCATTTTTATTGTTATTATGTATTTTATCAAAAAATCCTGAAACAAGTCAATTTTTATTGTCAATTTGACAATTTACAGTATGAAAATATTACCCCCTACTTGTACCCCCTCTGAATTATGAGCATCCTCTCAAAAAAAATTCCACATGGAATGTGTCAAGTCCACGTTATTGAATTAAATATAATTCGTTGTATACTCACTTTCTAGGTCCTCTTTATTGGTGACATCAGCTTTTACAAAAAGTGTTTTTCCCTTTTCGAATTCATGTTCTATTGTTTCCAGAGCCTTCTTTCCAATCTCCTCATTGACATCAACAATAGTTACCCCCTTCAAAATAATTTGGATTAGATCTTTAATGGAATGAGAATGGGAATCGAATTGGTTAAAGGATAATAAATTTAAAAAAATTAGGTACAGTAAATGCAGCTTCTATTTAGTTCAAGAATGTTTGCCGGAGAGCATCAATTAAATGAAATGTATAAAATCGAAATACCCTTCTCTGCACACGTTTCTACATAGTGGAAAAATGTGGCAAACATCTGACAGAAAACAACTACTACCCTAGCTGATACCACGACGGACATTGAACTACATCTGACTGATATTTGTGCAATGTTCTTTCAACAAGACCCAATTGCAAAGGCTTATTTTGTAATTGAATAGTACATTATCCTTCATCTGGCTCATCATTTTCCTGTCATGTCTGCTGGTGGTCATTTTCAATTCGACCCACGAATATTGAACTTGTTAACTGTTGTTATATAAATAAACAAACCGTGTCAGGTTACTAGGTAACGGAAATTGTACAAAGATACCTGCTATATATTTTTTATAACTTCTTGAAGAGGGGCGACACTTTTTGACGTAAACTAATCAAGAAAAATGATGGATTACGTAATCCACATATTCCGCTAAAGATCCTATACAATAGGAATTGTCGTCGGCAAGTATTCAACAGAATCTTTTTAATACTTGGCAAAGTTTTCTACAAGAACAAACTTTACGAAGCATTTTAAATATCAAAATTGAAATTATTTTTCAATGCAATTGAGGGAATGTACCTCACCAAGTATTAAACAGATATAATTCAACGGTCGTAGGGGGCAGTAATTGTTTTCTATTGAATACTTGCCGATGACGACGCCTATTGTTTAGGATCTCTAGCGGAAGATTCGGATTACGTAATCCATAATTTTTCTTGATTATTCTTACTTTATAATTGTTGTTATATCTATGATTATTTGTTTATAATTATATATAATATAAACAAAATGCAGAAAATAGTATAAACATACCTCCTAAAAAAGCAGTTTCACTAAACTCATATAGCTTACTCAAAAACTATACTCAGTCAGTAAAATTTTCGCTTTTCTGAACTTGTTTAATATGTGGTCTTACCTTCAGACCTTGACCAAGAAGTTCTTTGACATGACTCAGTCCTATTCCCGACGCTCCTCCTGTTACAAGAGCTACTTTGCCTACGATTTTGAACACCATTTTTCTCTGTCGTGAATGCAATAACTTATCATCGGTTTGTGCACAATTTTACAATTTCAAGATACAAGATTGTGTTATCATTTTTCTTATGTTCAACAACATGTTTTCGTTTCAATGCAAATAGCGATTACACAACACGAATCGAGTGTGCTTATAACGTTATTTGAATTTCTGATGAGTAATAATAATAATAATACTCCCTCATAAGGTCACCTATCTGTTTTATATGGATGACATCAAACTATATGCATCAGAGAAAAGGATCTTCATCAGTCCTTAATGGTGGTGCAAAAGTACACGCATGATATCGGAATGGAGTATGGGATCGAAAAATGTGCCACTGTTCATCTCGAAATAGGACGATGCGAGGAATACGTAGAAGACGTTCAGCTCGTATTCGACGGAAGCATCCTACATCATCTGGATGCCGGAGAGACGTATATCTACCTAGGGGTGGAACAACGCCACACCCAAGAGCTAGCTACTTTTAAAAACTCTCTCCGCGGCAAGTATCAGCACAAACTCTGACAGATCTGGTCATCAGAACTGTCGGGGAAAAACAAAGTTGCTGCAACTGATATGCTTGCCGTTCCGATTCTACTTTACTCCTTTGGAGTAATGAAATGGACTCAGGAAGAGCTGCGACAACTCGACGTAAAAACTTGCAAAATGATGCATCTTCATGCAGCTTGCATCCTAAATCGTCTGTTCCACGGTTATACTTCCCCAGACAACAGGGAGGCCGTGGACTCTTGAGTTTGAAGGGTTCACACAACAGAATGGTGCTGAATGGAGTCTATAAAGTCATCAGGAGTCCAGATCCCATTCTTTGCTTGGTACGCGATCATCAAAAAGCAAGGATTGAAGCATTTCTCTTCCGAGTTGGAACCCGTTCAGCAAAAAGCCCACGTCAAAGCTGCGGATAGTGAGAGTCTCCTACAGCTACATAAGGATAAGCCAATGCATAGGGTTTTCTTCAAGAACATTGAAGACCTTGGCTTATCCAGAAACCTGACATTTGCTTTTTTCAGGTCAAGTGGACTAAAGTCGGAAACCGAGGGATTCATAATGGCCTGCCAGGATGGTGTCTTCAACACTCTCGTATACCGTAGTCGCTTGATAGGTAGGTCCCTGTCACTAGGTGCAGAGCGTGTCGTGGGACACTTGAGACCATTATGCATTTGCTGTCAGCTTGTCCAGCTTATGCGGTCTCAGCCCATATCCACAGGCATAACGCGGCGCTACGAGTGTTGTACTACGACACTCGTACGGTATAGATGAGACACCGGTGTTGCCTTATGCTCTGGGGGATATTGAGTCCGTTGTAGAGAATGAGAAGCGCCGAATCTACTGGAATTACTCATTTTCCACCCTCAGGCAAATACAAGCCAATTAGCCTGATGTAGTCCTCCTCGACCATCAAAGTAGATTTTTGTCATAGAGTTTTCAGATTCTGGTGAAACGAATATCGTCTGTAAAGAGAAGGAAAAACGGATAAATATCAAGATCTACTCTTTGAACTCCGTAGGCTTTACCCAAACCATTCTGTTAAAATGGTGGTTTTGATAATACGGGTCATTGGTGGTTTGATGTACACATTGCTCTCACATATAAAACCGTGGAGAAAAACATTCCTGGAATGTTTTCCTGGAAACATCAATTTCGGAGCTCATATATTTGGAGTATCGGTGAAAATTTCACGAGTGTTCTTATTTCCTTTTATTGGAATTCATCCAAGCAGAATCACCCAAAATCTTACACCACATGAACCATAATAATCTAGATTTAGATAAACAAAAATCAATACATACACATTGGAGCATCATAGAAATACACCGAAGTGGCTCATGTCTTTCTTCAGGCATAGAATAATCCTCGTGAAGCTCGAAGGGACCCGATCAGAATCACATAGCGCCAATCTAGGTATCGCACAGGGATCTATAGTTGGTCTATTGATAGCCTCGATGTTTATCAATGATTTACAGGAGTATGTGAAAACTGACACTGTATGTAGACATCAAAATGATTTTCATCTGGTCCAACTACTAGAGAGCAACTGGTTGAAGTTATTACAAAAATTCATGATGGTGTTTACAACTGTAGATGCGCTTTTACATATAAAACTAATAATATATAACTCATAGAGTATACCCAAAGGCATAGCCTGTGCGAATAAACGGCTATTATTATTATTTGCCGTGGCGCTCTGGAGCGACTTACTGATTTTTGGTGGCGTATTCACTTTTCAGCTGTAGGAAAACCCGGAAAACCTACAGCACCACCTCGGGGGGTCGGTGTGCACTCCAAGCTAGCACTAGACGAGATTGGCATCTAGACAACTCACAATACACTTGCTTTTCAACAAGGCATGCGGTCGCCTATCGATTCGATATAAAGTAGTTGAGAAAAATTCTCGTACCTACATCGGGCTCGAACCTACGAAGGCATAGAAAGGCCACCTATAGGTAAAAAAATTATTTTTGCTAATTCTGAGATATTCAGTCGGAATTCTGACTTAGTATCTCAGAATTAGCTAATTCCGAGATACTAAGTCAGAATTCCGACTTAGTATCTCAGAATTAGCTAATTCCGAGATGTTAAGTCAGAATTAAGAGTGACAGATACTTAGTCGGAATTCTGACTTAGTATCTTGGAATTAGCTAATTCTGAGTAACTAAGTCAGAATTCTGACTTAGTATCTCGGAATTAACGAAAATAAAAATTTGAATAACAGTGGCCCTTCTACGCCTTCGTACGAACCGACTATCGCTATGCTGTAGTTTCGAACGGCATGTGCATCAGACCGCCGAGCCACCACTGAGATATAATACCTAGTATCGAACAGATATAATTCAAAGGTGGTAGGGAGCATTAGTTTGTTGTTATCTGTTGGATACTTACCGACGAAATCACTCATTGTATATTTTTTTCTTCTGTTGTAGATGAATCTGTATCTATCATATAATTCACTTACATATTTCTTTCCAGTAAAGGCTGAAACACAATGGAAGTTTTATGTTTTTAGTTTGAATTTTCATAAATTTTGATATTTTTTATCACAAAACCATAATTACCATTATTATTCTGATCACGCCTCATAAACAATCTTTTTGGTAAAATTCAAGCTTCATTTTTCAATACTGTTTGGAATTTTGTTTTATTTTGAAACCTGATATGCAAAATCCTAAAACTTGAAACTTATCACATAAAAGTTCCATCGTGTCTACGGCTTAATCCTAAATGTTAGGATATGAGACAAATATTTGACAGATAACAAATAAAAAAAAAACATCAGGTCCCGAAATTTTATTATTTTCAATGTAGAAAATACAATGTCATTCCATAAAAAAATTATTCATCAGTTAGAATATTTTTTCTGAAAACACTTCTATCTGGAATAACATACTCGTAAGTCGGAAGATCCTCTTCGACGACCCAAACGGTACCATTTGGAGCCATTTTAATTATCCTGATCAATTCTTGTGCAATGATGTCCAATCTGAAACGACAATTCAATTTAATGTGATTCCTGTCTACTCAGTAGTCAATACTAAAATAATAAAAAAAAATCCTTTTGAAAAAGACTCAAACAACTTTTTACATAACAAAACCTATCATTGGGAAAACGCTTGTGCCAGTTTCAAGGTCATATGTTTGTATGGACACCTATACAACTGTCAAACACATAGCAATCATGAAATCGGCAGTTCCATCTAGTGCATGGAAGCAAAAGTAACCGCAGAGCCTCTCCTTTTAGTAATATGTGTATTTCAGTCCTGGTCTGTTGAATTGTTAATTGGTGCACCAGATTCAGAGACACCCTATATAGTACAAAAGCCCTAGAGAGTTTTCACAACAAACAACAAAAGTTATTACCCTTGGCACTCGGGTTCTTCCAGATCGCCTATCGCTTCAGGAATTGTATCCGCATACGCTGGTGACCAGAATTTATTCTTCATATCCATCAGAGGAGTATCAGTGGGTCCTGGACACAGCGCCACAACCCTTACGCCGGTTCTCTTGTAATGGGTCGGAGTACCCCAAGCATGGGACAAGCTGACCACTGCAGCTTTCGTGGCGCAGTAGACTGGCATGTATCCTAGGCTGTTCAGACCCACTATGGATGCTACGTTGACGATGACAGCTTCAGTGCCCTGCTTGAAATTCTTGAGGTAGTTTTCGAAGCCCAGGAACATTCCGTGAATGACGCCATTCTGCAGAAATATTGAATATAAATAGTGGTCGATAATAGAAATTTCAGTGCCACTTCCAAAATGATAATTAATCAATCATACAGAAATAAGGTTGTTGTTATTGAAAAAGTGTGACGAATCAAATATACATCAAAGTACGTTCATAGTATTCACAGACACAACATGTACCTTTCCATTTTATGCATATTAATTTTATAGAACATACATGATTTTTTTACAAACCTCAAAATTCAGAATTAGAAGGATATTGTGAGGAGCTCTTATATTTTATCTGACTCCACACTACACCACTTACTCTTTTACTTTTGAACCAATATATAAGATTTGTTTCTAAACCATCATCTTAATGATCATTTCATGAAAATGACAATCATGAGGCTGGTAACTCTGCTACTCAACGTAAATATTGTCAATTCGAATACCATTCCATCATCCAACTTGCCTCATATATTTGAAAACATTGAAATCCTATTCAGGAAATCATTAACGTGTAGCTTGACAATGTCGCAACGCGTAGACGACGTTTAACGGGGTTCCTACTGCTGTGTCTGATGAAATGGCATTCTGTCATTTTCTCGATACTCTCTTACGGGTGAAGAGCTTTTTGAGAATCGAATAGTCATTGTACTGAGGCATCACTACGATTTTAGTTTGTTCCTGTTTCGTATTATAGTGGGTGGTGGGTATTATATTGGCATATAGTGATGGTATTGCGATACATTTTCATTAATGAAGGACCTGTTTGTCAACGAATAAGGCAACAATTTTTATCCCTCACGAATTCACACGACATGCAAAGAAAGTTGACATTACCATATTGATGGCCACTTCTTTTTCCCATATCGAATCGTTCATTATTCCCGCATTGTTGATGAGCATATCCACATTCTTGAATTTGTCCAACGTTGCTTTGAATGCGTCTGTAAATAAAACCAAAACTAATCAATCACAGGAATAGTACAGAAGTATTTTGCTCTATTTTGCACCTTTCAATATGTCAGTTATATGAGTCACCAAGAATTCAGATATCGCAGAGTTCTAAATAGATCTAGATTGCTGCATCTTGACGCGAGTAGAACAATGAAGCTCCTAGGCGTACTGAAAGATTATTTGAGAGTCTTTGAAGAGAACTGATTACAATACAGTAGCACGGAGAGTCCATATACAATTAACATTGCATACAGAATCTAGCCTGATTGCATATGAATTAGCGATCAAAAAGTCGTAGCACAATGCCTGTGTTTTCAAAAATGTAAATCCACTGTTTGTAGAGAGAGTTGATTGAGTTATATCATTCGATAAAGCAAACAGTTCATTCTCATTCTTTTTGATGAAAAGTATTTTTATTTTATTTATCTGTGCAAGTCATTTCTATTCATTATAAAGCTTGAGATAAAAACAGCACGGATTATAGTGAAAGCAAAATATTTGATATGAGACCATTAGTTGTTTGGGATGATACGTCATGATATTTTTGATTATAATATGAAGTGAAGGAATATTCAGAATTGCCATTAAAAGAAATTGGAGCATGGAAATGAGTAATTTAATATGCAATATTGAAGAGCCGAGATTTGAACCTTGGACCTTTCCATTTTTATTCAAGTGCGTTATCAAATGACTGACACCAAATGACACCAATATTCAGTTCAAAACGAATATCTGTTTGGTTTGGGAACAGATTCCAGATAAATTGGAAGAATTGAGTGTGCTAAAGTTCTTACCTTCGAATTCGTTGTATTTGGTAACATCTGTTTTGACAAAAATTGCCTTGCCTTCGCCAAAGGTATTATTCAATTCTTCCTCGGCTTTTTTGCCAGAGATAACATCCATATCCGCAATAGTCACACCCTGGAAACGAGGTATAGTAGGTGACAATTTTCAAAGTTATAATGTTATAATTAATACCACCGAAATTGATAGATCTGCGAATAGGGCAAAGTGTCGGATATCTAAGAAACAGGGTATGATTTAATTTTTTAGCTCAACTTATATCAAAAGTAACTCTAAGTAAATTGACATTTCTGAAACTGTTCGAGACAGGTATAGCAAATTACCAGAGTGATTCGAATTTAGCACAGAAAGTGCAATTTGAAAATTTCAAAATATGCAGGATTTTTTCTCTACGGTCATGCGTTTTTACCCACTTTTCCGCAAGCATATTTCAATTAAAAAAATGCAAATGCTCTGTTCAGTGCGTAGGCATGAACACATTAGGTGAAATGCCGGCAGATATCGCTACCTACTTTAATTTGTTACGAATCTTCCAGGTTTCCAGAAAGAGGAAATCCCGAAGAAGCTCCTAGGAGCTTTTGCGAGCAAGGAAAAGATCCGGGACCGATGGCCGTGCTGGGCTTTGAACCCACGACCTTATGCTGGTAAGGCGAGCGCTGTACCATCACGGCCTACCTAACCCAGAACGTTAGACAGGTAATAATTTTAGACGATCCTCGGTAACGTTTATAGCAGATTCAGGCAAAGGGATAACCAACATAAAACGTCACACTTGCGTAGATTTTTGATATAACATTTTCGTATACTTACCCCCAGTCCATTCTGTAAGAGCTCCTTCGCATATCTGAGCCCCAAACCGGATGCACCCCCTGTAATCAGGGCTATTTTATTGGCTACTTCGAATACCATGATTTGCTTTGAATCTCCTTATTTCTGCTAACACACCTAGTAATATCAAATTTTCGTCACCGATATATACCTCTTGAATATCTAAAACAAATTTGTTTGGAGCAAATAATTTGTTATCTGATCGAATTGTGATAATGAGAATGTGATCAACAGTGACGCACAGTTACTTATTCTTTTTTAGTTGAGAATTGCACGCAACTGTCAGAAAACCAATGAAGATGTTTCTAATGATAAAATACATCCAATGAGGTTGAAGCTATGTTGATTATTCTCTCCTGCAGCAAATTAATATATGATTATACCACGAGCTCGATGCGTAACTGACGTTTCAATATCGTTTCGCTTTCTGAATATTATTCGGTAATTTGAACAAGAAATGGAATCCAATAGATGGGGAACTGCTACAAATGACAAAATCCATTTGGCAATTGCACAGAATTCGCCAAAAAATACAAGGAAATCTAAAGAGTATGCATGGAAACAATTTATGGACTTTTGCCGTAATAGAAATTATGTTGTCGGAAAGGAAACTACCCCAGTGGAAATTGCGAATATATTGAAAGATTATGCCTTCAATATGAAGAAGCAGAATGGTAGTGATTACAAAGAAACTGTTATAAAATTCAATTGGAATGTTGTCGCAAAACTGCTTCAAGACAAGTTCTACAATGATTACAATGTGAGAATAAATCCATTTGCTGACATAGAATTTAGATCAGCCCGTGATGCGAGAGATGCAAAGAGAAAATTACTCCAAGGAGATGTCGAAAAGAGGAAAACGAGTTCAACTGCTTTTACAATTGAGGAAAATATGAGATTGCTGAGATATTGGGAAGAAAATAATCCGGAGGGACTCATCAAGAATTTTTTTTTCATTGCAGCCAAAGAACTTGCTTGGAGGAGCAATGAAGGATGTTACTCGAAGGTAAACTTTTTTATAGTAGAACAGGACAATTTTCGACGGCCGACTGGACGTATTGAATATAATCTCGTATTCAACAAAACCAATCAAGGTATTTGCCCTGTTCGTATATTCCACAAAGTAATGGAAAAACGCCCAGGACATATCACGCCCGACCGCTTTTTCCTAACTCCAAATCCTAGATGGAAGGATCCTGATAGTATTGGTTGGTACAAAAATTGTCCTATTGGAATAAACTCTATGTCAAAATGGACTAAAGAAACTTGTCAGAAAATGGGTTTGGATATTCAGAACAAAAAATTCGGCAATCACAGCCATAGATCTACCGCTGTCACTCATCTTGCCCAAGCTGAAGTGTCTGAACAAGAAATGATGAAGATAACAGGTCGCATCAGTTCCAGTTCTCTACAATCTTATATGAATATGCACCCAAAAAGACATTCTGAAATCCTAACAAAAATGAGAACGTTTTCTCTTGTAGCAGCTCTAATGAGACGAAGATTGTGCAAACAAATTTAAAAATAGTATTTCAGAACTGTTCTTTCAATGTTCAGAATTTCAACTAATGAATTGTAATTATCTATGTATGTATCTAAATGAATGGAAATACATTCTAGCCCCAATCATTAAAAAAGAAAAAGAGCACAAATTGTGAAATTCTCATGAATAATATAACAAGTGCCGATAAAATTGCCGATTATTCTTCTACTCCACTTGACGAGTTATCATAAAATTTGAAAATTTAACGAGTGTGTAGCACGAGTTGTATTTTCTAAAATTTTATGATAACGAGTAATTGTGAAGGAGAATAATATTCAGGACAATTTTATCGACACGAGTTGTATTTTATATTATAATATTCAAATTGTATTGTATTGAGAAGGATTTTTTTCATTAGATGTTACTGGAGAACTAGGGAACGTATCGTTACGGTACAATGGATATCGCTTAAATGCATTGCATTTATTCATCTTGAATTATTTCGAAATAAACACACATATTTTTTGGTGTTCTGAATTTTATAAATTGTGTTTTCGTGTTGTTCTGGTAAATGTTGTTGTACCTACCAAAAGAATGTCGAGATTTTACTGATGGTTCTGTTAACTTCGTGTTCACGAATAGTGTTAGATTTATCAGAAATCATCACTGAAGTTATAACGAAAATGAAATTGTCATTACGTTGATTCAGTCTAGTGTTTTGTACTGTGTGTTTTGTGCCGTATCGCTCCATTCTGAATAAAAAGTATCTCACTATTGTTTGAATATCGGTTCCCAAGACCATCAGGTTTTTGTAATTGATTCGCTCTTTTTTTTTTCACTTCTGGTTCCCTCTCTGAGTGTGTCAGTGTGTCATTGTATAGAAAGTGAAATGAGCATCATCTATGGGTTGTTATAGATTTAGAAGAGTATTGGGTTCAGAATGGATCCTTGTGATACCCCAGTCGACGTGTTGATTAACAACGATTTTGCATCTTTCTGAATATTAGTCTCATCCGTATTTCTAATAGACACAAACTGTTTTCTTTTATTTCGCAGAAATGCCAACTGTAGACTCCCCAGCTTCAATCAGCCCAACAATTGTTTCGTAGAAAAAATGTTTAAAGCGCTCTAAATGATCATATTCTAAAATATTTGGAGATAATGTCGGAGAAGTCACTGGTCTATAACTGTTGGAACTGTTGATTAAATATATCACTAGCAATAAAAGAGACATTACTGAGAACATCAGAAATATTTTGAAGACCGGTATTTTTCTGTGATGACTCATAGTTTCAAGAAATGTATTATATTTTAATTTTGAAGATGGAATCAAATGTGTTATTGTACGAATCATTATCAGCTATTACCTCGATTTAATTTTTTACCTTATCATGATGACTTTATGATTTTCCTGATAAGTGTTCAGTTTCATAGTCAGAATCAGTGGCGTCGCTATGCCGGTTGAATTCCTACATGTGGAAGAGTATTTTTTCACAGGAAAGCCTACAGTTAATTTTTCATCAAGGTGATCAGTCAGCTCAGATCCAATGAAAAATTTACACATTTCATATTGAGACAATTTCTATATTAGGGGTCATCAGTATAATAACATTAGGAGAACTCTTGACAGAAATATTTTTGGAGACAAACAATTTTATGTGCGTGACCGTTTACGTATTCAAGAACCGGGACTGTGAGACTTCGTGCGAAGTTTATCAGTTTCCTGGGAGTGAAGTTACTGATGTCCGAGGGCGATAGGAATGCCCCTTCTAGAAATTTTAGCCTCTTGCAGAAGAGCACTGGGCATTCGCAAAGCAGATGTTCTGCAGTTCTTACGAAGTTCTCGCAATAGCGGCAACTATCACTTTCTGACTTGCTCATCTTTTTAAAGTGATACCGCAGAGGGCGGTGCTCAGTGAGTAGTCCCGTTACCGCTTTCAAGTCTTTTTTCTCCTTGGCGGTAGGCTCACTAGCCTTTTCGCTTCTCTTTGTTCTGGCACTTCATTCCATCCATGAGATTTCATTTCATCGAATTTCCAGCGTTGAACTCTTCTTTCAAGTGGGCTTTGGAGAGTCCACAGAAGGGTGCTGGGGCATGACATGGTGTGTTTGCCCCTTCTTGGGCAAGGCAGTCTGCTTCATCATTTCATTTGATGCCCCTGTGACCTGGCTCCCACATCAGGGTGATTGTTTGCTGCTAGTTGTCTCAGGGTTTGTTTACAGTACCCAGTCAGCATAGATTTACAAGTGTGTCACTTCAGAGCTTTGAGTGCTGCTTGGCTATCTGATGTCTATAGATTTCTTCCTTTCGGGTGTCCCTTTGATGGAATTCCTGGGTACAGATCTCTATAGCATGAACTTCTGCTTGGAAGATCGTTGGGGTCTTACCAAGAGGTTTTGAGAGCCTGAAATTTGACCCTGTAACACCCACCCCAACCCCTTCGTCCATCTTGGATCCATCCGTGTACCACACTAAGGCATCCATTGCCAATTTAAGACCGTTCTCTGTGTGAATCTGGTGATTGTATATGACCACCTCAAACTGCATTTTGAAGTCGTACCTGATCGGCATGCTATCTGTAGGTTTAGAAATGGCATCTAGGGAGATGTGTTCCAAAATCTTCAGATGTCCGATCCCTTCTTTTAAGTTTTTTGTCTGGTGTGGTCTGAAGGCATTATTTGCTGCTTCTTTCATTACACATAGGTGCAATGGC
Source organism: Chrysolina americana (assembly GCA_958502065.1). NCBI lineage: Eukaryota > Metazoa > Arthropoda > Insecta > Coleoptera > Chrysomelidae > Chrysolina > Chrysolina americana. The sequence goes on along the minus strand of OY293415.1, from coordinate 39,366,228 downwards.
GGAAGGTTTAGCATTGCCCCTAGAGCTGCTCTTTCTGCAGATTTGTGCTGAAATTTGTGACTTGATATTTTCCTAATACTATTTAAATTTACTACATTGTTGCCGTAGCTCGTGAAACAAAAGTGAGCAATCGCCCGTGAAACAAAAGTGAGCAGTAGAAACTGAAATCGAAAGATGAACTTAGGAGAATTGAAAACAACAGGTTTTAGCATAATATTTTATTCTGTATCATGTAAGACTTGATGCGTCAATACTAGTGGCTTTGTGAAGCACATTTTCTGACGCGTGTTGAAGCTATAAGAGTTTCACTTAGATCTCTTCCAAAAGAGTCAGAATTTATTTCCCAACTTTGATTTTTCTGGCACTTATAACAAATAAGTATTTGTTACTCTTTCCTCACTATCGATATCCTCCTCACAATCCATTTTTCAATTTATTATTATTCAGCCCTATGCTGTATCACTTCCGTTAAAAATAACGTCACCGTTATTCGCATGATCCAGTGAAGAGGCAACAACCTAGGCCTCTTCACCATAATGAACGTCGTACGTATCGTCACATCTGGAATACCGTTGGTCAATATGAGACTCCATCCCAGTCTTTTGATGGTATGTCCCATCATCATACAAGATAAAGGACCACACCGTTATTCGCCATTTCCGTTATTTTGCTATTGCTTGGTAATAGCAAAACAACGGAAATGGCGAATAACGGTGACGTTATTTTTAACGGAAGTAATACAGCATAGGGCTGATTGTTATGGATCGGTATGACTGGCCAAAGGCCGAAATGCAGGGAGTTTTGCGTAGAACATGTTTACATCCCGCTGTCAGGTCTATATGTGAGTACTCCACATCTTCTATTGAACTCGTGGGAGTTCCCTAAGAGATTTTCATGTGACAGGGCCTTTTGGTGTAGCCCTTTATCTTGTATGATGATGGGACATACCATCAAAAGACTGGGATGGAGTCTCATTTTGACCAACGGTATTCCAGATGTGACGATACGTACGACCTTCATTATGTTGAAGAGGCCTAGGTTGTAGCCTCTTCACTGGATCATGCTCTTCAGTCTGGATGATTCTATCCGCTGCAAAATACAAATGCAGAGAGTGATGGTTCAGCTTATCGTCCATGAGCAGGACATGGCATGTTCAGTTATTGTTGAATAACTGGCCTTCCCATGGTTGTCACTTTTTTTACCTTTGGCCATTAAACGTTATCGTTGTGTGTATAGCCAAAGAGATTGTTCGGGTTCAAGTCTCGATGTTTTGCCCAAGGAACGCCTGGTCATCATCAGCGAAGTCCTTATCCTTGTCAGAATTTTTGCTAGGTGTTTGTTTTCGGTGAACTTTGAGTTCACGTTAATTCCCAGATATCTCAACTCTCCTGGCATTTGTAGGCTTTCACCAAAGATTAGAAGAGCTCTGTTGATCTCTAGTTTTTTGGTGAAAGGTACAATCGTGGATATCTAGGTGTTGACCTTGAGGTTTTTCCTCGTGTACCACGAATGAACGTCAATAAGAGTTGATTGCATCAAATCCACACGGACCCCTATATATTTTCCATAAACCATATTGGTGATATCGTCAGATCATACACCCCTCCATGGTTCAGATCTGTAAGTATGCTGCCTACCACGAGGCTTCACAATAGTGGGGATAGTACTCCCTCTTGAGGGCAGCCTCTCGTAGCTGTTACTTCTATTGTTTCTCCAAATAGGGAGGCCTGTGTCAACCATGCCGTAATTTAAAATTTTTTCCTGGTAAATAATGCCAAGTTCTAAGTCACGCAAGTATACTTCTATATCCATGTGACATCAGAGGTCCAAAACTATATTTATTTGAAGTAATGATAAGGGACTTATTCCTGATCTGATTCATTCAGTTTTTGAAGTGATACGAAAGAAAAGTCTGATACACGTGTCTGAGGGCCTTCAAAGCATTTAATAACTGCGTCATCAAAATGTTATGCTTATACCTACGTCACAAAATGAGCAGACTCTCTTTGCAGCCAGAGACCACCTTCTTTGACATTCTTTACTCATTCGTTTGTCCATGTATACCAATTTTTTTCTTTACAAATGTTCCTGTGAGGCCTTTTTCCCGAAATTCTGATAAGTCTGGAGGGTATCTTTCACCCTAACAACCATTCCCCCCTATGTGGGGTAGGTGATTATTAGATCCGAGAATCATGTGCTCTGAGACCTTCCCTGATTTCCTGCAGCGGATATTCCTTCGTATCTCGGCAAGCCGATATGACGTTCAGTTACGAAATTAGCGTGTCCACCATTCCACCAAACACCTCTATTATCGAGACCACAAATTCAACAGAATAGTATGGGTGAAGCCAGTTGAGTTTATAGAACAGATCAGAACAGCAGGTTAGAACAGCAGATCAGAACAGCAGATCAGAACAGCAGATCAGAACAGCAGATCAGAACAGCAGATCAGAACAGCAGAGCAGAGCAGATCAGAGCGGATTTTTGATTTTTCCTCTTTGGGCCATATTCGTTTTACCCGTGATATTAGCTTCTTCTTCTTCTAGGTTGATGTAGGGTGCACAAAAGTAAGGACAGCCGTTTTGCCACTCGATCAGGAATGATAATTTTTGTTCCTGCGGGGCAGGCAATACGATGAAAATGTCAATTTATGAGCAAATATTTGGCCGGATTATTATCTTTAGAAGTGGAGGAGACAAAAGGTAATTTATTTGTTTCGAGTGAAGTAGCTGTGACAACTGTGGTTTATCAGTCATGACTGATTAAATGATAAGTTTAGAGTTGCTCTATCAAAAATCATATATATATATATATAGCAAATGCGGTTTAATGAGAATACTAGTGTATGAGTTGATTTCGACTAATATTGTTGAGGTGAGTAAGTTTAACTGTGATTTTGTCACTGATTTACAATTTTTTTATTTAATGATGAATTGGGAATTACGTTTTTTTTGTCAATTTCGATACTACTTAAATCATAGAAATGTTTTGCTGAGATTTGTACTTACCAAATCGTATAAAATTTCATATAGAAGATATGAAATTTTGTACGATTTGGAAAATTATGGTTGATGTTTGTGAAAATATTTACATACTTTTTGGGAATTTATTCTTCCATCGTGTGAACACGAAAAAAATCAAGGAAATGCGTACAAATGCTGAAGGGCAAATTGATAAATTTGTCATAAGTTTCCGGGTCGAAGACGGTTTTCGAAAGGTTTTTTTCCCCAAGTGTCCTTTTCCATTTCCTTTTCCTTTTTTCATATACAGACTGGATGGTTTCAAGCTCTGCAAAAATCGATCTATATTTATGAAATTTACACCCAATAAGTATTGAGAAATATTTTTTTGATTCTTTTAGCACTATTTAAACATACATTATATGTTATATACGAAATTGAAATCAACTGACAAGTAAAATTATAATTCGTAGCGACAAGGAATAAGAAGCTGCTAAAAGTTAACATACAATTGTGGAAATTCGAAACAATTTCAAAGTAACGAATATCTATAATATAATAAATATGAATATTTTTTTCGTCTATTAAAGATCAGTCATCAACCAATCATACTGTAGTAAAACTGCGCTAACTAATTTTCCTAATTTATTTGAAACACTATTTACAACAATTATTCACTAAAACATTTATTTTTACGGTGTCAGTCTCTATCTGCGAACTCTGGAACTGTAACTAACTCTGAACTCTGACTGTCCCCCAGCGGTTATATAGTCGCAAGCAGGTTCCATCAACGGCTCTCTCGATTATTCTGGAGTATAGAACATTTCATCTAGATGGCTCTTCGAACAGTATCGAATTGATCGATTTTATTCCAGCTTGTTCTCGGCGATAGGCCAGCAGATATGATGTTATAGTTGAACGAGGGTGCATAATTAATTAGGTCAGGGCCGGTCTCGGGGTCGGTCTCGAAATCGTTACATTGCCCCCTTCTTAAAGACGTTTTGCCCCGAAACGTCATTCTTGGAGTGTGAAGATATCTGCAAGATTCTCCATATCTGCACCTGGACGTTCGATGGAAGTAGCACTCCACAGTCTTCAAGTTGGGTCGAGGAAGATGGTTGCAGCACACCAGAATGTTGATGCTGCTGGATCTGAATATTGTCTCCAACATGCTTCTTATAACTCTCCAGTCCAGCCCATCAAGCCCACAGGCCAATTTTGGGATTGCCAGGTCTACAATATTCTGGTCCAGCATCGTGTCTCTCAATCTCGTAAGGCTCTTCCAAACATCTTCATAAGACGGCTCATCTCGAGAACGCTTCTTGGTAACCAGATAGTAGATGTTTCTCTGGCCTTTCCTCAGCTGTAACACCCCTCCAACTTCTGGGTTCTGTTCTCTCAGTTCCTGGATTCGACCAAACTTCTTGGAGAAAACTACTGCAATGCTTCTGGACATTTGGAGATCTTCTGCCACACAGTGAGCTAACGCGTAATCAGCAGGCACCTTGAAAAGATCTCGTGACTCCTCTCGGGATACCCCATATTGAACTTTCTGTCCGTTCGAGTACAGGGACATGAACCTCTGAAACGTCATTTCGTCCTCCGGTGATCTGACTGTGCGGACTTGATCGTAGTTTCCGGCGTAATGGGACAACCTATTGATGTGGACTACCCTAGGTTTTCCTCGTGGTGGCTTATATATGCGGTAGACGAGGTCGTTCATCCTTTTCATGATCTTATATGGACCTTCTCACAAGTTCCGAAGTTTCGGTGATAGTCCACGGCGACGTTTGGGGTTGTATAGCCAGACAAGGTCACCTGTCTGATATCCACCAGCATCCGCCTTGATGTCGTAGGTCTCCTTCATTCTGTCGCTGGCACACTGGATGTTCAAACGGACCCGTTCATGGATGTCGTCCATTCTCTGTCGCAGTTTGCTGACGTAGTCATCTCCCGCAGTGTCTTGTCCTGGTGGCGTCTCAAATTTCAGGTCACATGGAAGCCGCAGCTCTCGGCCCATAATAACACTAGCAGGGGTTTGGCCGGTTGACTCATGAACTGCGGAATGATAAGCCATCAGGAACAGATGGAGGTACTAGTCCCAATCCTTCTGATGGTCAGAGACTACCTTGGACAGGTGGCGGTTTATCGTCTTATTCATCCGCTCCACCATTCCATCGGACTGCGGATGTAGAGCTGTGGTCCTCGTTTTCCGGATGTTCAGCATCTGACACATCTCCTGGAACAGGTTTGACTCGAAATTCCTGCCTTGATCCGAATGCAGCTCTAACGGGACACCGAATCGACAAATCCACTCCTTCACCAAGACGTCGGCAACGGTGATGGCTTCTTGGTTGGGCAGGGCATAGGCTTCGGCCCACTTGCTGAAGTAATCCATCGCTACAAGGATGTACTTGTTCCCGTGTTCAGATTGTGGGAACGGGCCAGCGATGTCAATGACAATCCTTTCCCACATTGCCCACATTGTACTGGCGCATCGGGGCCTCAGGTCTTGTTCGAGGCCCATTACTGGCAGCGCATACAGCACATTTTCTGCACCAGTCCTTGACGTCAGCTTGACAATTGGTCCAGTAGAACCGTTGCCTAACTTTCTGGAGGGTCTTCGTCACTCCCAGATGTCCTCCGGTGACCCCATCATGGATTTCTCGGAACACTTCCTGTCTTCTGCTCCTGACGTCTTTCTTCCCCGCCATCCTCCGACTCCAACACACGCTTCAAGACTCCATTGTCTAAGGTGAAAGAGTTCCATTGGGCCCAGTAAGTTTTAACTACTGGAGAACAACTGGCTATTTCCTGCCACGACGGTCTTCGCTCACTCTTCTTCCAGCCGATGACGTAACCAAGATCTGGATCTTTCTCTTGGTCTTTATGGATCTAGTGGTCATTCCAGTTATTATCGACCGCCGTGGTTCTGCAGAGTGTCGACTCCTTTTCCTCTGTTCGTTGGCAGTGCGAACAGTCGTCTACACATGGTCTTCGCGATAGGGCATCTGCATTGTTATGGCTGGTCCCCGCCCGATGTTCGATCTCAAAGTCGAATTCCTGGAGCCTCTCAATCCAGCGTGCCACTTGACCCTCGGGATTCTTAAACTGTAGGAGCCATTTGAGAGCTTCATGGTCAGTTCTCAGTAAGAATCTTCGTCCATACACGTACTTGTAGAAGTGCTCAACTCCCTTGACAACAGCCTACAGTTCCCGCCTGGTGACACAGTAATTCCGCTCCGGTTTACTGAGGGTCTTGCTGAAGTAACCGATGACCTTCTCTTGTCTTTCTTGGATCTGAGACAGGACAGCTCCAAGTCCCACGTTACTGGCGTCCGTGTCCAAAATGAATTTCCTGGAAGGGGTAGCTCAGGATTGGTGCGTTGATCAAAGCTCCTTTCAACTTCCTGAATGAATCTTGGCATTCATCTGACCACTGGAACTTTGTTTGTCCTTCCGTGAGCCTGGTCAGTGGTTTTGCGATGTTAGCAAATCCCAGCACGTATCGGCGATAGTAAGTGCACAAGCCAAGAAAACTTCGAAGCTGGTGAATGTCTTTCCTTAACCTCTGCAATCCTTAACAGCTTTGATCTTCTGCTTATCTACTGCCACTCCTTTCCCAGAGACAACGTGGCCGAGATAACGTACTTCTTTTTGAAACAGATGACATTTCTTGGGGCTCAGTTTCAGTCCGGAGCTTCTCAGTCGCTGAAATACCTCTTCCAAGTTTTTTACATGGTCCTCGAACGATCTGCCAATACACCAGACACGTCTTCCATGATAGTCCTTTCAAAACTGTCTCCATCAATCTTTCGAACGTGGCTGGAGCATTGCAGAGGCCGAAAGGCATAACTGTAAACTGCCATAACCCGGAGCCGATGGTAAAAGCTGTCTTTTCTCGATCTTCCTGGGCCAGTTCTACCTGCCAGTATTCGCTCTTCAAATCTAAGGTCGAGAAAATCGTAGATCTAGCCAGCGTGTCTAGCGTGTCGTCTATCCTTGGGAGAGGGTAGCTGTCCTTTTTCGTCACGTTGTTTAGTTGACGGTAGTCTACTCAAAACCGTGTGGATCCATCTTTCTTCTTCACCAACACGACTGGAGAGGACCAGGGACTGTCGGATGGCTCGATGACTCTGTCTTTCTCCATGTCGAAGACTATTTTGTCAGCCTCCTACTTTTTGGCGAGAGGAAGTCTTCTGGCTGATGGCCTGATTGGTCGGGCATTTCCAGTATTTATCTTGTGCTGAACCACCTTTGTTCTACCGCCTCTGCCTACTCCGGTATCGAAGATGTCCTGATACTTCCTGACTAGTTCTCTCAATTTAGGCTTCTGTGCTGGCCCCATGTCCTTGGACGAGATAGCAACCAACTTCTCCAATTCTGCTGGCATGTCACTGGCTTGACTGACAGTGCCGCGTACACTCCTTATCACAGAGGAAATTGACGAGCAGTGCCCCAGAATTGTTCCTTTCTTCAAAGTCACCGGGTAATAATTGACATTCATTACCCTTACCGGCACAAATTTATCAACTCGCAATAAGGTCTTCCCTAGTGCGATTCCTCGTCTAATTTTCTCATCATGGAGCTTGGGCTCGAACATCACCACGTTTCCATTGCTCGCACCCCCATCCAGGCGAGCCTCCAAAATGGTTTCAGCCCTCTCCGGTACGCTCACATCTTCAGCCAGCAGAACACGAATCATTTCTTCACTTCTCCCGTGAAGCACCAACTCTTCTCCATTCACTCGTAGAACGCCGTCTCTGAAATTCAACTCGAACCCTCTGGAGTTCATGATGTCCATCCCTATGATTGCATCATCCTCGATATCCGCTACTAGAGCCCGATGTTTCACTTTAGTGCTGCCCAAAATCAGTTCAATTGGAAGTTCACCATACACAGTTGCCGGCTCTCCAGTTGCTGTGCGTAGCTTCCAATTCGACGATTCAATTCTTGCCGGTGTTTTGGCAAATGTAGGTCCAAGGATTGTCCTAGTCGCACCTGTATCAAGCAGCATGGTGGAGGCTCGTTGTTGATGAGGCCGTCTACAAAAACACCTTTGTTCTGTCGTTGAAGGACAGCGACATATGCATTGGTATTTGGGGCTTGCTGGATACAGGCCGACGACTGCCCCTCCTCATCGACCTTCTTTAGTTTTCCTGTGTCGGTGTCGCTTCTTTAATAGTTGGGAATTTGCTACGCACATGCCCAATTTTCGCGCAATTCCAGCACCATATTTGTTTCCTTTCAGGCAGGACTTCCTTCATTAATTTTCTCATGACATCCTCGATATTAGCGGGCTCCTGTGGCTGTGGGTCTTCCTCGATCATCCGGACTCTACTCTGGCTTTTGCAGGATTGCTTTGCTGCTTCGAATTCCAGAGCGCGTGCCAATGCATCCACGAGATGTGCGGGGCGAGCTAATGTTAAGGCTTGCCGGGTTTCCTGGTCACGAAGTCCATCCAAAAATGCCTGGACCGCTAGTCGCTCCATTACATTTTCCGGTGTAGCTGGGTACACAAGACGAACCAAGCGTTGCAAGAATTTGAAGCAGATATTGCAACGATTCGCTTGATTTCTGGCATCGGTTCTTCAGCTGTGAGTGATATAAGTGTTTAAGGTGGGCTTGGCCATAGCGAAGATCCAAGTGTTTTACCAGCTGTTCATAGTCTTCCTGTTGTTGGGCGGTAAGCGTTTGTAAAATATTTGTTGCTTCGCTACGCAATGCCAGTGTCAATGCTAAAGCTTTTTCTCCAGCATTCCATCCATTTTCTTTGGCAGCAGCTTCGAATTGTCGGTGGTAGTTTGACCATGGAGTATTTCCGTCGAACTGAGGCGGTTTCAATGAGAGCTTTCCTGGTTCCGTACTGACCTTGAAATCTTTGATGTCTTTTTGAACTTCCTCCAAGTTGGTACTCAGATCCGGCATTGGATTTCTGTTGGAAATTTCAGGAATGTGCACAGAATGCTTTCGCTTTTCTAGCTCACTAAATTTTTCCTTTATTTCATCGTGGAGCGTTTCCTTAATTTTTTTCATTTCTTCTTCCATTTCATCTTCGATTTTCTCCATCTCTGTTTCAACAGTTCCCATTCTTTCTTCCAACCGATTCGCCACACTGCAAACTTCTTTTTTCAAGCTTCTCGAATTTTCTAGAAGCTCTTCTCTCAAATTCTCCGAGTTTTCTAGAAGCTTCACTTCTGAATTTTTCGAATTTTCGTGAAGCTTTTCTTCCAGGCTCTTCACATTTTCTTGAAGTTCCTCTTTTAGACAATTCGAATTTTCTAGAAGTTCTTCTTTCAGGCTGACAGAATTTTCTTGAAACTTTTCTTCTAGATCACCGAACTTTGTTGAAGTTCCTCCTTCAATCTCACAGAATTTTGTTGAAGTTCCTCCTTCAAACTATTCGAATTTTCCAGAAATTTATCTTCCAAGATTTCGTGGTCTCGTCGAGTTTATTCATTATGGAACTCAAATCAATTCCAGAAACTTCGAATAGGAACGTTTCGGGGTCTTCTCAATTTAGGCTTCTGTGCTGGCCCCATGTCCTTGGACGAGATAGCAACCAACTTCTCCAATTCTGCTGGCATGTCACTGGCTTGACTGACAGTGCCGCGTACACTCCTTATCACAGAGGAAATTGACGAGCAGTGCCCCAGAATTGTTCCTTTCTTCAAAGTCACCGGGTAATAATTGACATTCATTACCCTTACCGGCACAAATTTATCAACTCGCAATAAGGTCTTCCCTAGTGCGATTCCTCGTCTAATTTTCTCATCATGGAGCTTGGGCTCGAACATCACCACGTTTCCATTGCTCGCACCCCCATCCAGGTGAGCCTCCAAAATGGTTTCAGCCCTCTCCGGTACGCTCACATCTTCAGCCAGCAGAACACGAATCATTTCTTCACTTCTCCCGTGAAGCACCAACTCTTCTCCATTCACTCGTAGAACGCCGTCTCTGAAATTCAACTCGAACCCTCTGGAGTTCATGATGTCCATCCCTATGATTGCATCATCCTCGATATCCGCTACTAGAGCCCGATGTTTCACTTTAGTGCTGCCCAAAATCAGTTCAATTGGAAGTTCACCATACACAGTTGCCGGCTCTCCAGTTGCTGTGCGTAGCTTCCAATTCGACGATTCAATTCTTGCCGGTGTTTTGGCAAATGTAGGTCCAAGGATTGTCCTAGTCGCACCTGTATCAAGCAGCATGGTGGAGGCTCGTTGTTGATGAGACCGTCTACAAAAACACCTTTGTTCTGTCGTTGAAGGACAGCGACATATGCATTGGTATTTGGGGCTTGCTGGATACAGGCCGACGACTGCCCCTCCTCATCGACCTTCTTTAGTTTTCCTGTGTCGGTGTCGCTTCTTTAATAGTTGGGAATTTGCTACGCACATGCCCAATTTTCGCGCAATTCCAGCACCATATTTGTTTCCTTTCAGGCAGGACTTCCTTCATTAATTTTCTCATGACATCCTCGATATTAGCGGGCTCCTGTGGCTGTGGGTCTTCCTCGATCATCCGGACTCTACTCTGGCTTTTGCAGGATTGCTTTGCTGCTTCGAATTCCAGAGCGCGTGCCAATGCATCCACGAGATGTGCGGGGCGAGCTAATGTTAAGGCTTGCCGGGTTTCCTGGTCACGAAGTCCATCCAAAAATGCCTGGACCGCTAGTCGCTCCATTACATTTTCCGGTGTAGCTGGGTACACAAGACGAACCAAGCGTTGCAAGAATTTGAAGCAGATATTGCAACGATTCGCTTGATTTCTGGCATCGGTTCTTCAGCTGTGAGTGATATAAGTGTTTAAGGTGGGCTTGGCCATAGCGAAGATCCAAGTGTTTTACCAGCTGTTCATAGTCTTCCTGTTGTTGGGCGGTAAGCGTTTGTAAAATATTTGTTGCTTCGCTACGCAATGCCAGTGTCAATGCTAAAGCTTTTTCTCCAGCATTCCATCCATTTTCTTTGGCAGCAGCTTCGAATTGTCGGTGGTAGTTTGACCATGGAGTATTTCCGTCGAACTGAGGCGGTTTCAATGAGAGCTTTCCTGGTTCCGTACTGACCTTGAAATCTTTGATGTCTTTTTGAACTTCCTCCAAGTTGGTACTCAGATCTGGCATTGGATTTCTGTTGGAAATTTCAGGAATGTGCACAGAATCCTTTCGCTTTTCTAGCTCACTAAATTTTTCCTTTATTTCATCGTGGAGCGTTTCCTTAATTTTTTTCATTTCTTCTTCCATTTCATCTTCGATTTTCTCCATCTCTGTTTCAACAGTTCCCATTCTTTCTTCCAACCGATTCGCCACACTGCAAACTTCTTTTTTCAAGCTTCTCGAATTTTCTAGAAGCTCTTCTCTCAAATTCTCCGAGTTTTCTAGAAGCTTCACTTCTGAATTTTTCGAATTTTCGTGAAGCTTTTCTTCCAGGCTCTTCACATTTTCTTGAAGTTCCTCTTTTAGACAATTCGAATTTTCTAGAAGTTCTTCTTTCAGGCTGACAGAATTTTCTTGAAACTTTTCTTCTAGATCACCGAACTTTGTTGAAGTTCCTCCTTCAATCTCACAGAATTTTGTTGAAGTTCCTCCTTCAAACTATTCGAATTTTCCAGAAATTTATCTTCCAAGATTTCGTGGTCTCGTCGAGTTTATTCATTATGGAACTCAAATCAATTCCAGAAACTTCGAATAGGAACGTTTCGGGGTCTTCTCCTTCTTCAATTAGTCCATCTGCAAGTCTTTTCTGGAGTACGGCCTTCTTTCCAGTTGTTTCTAACTCACGCTCCTCTAACTCTTGCTTTAATTTACTAACTTTAAGGTCAACTAGGTGAACTCTTCTCGGAAACATTTTGTCTCTTATTGTCTTTGCCGAGATATCAGTCTATTATTTATTTCACACACAGTTTTCAGTTTATTGTCTCGCGACGCGCAAAACTGTCCACTTTACACTCAAATGATCAACGGGTCACTAACTGTCTATTAGGCGCGATAAACGTCTATCAGTTTTTAAACGGTGAACACTTTAACACCTATTTATTTTAAACATCACACTTCTGACGCTAAGTGTAGTAAAACTGCACTAACAAATTTTCCTAATTTATTTGAAACACTATTTACAACAATTATTCACTAGAACATTTATTTCTACGGTGTCAGTCTCTATAAATGAGATAAATGAGAAAAGCAATATCTTTAAAATAATGCATATGAATATACGAAGCATTAACAAAAATCTGGATCAATTAAAAATTCTCTTGCAGAACATGGCATTTGATTTCGATTGTATAGTTCTGACTGAAACTAGAGAAATAACTGATCTGAGCCTCTTTCACATCAACGGATATAACATGGTATATAATGAAAATAAATACAACCAAAATGATGGAGTAGTAGCCTATATCCGATTGTCTTTACAATTCTCCAACAAATCAATCGAAATATTTAACAACAATAAAGCACTAAAAATTCATACAAAAAATACTATAATCGTTACGGCATTATACAGGTCGCCAAATTCAAGTATCCAGGATTTCAATGTAGGAATGTCTAGATTTCTTGAAGATAATAATAATGGTGAAAATGATCTTTGGATATTCATAGGTGATATAAACATTGATTTGCTAATACCAGATGATAAAAATACTGTAGAATATATGAATATTTTGAACGAGTTTGGCTACCAGTCTGCTATAAATGTAGCAACTAGAGTCCAGGGTAATAGCAAATCATGTTTAGATCATATTTTTATCAAAACTGATGAAATCTTGAAAGAAAATACAATTTCCTTAGTTCTGAAAACGCATATAACAGACCACTTCACTACGATTATGCAGGTCATGATGGGAAAAAAAGTGGAAAACAAAACATCTAAATACCTAAATTTTATTAACAAAAACAAAATGACTAATATATTTGAACAAATCTCATGGCTCCCAGTGTACAATTCAAATAATTCAGATACAATAACCAATACGTTCATAGATATTATTCAAAAAAGTCTTGAACAATGTAGAGAAAAGCGCCTTTTCCGAAGAAAGCATGACAAAATTGCACCCTGGATGACCAACGGCCTGTTAAACTCTGTTAATAAAAAAATAAAATGTTCCTGAATATTCAAAAAGAACCCGACAATCTAGAACTGAGGAGAGACTTCAACATTTATAGAAACAAACTGAACGCATTAATAATGAAAACTAAAAATAATTACTATAAAAAAAAATTGATTGTAACAAAAATAGTTCAAAAAATCTATGGAAAGTAATAGAAGAAATAAGTAAAACACAAAAAGGAAATACTAAGATGAATCAAATCAGAAGTGTCACTGGCGAACTATTAACAAAAAAATATGTTATAGCAAATGAATTTAACAGGACGTACATTGATATTGGAAAAAACTTGGTCAAAAAAATTAAAAGTGACCCTCTATTCCAGTTTAGTAGAGTAACTATGGTCAACTCATTTGTATTCGATCGTGTTGATAAAAAAGAAATCGAAAATGCAATAAAAGACCTTATAAATAAAAAGGCGGTTGGTAATGATGATTTAAAAGCTGAAACTATCAAATTAATAACTCCTTATATTCTGGAACCACTAACTCATATTATAAACATATGTGTTGATAAGGCAGTTTTCCCCACAGCATTCAAATACTCCATAATTACCCCACTGTTCAAACGGAAACGGAAACAATCAATTATCGGCCCATATCACTACTAACTCACTTATCAAAAATATTTGAGAAAATAATAAAAAATCGGTTACAGTCATACCTGAAAAAATACAACATCCTATCAAACCAACAGTACGGATTTAGGGAAGGAAAATCAACTGAGGATGCCATCCTGAGCCTAACTTCGAAGATCACAGAATCATTAAATATTAGCAAACCATGCTTATCTATATTCATTGACTTGTCGAAAGCCTTCGTTTACCCTTGCAAGCTCTGGAAGATATTGGTATCCGGGGAAATTGTTTAAAATTATTCAAAAGTTATCTGACAAATAGACTCCAGGCTGTGAGGGTGGATGGTGTCTGCGGTAATGCGGAAACGATCGAATACGGAGTTCCGCAAGGATCTATACTAGGCCCTATACTATTCAATATTTATATCAATGATATGTTCTCACTAAAAAAGGTAGCATAACCGGATTTGCAGATGACACAGCTATCTTCTATAGTGCTGAAAGCTGGATGGAATTAAAATCTAAATCAGAACAAGACTTTTCAAAAATCAAAAAATATCTAGATAGAAAGCTTTTGACAGTGAATTTCGAGAAAACAAATTACCTACCATACAGCTGTACTTCAGTTGATACTTCTCCCTTTGACGAACTTGAAATCAAGGATGGCGCAGACTCCATATACATCTTACCAAAGAAAAAAAGAAAATACTTGGGAGTCATATTTGATCCTCACATGAAATGGAACCTTCACATAACCTATGTGACAAACAAATTGAGAAGTATTTTATTTAAATTCAGGAAATTGAAAAACATATTACCATTGAAGTACCTGAGGACTGTATATTTTTCTTTAGTTGAAAGTCATCTCAGATATGCGATCGTTGTCTGGGGTGCAAGTTTGAAATCGCACCTTCATTCTTTAGAAGTCACACAAAGGAGATTTCTAAAGATAATATATACCAAGAAGTCAAGGTACCCATCAGATGACCTTTATAAAGAATCACGAATACTCGACTTAAGGCAACTGTATTTACTCTGCTCCATCAATAAATATCATATCACCAAAAATCACTCACATATTCCACGTCACGATTATGCTACTCGTCGGAAACATCATTACTTTACACCGTTGATGCTAAAGAGGGTTTCACAAAGATCATACTCCTTTTTCGCACCTAAATTATACAATATCATACCAGAAAATATGAAAAATATAAAAAATGTTAAAGTATTTAAGAAAAAATTTTAAGAATTCATTCTTTGCAATCCAAGAGGCATGATCTCGAGTCATTTTGAAAATTAGACGGTTTGTATATATATATATAATAATTCTGTTTTTACTATATGACCCTCCTTAAATTGTATTGTCTTTTTACTTTATTCATATTACCTACTTTTAGCTAGTCTTACCCACAGCATTTTACCCTTCTCATATTTCAGCCACAAATTTTGTATTTACTTTATATTATTTTTATTTTTACCTGTATTTTACCCAATTGATATTTTAGCCAGAAATTGTATTGTATTCATATCATTTACTTATACCCATTGCATTCCATTGATTTTAAACGTAACAAGTGCAATAGCACTTTTCGTTCACTGACTTTATTCTTATTAATTCTTCTTAATTGTTATTCATTAATTTTAATGAATAAAGTTATATTATTATCATTATTATTATCTGCGAACTCTGGAACTGTAACTAACTCTGAACTCTGACTGTTCCCCAGCGGTTATATAGTCGCAAGCAGGTTCCGTCAACGCTCTCTCGATTATTCTGGAGTATAGAACATTTCATATAGATGGCTCTTCGAACAGTATCGAATTGATCGATTTTATTCCAGCTTGTTCTCGGCGATAGGCCAGCAGATATGATGTTGTAGTTGAACGAGGGTGCATAATTAATTAGATCAGGGCCGGTCTCGGGGTCGGTCTCGAAATCGTTACAATACGTTTGTTTTCTATTTGACACAATCAAGGAACCTGTGCATCTGACAGTATACTCTAAATAAATACATCTTAAACGACAGGTAGAATCAATGCGTATTTGAAAATGAATCGGTTAGGAGAAACCAAAAACGAAGAGATAGATAGGGTAATCGAGGCTACAATCCCTGACAATACAGTGTCATTCATATGACTGATATAAAGAATTGGATCCAAGGAATAATCTCCATAAATATAACACGACTTTGATTTATTGTCGACTATTTTATTGCTGCTAAATTTCTCTTGTATTTATCAATTTTACTCGACATTATTTTGGCATTAATAATCAGAGATGAAAGCCCTCGAGCTTCGCTTTCGGGTTTCCATCAGATTATTAATGCCAAAATAATGTCTCGTTAAATTATTATAAAATACAGTCAAAATTTGTATGCAATAAAAATAGTCGACTATTTATCAAGGTCTTGTTATATTACCCTTGAATATTGGTTCGTTTTGTAAAACAAGACGACTCTATTGTTGTGTGACCTATCCTAGTACTGATGAGAGGAAAAAACCTCGAAACATGTATGTATGTAGGTGGTCATTTCCAAAAAAATTAAGAATAATATTTACTGGCTTTATTACGATCAGCACTTGAGGAACATTGCACAAATGGATGACAGATGTAATTCAAAGTCCGTTTCCTACAGCTGAAAAGTGAATACATCACCTAAAACATCAGTAAGTCGCCCCGGAGCGCCACGGCAAATAATAATAATAGCCGTCCTCTACCCGCACAGACTATGCCTTTGGGTACACTCAACGAGTGTTTATGAGGGAGTATTATTATTAATTCAAAGTCCGTATGGGGAAGTAGTTGTTTTCTGTCAGATATTTGCCTCATTTTCCACTTTGCGGCTAAATGATATTTTATGACCTACTGGTTTCAATTATATTTGGATTTTCGATGATAAATCAATTACTCATGTCAGGTAATATCACAATTTATCTGTTTACAGATCACATAAGCAAATATGGATTTATCTACGATTGTCTACGTTTTATCGGCAATAATAATAGGCATCTGGCTGTTTTCGAAATGGTGTTACTCCTACTGGAAAAGAGTGGGTTTGGAGACTCCTGAACCGGAATTCTTATATGGAAACGCCAAAGATTTCTTCACGAAAAAATTGTCCTTTGGCGAACAATACAAAGCAATATATGATGAACTGAAATCCAGAGGTCTCAAACATGGTGGATGCTATACGTCTTTCAAGCCATCGTACATGCCAATCGATCTGGATCTCGTCAAAAGTATCATGCTGAAAGATTTCAATCATTTCGTTAATCACGGCTTCTACGTCAATGAAAAAGCGGATCCATTGACGGGACATCTGTTCAATCTGGAAGACGACAAGTGGAGGAATTTGAGGGCGAAGCTGACACCTACTTTCAGTTCAGGTGAGTGTGTATCTTATAAGCAGTCTCAGTTGTGCGAGTTTCTAAAAATCGGAGAATTTTTTTTTTCAAATTTGACTTCTGCCCAACCTCCAATTATTTAAGCAGCGCCCTATACATTTTCATTTGATTTTTGAAATGCGATCAGTTATATTCAAGAAACACACTTATATAAGGATAATTTTGGTACAATATCATGAAAATGTTGGCACCCTATTCAAACGAATATTTTCAAAAAAAATCAGTTGAATATGTTTATTTTCGAGTCAATCTAGAGGGTTAATTAGTATAAGGTTTGAGCCGGTACTCTGCTCCTTCGTTCACCTTCCCGCACCCCCCTGGCCTACAAGTGGCTTGCGGGTACTTGCGGGTACTTGCAAGGGGGGTATGTGCGAGCATATGGTGCAATTACATTAGGCAGACATTGAGACAATGATCGTTTGACTTGTAGCTGTAACGAGACTTACATACGCGGTAATGACACATTGCAATTGGATTGATGATTGTCTCTGCTTTGTATAAAGTTAATGAGAGAGTACCTACTCCTCAACAAACTTATTGTAATGGATTATTTATATGCGGTAATGGCACATTGCAATTGGATTCATGATTGTCTATGCCATGTACAAAGTTAATGAGAGAGTACCTACTCCTCAACAAACTTATTGTAATGGATTATTTGTAAAGAGTACATCCAAACATTTCAGAGATCCATCGAGTTATGAGAACAAGCATCTCCGTACAATGCCTGTATAATATATAGTGGGAGGGGGACTTCCTCCACTCTCCGAAAATCAACATATAAAAGAAATAGCGAGAACCTATTCTCCTCAGTTTGTCTTTTGAGTTAGATATAAAAATTCTGAAAAGATAAATTTATGTGAATGTGGAAAATTGTTCACTCGACGTGCCAATTTACAGCGTCATCAACGTGAGAGTTGTCAGATGGGAGGTCCTTCCTCAACTAAACGAATGAAATTCAATAATGGTGTTGGTAATGATGCACTCCCTGTATCAATGTATACGTGTGAATGTTGTGAAGTAACAATTCCTCAATCCCAGTACAATTCGCATATTAGAACGCTTGCACATAGAACAAAATCATGTGTTCATTATGGATCCGGTGTACAGACGATGAAATCTGCATTCAAGTGTCGGATAGCTAGCTACAGAGTGAGTAGCACGAATAATTATTCTGAATATGCACCATTCTTCAATGAGATCAAGCAAAAAGTAGTTGAACTACTGGAAAAAGCTATAGAACTACACAATTCCACCAAAGTCAATATGGAAGTATTTGGAAGTTATATTATCCAAACACAGGAATTGACAGACATAAAATCATTTAATTCAATAAATCGAATTGCCGATCGATCCACTGATTTGAATGCATTATTCAACACATTCCGAGACAACATCATTGCCCAGACAACTGAATTTGAGGAGCGTGATTCAGGTTAGTAGTAAGAAGCAATTTTCAAATGTTGATAATCAAGTAATATACATAGATATGTATTTTGTTTTTCAGGTTGGAGTTGTGAGAAAGTCCTATTCCTCGAAGTGAATTTAAACAAATATAGTCCGTTCGGAGGGTCTTCTTACATCGCACTTCCAGCATTCATCGAGCGCAAGACGGCAATAGTCAACGTGAAGAATGAAGATCAACACTGTTTCGCGTGGGCTATTACATCAGCATTATTTCCAACGAATAATAATGTATCAATGCCGTCATCATACCCCCACTATGCAGATGTTTTGAATGTGACAGGTATGAATTTTCCAATGAAATTACGGGATATAAAATTGTTTGAGCGTTTGAATGATATTTTAGTCAATGTTTATGGTTTAGAATCGAAAATAGAAAACAAAAAAATGAAATATGATGTGGTAGGGCCATTGCGATATTCTCAGAAAAAACTCACAAGACATATCAATTTACTGCTTCTTGCAGATAATGCGGGAAATACTCATTACTGTTGGATTCGGGATCTTTCAAGATTGGTATCGAGTCAAATTTCAGCCCACGAACATAAAAAGTTTTTTTGTGATGGGTGTTTATTGTATTTTTCAAATGAGCGACAACTATTACGTCATCAGACGCATGATTGTAATCATATTTGTACTACAGTACCTCGTAATGATTTGAAAGTAAATAAATATGGGGAGATGGTGGCTGGAAATAAATTAAAATTTGAAAATTTTGAAAGGCAGTTGGAGTTGCCATTTGTAGTCTATGTAGATTTTGAATCTGTATTGAAACCGATTCAAGGTAATGAACCAAACCCAGAATTCTCATACATGAATAGAACATTCAAGCATGAGGCATACTCTTTCGCATACATGATCAAATGTTCTTTTGATGATAAGTTATCAAAATTCGTTACATACAGAGGCGTTGACGCTTCTAAAGTATTTGTAATGCGAATAGAAGAAGATTTGAAAAATACATACAACACACATTTGAAATATATAAAGCCAATGGATAAGCAAACTGTGGAAGAGGAACAAGACTTTAATAATGCAACCACATGTGGTATATGTGAAAAACCATTCACGGATGGTGATGTTAAGGCCAGGGACCATTGTCATGCCACTGGAAAAAAAAGATTTCCAGCAACTCATTCTGTCTGCAATCTCAACTTTAAAATTCCAAAGTTCATTCCGATTGTATGTCATAACATGAGTGGATGTGATTGTCATATGTTCATTAAAGAATTATATGCAGAAAAAGACAGGGTTGATGTTATCCCTCAAACAAAGGAAAAATACATTTCTTTTACGAAACACCTCTATACACATAGCTATCTCGATAAAAAGGGTAAAACAAAGAAAAATTATCTCAAAATGAGATTCATAGATAGTTTCAAATTCATGTCCAGTTCTCTGGAGAAATTAGCTGCCAATTTGTGTGACGAGCAGTGTGTACAGATGTCGAAACATTTTCCTGATTCGAATAAATTCAATTTAATGAGGCAGAAGGGTGTTTTTCCATATAGCTTTGTGGATGACATCAATAAGTTGAATGTCCCTACTATACCAACAAAAAATCAGTTTTATGATAACTTAAATGAGATGCACATATCCGACGAGGATTATCAGAGAGCTGAACTTGTTTGGAATCTGTTTGAATGTAAAAGTTTGGGGGAATATTCGGATTTATATCTGAAATCTGATGTATTACTGCTATGCGATGTATTCGAAAATTTCAGACGAATATGTTTAAATGCGTATAAGTTGGACCCCTTACACTATTATACTGCACCCGCTCTCAGTTGGGATGCAATGTTGAAATACACAGATATCGAGTTAGAGCTTCTTACCGATATCGATATGATCAATTTTTTCAAAAAAGGAATTCGTGGAGGGATAAGTCAATGCAGTGAGAGAAAACACGTGGCAAATAATAAATTTCTTCCCGATTACAATCCCAATGAACCCACGTCTTTCATCTCATATTTAGATGCAACAAATTTATATGGTCATAGTATGTCGCAAGCATTGCCTACTGGTGATTTCAAATGGTTAACCCGTGAGGAAATTTCAAATTTAGATATAATGAGTGTGACAGATAATGATTCATTCGGATATGTTCTTGAAGTCGATATACACTATCCTCAAGAATTGCACGACGTTCACAGCGATCTACCTTTTCTGGTGGAAAAAATTATCCCCCCAAATTCAAAATCTAAAGTCCCTAAATTGATACCAAATTTGAATGATAAACGTAGGTATATAGTACACGCCAAAAACCTGAAACAGGCCATGAATAATGGACTTATCGTTATGCATACCCATAGAATATTGAGATTCAGGCAGTCTTGTTGGATGAAGCCATATATCGATCTCAATACTCGAATGCGTAATAGATCGCGTAATAAGTCTGAGAAAGATTTCTACAAGCTGATGAACAACAGTTGCTATGGAAAGACAATGGAAAACGTGGATAATAGAGTGGATGTGAAACTGATAACACATTGGCAGAATATTCAGCGAAAATTGGGAGCCGGAATCTTAATTGCTCGTCCGAATTTCAAAAATTGTACAATTTTCTCTGAGAACTTCGTTGCGATTCAGATGGCTAAGGTAAAGATACATTATGATAAGCCGCTATACTTGGGATTCTGCGTTTTGGAATTATCCAAGGTTGTCATGTATGATTTTTACTATGGATGTATAAAAAGAGAATTTGGGCGCAATGCATCACTTCTATATACCGATACAGACTCTCTTATCCTGAAAGTGCAGACAGAAAATTTCTATGATTACATCAGAAATAATATAGACAAATTTGATACATCAAATTACATAGAACAAAATAAATTCAATTTACCAGTTACACCTTCAGTCTTGGGTAATTTCAAAGATGAATTCCCCAACGATCCAATAATTAGTTTTTATGGAACGGGTGCAAAAGCTTATTATGTACAATCGTTGGAAACTGAAATAAAAAGAGCCAAGGGAGTGAAAAAATCTGTAATAAAAACTCAGCTGACATCCGATGATTATAAAAAAATTATTGAGAATGGGGGATTTATATTACGTAAAATGAATTCGTTTAGGAGCATTTCACATGATATGTTCACCGAATTAAGAAATAAGGTAGCGCTATCTTTCAACGATGATAAACGTTTCATTATTCCTAATACAACTCAAACGCTCCCTTGGGGGCATAGTGATATTGAATTCTATCAAAATGATCCTATGGAAAATGTTCGTATATGTAATAGGTTGGTTGGATCTTTAACCCAAGAATATAATATGAATGAAGAGGATAGATTGAATCATCTTATTACATTACTAAACGCTGAAATATAGATAAACATGAATATCATTCAAACTATAATTCTTTATTATATTCCGTAATTGAAGCAATAACTGGAAAATTCTTATTTGATTCTGTTCCAATATAATGCAATTCATTTTTGATAGTGTATGATGTTTTTTTTTTAAATAAACTGAAGATTATTATTATTTATTGCATATATCTGATTTCTGTGAGTGGATGGAAGGAATTGATTTATAGAAAATAAAAAAAAACTTTCAAGAATATGTTTTATTTATTGTATATATCTAGTACTAGCACTACTACACTTGAGAATAAGCTACTAAATATAAATGGATACAAACAAAAATCACTTAATACATTTTCGTCAAAATGAATTACGAACAGATCCATCCAGTGCATTATATGTCAAAATTGCATCATGTAGAATCAATGCGTATACTTTGGTGTTGTTTGGGAATTTCGCTTTTCGTGTTTCAAACTCCAATTTGATATCCACAGTAGACGATTTTGTAGCATTCGGTTGATGTGAACAATCAATGATGAATAATGGATTGTCTTTGAATTGTGCAATATCCATGAGTGGCTCACTCAGATCTCTGTCATAGTAACTACGCTGGAAGTTTTCATATGCATAGTATGCATGCGAGTACAATTTTCTATCAAAGTCTAGATTCCAACGCTCATATGGATACACTTCAGAATTCAAGTAAACTCGAATGTTATTCACATCAGCACTCAGAAATTTTGTGACATCCACTGCCTCATTTTCGGATGCGTTGGTGTTTTGAAATCCTATTATGATGAATCGGGGCGTTTCCAAAATATTTGTAGTTTTTATCGCCCAAACGTCGGAAGATGTTGCACGCAATGATGGTAATTCATAAAGATCCCACATACGATAAGCTAATTTTACTTTTGCATTCAGCCCACTCTTATTAATTCTATTGAATAATTTGAGTTTTTGTTTGTCCTCAGCCACAACGTGTCTTATCTTCCACTCAATCTTTGAGATTTCCAATGTAGCTTCTATCTCCCCAATGTATGAATTCTTGAATGAGCGGGCTATTATCAAAATGAGTTCTTGTTTAGCATTAAGAATGCATTTTTTATAATCTTCAGCAAAACCCATCAGATATTTAAGTGGGAGTTTTCCGCTGAATACATGACTACTTTCATCGAGAATACATTGTTTCGTATCGGAAAGACCTCATCCACTAGTGAGAAGTGAATGAGAATGTGTCTGACCAAATGAAATCATATTCTTCATTGTGGAAGTTATACCTGGCTTTCGAACTACCGCAACATGTTCACCACCCATTTCATAACGAATTTCATCGAAGAGAAATGCCAAAGCATTATTGGACATATAACAGACTTTATTTACTTCTTTTGGTGTGAATTTTCCTTCTATGTAAATGAAACTATCGGCAATGTCAAGAATTGCATCTTGGTTATTGATCATGATGCGGATTTCATCAGAGTTCTTGAACAGTGGTGATCCATAGGGTTTGTATGTATGCTCATGAAAACTTATAAGGCTGTGATCAACAACTGGCTCGTTGAAAATATCCAACTTCTCATTGTTAGCCTCCAACACCATTTTTATTCTCGTATTCTAAGCCCAATTGATTTCAGAAAATTTAGATCTCTCGTGGACAATTTACGTCTTTGCTGTTTCGCACTCACTTTAGTAATGATCTTTTCCATAGACGTTACTTTCTTTTTATTATCTGATGCTGGTGGACTTCTTCCACTGCTCTCGCGCACACGTTCATTGTTGTAGCAAAAACCCATAACACTCGCTCTTATAACTTTTTCAGTTCCAGAATAACAACTATGGATTCCTCACTTCCGAAATCGATTAGATTATTTCTTTGATCCAATATGCGCACAGTGATGTTGTCAATGAACTGACGTCCTTCTGGACTAATGGGCATATAAATGATGTTCCGGGGTTCCTTTGTGAGATTATAACCGCGTTCGACGTCTAAATCAAATGAAAATAGAATATGATTCTCTTCATTATTTATATATGATCCGGAAATTATATTACATTCCAAACGAATGAGTCTCACAGGTACAATATTAACAGGAAATGTAGATTGATGTGGTTTATTACTGTTGAGCATCTGTTTCTTGAATCCCAGCATTGGACCTATTGAGTTCTCGTATCGGATATCCACATTATATTTTGATTGCAATATACATTTGAATATATTATTGTTCGCTTGAAGACTGAACATTTCATCCATTGACATGCTATCGAGTATTTCATTCGGAAATAAGCGAGATGCCAGTTTCTTTTGTAGATAATCATTTATTTCCTCAATCTCATATGCTCCAGATGGTATTTTCATAGTAAAATATCTTGGAACATCATATGAGTCATCTGCGGGGATCTCAAAACCGACTGTATTGTTTTTGTCAGTGATATTGTGAATAGTATTGCATCCATAGAATCCTAATAGCCCCAAGCCATAACGAGCATTCCTGTCCAATTCAATGGGCGGGTAAAAATCCGCGCTAAGGACACTTTTTCCCACAACTTGTAACTCAAACTTGCGTGACATGACTGATGCATTATCTCCGACATCACACCAATTTATTGTGGTATACAACATAAATGATATAATTTGCGTTTCTTTGGAGTCGAAATATTGCAGACGTCCACGACATTGTTATTGGCTCCTATATTACAATCTTCAATGCTGCAATAACAACAATATATTTTTCTCGGTGTGGGTCCATCATTGACGTCGTTTGATGTGCTAGCACCGTCAGAATTATGTTCATAACAAAACTGATATTTTGAAATATCAACATCGTCTTGAAGATGTTTTGGGAGCTTTTCCCAAACATGGGCGATTTCATGAGCCGCACAAGAAATCATCACCTCCTTGGGCATATCAGCAAGTTGCCCTTTACTCATTTTCAACAAACTACGCAGCCTTGAATACGCTATCAAAGAATGGCCCATTCTCTTAATTGCCTCTCGATCTTTTTCCGGAGTATATTCCATTTTAAATATCTGTAGATGGTTGTGAGAGAAACTTCAGGCATAAATGCCCACACACAACTGTATTGTATTTTTGTTGGCGTTCATAGTTATATACAATTTTGATGGGTGTTCTCGATTTTTTTCGCAAGTAATGAACTAGCTCCGGGGGCGGCGATAAATCTCCAAAACTATCAAAATATGTAACATTTCGTCCATTTTTCTTGTATGCCACCCAATGTGTTCCCCGACCGATACTTCTATCCAAATTCATGATTGCTGTTTCATGGACATGCGGTCCTGATGTAGGTAAGTTATCTCGCATGAATACTCCCCGAAAGAATGGAATCTTCATCTGTGTGGCATAATAATTAAGTTCAATATCGGTGAGAGGCTTAAGAGGTAGGGCATCAATTAGTTTTTTGAACTTTGCGGTTTCAGATAGATACCGAGTCCTTTGCGATATGGTTTCAGATATATTCCACTACCTCTTTTTCCCAAAGCTATAGCTTCCATCTTTCTATTATGATGTTGAACTTCTTTAAGACCCTCCCTACTTTCCCTCACCGAATTGATTGCTCTTGCGATACCTGCAGCTGCTCCGCTCAAAGTACCCAATGCAGACAATCCAGCGAAAATTGGTATCAATGGCAATATTCCCCCCACTTTTGGTATGGGTATGATACGTGGTGTACGTATCTGTTTTTTTCCACCTGTTGCTTTCAAATACTTACGTGCTGCATGCAATGCTAGCACATTAGCTTTCTTAACGTCTTTTGCTATAAATTGGTCACCGCCAGCCTTTCGCAGTACATCTCGCACTTTTCTAACAACACCCGCCCCAAATGCAATCTTTCCGTTATTATTCGACTTCTGTTTTCTTTTTATTGTTCGCTTTTTCTTTTTTTTGAGGTAATGTTCGCATCGCATCCCATTCCGAAACGTCTCTTGGTTTTCATAATATTGGTAATTAGAAGAGCTGCAGCCTTCTCAGCTACTGATGATTTATTCGATTTAAATATTTCCCAAGCTGCGTATTCGAGTTGTTTATCGGCTATATGCCTTGCTGTGAGATTGTCTGGATTTTTTGAATATTGCAAATCGTGTGAAAGACACGCAGAATCCAATGGATTGATTCCTCTCTGATTGGCAGCTAATCTTTTTTCCAATTTAGTGCCAGGTCCGCAAAATTGATAACCGGGTATATGAACTTCAAACGGTAATTTATTTATTAACGAATTCACAATTCCTCGACCTTTTCTACTCGAAACGTAGTTCTTACGTCTGTTCCGTACGACGGTAGACATTTAAATGGGATATATTCCATATATTTAACTTTATTACGAGTTTGGTCGTTCACGATGCGTGTTGTTCAACAGCAGGTAAACTTCAGAGTTGATAATTTAGACGAAAGAATCGCGGGAAGTGGATTGGACGGAAATAAGTCGAATCGACATGGTCCACTATTGCCTTCATCCCTTAGAGCATTATTAATTGGACCATCAAATTGTGGAAAAACAAATGCAATGATTGCCCTTCTAACGCATGCGCACGGATTACGTTTCGAAAATGTGTATCTGTATTCAAAGTCACTGAATCAACCGAAATATGAATATTTACGCAATGTGCTGAAACCAATTAAAGGCTTGGGTTTTTACACTTTCAGTGATAATGAAAGTATAGTAGAACCCGCCCATGCCAAACCAAATTCTGTATTTATATTCGATGATATAATTTGTGAAAATCAGAGCATCGTTCGATCGTACTTTTCCAGAGGGAGACACTCTTCAGTGGACAGTTTTTATCTTGCACAGACGTATTCTCGAGTACCCAAACAATTGATACGTGATAACGCCAATTTCATAATAATGTTCAAGCAGGACGAAACGAATCTACATCATATATTCTCAGATCATGTATCACCTGATGTTACATTCAAAGAGTTTCAGATTATGTGTCTGAAATGTTGGAATAAACAATTTGGTTTTCTTGTTATAGACAAAGATAGAATGGTACACGATGGACGATATCGCATGGGATTCGATACTTTCATATATCCATGACAACTCAAAAAATGATTATTCGTTCGGTGAACTTTAGCGAGATCACATATACATCATTACTTCCTATAATGATGAATACAATGAGAAATGAATGTGCAAGAGCCGAAATCGATATGAAACGACAACTAGTTGAAGCGACAGAAGCTGTACGAAAAAAATTCAACAATATAAAGAGTGGGAATGTGGAAGAAAAAATTATGCTCGAGAAACTATATGATCCTATTACAAAACCACTAAATGCCCTTTCTTCTGGAACTAATGCGATGCCGTCTACAACTCCCACAATGACGAGAGTTATATCAACAAGTACGCCTATAAAGAAAAATAATTCCTTCAATTCGAGTGATTCTTCATTTTCTAATATTGCAAATGAAACAATAACAGATATGGATAATGATAAAATGGGGCCGTCCACTCTATTTGAAACACCTTCATCACTATCGAATACTTCAGAGTTGGAAACGAGCAATGTCACCAAACAAAATATAGAAATGGAATTGAAAAAACATTTAGAAAATCTCAAGAATGGCGACAGCGCATATGATTTAAAATATGGTATTCGCATAGATCCTTTAACATATTTGTTGAAAATGGGAAATTTGCAAGTACGTTTCAACAATGGAAATATAACATTTCATGATGGCATTGTACAAAAATATCAAGCTGTCGGTAGCAGGGATCTGTATAATCTAATAATCCTCAAGGAACCTCCGGTAGTTGCAGACTCGAGAATTCATCGTACTTATATTGAGATATTGACTTTGACAAGAGTCATATATGAAAAAAATCAAGTAAAAAATGGTATAAAGTTCAAAAAGTCCCATAAATATCAGAACATCATCAGACCTCTAATGAAAACACTCAAAAACCCTACTAGAACTTTGAATCTGACTGGCAAAGGACTCAATATAACAAAATTAAAGAAAGGGTTCACAACGAAGTCGAAGAACTATGTATATTGGAATAAGCCTAAAGAATTGGTGAGTCGCTTACGATTGTTAATTGGTTCTAAATTAAGCGGGAACACTATGCATCAAAACGAAATTGTATCTTTGTTAGAGGAACTACGCGAAGAAGGAATAATATATTAGATACAATCAGATATTACAGTTCAGAACCATACCATCACCCGAATAGCACACATTGCAAATACCGCTATGGCTAGTGATATCAAGAGACAGGTGGTTGATGAATTACATAAGCCGGCTAGACGCAACTTCCAGAGGAGATCTACAGTACTGAAAGGCGTCGGCGATCTATGGCAAATTGATCTTGCTGATTTTCAGGCGTATTCCAGATTTAACAAAAATTATCGATACGTTCTGGTAGTCATTGACTGTTATTCAAAATTTCTATGGACAAAGGCTGTTCGGAACAAGACTGGATTAGTCATAGCTGGAGCTATGAGGACAATTCTACAACAGGCCAATTACTCCCCAACACATATACAATCCGATTTCGGGAAAGAATTCCATAACTCACACTTTTTTTCGTTGATGGAGCAGTATGGAATAAACCATTACTCTACTTTTAGCGTTATGAAGGCCGCTATATGTGAACGAGTTATACGTACGATTAAATCATGGTTATACAAAGAGTTTTCGATAAATGGGAATTATAAATGGTTAGACATTCTCCCAATTATAACAAAGAGATATAATCATAGAGTGCACCAAACTATTGGAATGAAACCGAAAGATGTGAAGTCTACTACAAAATTGAACATTCCAAAAAGAGAGAAGAAAAAGATTAAAAAAAAAATCATACCCAAGTATCGCATTAATGACATCGTTCGAATATCTAAATACAAGCACGTTTTTGAGAAGGGATATACAGCAAATTTTACAACGGAATTATTTAGGATTACAAAAATCAATAGTACCTACCCCCCAACTTATATGCCTGAAGATATGGATAAAAATCCAATTAAAGGATGTTTTTATGAAGCAGAGATACAGAAAACTAAAAACCCAGACGTATACCTTGTCGAGAAGATATTGAAAAAGAGTGGTAGCAGAGTTCGTGTGAAATGGTTAGGATTCTCCAATAAGCATAATTCCTGGATTGACAAAAATGCAATTGTTTGATAGATCTCATTGAAAAATTATAAAAAAAATCAAAAATATACTTTTTCATTACAACTTTATTGTTTGATTCTTTTACATATATTAAAAAAAAACATATATTTAAAAACATATACTACTAATCAATCAATATTTATTTGAAAAGCCGCATCTAGCTCCTGACGCCATCTTTCGTAAACAGCAGAGACCGTTTCATGTAACTGTTTGGATTTTTTCAAATCTATTTCTGCCTGTTTCCGAAGATCTTGGTTATTGAGCCTCTCCCTACCAACTTCTGTCATCACCCCCTCTCTTTGCTTTCGCAATTTTACAATTTCGGCTTCCTTCACTGCAATTTGTTCTTCAATTTCATGATCTTTTGTCATTTTTTCATCTAATTGTCGATCAACCTCATCGCATTTTAGGAATGTGCTTTTAGCATTTGTGCTCGCTCGCCTAGTCTCGTTCAGCATTTCCGTATACATCTGTAATGGCAACAGTGATGCTAGTGGAATGCATTCAATTTTATTTGGTGTTTCTCTCACTGAAGATGAGGAACACATACCTTTCTTCGAAACACTACGTCCTTTCTTGTTCTTTGAAGACCTTGGCCCTGTTGAGGTTGATGCAGCAGTGTTGGGAACTTCGATTGTGGCACAACGTTTCGGAGCGCGTTTACTTGGCTGCTTATATGAAATATCAGGCATATGCAGAGCCTGTGTCTGAGGTTCTTGCACCTGAGCTTGATCCGGGATAGTGTTGCATTGTGATAGCTCGTTATCAGAAATATGTAGCACCGGCGGTTCTTCCGTCTGCTCCTGCACTATAATAAATTGGGATTGCACGCCCATCTTCAACAAATCATCAGCATCGAAATTCGATAGTTCTTCGACAATTAAATCAGCGGGATTTCTACTGCTCAATAAATTTTCCACATTTTCACTGTTCGGTAATAAACTCATTATAATTATTCTTACGAGTCTTACGAGAATTATTTCAAGGCAAAAACTGTTATAGCTTCTCCCATTTTGAAATATCATATTTATAGACGAACTACCACAACCCCACCACATATGCAACATGGAGTGGGAAATGTATCTCCCACCATTGTGACAAAGCATTTAAAGCTGAAAAACCTTATAGAATTCTTCATATCTCATACAATGGCAACAACATCTAGATATAATGCTGATTCAACCTCTAATGATCCTTCGGACACAAATCTGTCTGATACACCTATCGATGTGAACTTACCTTTACAAGTTGACATAATTACATCAACAAGTAATATAGTAATTCACTCGCATTTTATATGGAATCCAACAATCAGAGAATGGAGTCCAGTTACTCAAGAACCTGCACCGGAGGAAATAGATTATGATTCTGACGCTACTGTAGATTTGAATCTATAAAGTATTCATGAGCCGATTAAATCCGCGCAACAAAACCAAAAGGTTCTTTTCAGAACCAACAAAAAAAATAAAATAATTTGAGTACGCTACTGAATTCTGGAGCCCGTGTTTCAAAATTCATAAGTCAGGCACTGCATATGCCCCGAGAAAATCATTACTGATAATTACTGAGTTGAACTGTTATATATTATTGCTTGAATGAATAATTGAATTTTATCAACTAACATTATTCTTTATGTGAAATGTATGGAAAATGTATTTTTTTTTTGGATTATTATCTGTATGAAAAATGATTTCTTGAGAAAATAAAGAAAGAATAGTTATTATGATGGCTGGAATTTGTATTCACATGATAAAGAGAATTTTAATTAGATTATTTGAGTTGAACTTTTGGGGATTTTTTTTTCTTTCAATTAAAAAACCTACAAAAGTCCGATATAGGCCCCAAAACCCCGCCTATACCTGTGTATATCTTTGAAAATAATATCATATACTCCATGGAGAACTTTCGTAGATTTTTTAGTTAGGTGAGCTGAAATGAAAAAACTGAAAAAACATAAATTTCCTGTAGAGGGCTGAAAAACATAAAAATGCTATGAGTTTCCATCAAGTTGGTCGATGTTCTAGTGTCCAAATCTTCAGAAACTTTTCCACCCCCAAATAAAGTTGTCTCTTGTATTTTTTTATTTTCTCGAACTCTTCCATTTTTCCCGAATATTTTTTTTCCAACGCCATCCGTTCTTTCTGCATTTCATTCATTTCTTGACATAGTTCCCCCTCAAGTGTGTTCAAGTTCGTAATCATTGCGAGAAATCTATTGTCGAATCCTATATCTGTTCTCATAGCACATGAATCTTCAGAACTCATACTTGAGGGGGCTCTTCGAATTGGAGGAGACCTGATGGGCGAAACGATGTTGTTAGGCTGTAGGATATCTTCATCCATAATTGTAGAAATTGACGAGGATGATGTGGAATTTTTTTCTACTTCCTCCATACCTGTGGAATTCAGCGTGTCAATTATTGTGTTTTTTCCATGTGCTTCTTCTGAATCCGGTTCCACATTATTCTGCTCAGACGTGGGGACGGCGGACGAAATATTTTTTTCAATTGTTTTGGTGAGTTCATTACTATTCGTAGAATTCTTCTTGCTCTTAGGCCAGGGAGCGGTGACCATCGGGTTGTATTTTTTCGCCGCCATCATTAGTTTTGCACAGTTGCGATTTTTTCTCTTCTTCTGTTTCCGTAACGCTTTGGGACTTTCTTGTTGTTGTTTTCTGCGCCTGTAAGAGGGTAGTCTCTGCGGCCTAGTTCTTTTTTTGTTGAATGGCGTGGTTTGTATAACGGTCGGTAATTTGGCGATTGTTCCTAATTCCCCGGTATTGTTCTCCATAACGCTCGGTAATTCGGCGATTGTTCCTAATTCCCTGGTATTGTTCTCCATCGAAATGTATTTCATAGCACGTTCTAATTCCGTTGATGTTACTTTGCGTCTTGATATATCCATAAAATCACAAAATGAATTATGAAAAATTTTAATTTGAACACAACCAAACTCGAGGAGCTCTGGTTTACAAATGAAATGTGTATGGTCTCCAAACCTTCGGAATATCGAAATGTACCTCAACGTATACCTGTTTTTATTGCGATAGGAGACCCTTTTTTATAGAGTATGATTTAACAAATACATTTTGACGGAAAGAAGTCGGAATATCGAAATCTATCCCAGCGGGATTATTTGATTTTATTGTTAGAAGAGACCCTTCCAAAAGAAATAAATTTTGAGACTCTGTATTTTCGTCACAAAGAATGATTTTTTTTCTCAGAACAATTATAAATGTATGCAGGAAAGGATTTTTTTTTTATTCGTTTTATTTTGTTTTTTATGTTATTTCTTTTGAGTCTGAAAATCTATTCTTGATTTTTCCCAAGAGAGTTTCATCTAAGAACAACTACAAATCTTAATTTAAAATTTTCAAAATCTTATGTTAATAACAGAACAGAGGGGGCCCCAACACACGCCCCCTCCAGTATGC
The DNA here is from genome assembly GCA_958502065.1 of Chrysolina americana. Taxonomy (NCBI): domain Eukaryota; kingdom Metazoa; phylum Arthropoda; class Insecta; order Coleoptera; family Chrysomelidae; genus Chrysolina; species Chrysolina americana. The sequence goes on along the minus strand of OY293415.1, from coordinate 39,333,847 downwards.
ATCTCCATTTTCATATACTATGCATTCCCAAAAGATCTGTTACTACCAATCACAGAATTTCAAATATCATTGACTCATTATCACTCTCGTCATCTGATAATTCAATTGCTTCTTCTTCTTCATTTTCAGACTCGATTAATTCTTCATCATCCGAATTATCGTTATCGCTAGGCTCATATTCCCACAATTGTTCCGGATTTTGAACGAAGTCAATAAACGATTCGTAAAATTCATCATCGAAACTTCTATCTGTACTAGACGATATTTCATTTACTTGAATTGGTAAGTTAGAAGAAGATGTTTCTGATGGACTACAACGGCCTAATTCACTTGTAGAGTCAGCTTGAGACATTTCGAATGGAATGATAGCAATATACTGATCCTTTCAATTTATATACATTTTGTTAATGAATGAAGATGTCTGGGGACTTTTTAGGAGAGGGATTTGTTGTGGATACAAATTCGAAATAATTTTTTCGACTCTGAAACAAATATTGTTTTATAACATGTTTTATTAAATTATATAAATATGTACAATATGCAAACAACTTAATCTATATATTACACTAAATTTACAGTAAAGTACACGAAAAAAAAACTAAACATTACGCACCCTACATGCCCTCTGACATGTTATTAGGATTAGGGAGTCTGTACACACTGTACAATAATGCCTCCCTATTTGGCCATATAAGCTAGACACATGTGTGTCTATATGCCTATATCTGGCGACCTGGTTATCATATCTTATACTATATAGCCTATAGCAAGGCCCACACAACTTCGCCAATTCACCATCAACTGTCTGTATGGCGGTAAATAATGTAAGGTGACAATAAACACAATCCTCACTTATTGTTTCGTTTATCGTCATATCGGCGAATCTTCTGCTGACTTGCTCGATCTCATCTGAAGCTTCGAATTCTTCTTCAATACCGCTGTCAGATCCGCTATCTGCTTCCTCCTCATCATCAAATTGATTGACATCAACTGCAATGAGTTGGTCGATTATCTCCATTTTGGCTTCCATTATTCTATTATACAACTACTGTACTCTATTACACACAACTACTATTTCAGTTGAAATAAAGATGAATACTGAATTCTATTGAGTCAATGATGTCTTTTTAAATGTTTTTTTCGGGAGGAGGGATGTCATTTCCTACTCCAAGACTAGAACTTTACATGTTTTCCAAAAGTGGGATTAACACCCCTCTACCACAAGACTTGAAAAACTATATATTTGCAGAAAATTCAACAGTGAAATCAGTTCCTACTCAAGACTTCACTCCCATAGAGTCGTGTATATGGACATTGTAGCTATGGTGTTAACAGCAGCATGGGATTCAAAAGCTAAGATTTATGTGTATCCATACAGAATACGGGACACATTGATATGTTATAATTGCCAAGGTGGTTGGGACAGAAGTCATATGATGGCAGGTACCAGTCTATGTTTCGTGTGTGCAAGAAAACAAACAACTTCGGAGATGATTCCTCGTTGCATTAGATGTGATATATTCTCCGAGACCTGCTGGAACTACTGGTGTGCAAGATGTCGCAGCGATGTCATGTTGTGTGATCGAGTAGGATATTTATGGCCTAATGAAGAAATCCATTTCAGGGAATGTTGGTGCCTTTCCCATGAATAACAAAAGCGGAGATGTGACATGTATCCAGGGCGAAAACCAACGACAAATACAACAATCACTGAATCTTCAGCACCATAGTTCAATTTTATTGTATTTATTATTTTCAAAATAAACTTTTATAATATAATTTTTCTTGTTTCCTTTCGCAAAAAAAAAAATATTTAAATTTGGAAATTTCAATCAAATAATTAATATGTATCATCATCAACAAAAAGTTGCCATATCGAAAAAATTACATTTTTATAATTTTTCTTGTTTCCTTTCGAAAAACATATTTAAATTTTGAAATTTCAATTAAATAATTAATATGTACCTATCATCGATAAAAAGTTTCCATATCAAAAATGATATTTCTTTATTTGCCCGGAAGGGTATGATGCCCCATAAAGTCAGGTAGATTACCGGAGCATCATATTATACTTGTGTCTAGGTACAATGACACAACGTCATTCTCTCAGTTGATTCCGTTAGAGAATGAATGCAACAGTGTGAACCACTTTGTTAAATACACTCTCCCCGGCGTTACGTAATACCTACCACCTACTGTTATACTCGGCCTAAAAACAGGCAGAGTATTTCATTCGAAACAATCCAGAAATTGAAATTATAAAGTGCGAAATGCAGAGAAATATCGAGATTTCTCTGCATCGGAGTTTTGTTCACAAGCCACGCCCCGCGCGGCTGGCGATTGGCCTAGACGGCGTTTTAGGGAGGTGACCCGCAAAGCGGACACTATAAATATACGCGTTATTCAGCCGATTCAGTTCAGTCTGAAAGTAGTGCTCTGCGTGAGAGTTCAGTCTGAAAGCGATATGCTATGTGAGAAGTTAGTCTGAAATTAGTGCTCTGCGTGAGAGTTCAGTCTGAGAGCGGCACTCGACGTAATAGTTCAGTCTGAAAAGTGCAGTCAGATAGTGAGTCTGAAAGTTAGTCTGAAAGTTTATTCAGATTATTCTAAAAACGAATAATCTCAGTCAATATAAGTTGATACTACGAATATTAGAGCCAGTAAAAGTGCTTTTGCTGGCATCTATCAAATTAAAACCTGCATTCAGCGAATTGAATGCTAAGAAACTCCAGATTAATCGACGTCAAATCGATTAATCGTTCCTGCACAATAGTCAGAGGCTGTTTAGCCAACAATTGTTTCGAAACCTAACCTGGAGGAATCTTCGGCCGTCAAAGTCGAACATTTTGGGTACAATTGGAGTTGTGAAACCTCAAATCACGACTTTTTATTTGGAGAAGAGAATCACCCTTATCTTTAGCTGGAAGCTGGCAGCTGGTTCCTGATTCAGAAGAAGAAAGAGGCCACAGGGTAAGCCGAAATCTTTGACATCAGATCAGTTCCACTAGTGGGAGTCAGCATAATCCTGTTTATGCTACTTGCAGTGCTAAAGTGAAAAGTAGAACAAATAATATTTTTTTTTACTAACTTTTACTTCCAAACGAGAAGAACTTTTTCTTGAAACATAGTTCATCAAGATAACTTTAAAAACTCTCATTTCATAAAAACACTTTGAACTTTCATATTAGCTAGAATAAGATTTGAAAGTAGTGATTCTTTGGGACACTTTTTAGTGAACTTATTTATTTCTATTAGTCGTATTATTGTCCACTCTGATCTACGAAAGATCCTCAGACCGAGTGGAAACATTTTTTATAATCTTGTTTCGCATTGTGGATTCCGATTGTGTATTTTTAAGGAGATTTACTTCTTCACACTGCCATATATTTGCGAAGGTTAATGTATTTAGGTGCAGCCACGTATACTACGTACATTGCAGGGTATAAGGGAATTTCAGATATAATAAACTTTTTCTGAGATTTCGAAATGGACGGCAACCACCCTATTATCTCCGAACCTGAAAATCTAACTCGATTTTCACATCCGGAGCAGGAGCGTATCGGCGGAGAGTTTACCGGACCCAGAGCTAGCCGGAGTCTAACAGGAGAAATTTTCCAAAATTTTTCCTATAACCATATACCGCCTTTACGACACTACCTACCTACCTGACTGGGAAGGGGCGATTTTCGTTAGGGCGCATCATGCAATGGCCTCGGGTTATTCGATAATTATTCATGTGGTGTGGTGAGAGGAGATTAGTAATTCGTTTATGCATTGGGTTTTGGGTATTATTATAGTAGTTTCGTGAAAATAATAAAAACTTTTATAAATAATTAATATATTTTCAATAAATTCAGCAAGTGCACATTTTCGTTTAATATTATAATAATAATGCTTATTCAGATAAACGAATTTTCTCTTGTTCTAAATCCATAAGTCTATGATCCAATTTTTCATATTTTCTATGAAGTAATACCCTAGCTTCAGATATCTTCTCATTGAATGCTGTTCTAGCTTGACGAGACACATCGCCAACTATCGAATCTATGTGAGCGTTCATAGATACGTTTCTCCTTTCCACTTCACGAGATAATTCTTCCATCGCTAATTGCACTGAAGCATGAACAGCTGATAGAACTATTTTTTTAGTTTCATTAATTGTATCTTCAAGAAACTCTTTTGTAACACAATCAGCTGAATCAACTGGCTGTCCGACATTTTTCAATTGTCTTTGTTCAATATCGTATTGGCCATCTTTGGTTTTCTTGAAACTAACATATACTAGTCGGGGTTGTAGAATTGAACCATTCCCACACTTTCGCTTACGCCCAAATTTATCCAGTACACTGCTCATCATTACAATACGACTATCAAACATGAACTAATTAAAAAATAGCCGAGTTGCATGTTATATTATTATTAGAGAATCGAATATAAATTTATCAATTATTGTTTCCAATTACTCTTCTATTTCGAAAGGAATTTACTATAATAATATTAATCAAATAATTCATATTTTTGGAGTGTGTTTACTTTAGAAATAATTGGAGGGGTGGAAAATTGTTGCTGTATTTCTTTTGGTTTCGGGGTATCATCTACCCAACCTACATATGTATTATTATGGGATCGTGAAAGAAAAACTTTTATAATTAATGAATATATTTTCAATAAATTCAATCCATATACATTTTTGTGTCAAGTAATACTATGGCTTCAGCTATCTGCTTATGTAGTAATTACATAGTCCAATTAATATATAAAACATATTCTTAATTTTATTTTATTTCTATTATTCAATTAGGGGTATCAACAATATTTTCCTCTTCACTCTCATCATCATATATTTGGTATTTCTCAATGATGTCATTTGGTAGGAATGGGGTTAGGTTGCATAGAAATCTCTTCAAATCACATTTCAACATCTCTTCGCAGAAATCGGATATCTCCAAGGCCCCTTCCATGAATTTTTCACAGAGTTCATCACCAGCGTTGTACCTCTTCTGCTCTTGTTTACACCTTTCGAGTTCATTTTCGTCATAGCAAATGCTGAGATCATAGTTCATTGCATGAAGGATGTCCCAACTCAAAGCACTCAAATATGACTGAAGTCTTTCGACTGCTGTCTTGAGGTTTGTGGCTTCGGTCCAATTTTCAGCCGAATACAACATCCACATTATCACTCTGAAACACAAGATAAAAAATATTAACATACCTATTCCATGTGTATTAGCTGGAGGATACATACATAAACACGAGATTTCAATTCGGTGATGTCTTAAATTTTGAGTGAATTTTTTGTTTTCAAATCTAATATTTTACATTAAGATTACTTCAATATATCTATAGACTATAGTGAATAAAAATTACTGAACATTTCAATTGAATTTTATTCGATAAAGTCGAATTTTACAAGAGTTCGCGTTCTTGTACCCGCTGAAACTGGTCCACCCTGTCCTATATAGGTAAGAGTATATTTACCACTTGAATGATTAATAGAGTTAACATCATTGTCACTAAATTGATCGGCAATGTATTTTGGTAGCCATGATTTGAAAAATTCATTTTCACTTTCATTATATAATGTTAGCAATATAGATCTGCCAAATCGAGTTGTGCGAACCAACATATTACTTATTGGAAAAGGTTTGGCAATTGGGAGTGTTGATATGACCCTCTGCTCAAACACTTCAATTGGTTTATTGATCACGGCGTTGATTTTTTCCAAATCTACTTGAGACATAGTAAGACACTTGAGAAAATATTGATTAGAAAACAAAAAAAAACACTCACTGACTTATTTTGAAAATCACTAATATCACTTTTTCGAACTTTTTTGTGTGTGAATTAATTAAAACTTGTAGGTTGTGGTTCGTTATAGATGAGAAACTGAAGGGGTGAGATTCTCGATAGTCTTTTATATGTTAATTGGAGAGTGGAGGAAGTCCCCCTCCCACTATATATTATACATGCATTGTACGGAGATGCTTGTTCTCATAACTCGATGGATCTCTGAAATGTTTGGATGTACTCTTTACAAATAATTCATTACAATAAGTTTGTTGAGGAGTAGGTACTCTCTCATTAACTTTGTACATGGCACAGACAATCATGAATCCAATTGCAATGTGTCATTACCGCATATAAACTATTCATTACAATAAGTTTGTTGAGGAGTAGGTACTCTCTCATTAACTTTATACATATCAGAGACAATCATCAATCCAATTGCAATGTGTCATTACCGCGTATGTAAGTCTCGTTACAGCTACAAGTCAAACGATCATTGTCTCAATGTCTGCCTAATGTAATTGCACCATATGCTCGCACATACCCCCCTTGCAAGTACCCGCAAGTACCCGCAAGCCACTTGTAGGCCAGGGGGGTGCGGGAAGGTGAACGAAGGAGCAGAGTACCGGCTCAAACCTTATACTTTAATTCGAATTGGCATAAGAGAATGTGAGAATGATTAGGGGAAAAAATAGAAATATTGATTTCGAGGATGAAGTTGCGTAACTTCTTCGACCGATATCAATTATATTTTACGTTGTTGATATTTTTTCTATAGGTTTATTCATATTGGTTGTCCCTGTATATATATATATTGTTTGTTTCTTGGAATTGAATTGATAAATAAATAATGTGATAAATAAATAAATATACAGGATGGCCCATTCGAAAACGTACCGCAAAGCATAACAGAAAATAATTTTTTGGCAAAATCCAAAAAGATGTCAAGATTGTTTGTCAGGAGGGCACACTTTGACGTAAAAAGCATAGTGAAACCTGCAACCCCCTAAGAAGGGGTGTCATCCTAACATTTTTTTCAAAAGGGAAGTGAGATAGAGTGATACTTCATTAAAAGGAGCTTGTCATTCCCTATGCAGTGTTGCGTAATTTTTGAAAATCGATTCACTCTTTTAGAAAATCTAGATCGTTGACACTCCAACAATAATATGTGACGCAAAAATCGGTTTTACTTCAAAACTTAATAATTAGTCAATTAAATGCTCGAATTGCTGTCCGCCAACCTGAATACATTGGTACAATTAATTTTCAAACCGTCGTACATTCTGGAGCATTTGCAGTATCATTTCGCGACATACGTTAATAATTCTTCTTTACAACTCTTCTAATATGTCTGGTATTTTGTAAACGATGCTTTTTACGTGCCGACACAAAAAATGTAAAGGACTTGAGTCGGGTGATCGAGGAGGCTATTGGGCCCCGTCGTCCTATCCATAGTCCTGGAAACGTGTCATTTACATAATTGCGCACATTTTGGGAGTAATACAGAGAGGCTCCCTCTTATTGGAAAATCAGTTCCTGTTCATTGTATGCGGGATCGTTTTCAATGGTATTTGTTAGAGCTGGGTCTATAGTATTTTGTAGTAAATCCAAGTACATATTACATTTCCAGGAAGGAAAAAAGGGTCCTACAATGGAATTTTTAATAATACCAGCCGACATATTCAACTTCTGGGGGTATTGCGTGTGTGACTCGTGTAGAAAATTTGGATTGGTGTCAGCCTAGTAACGGCAATTGCGGCAATTCACTAAACCACTTAGGAAGAAGGAACACTCGTCCGAAAACACATTAAATAGGACGATCAAAGAGTCTTCATCAAGTTCGTGCAATAAGCGAATTTTATAAGGATTGACTTTTTTAATACCCGTTGGACACTAGTACGAGACACATCCGTCGCAATGGCCAATTGTCTTGTACTCAGCGTACTATCTACTGCAACTTGCCCTAATACTGCTATCTCTGTAGGTTCATTTAAAACACAATTTTAAAGCTGCCTCTTTTACTTATGAACCGAATCTGTTTCGCGAAATTTTGTCACCAATTTGCGAACAATTTTTTCAGATGTATTTTTGTCAGGATGCCGTTGGTTAAACAACTCCCCGACCCGATTTCTACATTCATCGTTTTTGAAATAAGCTCAGTAATTTTCACTCTTTCTGCAATTGAATACATCATAATGATACATTTTAATGTCAACAATTTTTTAACACTTTAACCACAATAGGTATCTAGCAAATACTTGATCTATTTTAAATGTGAAGAAACCCGATAATTTTTCACTCACCAACATGTGCCAAAATAATCTTTAAAACGCCATAAAACAGCGAATTCATTAAAAGAAATCTATTTAGATAATACCCACAATACTAAACTACAATTGAATCGATTTTCGCATTTTTCTTACACATTATTGGAGTTTCAACGCTCTATATTTTCTGAAAGAGTATATCGATTTTCAAAAACTACACAGCAGTTTATAGGGAATGACAGGCCTCTTCTGATGAGACTTGACCCCCTTCCCATTTGAAAACATTTTTGTTTGAAGGTTTTACTGTGCCTTTTGCATCAAAATGTGCCCCCCTGACAAAAACCTTGACATGTTTTTAGATTTTGCAAAAAAAATCTTTCCCACCCTGTCATGCCTTGCGGTGCTCTGATGGGTAGCCCTGTATACAAAAGTGTATAACAAATGAAGCGTGGAAACCTATCCACTTTTCCTTGATTCTAATTCACTCTTCTAGGAAAAATTAAAATGATGTTTCATACCTTGATATCCTGTACTTCTGGCCTCGAAGACATACTCAATGGTCACTCGACAATGCAGGACGCCGTTGACATAAAGGATCTTGTTTCTCGGTTCTCAACAGACGTAATTGCCTCGGTAGCTTTCGGACTAGAGTGTAACAGTCTGAAGGATCCCGATGCCGAATTCCGAAAATGGGGGAGGGCGATATTCAAACAGAATTTCTTGAAAAGCATCAAAAAGATGATCACACTGGTTGTACCGACGAATATATTAGTCATGATGGGACACAAAGTATTTCCTCGTGACATCGAGAATTTTTTCATAAACGTCGTCAAGGACACCGTGCAGTATAGGGAGAGCAACAACATTCACAGGAAGGATTTCATGCACTTGCTGCTGCAGCTGAGGAATAGGGGAGAAATTGCCGACGACGACAACATCTACACTAAAAGTAGCGAAACTAAAAAGATGGGCCTGACGCTGAGCATCAACGAAATGGCAGCGCAGTGCTTCGTGTTTTTCCTAGCAGGGTTCGAAACGTCCGCCACCACGACGACATTCGCGCTCGTAGAGGTCGCTGAAAACCAGGATATCCAGGAGAAATTGAGGGAAGAAATTAAAACAGTGCTGAAAAAACACGATGGACAAGTAACGTATGATGCTATAATGAGCATGAGCTACTTGGATAAAGTGATCCACGGTAAGTTATACACATCCACTTTTTTCAGCTAGGGGTTCGACAATATTTCTTGATTAGTGAATTTCAAGGCCTGAATTCTCCCAAGGGGTATTTCCATATGACTTCATCAACTTGGTGAAAAAACTGGAGTAAGTGTGCCGGCGCGCAATCAGTTCTACAACATGTAGAACGATTGCAACATCACCGAGCATGAGCAGAACGTGAAGCAATCGTTCAACTTGACTACACTGGCAGACATCTGGACAGGATTCCGCGTGGTACTATACCATGCCGGGTACACGTGGTCGTTCATGTTGAAGTACACCCAGAGTAAACTGCATAAATGCTTTTGTTTATCGAGAGAAGAATTCGTGGCGGCATCAGTCAGTGTTGCAACAGGTTCTCTGCTGCCAAACACAAATACATGGGAGAAAAGTATGACATTACTCTACATTCTACTCTTTGCCCATATTTCGACGTGAAATACATAAACAAAATTGATACTTACGCTGTGTAATAACCTGCGCTATAAGTATACATCTAGGTGGCACTAGTTAGTTCGTTAGATGTTGAAGATATCATATCGACGTCAATTTTCCTATTGACATACAATGTTATGAAAACAGATGTTCATTGGACGTTACAATTAGATTGTGTTAGGTTAGGGTGTGAACAGCACCATTGAACCTTTTTTATACGTAGGTTCTAAAATAGATTTTTCGCACATGTTTTGAATTTTTTTTGTGATTTTGAGTAGTCACACAAAAATAACAATTTTACACGTGTTTGGGATATTGACATCACCATATCCTTTTCAGTCATCCAGAAACGAAATATTTTCCTCTATTAATTTGATTTTTGTTAAGTACTTAGGTTAAAGATTCAGTAAAGTTGGCTCTGAAAAACTAGGACAGGGCAGAAAAAATGGAAATGAGAATCAAATTAAATGGGAGTATCATTTTTTTGCGAGTACACAATGTTTTCGGAGGTTGGTTTCATCATATTTGCTTTTCTTCTAGTAGATAGGTATATAATCGATTCTCTCTACTCCGATTACTAGTCACTTACAACTACAAAGTGATTGCTTGATACCCACTTTCTGGATGTTGTTAAGATGTCCTCATAAATAGCATTTGACATTCGGACGAGAAATGGACATAATCTGGATTTCCCAAAAATGCCTGTTTCTGGATGTTTGTAAGATGGTCTAATAGCTCTAACGGCCGTTCCAGAAACGTACAAGTTCTGACGGCCCGGAGATGTCACTTCTGATATATCGGAAATGAGTCTAAATCTTTTCTGACGCGATGGAAATATCAATTTTTGCGAAAATACTATTAGGGGACAATAAAATTACAAGATTCAAACGCATTCGTAATAAATTAAGTCACTTCTGTGAATAGGGTGTTAGTTTGATGGTCACTTGGCGACTGAAACACATGACGAGGGGCTAAAATAGGGGATTTTTATTGGGATAAAACGCATTCGTAACCAGATTCAAATATAAACACCAATTACTGGGTAAACAATAATCAATTGTAATTTAGCGCTCATTGAATGAAAATTATGAACGCATTGGATATTTTTTGAATGGAATTTGTCACACTCCTTCGCGATTGTTTTAGAAACTCTCCGTAAGCATGCGCCGATTCCTGTAATTCCCAGAATATGTACCAAGGCATACAAAGTACCAGACACGAATGTCGTGATAGATGTTGGAACCACAGTACAGATTCCAGTGCAGGGCATCCATTACGATCCCGAACATTATCCAGAACCGGAAAAATTCGATCCCGAGCGATTCAACGAGGAAAACAGAGCAAAGAGACATCCTTTCGCGTTCTTGCCATTTGGAGAGGGCCCCAGATTATGCATAGGTAAATATCTTCGTCTACACACAAGTTTTTACTAGTAGTAGTGAGTGTTTTTGATCAATTTTCGTTCATGTGTCGTCCGAGTTGATTGACGATTTAGAAATTTTGAAAACCCTCCTGCCTGTTAGAGTAGAGGAATCTGCTGTGATGATATAAGCAGCTCCGGACAACATGTCATCATGATCTTTTATATTCCAATGTAGGTTTTTCCGTTTGTTAATTTCATTTGTTTTAGGTGCCCGTTTCGGACTTCTTCAAGTCAAAGTGGGACTAGCGACGATTGTAGGAAATTTTAAAGTGACCTTGAACAAGAAAACGAAAGTACCTATAAAATACTCTATCGCCGATAGAATCACGGCGGTCGAGGGGGGTGTGTGGCTCAACGTCGCCAAAATTGCCTGAACGATTTTGAAGCGAATTCGTATGGAATATTTTTCTAAATCGAGAGTTTTATTGGGTGTAAATCAAAATCGAGGAGGAGAGTTTGCGGCAATGAGTTTTTCTTTCTCAATTTTCACTCAATCGTCGCGAACTTTATTCCTTTATGTATATATTTTTCAAGTAATCAATCTTCATCTCGCAAGATTTGTAGTAATTGATGTTATGTTGTGAAATAAAGTATTGGTCTAGTCCTCAAGTGTTTATTTTCACGAGAACTTATTTTTTAGCATTCACATCATTTAGAAGGAAATCCCACGACTTGAAACGAACTTAAGTGTACTCTATTGTGTTTTATAGTGTTATGCCATTTACCTTTCACAGTTTTTGTCCACCACCATGTACATCGAATCGTATTGCGTGATATGACGATACAAACCAAGATCCGTACATCAGAATGTACAGCCTATATAACATGAAAGTTTGGTGGTCGACGTGCCAAAAAGTTGACAAGACGAGATCAGACAAACCACAGACTAGTTCTGATTAATGGAAACGGAACTTTCAGTATTTTTTTCCGTCAGAAATTTCCCATTAAGAACTTGTTTCCTCTGCCCCGATTCATCCAAAGGACGCGCTGGTGTGTTATTAACTCCAGTACAAACACTCCTCACGTCCGTGGGGTGAGAGATTACTGGGTCCAAGAATCATGTGCCCTGAGCAGGCGGCGTGAACCAAGAATTACGGTCCTCTACATTCTTCTGGCATCCAGATGATGTAGGATGTTTCCGTCTACGAGCTGAACGGCTTCTCTGTATTCCTCGCATCGTCCTCTCTTGAGATGAACCGTGGCACATTTGTCGATCCCAAACTCCATTCCGATAGCATGCGTGTACTCTTGCACCACCCTTAAGGACTGATGAAAATTCGTTCCTTTGGAGGCATATAGTCATATTAAGTAAAGATGGTAAATGAAGCATATCCGACCCGACGAAAAAATCGCCGTTAAATATTGTAAAAGAGGGATTATGATATTCCAGAAACATATCGATTCGAGGTTCGTTTTTGAAATTAAGGACTTTTTGAAAAGAAATTATGTTTTTCCCTCTAGTGGATAAATATTCTAGAAATATCTCGAAAACTAGAAGAGATAGAGAAAAACGAGTTGAACTTTTGAGGTACTGTATGCAAACACTCTACAGAGGCATATCTATCCACTGAAGGGGAGAACGGAACTTTTTTTTTTTTGGAAAGTTCGAAAAGTCCTTAATTTCCAAAAGGAACCTGGAATCGACTATTTTCTTGAATATCACAGGGCTGATAAGCTTCATTTACCCTCTCTACGTGCTGTTTTCGATCCTGAAAGGGCGTTATTGTCCTCACAGATTCAGATTTAGCGATTTATTCACAAATATCAGAAAAATCGAAATATCTCGAAAATTAGAGGAGATAGAGAAAAACGGGTTGAACTTTTGATGTACTGCATGAAAACACCCTACAGGGGCATATCTATCCACTGCAGAGGAGAACAGATTTTTTTTTTTGGAAAGTTCGAAAAGTCCTTAATTTTCAAAACGAACCTCGAATCGACTCTTTTCTAGAAAATCACAGGGTTGATATGCTTCATTTACCCTCTCTACGTGCCGTTTTCGATCCTGAAAGGGCGTTATTGCCCTCACAGATTCAGATTTTGCAAATTATTCACAAATTTCAGAAAAATCGAAATATCTCGAAAACTAGAGGAGATAGAGAAAAACGGATTGAACTTCTGATGTACTGTGTGAAAACACTCTACAGGGGTATATCTATCCACTGGAGGGGAGAACAGAAGGACTTTTTGAAACTTATCAAAAAAAAAGTTCTGTTCTCCCCTCCAGTGGATAGATAACCTCCTGTAGAGCGTTTTTATACAGTACATCAAAAGTTCAAACCGTTTTTCTCTATCTCTTCTACTTTTCAAAATATTTTGGTTTTTCTGAAAATCGCAAATAATTTGCAAAATCTGAATTTTTTAGGGAAATAACTTCCTTCCACGATCCAAACCAGCAAGTAGAGAGGGTAAATTAAGCATATTAGCCCCAAAGACAATATCGTAAAAGAGGGATTGTCCAGAGATATGTCGATTCGAGGTTCGTTTCCGGGGGATGCCGCAGTTGTATATACGGGTTTTCCATAGTGCAATGGACAATGGCAATAGTGATATGCAGAAGAGAAGAGGGCTGAGGGAGTCTCCCTGAAACACGCCCCTTCCGAACATAACCTGCTCTGTTTAGACTCCGGCTTGAACATGTGTTATGGTGATGCGAGTTTTCCAGAGCATCATCAATGCATCTCACTATTTGATCGGGTACCGCAAGGCATCCGATTAAATGCATTATGAGCTGTAAAACCCCCTAATTTTATTAACGCAGTATTATACCGAGGCCCATTGATTTGGTCTTCTAGTCTACACGTTGTAGATTTCATGATATTGAAAGTTGAAATCGCAAAAAACTAAATTCCTACACAATTTCAAACGTTCTAGCTGCACCGATCATCAACGATGAATGAGTTCATTAAAACCACACTTGAGTGGTGGAGTTAAACAGTAAAAAGTCGCATCTTTCCAGAGATATTGTAATATATTCGAAAGAACTGAGTTTCAGTTCCTGAGGCTTATTGCGAACTTCTATTGTCTGGTTTAATGCTATGAGCACTTCTTTTCGAAAGTTCGAAGATACCTAACTGATCGAAACGTCGTGCTCCCAGCAATAAACCAGACAATAGAAGTCCGCAATGAAAGTAATTAATTTACATTGCTTAAAATTTGTAAATGAGGGAATCTTGTTCTACTACAGAATACTTCATAGTCTTAAGCGGCTATGATCGATTTGCAATATTTATAACATTACAGTATATTGTTTTTGAAAGTGTCTCGTTCGGGAATTACAAATTCGTAAGCAGGTGCCGAGGCCTCTACAACCCATATCGCTCCATTCCTCGATTTTTCCAACAATTTCACCATTTCGCTAGCTACGAATTCGGGGCTAAAAACAAAATTGACAGAGTTTCAAAAACTGCTCAATTACATGAACAAATTTCATTATATACAATGTGGCCCATTTAACCCTTAAACATATACTTTTCAACTGCTTAGGATTTTTTTTTCGTCAGCTAGAGATTCAGAAACTCCACTATAGGACACCAAATTTCATGAAAAAGTCTTTATTTTCAGGTCTGGCTATTCTAATTTTTCAAGAAAAAAAAATTGTGATTTTTAAGATCTGACTACCCTAGATTCATGACATTTCAAAATGATCTATGTTGGAATATCGTGCGTCAATCAAACAATTATTATGAGAATATAAAATTGAAAAAATATGCATTTTAATCAACGAATGTTTTGTGTGTAATGCCAAAAGCTACTTATAGATCCGACCTGTTATAAGGTACGATTCCAAAACACGAATCCTAGCTTCATTCATCCAGAGGAAATGGTTCTAACTGGGTAGGTGAAAAACTTTCATTGAACTCTAACAAAAATCAATCTTCAATAATCAAGAGATGTAGTCGAAAGACTTACATCAGCTCATCAGACTTGTTTCGAAGGATTGATCCTCCATCATCAGTAATAGGGGTTTGATACAGAAAATTCAAATGTTGCAGTAGGAAGTAGAATAATAATAATAATAGTATACAGGGTGTTTCAAATTCGATCCTGACTTTAGGATCTCAGAAACTAGGAGAGAAACGAAGATGTTCAAATTGGAAAAAGTTGCGCATTTACCTGACTCACAATATGCTGTTGAAAAAGTTTTAGAATTTCGAGTATATCCGAAAAAAAAATAAAAAATTTGAAAAATGTTTTTTTTTTCTTGCTTTATTTTTCGATGAATTCGAAAATAAATTGCACTTCCATATTGTCACTTTTCCCCTGCTACATAATGGTGTTTTCAGATTTGTTATACGACATCTCGTCTTCCGGCCACCATCCTCAACTTTATTTTTTCTCATAGGCTCTACATTGGATTCTTTCTGTTTTGAACAAAGCCAGATATAACCTTTCCAATTATGTAACATATGTTATCTTTCTTTTTAAAAAACAGGAGATATTGAAAAATAAATCCTATCATAATAGGCTTTGACTTTGATATCTATAAATTTGACTTAAAATATTTACATTCAGTGACATTGTGTTTCCGAATAAAGAAAAGAAAGAGATATGATACAAATTTATTACAAATACTATAAAATCAGTGTTAGGACATCGGAAATGTATTTAAATTTGTACCCCGAAAGACGACAACCACATCGAACTATGTTCAAGTTATTAGATCAAAATCTCACCAAGTTTGGTAAATTTGAAAAGCAAATGAAAAAATATGGAGACAGAATCAACCAGATCACTAAAGAAAATTTGATAAATTAGAAATTGTGTCCTTTTCAATGAAAATAGAACTTTGGACAAATATCAATAATTAACTGAAATGTAAAGTTAAAAGTAAATCACAGCAAATACTCAAAATGCTGGCCTTGTTCATGATAACACAACTGTGCCCTTCTTCGAATATTATTCACTGAACGATTAATTTGTCTCTTACTCAATCTTCCGAAGGTCCTCAATATTTTGAAATTCCCTCTGACCATTGAGTCTATTTTTTCAGTGTACCCCATAAGAATGTATCCATAACATTCAAGTCTAGCGACCTTGCTGGCCACCTCACCGGCCTATAATTCCCTGTCCATTTGTCATAAAACCTTTCAGTCAGGTAATTAGATACTCGTCTTGTATTGTGCGGTGGAGTACCATCATCTTGAAACCAGATGTTGTTATAGTTAGCCAAAGGTATACCATCCAAATAGTCTTCGAAAATAGACCTTTAGAATTCCGTAAAATAATAATTTGAATCGCACTTGAGGTCGAATTTCTCGAAACTGCCTGGGGTTATTTATACTCCAAATGTGTTCGAGATTTTGATCGAATATCCCACAATTCGTAAAAGTACTTTCATCTATCCAAATAACAGGAAAATATAATAATAATAATAATAATAATAATAACATTTATTTCCCAAGAAACATACAAGTTTATGACAGGGAAAAATATAAACATTTTCAACTAAACTAAATTAATTACTAACTAGTTATTTCTAATTTTCATATATTTATAAAATTCATGATAATAAATATTTTTTCAAATTTACTTTGAATCTCATTTTACCATAGGATTTTAAAGATTTTGGCAATTCATTGTATTCTTATTAGCCAATTGCAAAATTCTAATCGCCTTTCGGGATTTTGAGATAAGTGTATTTCGTAACAATTGACCGCTTTTTTTAAGTTGTCTCCAAGCACTTGCATGACAAATATTCATATCGGAGGAAATTTGACGTATTGATTTCCCCATATTTATGTTTATCTGCAAATCAATAATTTTTATTGAAAAGGACACAATGTCTAAGGACACAATGTCTAATTTACTTCATACATTACTCATTTATCAAATTTGGTCCATTCTGTCTCCGTATTTTTTTCTCGGCTTTTCAAATGAACCAAACGGTGAGATTTTGATCCAATAACTTGAATATAGTTCAATATGGTTGTCGTCTTTCGGGATACAAGTTTAAATACATTTCTGATGTCCCAACACTGATTCTATCGTATTTGCAATAAATTTGTATCATTTCTCTTTTATCATAATTCGTGAAAGCCATTTTTCGCCAAAAATTCAATGACTTGTACAATAACAAAATATCACCAAGTGTAACAAATTGAAAGTCAAATTTGAAAACATCAAAGACGAAGCCTATTATATATAAGAATTATTATTTTTTAATATCTCTGGTTGAAAAAAATTATAACTTATGATCCGTAAAATAAAGTCAGAAAAAAATAAAAACCATTTTTAAAAATTTTGGATTTTCCAGAATATCTCAGAATTTCAGAACTTTCTCAACGGCATATTGTTAGTCAGGTAAATGCGTAACTTTGCTCTAATTTAACCATCTTGGTGTCTCTCATAGGTAATTTTCAAATCGATTCCAGCTCATTGCTTAGCAGAAGGTACTTTTGTATTTGGGACTCTCACCTTTGCAATACGAACTGCTCCACTGGAATGTCTCTGATGGTGTCTTCGTAGTCAGGGCTTATGTATTTGTCCTTCATGTCGTTCAGGTCGGTGTCTGTGGCTCCTGGACATAGGCCGATGACTCTGACCTTCGTTCTCTCGTAATGGGTGGGGTAGCTCCAAGACTGAACCATCCCTGTCAGGTGAGGATGGTGAAATGACAATCAATAAATATCCATAGTTCGAAAAAAGTAAAAAAATTATTGTTTCAGAGTGACTAATTACAATTTCACTCAACGCGCGTTTCGCTAACAAAGTTGTCATCTTCAGGAGCCCAAAAAAAGCGTATTGAATCGTTTATGTACGTCAATATTATAGTTATTAAATGTTGACCGCTTTGTAATGAAAAGTATTCCCTAAATAGGTAATTTTCAATTTTTTTTAGCGGAAACCACATATTTAATGACATGACATATATTTCTAAAAGCTCAAAAGTATATACATTCTTAAACAGGGGTTCCCAACCTTTTTGCACCAGTGTACCACTTTCGCACAAAAACAAGTAGCTTCGCCATGTTTATAACATCGGTGGTTTCGTCAAAATAGAAAAAACTATAAAACAGTTTGAATCTTGTTGTTAACATTAATTTTTTTTCAGCAGGATATTCAAAGGACAAAACTCTTTACCTGTCACAGCAAATTTAGTGGCTACGTAAACCGGTATGTGTCCGTATCCTCTGATACCTCCTATGGACGAAACGTTGAGGATGACTCCTTCTTCGCCCGATTTAAAATTTTTCAGGTAGTTGTCGAAGCCTAGCAGCATACCGTGAACAACGCCGTTCTAGAAAGAATTGAAAGTTACACATTTTTACATCAATTTGAACATTTGCATGATGTGAATAAAATTCAAGAAATAAAAACTACCTAGAACACGAAGACTCTGTTGACAAAACGTGTGTCGAGTGAAATTGATGGTGTTTTGGTGCTATCAGTATTTTCTATTCCTTGAATATTTTTATGTGTCGAAATAACAATTTTACTATCAGTCTGTTCTGACTGTCCAGCTCTTTTAGTGCTTCGATGCAGTCCCAAACAAGCTTGGACGTATTGTGGCTCACCATTTGTTTATACTATTATATGCAATCTCTTAACGAAATTAAGGAGTACATTGGGAGAACAATTTACCAGGTTCTCTGGCCATACTGTTGTTTTGCCAAATGTTGAACATCTGGTTCTGGCCGCTGCGGGGCACTGACGGCACTCTGCATTTTGTGCAAGTCCGATTTTATGCATGTGGTGTTTGAGTTTGCAGTGGTCAGTGAGCAAACCTACTATAACTCTGAGATGTGCTCTACTCAGTTCTAACAGTTTGTCAGAGTCCTGTTTTTTTTCTTGTGCAAGCAATAAATGCTTTGGAATGGGCTAGGCCTGGTAGACTACGCCAATACTCGAGTCTTTTATTGTCTGCCCAGAATTTTATAACATTCTTGGCAGTGCTATGTGCTATACCGATTACTGGTTCTGGTCCAGTGAATGTTATTTCGCCCCCCCCTTTTGCTAGGGCGTCCACTATTTCGTTCCCTTCTAGGCCCGTGTGACCTGGTATCCAGACTAGGTTAACATTGTTGCGTTGTGCCAGTCGGTTTAAGGTTCCTCTGCAGTTCCATACTGCTCTGGATTTAAAGCAGTTGGAATCAAGCGCTTTCAGTGCTGCTTGACTATCTGAAAATATTTTTATTGTTTTTTGTGTGTGGTGTCGATTTTCCAGCTCCTTTACACACATTTCAATTGCATATACCTCTGCCTGGAATACCGTAGCTAATTTACCCGTACTGAATGAGCGTTTCACTACTGGGTTCATCCCGTATATTCCGGCTCCGACGTTCATTTGCCCTACATCCCAGGTAGCACACTCATATTGGGACAATATTGGTACAATATTATGAAAA
The DNA here is from genome assembly GCA_958502065.1 of Chrysolina americana. Lineage (NCBI taxonomy): Eukaryota > Metazoa > Arthropoda > Insecta > Coleoptera > Chrysomelidae > Chrysolina > Chrysolina americana. The sequence continues at coordinate 39,314,366 of OY293415.1, read as the reverse complement.
TATTGGCAAAATATTCGAATGCAATATTGGCGAGAAAAAAAATGTGAACATTCGGCGATATTGGTCCGATATTACTTTTGTGATATTGCCGAAATATTCTAGAAACAATATTGGCCTCAAAATATTCTGCGATATTGGTACACTTATATTGGCAAAATATTAAAACGTTATATTGGCGATAAAAAAAAAACATTTGGTTATATTGTCCAATATTGTTTGGACATTATAAAAATAATATTGGTGGGATATTCTGAAGTAATATTGGTATAATATCATTTTGGATATATTGGCAGAATATTGAAATTAAATTATTTCATAAAAATGTGTAATGACTCGGAACTTCTACAATTACAGTTCTCCTTCAGTAAAGAAGTCAACAGAGTCTGTCTGCATTATGAGTGAACTGTCTTAAAACAAGTTGTGAAAAGTACTTCATATATTTCCTTAGGTTTCAGTTGATGTTTTATATCTAGAGCCCTCTAGCGGTTTGTTGCACAGGTATTAATATAATTCATTTCAATATTGTTTTTTGAATATTCGACCAATATTCAAATTAAAATATTGGTAATAGAATTTCCTCGTAATATTGTATCAATATAATTATTTCCATATTGGCGAAAATTATTCAACCAATATCGAGTCAACATAGGTAATAATGATTTTTTGGACATTGGTGAAAAAATATTCAACTAATATGTTTTCAAACTTGGATACACAATATTGGTTTTATTCCTATAATCGATATGAGAGGAATATTTGGATTGCAATATTTACATGATGAAAACAATGTATAAAAAATATTGTTTTGTCGATATTGGTAAAGATTATTCAAACAATATTGACCCAAAATGGGTCATAATTTTTTGTTGAATATTTGTGAAATAATATTCAACCAATATGTTATCAAACTTGGATACACAATATTGGTTTTATTCCTAGAATCGATATGAGAGGAATATTGGGATTGCAATATTTATTATACATGTTGAAAACAATGTATAGACAATTTTGTTTTATCAATATTGGTAAAGATTATTCAAATAATATTGACTCAATATGGGTCATAATTTTTTGTTGAATATTTGTAAAATATGATGATATATCAAACTTGGATACACAATATTGTTTTTATTCCTAGAATCGATATGAGAGGAATATTGGAATTGCAATATTTATTCTAGATGTTGAAAACGATATATACACAATATTGTTTTATCGATATTGGTAAAAATTATTCAAACAATTTGGACCCAATATTACCGTGAAAATCTATATTCGGAATCGGTTGAGCCAATATTCACCCAATATTTTTAATGTGATATTGTATTTCTAATATTAATCCATATTGGATCAATATCATTTTTACATTTACAATATATCAATATTGGCCCAATATGAAATCAAGATTCAGCCAATATTAGGTGCTACCTGGGATAGGTCAGTTTTGTTCTGAACCCAGTCTTCAGGGAAGACCTCAGTGTAGGGCGTGTGAAGGTTGATAGTTTTGGGCATGATGTCTGAGGGCATTTCTAGAATGTTGTGAGCTACGGCCACGGCAAATAATAATAATAGCCGTCCTCTATCCACACGGGCTATGCCTTTGGGTACACTCAACGAGTGTTTATGAGGGAGTATTATTATTATTATTATTTATTATTATTATTTTTATGCCCTCCAGCATGCTGCTGCTTCTCATGACCACTGCCTGTGGTAGACTAATGGCCGCTTGGTGGAGTCTGTATGTTGCCCATCTTGCCTCACTCTTTCCAGAAATATGTGAAGAGGAAGTAATCCGAGGACACGCTTGTCTCTGTAGTCCGTTAAGTTTAGCCTGGGCCATTTTTGTTGGCCCTTGCTCCACCAGACTACAGAGCCTTACGTGATTATTGTTCTATGATGATCACGTACAGCCAGTATACTTGTTTTGGTGCCACATATTCTGCGGCATGTCCATAATGATAGACTAGCCTTTCGGATAGTCTTTTCCAGATGCGAGTTCCAATTTAGCTTTTATCTGGGGTTATTCCCAGATATTTTGCTTCACTCGCAAAAGGAATTGTTACACCATTGATGAAAGGAGGTATTACATGTTCCAGCTTCCTTTTTTTGATGAACGGTACTATAACCATTTTGTGAGGGTTAATGGACATTTCCTCCCTCTCACACCATTTATATATGGTGTCTAATATATCCTGAAGGGCGAAGTTACTTACATCGAGTTGACTGCTTTTATCGCAGCTAGGCTGAGTAAATGACGATGTTTTTTTTTGAAAACTCATGCCTTATTAGCTCATGAGCGCAATGGCGTATTGCGACGATTTCCGCTTGAAATATCGTCGCGTATACACCTAAGCTCAATGAAATTTTTAACTTCGCCTTGGTTCCATAAATGCAGGCTCCTGTACCTTCACCAGTTTTTGAGCCATTCCACGTATCCCTGTCCATTATACCTATCTTAAAAGTTTTGTCAAAACTATATCTTGGAAGTATGCCATCTAATGGCGTTCTTATAACAGGGTTGTTTTCCAACTCTTCGTGAATTATTGTTATTGAACCGAGAAGATACTTAAACTCGTCTAAAGTCCATTATCGTGTTCGTATTGGTAATACAGAAAAAATTTGATATGGATGATACCCCATCGATGGTTCTTTCGAATGATGTCAGATTACCATTATGGTACCATTTGAAAAAACGAAATTTTGAGAAAAAAAATGTTTTGGTTTACTTTTTTGGTGCGTATTTCGAACCACGATACTTTTAAATCGAAATTACGCTAGTGTAGCATTATTTTGATTATTTGGAATAATTTTAGGGAGTTTATGGCTCTCTAGATCGAAAAATAAAATGGGTACTCTGACGAATGAAAATCAACTATGAGGTATCATTGGATTCAAAAAATCATGCAGATTTCAAAAATGTAATAATATACAGAGTGCCCCATTTTATAATCGAAAGTCATCTCCGGAAAAATATGTCAAAAAGTGTCCTATCGTGAGCGGATTCAATGTTCCAAATTTCGGTGATATAGCTACAGGAACGAAGGAGAAAGGGGCCTGTTCCATGAGTCTGTGTCACACGGTACACTTCTGATAATATACAATTTGGGTTTTGATCTTGCTTTGAAATATATCTAAAATATCTCCATATATTCTGTTCACCAGTTGAATGACTTGGCGGAAATTAAATGTTTTGACATCACCAGTAAAGCATCAACCTGTTTCCCACTTTTGGAGATATCCTACCAAGAACTCATGATATTCGTTACTCACTATATTAACGGCGATCTCCCTCTCCCAAATGGCATCATTCATGATCCCAGCGTTGTTGATGAGAATGTCGACGTTCTTGAATACTTCCACGGTTTTCTCGAAAGCATCTGAAAAAATGTTCTTTGAGAAGCAGCATCCGAAAAAAATCAAGTCACCTTACTTTCAAACTGTTTTATGTCAGTAACATCAGTTTTGATGAAAATGACTTTGCCGCTACCAAATTCCTTGCTCAGAGTTTCTGCAGCTGTGTTGCCTTCGACATAGTTGAAGTCGGCAATGGTTACCCCCTGCAAAAAAACCAAACTTGATTTCGACATTGAGAACATATTATAATGATGGTAATAATAACGATGGTTTGCCAAACAACGAGAACCGCGATAAGTTTGTCCAAGAAAAGAATGAACAGCATGGGGATATCGGAAACAGTAAGTGATACGGGGTCGATTAAAGTGAATAGAGATGTAGATGTCACAAGTTACTATTCATATATATATATATATATATATATATATATATATATAACTCCACTCCACTCCAGTAAGGTAAATTAAGCGATTAGTCTGCAGCGGAGAATAACAATTGTCCTAACTAACTCTGTGAATTTTCTCTTCCTGAAGAAGTCAATAAAGGTTGACGAAATATTGAAGATTTAAATCGAATGAGTTTCTTTGTTCAACAGACCGCTACCCGAGAATTCCTACTTAGTTAATAGAGTTCGGTCGAGAATACTTTGTTATATATATATATATATATATATATATATATATATATATATATATATATATATATATATATATATATATATATATATATATATATATAGTATAGTATAGTATATATATATATATATATATATATATATATATATATATATATATATATATATATATATATATATATATATATATATATATATATATATATATATATATATATATATATATATATGAAAACTAAAAGTTCGGGTTGAACCGCGTCTAGAATTTGTTGAAATTCGACGTTTCGGCTCCGATTTTGGAGCCATTTTCAAGAACTGAAAAAAGAAAATAAGAAAATTTATAAATGGTTGAAACGTAATTCTACGCTGAGGTCTCAATCTGCCTACTCCTCAGGTTGTATATATATATATATATATATATATATATATATATATATATAATATATATATATATATATATATATATATATATATATATATGCTGTTTGTTCAGAGAGCTCTTGCAAAGTTGTTCCTTCAAAGTGAGGATCTTTGCACATGTGTCTGACAGATTTAATTCAATATCTTTCGCGGTATTAGCCAGAGAAGTAGTTGTTTTTGTCAGATATATGCCATACATACTATACAAAGTTGAAGTTACTTCCTAAAGGATTTTTATCGACTGTTTTACAGTCACTTGGACATTATTTTCTCCTTGAAACAAGTATTTCACAAATACCATTTCGTATCCGAAATGTCCTTCTGGAGTGCTCTCCAATTTGTCGTCAAGGTGGATCCTGTAAGCAATTACAGTATTTATCTCGGCGAACGGTGACGGGCAGCGAGACCTCGCGTGTATACAATTGTGATAACCTGGACTGCATTGATGAGGGACAACATTCCGAAACCGGTCTGTAGTTGGTTCTCCGTTTGAATCGGGTGAAGTCCTGCAAAGTAGTTCCTTCAAAGTAAGAATCTTTGCATATATGACTGACAGATATAATTCAATATCTGTCGAGGTATCAGCCAGAGAAGTAGTTGTTCTCTGTTGGACATATGCCATACATACTATACAAAGTTATAGTCACTTAAGGATATATATATATATATATATATATATATATATATATATATATATATATATATATATATATAACTTGTGACATCTACAGTCACTAGTTTGAAACTTAATTCGACACGAGCCATGGAATCACTTTATATATATATATATATATATATATATATATATATATATATATATATATATATATATAAATGAATAGTAACTTGTGACATCTACAGTCACTAGTTTGAAACTTAATTCGACACGAGCCATGGAATCACTTTATATATATATATATATATATATTGTTGTGAAAATGAATGTGTGTGAAAAATTTATAATTTACTATAGACATCAGAGCTTCATGGTCGGTTTCGATGAAAAATTTTGCTCCGAGTAAATAGAAACGTAGTTTGGTGATACAAAATATAAGACAAGCTAACTCTAACTCTGTAACGCTATAATTTTTTTCATATTTCTTCGTAATACGTGACACAAATGATATAGGTACTTCGTTTTCCCCCTGGTACTGTACTAAAATACCCGCAAATCTCGACATAGATGCATCCACACGAATTATAAATGGTTTGTCGTAGTCTGGATGATAAATTTTCAGATTTTTACTAAAATTGTCTTTTAATTCTGTAAATGCCTGTTCTTGTTCCTGTCCCCATTTCGATTTTACATTCTTTTTGAGTAATTGTATCAGTGATAATTCTAGTCAAGTCTGGTATAAGTCTCTTAAAATAATTCAGTATCCCTAAAAATCCTCTAAGTGTTTTTAAATTGTGAGTTCTAGTGTATTCTTGTATTGTCCTTATTCGTTCTGGGTCCATTTCAAGTCCGTTTTGATTCAATTTGTATCCTAAATATGTCACTTCTTGTTGGAAAAATTCACATTTGTTCAAGTTTATTTTCAGTCCTGCCTCATCTAGTATTTCTAAAACTTTATTTAAATGTTCTTTGTGATTTTGTTCGTCTTTCGAATATATTAAAATGTCATCAATGTAGTGTAGTGCAAAGTCTTCGTATTTGTCTAGTATTTTATGCAAAGCCCTTTCTAATGCTGGACATGTTGATTGTAGACCATATGGAACTACACAAAATCTATACACTACTCCTTCTATACAAAAAGCTGTGTAATTTCTAGAATTCTCGTGCAAAGGTATAAGCCAAAAACTGTGCTTTAAATCAATCTTGGAAAAACATTTAGCATTTGTGATTTTGCCAAATATAGTTTCTATGTTTAACGGAGATTCATACTGTTGAGTTGTGATTTTATTTAATTCCCTAGCATCTAAACATAGTCTCAGTTCACCATTTTTCCTAACAACAACAACTATTGGATTTATGTAATTACTAGTGGATCTCTCTATGATACCAAATTCTAACATTCTCTCAATTTCTTCTTTTACTTTTTCTCTATACTTGTATGGAATAGGATAGTTCTTTGATTTAAATTTATCTGTTTCTTTGACTTCTATTTTGTGCATATATTCTTTCGCTACTCTCGATTCATTCATAACTAATCTTTTATATTTATCTAATATTTCATTAATATATTCTTCATTTTTATCATTACATTTATATTTACCCTTATATTCATTTTCTTCATTATTATTATTATCATCATTATAACATTCATTCATCTCTCTCATACACAAAATATTTTTATCAAAGTATTCTTGTTTTTCATTTTCTATAAAATTAAACCATTGACCTTCCATTTCTATACCCTTCCTTTCATAATTAATCTTAGCCTTCATCCTTTGTAATTGATCCGTCCCTATTATCACATCAAATTCCATTTCCTTTATCACTAGTAACTGTAATTCTATATTTTTGTTTTGTATTTCCACTTTAATATTGGCAAACTGATTTGTTTCTGTTATTTTTCTACCATTCTACTCCTATTAATGTTGTTTTAGGCATTTTCACAATTTTATTTTGAAGTTCTTTGTTTTGTATTGCTGTTTCTTTTAACAATGATGCTTCTGAACCAGTATCAATAAGCATATTAACTGATTTTTCTCCTATTTTTCCATTTATTATTATTAACTCTGTTAAATGTTCTTCCTGTACTGTATCTAACTTAATGAATTCTATGGGTTGTTCATATTTTGGTAAGTCCAGCTTTCCATATGGTTTTACTGAAAATTCTGTCTATCTGTGGATGTTGAAGGTTGTGGATTGTCATTTTGATTGGTATTGTCTACATTTTGTTGTTCATTGTTCCTATCTAGGCTTGTTCCTCTTCTGTTAAAATGTACTTGTCTTGTCTGTTCCCTATTATAATTGTTTTCAGGATTTGAATTCCTCCTTGTTTCCCTATTAAATTGTCTTGGTTGTTCATTATTTTGTCTAAAATTGTCTGTCCTATTCTGATAGTAATTTCTATTTTGATAATTATTATTATTATTGTTGTATTGGCCTCTATAATTTCTCCTTACATGGTCCTGGTTTCTATAGTATTGGTTGTTATAATTTTCCCTATTATTATTATGTGTTTGTCTATTATTATTGTCATAATAATTTTGATTTGGTCTACTCCTATACTGATTGTCTCTAAATTGATTATTATTATTATTGTCCATATAATTCCTGTTGTTATATTGTGTCTGTCTATTGTAATTGTTATTATTTAGATTTTGTCTTGTCTGATTTCTCTGTTCCCCATTTCTGTATGATAAAGTTCTTTCAAGTCTAAGTAAATACTGACTAAGTCTGTCCATATTTTTGATTTCGTGCGTATTTATGATTTCAAAGATTTCCTGCTTAAAGTGACGACTAATATTCCCTACAATCTCTTCCTCTCTCATTATAGGATCTAGGTGTTGTGCTATGGCAAATAATTGAATGGCATAATTGTTATAATTCATATTTCTACTTTCATCAAATTTTCCAAATTGAAGTTGATCTCTTACTAAAATTTGTGCATTATCCCCCCAATATTGTCTGAGAAATAGATTTTCAAAATCTTGGAAACTATTTATATTTCTTTCTTGGCTGTTAAACCAAATACAAGGTTGATTATTCAAATGTTGTCTTATTGTGTCCTTTAGTTCATCTATATTTGTTATATTTTTAGTTTTGTTTCTCATTATTTTTACAAAAGTGGTAGGATGCAATTTCTTAATATTCCCCTCAAATTTATTATTCATTTGAAAACTCTGACATGTATTGATAACCCTAGTTTCTATACCTGTTTCAAATTTTAATTTTTCTATGTCTTTTATTTTCTGTTCTAAGTTTTTGAATTTAGTTTCATTTTCATCACTTTTCTCATTCATGATTTCATTTGACTCTTTTTTATTCTTTTCTACTTTTTCATTTACCTTTCTTATTTTTTCATAAGTTCCTGATTATTTGATACAATTTTTTCCCTAACTTCTTGTATTTGCTTACTATTGTGATCTATTGAATTATTTATATCTACTATGTCTTGTTTGGTATTGCTGTAAAATTCTTCATTTTTCTGTTCTATTCTTTTTTCAAATTCCCTATACATTTTAGCAATTTCTTGTTTATTTTCCTCTAATTTATTTTGTAATTTTATTTCCATTTCAATCATATTTTCTCTAATATTTTCCTTGACACTTTCTACATTTTTTCTCATATTACCTTCCATTCTCTCCATATTTCCTGTAATAAATTGCATCAGCATTTATATCTGATCTTCCATGCTTTTAATTTCTCTCTGCACTTGTCCACTCCCACTACTACTCTGTCCTTGCTCAGTTACACCACTTTCTTCATAATCACCCATCTCTCTTCCATCTACACCAACTTTCTTACCATCTCTCAAATCCATTTTATCCTTCCTTTTTATACTTTCCTAGCTCACAATTTTACTGACTCACTCTCTGAATTTTCCTTACCTATTCACTCCACTTTATCTACTGTGATATTTCCTTGAATTTTCCCTTTCCTATTCGCCCCACGTTGGGCGCCATTTTGTTGTAAAAATGAATGTGATTGAAAAATTCTAGAGTGCCCTAAGTTGAGGTGACATTTGTTATGATGAATTGGTTATCAATAATTACAATAAAATAATAATAGTTTGAATATATTAATAATATTAGTGATAGTATTAGTGATTGTTGATAATAATAAACTGTATTATTATTTTGGTGATTTTTAGTAGTTGTAGAATTCGTAGAAAAATAATTGTATTGAATTCAAATTTTTGTTTTATAGTTTTCTTTAGTGAAAGTAGTTTGATTGATAGTAGCAATAGTAGTAGTTAGAAATTTGTTTCCTTTTATTCATATTTATAATAAGTGGTTTGTAGACTGTAAATAAAGTATTGTATTCAAATAATATTTCAGAACGGCCTTACAAATACTTACTCTTTGCTTTTAGATAATACCTTTCTCTTTCTTTTCAGGTGCTCCAGCTGCTCTCTTGGTACGCCACATGAGAAACTCTCAATCTCAAAGTAGAATTCAGGAAAAGGATGTCAAGAATGATATATAATAATAATATGTAATTTACCTTGGAAATAAAGAAAGATATGAATTCAACTCAAATATTGTTCATTTTATTCTCAATAGTAAAATTTTTTATTTTTTTTAAATGTAATAACTCTCATAATTATCAGTAGATTTCTTAAATTCTTATTCTTCCTGCCCCTACGAAAACTACCTTACTGGCTTAATATGTGAACTTGGCAAAGTCATATAAATTTCAAACATTAGAGGAAAGGCACCGTCACCGTTTTAATAGGCACTTGCCATTCATATGGTTCCTCAAAGGAAATGTCTTTAACCTTAAATTACAAGTAATCAGAAGAGTTCGTGTATTTAAATGAAAATAATTGATAAAATAAGACTAATAAAGTTCTCAAAAGGAATAGTTTATGTGCACTGATACGCGGAAATTGTCTTGGTGATCTAACTGGTTATGAAGAAAAGTTCGGAAAGAAAGGAAAGTTCTAACTAGTGCACTGGATTGCTTGTTGAATTTGGATTTATATAAGGATCAAATACCTTTCTGGTTCTGGTAGATTCCAGCTTCTCCTATTTGGCTTGCAGGTTGGATTTCTTACCAAACGTTTGTCAAGGTAAGTTGATTTCAGTTTTAGTACTTCCTAATTTGGTATATTAAGTGTTTCTGTCGAGATTTAAATGTAATTCTTCATTTTATTGTAATTTTGATGTAATGTTTCTCTGCTTTTTTTTCTAAATCGACCTCCGCTTCTTTTCTTGTTGATAACTCTCCTCACTTTTTTTCGTTACCAGGCCCGTTATTTTCCAATTTTTACAAACACTCTCGATCACTTATGGTTGTCAGTCACTGATTTTTTTTGATTTCTTATAATTAATTAACCTATTTACAATTATTTTATTTTATTTCTACTAAAATTTAACTGAGTTTTTACATTTTTATACATTATATTTATTTCCTCTTTAGTTACTGATATGACCTTTTTCTTGACTTTTAGTTTCCTCGTTCTTTTCTAAACTCTACCTGTGATTGGCTGTGTGACAGTTTCATATACAAGATGTTATAAATTTTATCTAATAATATTTTATTTTCAACTGGAAATAATCTTTTTCTAATGTTTTCCTATTCTTTTGAATCTGTTTAACTAAGCTTATGGTTTTATGTGGCTGAAATTATTTTCTTTGAAGAAAAGTTAGCTTTCTTGGATGAGTTCAGAATGTTCCGTTTACTTGGCTCGTAATCTTATGATTTGAGAATAACTCTTTATATTGCAAGGTTTCTGAAGGATTTTTTTAATTAAAAGTGTGACATTTTGAACTGGCAGATGTTATATCTTTTTGAAAAAGTATCAGTCAGGGTTTTTCTGTGAAATATTATTTTTATTTCTATTAAGTCCAACTACTCTTATATTCTATTTTCATGGCAATTTATATATATATATATATATATATATATATATATATATATATATATATATATATATATATATCTGTTCTCTCGAAGGATTAGGCAGATTGAGACCTTAGAGAGAACCAGTGACGAGACATGGGGAGTAGGCAGATTGAGACCCCAACGTCAAGTCACAAAAACCTAACGTAATTATACCTGAGGAGTAGGCAGATTGAGACCCCAACGTCAAGTCACAAATACCTAACGTAATAATACCTGAGGAGTAGGCAGATTGAGACCTCAGTGTAGAATTACGTTTCAATCATTTATTAATTTTCTTTCATTTTCAGTTCTTGAAAATGGCTCCAAAATCGGAGACAAAACGTCGAATTTCAACAAATTCTAGACGAAATTCCCTGTTCTACTTGCCCCCATTCATATATAGGAGAAACTTCAAAACAGATCCACTTCCGATCTTATCAACACTCCCTTTCCGTTAGAAACCGAGACACCAGCTCCGCATTAGCCCTTCATTTCATCCAAACAGGTCACCCCATAGATTTTGAGAAAACCAGAACCATCGCTCCCGTACGTTCCAGAACCTCCAGATTCATCAGAGAAGCAATCGAAATCGAAAAACGTCCTGATTATCTGAATATTAAAGATGATAGCTGTAAATTGAACCCCATTTGGAAACCGCTTCTTCCAACAGTAATCACCAAACCACAACAATCAATTATCCCAATCCAAAACAATCAACATTAGGCAGACACAGGTAGGACGAACGAGAAAACCCGCAAGACACGCCCACTTACAGGTACCCAAGTACCATTATATACCATAGTGCAACCAACATCAGATCGTTTTTTGAGATCAAGGAGTAAGCAGATAGAGACCTTGTTACCTCATCAGACCACGACTCGAGGAGTAGGCAGATAAAGACCTCGAAGTAACTCTCTTGAAAATGGCTCCAAAGCAGGAGCCGAAACGTCGAGTTATAAACCTCAACGCGGTTCAACCCAGGAACTCAGTAATCTACATATACCGGGTGGCTACGGAAGTATTGCCTACGGAATATCTCAGTTATTGTATGAAGTAGGTTTGTGAAATTTGGAGCGTCGATATAATGACATAAGAGCTAGAATTTGAGCATATTGACATGCTGGAAGTAACATCAACTTTCTTATTTTAAATGGAAACCCTATTTTTATTATTTTCGCTTTATTCAGCATTCAATTCCCTTTCTAATGACATATCACAAGTTGTTATCTAGGCTGATTAAGATGTATTTTGGAATGAAACAAAAAAGAAACGAGAGCTCTCACGAACGCTGCTATCCATATTATTTTGACGTTCGAAGTAGTGTTTTTGATTCTTAGTGTTTTTGATTCTGCCATTTTAAAAGGGTTTGGAAATCGAAATCAGTTAGTGGAATATTCAAAAAATGCCCCGTTATTCACGAACCGAACAAATTGACATGATGGTGAATGTTTAAAAAATTCTTATGCAGCTGAACGATTGTATTTAGAGCGATATCCAGGGAGGCAGCAACCGTCAAGAAGGTATTTCCAGTGGCTTGAAGAAAAATTAAGAACTGAGCCTGATGTTCACGAAGACCAAGAAGCATTTGTTATTAATGAGGAATCTGAAATTAATGTATTAGCTTTAGTACAATATGATAGCACAATTTCCTCAAGGCAGATTGGCGCCGAATTAGCTATAAGTAAGGACTCTGCTAGGAAAATTTTGAAAAAACATCGATTTAAATCCTTCAAGTATCAGTTGCATCAACATTTGTATGAAAATGACGGTGAAAGGCGCCTGGAATATTGTAATTGGTTTCTTCAACAAAATCTGAGAATCACCTATTTAACTATTATATCTTGTTTACGGACGAGTCAAGATTTACCAACAATGGATTATTTAACAGGAATAATACAAGGTAGGTACTGTACTTTATTTGGATTATTGTCGATAGTCGAAGTGTAAAGTGCTAAAAGTGTGAACGGTCTTTTGTTTCAGGTACTGGACGATAGAAAACGAGCACCGGTTTCGACAAGGTGGCTTCCAGGAGAGATATGGTGTGAATGTTTGGGCAGGAATAGTTGGAACTCATATTGTTGGCGCCATTCTTTTTCAAGGCCAACTAACCGGAGAGAGATACTTTAATTTTTTAACGAATGAAATTTCGGAATTCATTAACAACCTACCAGCGGAAATAACTGAGAGAATGTACTTCCAGCAAGATGGCGCCCCTTCGCATAATTCAAGAATAGCGAGAAATTATCTTCAAAATCGCTTTCAAGAGAGACTTATAACAACCCATGGTCCAGTCAGGTGGCCACCAAGGTCACCTGATCTTTCTCCGTCCGACCTTTTTCTATGGGGGCATCTTAAAAATAGGGTGTATTCCACACAGCCTACAACTCTACATGAGCTAGAAGTAAAAATTCGTAGAGCTTTCCAAGATATCACGCCCCAAATGTTGAGAAACGTTTTACATGAAAATATCACCAGAGTCAATAAATGTATTAACGCTGAGGGAATGCATTTCGAACATTTGTTTTGAATTTATTTTATCTTTAATCCTATCAATTTGAATATTTTTTTTTTTCGATAAATCTGTTTTTTTGTTATTTGAAGAATAATAATTGGATTTTTTGGTATTTCATTTCAAAAAATTACTTTCTATTATATCATTAGAAAGGAATGGTTATGCTGAATAGTACAGGCAAGAAAAAGTTGTATGTTCCTATTTAAGTTATGGACCTACAGAGTATTGTTTTTTTCCCAATTTTTCCAATATTTTTTGGCGGCTTTTTATAACGCCGACGAATGAAAATAAAATATCACAGTAGTAGCAACTGTTATCAAGTGACGTATGGTTTCCATAGCCAACTTTTCAATTTTTGGCTTTCATTTTGCTTCCACGGCCTACTCGGTGAATTTCAATAATAATTTTTTTCTGATCTAGTTTCTGGTTAGATACCAACTTGTGATATGTCGTTAGAAAGGGAATTGAATGCTGAATAAAGCGAAAAGAAAAAAAAATAGGGTTTCCATTTAAAATAAGAAAGTTGATGTTACTTCCGGTCAGACCGGAAGTTAACTTCGACATGTCAATATGCTCAAATTCTAGCTCTTATGTCATTATATCGACGCTCCAAATTTCACAAACCTACTTCATACAGTAACTGAGATATTCCGTAGGCAATACTTCCGTAGCCACCCGGTATATATATGTTGTCAGCGGTACCCTAGACTATCACACGTTTTATCAGGAACATGAGAATAGTCTTGAGCTGTCCCTTTTTCATATGAATATAAGAAGTGCAAATAAAAACTTAGATGAGTTGAAAGTTCTACTTTCTGATGTGGGAAATAGTTTTGATTTCATTGTAATCACAGAAACTTGGCAAATACCGGATATATCTCTAATTAATCTCAATGGGTATCAACTATTCTGTAATGAAGGTTCCTTCAACCAAAATGATGGGACAATTATCTTTGCGAAGGAGAATCTGTGCTGTGTATGTACTGTGGTTAAACTTGGTGAAATAAATATGTTGGAGTTGATCACTACTTTGAACAATACCAAAATAATACTCAATGGGCAGGCCATGTCCAGCAAATTAAAAAAACTTTATAAGTAACCTGTCGGACTACCTCAAATCTTGTCAAACCTCAGATCTTCACATAATTACGGGTGATATTGATATTGATATTTTAAATAAGTGATAACCATGTACATGCATACCTGAATATAATGGGCGAGGAAGGCTTCAATTGCTTGATAAATAAGTGCACTCGGAATATAGGTGATCAGAAATCTTGCTTGGATCATATATTCGTAAAAACAAAAAAGCCCCTTTATAAAAACATTCCTGTGGTCCTCGAATCTAACATAACAGACCATTATTGCATCATAAACCACTTCACTACACATTGTTACGTTACCAGTAAAATTTATATATTTCTGCCATTTACAGTCGCGTGCCCACCTACTAATAGCTCATATCTAGATAATAAACCTCCACCCGAGAGCTGCTGCCGCTGGTGGAAAAATGAGAAAACTTTGCTTGTTCCTTGACCTAGGTATTTTTAAAATATTCAGTTGGAAATTGACAATGATAGATGAACTGTGGAGGTAACTGAAAGATTTCCGTAAACGCTACAAGCGGTTGTAATCCATATGTTCACGAAAACGGATTCGTAATAGTGCTAATTTGGAAGGTTCATAATCACGTTATCTTATCTCTCCAGAGGATATTTATATCAGTTTTTCCAATGTATCTGAAAACGTCTTCGAATTATTAGGGTTCGATAATCGGAGGTGAGTTTTCAAGTATCATTCCTAGGTCTCATCACATGGCTGAAATATATCCCATAATACGATAAATTCAACAATAATTTAATTTCAGTCGTTTTTTTTTGGTTTCACCAAAAAAAAGAAAATAAAAAGAAAAACCCGCAATCATTATACAAACATCGGTTGATGCCGACAGACGTCATTTGGGACGGGGAAATGAGATAAATATTTCCTGATTTTCATCCACTTTTTTGACGGAGTAGTGTCGATAGCAGCCCTGGAGTCGAGGCTAAGTACCGCATAGCGGCATTAAGGACGTTCGTTTGATTAACAAAAATATAATAAAATAAAATTACTTTTACCAATACTATTACATTACCAATATCATGTCTTTCTTTCAAGTCTCTCGTCATACATTTCTAACTAGATAATAAGGTTTCCCCCCTCACTGTGCAAGAAATTGGAAGGGTAGTTTTCTTTTCCCCTTAGACACCCAGTCCAGTTTTCTCCGTCGTGCACGACCCCTTACCGTGGTTATCTATTTATTAGTTAATGTTATTTTCTTCACCCATTGCACAAACCCTGAGTAGGAATACGTCAATATACCCATTTGCCAATTTTTCTGTAGTTTTCTTGAGGTATTATGAAATCGTGGATGATTTATAGGTTTGGATCTGCTTGATATTTATTACATTGCGGTATAGGGTTAATATTAAATCTGTTGGCGTCCCCTTGGAAATTAAATCTTGTATAACTCACCCCTCCTCTCTCTGTCTAAAGGCCAGCTGTGAGCAATTAACCCTATACAGTTTTTATCTAACGTAGGTACCCCATACATGAACTATTGATTGAAAATAGGTATCAGGAAGAAAAATTACCTAACAAGGGATTTTGGCGCCCGCAACGTGGGGCCTAATAAAAAAAATATATGTTATGATATTCGGGCATGGATGATATATCTTTGGATTCACCAAAGACTTTTTAAAAACAGACTTTAACTTTTATTTTGTTTATTTGACAAAAAGAAATTAAAATGGTAACATACAATGTCAGTCAGACTTATTGATATGCATCTGAACACTGAGATGCCGGGATCATCTTCTTTTATAAGTTTCCACTTGTTGACTGGAAAAGTGCTGATTCCAAGGGTACTGGGGTTGGCGCCAGGATTCTAGCTGACTCCAAGGAGAAATAGGTCATGCGACCCAAATACGCATTTCCTAAGGCGTAATACCGGACAAAGGGCTATTGTTTATTTTGATATAACATGGATAAATTTAATTTTGAGCAGTATTGTTTATTTGTAGTTCATAGTCATTGTTATTGTCAGGAAGTTTGCTTGCCAAGAAATATAAGAAAACAAACAAAACAAAAAATACATATAAAAAGGTGTAGATTCATTTGATTTTTTGAACAGTAGTTAGTAGCTAGCTATCTTTATACATTTTTGTATTATATTTGTCCAAAGACATGGTATTGGTTTTTTGCATTTGTGTTGATTGATTTCTTTCATTCTTGATTCATTAACGATATTTTCATAGTAAGGGAGCGTACACTAATTTTGGTGGATTTGTTTACATTTATTTTCGTCTTTTCTTTTTGGGAAATTTATATAAAAATGGATTTCTCAAGATTGCTCAGAGATGAATTGGTCTATGAACTCAATGTAAGAGGTATCACAAAAACTACAAGCGAAACCGTGAAAACCATGCGTACGAAATTAAAAGAGTTGGTAGAAGGGGAAGAATTTGGTTTTGCTGTTTGTCATCCTTCATGCAAGCTCAATGCTGTGGAGGAATTACAAATTTGTGATGAAAAAATTAATTCCGTAGCTGATTATTTGAATTCTCAAGACAGCATTAAATCAAACAGTCATGATGCTCGCTTTGTTGAGTCGAAGCTGAAGCATTTGTATGCTAGACTGAAGAGAATCAATGTTCCAGCCAATGATGCAACTTCAGCTCGTATTTTCGAACGATTATGCAAGTTGGAGGAACAGTTAGAAGACAAACTTGTTCTTGGTGATGGAGTAGTTTCTACTACCTCTCCAGCGCCGGTAGTACATACGGTTTATAAAACCAATTCCACTCCTGTCTACAAATGGGACATATCTTTTTCTGATAAACCGAATACTATAAGTGTTAATGCTTTTTTAGAACGCGTTTTGGAGTATAAAAAATCACGGCACGTATCAGACCAGGATTTAGTAGATTCTCTGGAAGATATCTTGAGTGATAAAGCTCTTCTGTGGTTCCGATCGGTTAGGAAAAAAATAGATACTTGGGATAAATTCGTGAATGAACTTAAAATAGAATATTTGGGACATGACTATCAAGTGAATCTTTGGGAAGAAATCTGAAATAGGCAACAAAAGCCAAACGAAAAAGTCGGCGAATATTTTGCTTGTATGGTAAACATGTTTAACCGTCTCCCTGTTAAATGTAGTGAGGACGATAAACTTGCCACCTTACAGCGAAATATTGGACCATACTTCATTGAAAGATTAGCTCTTGTAGAAATAAAGAGTGTTGACGAACTCTTAAAAAATTTAAAAAAATCGAGATTTCACGTGAACTTGCAAAGAAATCTAAGTCGCAAGGTAATGTTTGCCTTTTGGAACCCGACTTAGCCTATAACGGTCCACTTGAAGACCCACCTCCGGTTCATGAACTACCTGTTGATCAGGCTGAGAGCTCTAATAAATCATGTTGGAATTGTAAGTCTACTCAACACAAGTTTTCTCGGTGTAGGGAACCTAGAACCAAAAAGTTTTGTTTTTGTTGTGGTAAAACAGGTGTAAAGGTATAATTGTTCCTGCAATCCAAAAAACGATAAGAGAGGCCAACATCAAACCGGTCAGCGGTCTCTAAGATAGATATTTCTATAAAACCAGTTGATGATTCCTGGGAGTCATGGAAAATATTTGTCGGTGGAGAATACCGAAGAGAAAAAGTGAGTGCCTTGTTCACTTCGGTTGGTTCTGATCCTAGACCCTACTTGGAGGTTACGATCTATAGTGTTCTTTTCAGAGGTCTTCTAGATTCCGGAGCATCTCGGTATTGGTAGGGATGGTTGGTATAAACTAGCTAAATTTGATTCAACTTTAGAAAAAAATATTCACACTGTTTCGTTGGCAAATGGGGAAAAATGTGAGGTCTTAGGTATAGTTAATATTCCAATAAAATTGGAATCAAGGGTTAGGTTGATAAAATGTTTAGTTGTGTTGGATTTACGAGATGAAATTATTTTTGGTATAGATTTTTGGAGAGATATGGATATTATCTCTTCTTTCAAAAATAATTCATATGAGTTCGGGAAGTCATGTGAGAAAAACCCGCAATCATTATACAAACATCGGTTGATGCCGACAGACGTCATTTGGGACGGAGAAATGAGATAAATATTTTCTGATTTTCATCCACTTTTCTGTTGGCGCCCCCTTGGAAATTAAATCTTGTACAACTCACCCCTCCTCTCGCTGTCTGAAGGCTAGCTGTGAGCAATTAACCCTATCCAGTATTTATCTAATGTAGGTACCCCATACATGAACTATTGATTGAAAATAGGTATCAGGAAAAAAAATTACGTAACAAAATAACACGAACAGAAAAACCACAAAGATTCAAAAACATATTTAATAAACATAAATTCAAAGAGAAACTCAAACAGGAAAATTGGTTAGATGTTTATACTGAAAATAACGTTGACGTGTGTACCGAAAATTTAATAAATAAAATAAAAACCCATTTAGATAGCTCAACAACAAAAGTAATAATTAGGAGAAACGAAATAAGAAGAAACTGTTGGATAACTGCGGGAATAGTGAAATCTACACATGAAAAAAACAGACTATACAAAATAATGAAAAATCAACCAACAGAACATAACCAAGAACAATTTAGAAACTACAGCAATAGGTTGAAGTTTTTAATAAAAAAAGCCAAAAGTGACTACTATAATAACAAAGTAGAGGCTAATAAAAACACAAGTAAAAGTCTATGAGGATGTATCAATGAAATTTCAAAAAATCAAAAACAAAAAACGGAATTTAAAGAAATCAAAAATTCCGCTGGAAAAACAACAAATGATTCTAGAGAAATGTCTGATGAGTTTTGTAAACATTTTACTGATATTGGTGAAAAAATGGCAAAAAATGTAAGTAAAAAAGTGGAAACAAAACTTGTCAGACATAAAAATAATCCAAATTCAATTTTTTTAACGTAAACGAACGAAACAAAAGTTATAGAGATAATATCGAATCTGAAAAATAACAAATCACCGGGGATTGAAAACATAAAATCTGAAATTCTAAAAGACATCAAGGAGGAAATTGCACCACCATTAGTTTATATAATAAATAAGTCAATGAATGATGGAAAATTTCCAGACAACTTGAAAATTGCTGAAATAAAATCTCTCTTCAAAAACGGTGATAAACTCGATGTTACGAACTCTATCGCCCTATTTCATTGATATCGAGCATGGGAAAAGTTTTCGAAATAACCTTAGAGAAGAGGTTGGTTTCATTTATCGAAAGGTATAATATTTTATCGAGTAGGCAATATGGTTAAAATATGGTAAAAATAATACAACGTCTGATGCAATTGTTAGATTGACAGGGTTGATAAATAATGCAATTGACAAAAAAAATCCGTCTATCTGTGTCTTCATAGATCTGGCAAAAGCATTCGACACCGTTGACCATTCAATACTATTGTCAGTGCTCTCAAATATTGGCATTAGAGGAGTTGCTCATAAATTACTTGAGAGTTACTTATGTAACAGGAAAAAATGCGTTAATATCAATGGAACTATGAGCAGTTATCGAATTATAAAATATGGAGTACCTCAAGGTACTGTTTTGGGGCCAATTCTTTTCAATCTTCATATCAATGATCTTTTCGAACAAGATACGTGTGGGGAAGTTGTGAGTTTCGCAGACGACACTGCCGTTTTTTACGAATGAACTGACTGGACCACTCTCAAAAATAGCATGAAATTGATTTTCAAAATATAATCAATTTCTTCAACGATAGAATCAATTATAAAAAAACTCATTTTTTGTCATTCACATCCTACTCTACAAATTTACCACCATATAAAGAACTGGAAGTACAATATGATGACGGAACACTTTTGAAAATAGAGTCTGTCGATAAGCTTAAGTACCTAGGTATATATATAGATTCACATTTGAAATGGGAAGATCAAGTTAATTATGTAATTAAAAAGTTGTGATTCATGGTCTATAAATTCAAAAACATATCAATATAAAATATCTGAAAATATTGTACTATGCTTTAGTCGAAAGTTATCTTTCCTATGGAGTCATTGCATGGGGAGGAGCCTCAAAAACACTCATCAATAACCTACAGAAAATTCAAAAGTGCATTCTTAAAATGATGTATAAAAAACCGCGAGAATATCCATCCTGTAGCCTGTATCGAGAAACATCGAGAATGAATGTAAGACAGATATTTGTTTTTGTGATCCTCTTGAGGCAGTATAGACATAAATCGTCGTTGGTACCTATTCAGCACCCTTACAACACTAGGCATAAAACCAACGCTGTGATACCAAGAACTGAAAAAACCATAGGACAGAAATGTTACACGTTTTTGGGACCAAAACTTTTCAATGAGCTACCGTCCGAACTCAGAACGATCAACTCATACGAAATGTTCAAGAAAAGGGTCAGAACTTGGCTGTTCGCTATTCCGTTGGAAACACTTGAAAACTTTATAGCTACAAGCAGAGTGTGTTATAAACTTGCATGAGGTACTGTTGATAATATAGTATGAACAATTCATTATTGAAATGTGATTTTAGTGGCAAAATTTTTCTTAATCTGATATGAAATTTAATATTTTAGAAAGGTATGTTGTCTAAAAATTTTAAAATTTTAACAATACCCATGGTTTCATATTCAATTGTTCTGTCTTTTGGCGTGAATTTTAATTGTTTAGTCTTTTGGTTTGAATTTTAATGTTTTAGTCTTAATAATTTTTAGATTTATATATTTTAACATTCTAACAAAACTAGAGAAAATTTGTATTTTAATGATTTCCATGTTCAACGTTTTAACAAAGATTCATTTGATTTGTAATTTAATCATTAGATTTATATATTTTTATATTTTAAAAGAATTGGGGAACATCTGTATTTTAATGACGTTCACGTTTAATGTTTGAACAATGATTTCATGCCACGCGCGGATTCATTTCCTTGTGGTTTTCAGTGTTTATTCATTTTCGTTTTAACGTTTTTTGAAGTGTTTATATTTCAACCCAGACTGTGAAAGTATATGTATGATGATGATGAATAAACTTATATTATTATATTATATTATTTATATATATATTTATTTAATCTTCGTGTTTTAAGTCAAGCTTTCGAAAATCTTTATTTTCTTTCTCAAGACTATAACTACAAAAAGGTGGATGAACATATAGTAATTGAAAGTTGAGTAATACTTATGATTTTTTTTTCTCATCCTCTATATATACAATTCATCCTTCTGTCACATTTTTCTGTCACTGTCTGTAAATTTTTTTTTGAAATTGTCTTTCTGTTCGTCATTGATGTAAATTTCTTTTAATTTCACGTTAGTAAGTATTACTCAACTTTCTATAACTATATGTTCATCCACCTTTTTGTAGTTCGTGGCATAAACGAAATCGTTTAAACGATATCTTTCAAGGTTTTTCGAAAAAGTTCAATAGACCACTCAACTTGAGTGAAATTGAAAATACATACGTAAATCTACTTCTACGTCTTATTTATTTATTTTATCGTTGAGATAGTGGTTTCCTACTATCGATAACCCCGATTCGTCGAAATAGAAAAAGAATTTCGCAATCAAATTTGAAAAGGTTCATTGGCATCTTCTTCCTGACGTTTTGTCGTGATTGATAACCTTTTGAGCAAATTCAGAAACACACGATTCCTCCTTTGATTAGAAGCTTTCATTCAATCTACAATGCCTTTTTGTTTCGATAAATTGAACAAAGTTAGAAGTGTATATATACGGAGAGGTATTTAAATAAAAAAAAAGGATAATTACGGTCGAAAATACCATTTTCTCCACACATTTTCACCGTTTTTGACCGTGATCGGAATTATAAATTTTCATTTATTTGACCCCGTTCGTATACATACTTTTCGAACTCTGTTCGATTTATTGCATTAACTCTTCCTGGAGTATGTGATATCGAGAAATGCTGTTTTGTTTTTATCTCGTGGTTGGCGCTGAAACTGACTTATTGTAAGTCGCGGCTTCATTCATAGGGAAATACTATAAGGCTTTTGAATGTTTTCGTTGATTTTGTGGAACAAGACGACTCTATTGTTGTCTGACCAATCCTTGCACTGATGAGAGGAAAAATATGTAAGCAGGTGATCATTTCCAACAAAATGAAGGATGATATTTGATATGGCTTCATTATAATCAGCACTTGCTAAAGTTTCCTCCTTGAGGGACATTGCACAAATAGATGTCAAATGTAATTCAATGTTCGTATGGGGAAGTAGTTGATTTCTGTCAGATATGCCTCATTTTTCTAGTTTGTCGAAATGTGTGGAGGGAAGGGTATTTTCGACCGTAGTCGGACTCATTTTTTTATTTTTTATTTAGTTTGCTTAGGTTGAAACTTGTAACAGAATTTAAGACTAGTGGGACCCCTAACCAATCGCTCTGAAATTTTGTACACATATGTAACTTTGACGACTATTCAGTAATTTATTACTATCAAGAGAGAGGGAATCAAACTTCGACTTCCTCAAAAAGAGTTGCAAAAACTAGTGGAAAGAAAATCAAAAGTGTCCGTTAAATATGTGAAAAATATAAATCTCTCAAATATTTTTATTCCAAAAAAAAAACACTCTGGTCATCCTCTGAAGATAGACAAAATGTAAGAAATAGAAAAAGTTCTCTGACAATTTTGAACATTGAAAAACAACAAAAATGTGTGTTAGAAAAACGAGGATGGAAGCCATACATATGTATGTACTAAAGTATGGAACAGTGAAGAAAATTCACATGAATGGCAAATGATAATAATAGTAGAAGAGTAGTTTTATCATTATATTATCTACTCATTATATATTTGAGCCAACTGAGGAAAGACATCATAACCTGTTTCAGGAGGGTGCCTTTCGAAAACGCTTTCACTTATATATTCTTTAATTCGCTAAAAGCATTTTATTTCAGAAATAATTCCTGCGCGATATTCAAATAACTCAGGATGCCATACCTTCACACCATTCTCCAACAACTCCCTGGCGTATCGAAACCCGAGTCCTCGGGCCCCACCGGTGATGACAGCAACTTTACCCGCTAATTCAAAAACCATTTTCTTGAGAATAATCGCCGTTAAATTCTGAAAATCGACTGGCTTTCACATTTATCAGCATTATAAATAACCTTTGACTTTCCTTATATGTAATTGTTGTTATCTGTATCAACCCAGTAATATTCTTATCACAATAAACAAGAGAAAAATGGTGTCAAAATAGTTCAGGACGAACTATGACATGAAGTATTGAATATTTATACAGGACCCGTCTGAAGTCCGTTTCCGCCCTACTAATTTTTGGTTGAAAACCTACTTTTTCATGAAAAAGTCACAGCAAAAAGTTTCAAAACTGGATGGCATCTACAATATTTTTTTTAAATAGAACACCCTGTACAACTCCCTGGCGTATCGAAACCCGAGTCCTCGGGCCCCACCGGTGATGACAGCAACTTTACCCGCTAATTCAAAAACCATTTTCTTGAGAATAATCGCCGTTAAATTCTGAAAATCGGCTGGCTTTCACATTTATCAGCATTATAAATAACCTTTGACTTTCTTTATATGTAATTGTTGTTATCTGTATCAACCCAGTAATATTCTTATCACAATAAACAAGAGAAAAATGGTGTCAAAATAGTTCAGGATGAACTATGACATGATGAAGTATTGAATATTCTTCAGGGCCCGTCAGAAGTCCGTTTCCGCCCTACTAATTTTTGGTTGAAAACCTACTTTTTCATGAAAAAATCACAGCAAAAAGTTTCAAACCTGGAGGGCATCTACATTTTTTTTAAATAGAACACCCTGTATATTATTCCATTTTCGAAATTCGCCATTTCAAAACTTTGAGCTGTGATTTTTTCCTAATTACCTCCTAATTGACCCCCCCAAATTTCGTTGCGATATACCAGGTGGTTCAGGCCTCAGTTGACCTGTGTTGAATTGTTTTTTTGAAAACCAAATTGCCGGCTACTGATAAGGTTATCTATATATTTCAATAGAAATCGTGAGTTTCAAGGTTTCTTCGAATATTTTTCAATTAGAACAAAAAATTTCAGGAATTTAGATGATATCCCATCAAAACATTAGATATTCTTCCATCTGACCTGTACAAGTTAAACTTACTTTCATCCGAGAACATACATCTACCCCACTCTGCTATTCTCCAG
The DNA here is from genome assembly GCA_958502065.1 of Chrysolina americana. Taxonomy (NCBI): domain Eukaryota; kingdom Metazoa; phylum Arthropoda; class Insecta; order Coleoptera; family Chrysomelidae; genus Chrysolina; species Chrysolina americana. The sequence continues at coordinate 39,289,729 of OY293415.1, read as the reverse complement.
TTTAAATGAATTTCTGTCCGTCATCGTCTCACAATATTGATAGAATTTATTGGCCCGCGGTGTCTCCAGACATGAATCCAATTAAACATGTTTGGAGCAGAATGAAACTGAGGCTGAAAGAAAGAGAAGCAGAGTTTTTGAATGTTGAGGAACTAATGAGGTTTGTTTCAATTTCAATGAATGGTGACATCTAATCCTTCTCTTTGGAAACCAATGAAATGAAATAATAATAATAATCTGCAAATGAGAATCAATCAACTGAAAAAATATTCACAAAATATGTGAGAATATGTGTATTTCTTGGGAGTCAAAGGGATTGTATGTTTTTTTGTGGAATTTACAGTTGTTATAACACCCTGTAGTTTTTGTCAGAATATCGATTAAATAAACACCATTCAGAAAAGTGTCCAGTATATATGAAGTATGTTCAAATCGGTTCAGAAATGAAAGAGCTGAAATTTTTTGTATTTGGTGAGGTGTAAAATGCTATGTTTTCTTAAAACATCGATATTTCTAATTCCAGTGCCCCTATTATTTTTTTTTCTCAGAATATCATGAAAATGCATGAGATTTCATGTTCGAATAGTTGGGAATGAAAAAAAATATTTGAAGTAAACGGGGGTTAAATGATTTTTAGTCGAATTTGCACAAACCAATATATCACCCTGTAACTTTTTCGAGGATGACAATAGGCAAGGTTTGACCCAAACAATCAAAAGCCAATGAAACGGACTCTCAATATCTGCAAAAAGCATTCAAATCGGTTAAGGCAATCAAAAGTAACAACTCCTCAAATTCGAACAAAAATTTCTAGGTGTCCCGTTTCTATTTCTGAGCACTGTATATTTTCCACCAGAGTTTTCTCTTCTCATTTTTTTATTTTCAAGTTCATTAACAATATTCCAGATATTTCAATTATCATTATGGCTTTTAGCTGTCTTATTCTTGTAATATCAAATATTGACGGTTTCAATTGATTTTTTCAGTTAGTTAGTTAGCTTCGCTTGAAGTTGTTTTATTTAGTTCTTGCTTTTGTTACCTATGGGCTTCGATTTATTTTCTCGTAAAATGTTCAGCACTTGTTTATTGTCGATTCTTTCAAGTTTTCACCAAAACCGTTTTGATTTAGATTTAGGGGATGTGAGCATAAACTCCCCCTATTTTTTAGCGAAGGCGTCAAGAGAAAATCAATTTCTGAGCACCTCGTATAATTTTTTTGAAACGTTTATTTAGGAAGCTTCAGGTCTTATTCATGAAAATTCTGAAAATTTTTCAAAAAATACAGGATAAAAATTAATAAAATATAAAAAAACCAGTACGGTCGGTCAAAAAATATTATTCTGTCATTAAAAATTCCACTAAAATACATAAGTTGCCATTGTGATCTGTTGAAATAACCCAATTTGATGGGATGAAAATTACCTTTTAAAATTATCCTTATCCTATATTTTGAAGTTTGCTACACAAATTTTCAGCGATTTATTTCACTTCATTTTATATTATCAATAATTTCTAGTTTGTTTGCTTTTTCTTGTCTTTTATTTCCTTGGCGATTAAGATTGAGAATGATAGGATAGTGATCTGTAATAGGTGTTACATTCTACGCGTTTTGTTTTTACGAAACAATGATTAAGGCAGCTCTTGCTTGTACTGTGAAGTCCTGTTTACTCGTTTATAGCTGACCTCAAACCATATTATGCACTCATTATCCTAAGATATTGTCTACTACTATCGTCATTTATACTTTTCAGGTCAATAATCTACAATAAAAACATCACAATCGAAGGATTCTTTTGAATTGAGTTTGGAAATAATGTTTTCATATTGAAAACTCACTATGACCAAGCTTCTTTATACAGGTTTCTGCAACAAGGCCATATCTCCATTATGGTAATCGATAGATGGATGATTTTATGGGCAAAATAATACTATATTTTGAGCTCCACAAAATGGAAATGATGAAACTTACACAGGGTGTCCAGATTTTTCTGAGCGGGTCTGAAGTTTGTTTTATTTTAAATGACAACCTGCATTTTTCATCAGTTTTTCGGTTTCTACATGAGAAAACGTTGACGGTTCTCGAGATTTTGAGCATGACAGCTTTTTTTCCAAAATTGGTCACTCATCATTTTTGAAATTATAAAGTTGTGCAAAAAGTCCCACTAAAATCTATTCTAGTTCAAATAATGTACGTTGGTGACTTTCTATAACTAAAATCGACCTGTGATATACAAGGTGCGAAAAACAGTAAATGGAAAAATCCTACGATAAAAATGATTTTTTTGTAATGTTCAACAAATAACAATTACTTCCCCTGATGAAGATTTCTAGGATTGATACCTCCCCATTCTCATTTATCTATATGAATTTCAAGTGAAAACAGAAGTATTCAAAAATCAAATAGGTATCTGCTTGAAAATGCACGGAAAATATTTGTTTTATAAAATGAATTCGAACAAAGTTCGAAAATTTTACCATGACGGACATTGAACTACATATGCCAAATATTTGTGCAACGTTCTTGCAATTGGGTCTTTTTGGAAGAAGGTTGCACAAATATCTGTCAGATGTAGTTGAATGTCCGTCGTGGTATTAGCCAGGGAAGCAGTTGTTATAATTTTTTCATTCCGTATCATGAATTCAGTATTATACATATGTATTCGAAATGGTTCGAATAAAAAAAATATTTCAAATTTGATTTTCAACAAATTGAAATGGCCTCTTGCTGATCAATTTTTTATGTAGAATACTGATGTGACTCAAGTCAAGTACATGAAATATGTCATTTTTAGGGAAGTAGTCATAATTCATATTAAAATTACAATTAAGACAAAAAATTCATCGTATATTATTTATTAGTAATAAATTAGTTGAACGAATACATTGTATAGTATGTCGATAAAATACATTCAGTGACTATAAAAATTATATTAGTATAAGTTTCAATCAATTAAAATGTTGAACGATGTTAAAAAAAATGTTGTTTTTGGTATTATATTTCATTAATAAAATAATAAATGAATCCACCCACTCGAATACTGAGTACCTAGATTTTTTGATAACAAAACGCTTTCACTGTAAGGCTAAAGTTTTATGTGGCATTTGAGGTTCCAAATTCAAGAAATCTATATTTCTTGAAAGCCAAAGTTTCGTCAAATCTTCTTGTACATTTTCAGGACACTGTGAGATGAAAAAATTCAAGTGTTTCAAGTTTATAACAGTGCTCTGAAGATTTCAAGTGAATTTGACGACACGTTTTAAATGCAATACTTACCTCAAATTCCACATACAAATTCCGAATTTTAATAGCAATGGTACCGAAAAATTACCATTCAATTGTAGATGCACCCGTAGGAGGAATATGATTCCTAATGGAACTATAAGAACATTATGATAAAAAATTAGGCTTGAGATGGAACATTCTTTTAAAATGGTGAGAAGTCACTGCATTGAATTCCATCTAGTTGACCAATCGATTGTTGTTTTTCATCATCGAATTTTAAATTAACGACCAGTCAACTGGATCTTTTCCTGCGTTGACAAAAAAATCATTGGCCTGGGAAAAGTGTCTACAGCCAACAAAACCCTCGGTTACAGGATGAGGTGCCTTGAGAACCAATTTATTTCCTGGTTGATTCAGATGTCTTTCCATGTCTCTAGCACAATTTCCCCATAACATAAAAACCAAAACTCCATCGTGATTTTGGTGGTAAGTTTGTAATTTTATAAGGATCGAACCAACTATCTGCTCCCAGCCTCGTCCTAAGTGTGATCCGGGTTCCATTTGCTTCACAGTGAGTGCAGAATCCAGAAGAAGAACACCTTGTTTGGCCCAATGCTCCAAACATCCGTGTTGTGGTGGGTAGCCCCTCAAAGTAAATGCGTACGTTGAGTTGTGTATATCTTCACAGACTTCTTTCAAAATTCTATTCAGCGATGGGGGAATATAATTATTAGGTTTATTCACACTGAAGCCCATGACATTTCTCAAGTATTTGCCAGCATATGGGTCCTGTCCCATTATCACCACTTTAACTTGGCTTGGGATGCAATACCTCGTGAAAGCCCATACATGATTTCTCGCTGGATTTATCGGTTCCTGATGATGCTTCAAATAATCATTCAGCTCAGCTAACTCTGTCAGGTTTTCAGCGAAAACTTCGTTAAGTAGTGAAAACCAAGAGGAATGAATGGAATTTTCAATAACAACTTTAGGGTATTTCTCACAAAAGTTCTTAAACACTGATGAGGAATCGATGAAAGTTCCATTTAAAACACTGAGTTCACTGTTACAAAAATATTGAAACAAAGATTCGTGAGAAGTCATGACTACTACTAGCAAGCTACTCAAAATGGTTCATCGTTTATACCAAATTATTTTCCGCATGATCCGTACTTTTACGGAAATGACTAACAATGGCGTGGTAATAATAAAAGCATTATCAATAGCTGATTAGATCGAGATGACCAAAGGATTGTGGAATTTTAGTAGATAGACAATACAAATACTGGGACCGAAGAGTCCAGTATTTGTATTGCTCCACACGGTGTATCTCTCGATGGCCGCGTCCATCGAGTTCTTGCCGTTGGTGGAGGGTTGGGGCTGAAGAAGATGACGTGTTCGCCGAAGAGTTTCGGGGGTGGGGGGGTTCAAAACGTTTCACTCTAAGTAGCGCGCGTCTTTTCTGCAAAAAAATATCGCGGCGATGGAGCGGAAGGCAGAAAAACATGGCGGCGATGGCGGAAGTAATGAAAAAAAAAACGTCTCCGCAAAAAACATGGCGGCGATGGAGCGGAAGGCAGAAAAACATGGCGGCGATGGCGGAAGTTATGAAAAAACCTTCCCTCACGTGATTTGCTGAGAGCAATTGGCTGGAAGAGAAAAAACGTCACGTGATTCGTTGAGAGCAATTGGCTGGAAGAGAAAAAAAATGGCCGCCACCTTAATTGACAAAACAAAAAAATTTAATATAAAAAATGTCTACTGTCTTAGAACACACACAACAGAAAATTATGATGGACTTATTATTAATTCGTCTCCGCCGCCGTGAAATAGCGATAAAGCACGTTTCGTGCTTGAATGTTTACTGTCTGCTCTCAAGTTGAACGAAATTCTCAGTTAACACGATGGTCCATTTTTAACCTTAAATTTGTTTTTCAGATTTAATCGCAAGTTTTATCTCACACACACACATCCGGTGTTTTGTTTACGCTGCTCGAGCTAAATTGACCTTGGAGTTGTTTACTGTCTCAGATGTTTGTTTTCCAGGAAAATGATAAGTCAGCAGAGATAAGAAAGTCGAGTTTGAAGCCAAATTGATTGATTCAAGGCATTTCAAGTGTCTCACTCTAACCCATGGCATTGTATGTCTGTCTTTGTCTGTTTGCATTTATTGAAATGAATAACGTCAGTTCGAGAAAAATACATTTATTTTTCACATAAAAAAATTACACTTCAGTGCCAGTGGCGTAGTATGAAGATACATTATCATTATCGATTAAAAAATATTTTTGATGCATGGATTTAATTAACCTATATATGGATTCGGATATTTGAACACTCAAAACCATTGACACGAAAATCTAGTGGAAAAAATCATCAGGCGTTAGGGTCGTAAAGTACTTGTAAAATGCCTGGGGTTCGATAGTACGCACAATAGTTGGATTGATGCGACAAATCGCATGTAATTCAATGGAAAATTGACACAATCTCAACTGGAAGAGGGGGCCTTTCATCATCATCGTCGTCGTCTCTCAGCTCTCGATGACGTAGAAACTCGAGCCGGTGTATGGGGGAAGGGTGGGGGGTGATGGCGGCGGCGGCAGCGGAGATATAAACTGATGCCAAACGGTGCAGAGAGATTAGTCAGTCAACATGTTTGGTGCAGTGAACAACGTCGTTGTCGAGTCTTCTGAAGAGTCCTCTGGTTACGAGTCGGTGGTGTCGGCGGCGTCAGCTTCATCATCATCATCGGACCGAGAGTGACCAGATTGAATGGCAGATTTAGATCGAATATGTGACATGTACAAGGAGGCCATCAATGCGGAACGTTTCTTCGCGTGCAACGCCACCTACGAGTTTCGCAACACCGACGTTTCGAGCTTGCAATGCGGCATAAGTTTTGCTCGGAGTTTCGTGCCTGCAGTGAAACTCGTGTGCAAGGTCCAACACACCATATGCTCCAGCCTGTCTTTCAGCATGTTTGAATGTGGCCAATTCGTGGAGGCCATTAATCAGCTGCTTTACACTAGCCGAAATGACCCGAATGCAGCAGCAGCAGCCAAGACTTGCCGAATCAAACTCGACTGGGATGATGTTATGGATTTGGAATTACACACGTATGCAGAGAGTCAACAAGTGCGAGTTTCCAAGAATGACACCTACTTCTACCTGACGGAAGCGGATGTTCAAGAAATCCTACATCTAGATGCTACTGTGATGACGACAAGATTTGAATATCTATTGAATATGAACTTTTGTCAATATTATCACGATTTATTAAGCAGTGCAAAAACTCTAGCTAAAAACAATGGTTTGTCATTTGATGAGGTTATAAACTTGTGTACTATATCATCAAAAGATGATAAAAATCTATGTTTTCGTGAATACCTATGCTGTTTGCTGGATAAAGTAATGTTTGATTAAGAAACGAAATAAATGTATATATTTAGAGCAGAGTTGGCGTTTTAATTCAGTATGCAGTGTGCAGTGTGTCTGTGTGTATGCCGAGAGATAGAGAGAGATGCAGCAGTACGAAACAAGACTCGACTCGTTTCGAAGCTGGACTTCGACATTTCCTGCAAGTAAGTTAGCCGAAGCAGGCTTTACGTATACCGGTTCGGAAGATGTAGTTGCATGTCTTTCGTGCCAAGTAGAAGGGTTCAGATGGCTACCCAATGACGATCCTATGGCTGACCATCGTCGATGGAGCCCCCATTGTGATTTCGTTCGTAGTTATTACTCTGAGCACAGACACAGACCTACGACAGATGGCGCTGATGTCCCTCCAGAACCAAGACTGTCAGATGTCATTAGCAGAGTGACAGATGACACATGGATGACACCGCCACCACCACTACCACCACCGCCACCGACAGATGGCGCTGATGTTGCTCCAGAAGAACGACAAGTGAAAGGTACATGAGCAGCAAAGTGACCACAGATGTCATAAATATAGACTCACAGAACACGGTATGTCTTGTGAATGAACTAAATGTGTTGTTGATGCCATGTAGACACTTGGCGTGCTGCTCACAGTGCGCCATCAGGTGCGACACATGTGTAGTTTGTAGATCACTCATCAATACGTATCTTAGAATATTTTTGATTTTAATTTTGTTACTCGAAAATACCCTTTCCCATTTTTTTTGCTTCAAAGAACATGTCAATTTTTATGCAAAAAAGTGGCACTTTTCTCGATAAAAAAAAACACCCTAAATTGACATGGTGGAAGGATTTCTGTGAAGCATTTTCAGTGAATTTTGAGCATTCACTCAGCTTTCACTCAGCTTTTTCCACCATGTCAATTTTCGGTAATTTTTTTATAAATCAAATAATAATAATAATATCCAGACACGGATTACATATTGAATTTATTCAATCATAAATATAAAACATAATCGACTATTATTTGATTAAATATATGTGGTGTGTGTGTGTGTGCGTGTGTGTGTGGAAAGAAACAAACAAGAGCACAATTTCTTGCATTTTCATTTGACATTTTCTTGTAATTTTGTGTGTGTTTGGCAATCTCATTCATCGAATTCTGAATCCTCATCTCCTGAGCCTATGAAGCGTTTATATGTGAGATCTAATCTCACTACTTGCAGACAGCATGGTGGTGGTGTGTGTGCGTGTGTGGGTATGTGCTCTCTGAAAAAACATTTAAATTCTATGAGATATCTAACTGACTGTAATGGCCCCACGGCAGAGTGTCATGAGAGCCGACAATCAAACAGCGCTTGTCGTCGTGGGGGTTGAGAGCGATCTTTGTTTGCTCTACACTAAAAATTTTGTGTGAAAAGGATCGAATACAGCGTTGCGAAGTTATTTTTTCCACATTGTTTTTCAGACATTCCACATAATCTTCAAAAGTGATGTGATTTTCGACAACGCTGTATTTGACCCATTTGGATTTTTTTACGGTTTTTCCACCTTGTATCTTATAGGTGTACAACTTTGATCGAAGCCCCACGAAATCTGTCAAGATACGACCTTTGGCTTCGTTCTTCATCAAGCCGGGTACTTTTTCATTTTTGAGGGGAATGTCAAATGGGTTGTCGCTTGGGTAGTCGCTCGTATCGAATTTTTCAATGTGACTGCTAATCAAATCCAGATAAATATCATCGCACTTAATTTCATAAATGAGCGAATCAGTATCCGTATACATCGATTTGCACTGATCGTGCGTGTACTTTTCCATCATGAAGTCGTGATGGAAATCGTACACGCACACCTTGGAAATATCGAGAATCGACATTCCTATGTACAAGGGCTTATTGAATAACAAATCCGTCTTTGCCATCTCGATAGCGACGAGGCTCTCGTCGAAAATGGTGGAAAATTTGGACTGTCAATCAGATTTTTTGTGCCATATTGTCCCTCCCTCTTGGAGACCATTTTCACCACACGGTGTTTCCGTATGTTTTCCATGGTTTTCCCGAACACTGCGTTATTGGCTAGTTTGTAGTTATTTTTGCCAAAAGTAGTTTTTGCTTGAGAGCGTAATTTCGTATTTAATTCAATGTAGGGACGCAGCCACGCCGACTGATTGAATTGCAACACCTTGTGGATTTTCCTGAGTACAAGGCCGTGTTTGAGTGCTTGTTTCAACACCCTGTAGTACACAACATATTTTTCCTTGTTGTACAGCGCGGTCATCAATTTTGGTAATTTCGAGCCTGACGGTGTACGGTGCTCGGCACACAAGGGCAAATCTTTGTGTTTGTCATGCAGATGTTCGGGGTACTCCAAATCGACTTCGAGAATGTAGCCGATGGGCGAGGTGTCCGACACTTCCGACACATCGAAATCAGCTGCATTTTCGAGCCATTTAAAGTCATCGTACGGAAGATATTCCATAATGGCCCAACCGTACAGAATATTCACGTCGAGATATAGCAAATACGTTGACGGTTTGGAGGCGTCATACCTTTCGCCCATGTGCTTGATATTGGCCGAGGAGAATCTGTTGCAGCACTGACTGATGCCGCCACGAATTCCTTGCTCGACAAAGAGAAGCATGTCGACGTCTTTCAGTATCTGCAATTTATCACGTATATCCAGGGAGGGTGTAATACCACGCAGGATCTAACCCATACGTCTCGTGGCCGATATTTCGAAAATTTTCGAAAATATCCGCCAAGAGCAATATGTCGGTTTTCATGTATAGGTCAGAGTACTCGCTCAATGTTGTCAAGTTGAACGACCGCCACACGTTCTGCGCATGCCACAATCGTTCAACTTGTTGTAGAACTGATCGCGCGCCGGCAAACTTGGGCATTCCAATTTCTCGAATCGATGAAATCGTATGGGAGTACCCCTTTTCGAGTGAGTAACTCGTACCGGTCGGCATCGAAATGGGCAAATTCGCGCCTTGAAATCTTCAAGTCATGGATAGTCTGTGTTTGCACTAAATGCTCCAAGCTCATGCCCATGGATCGAAAGGAGTCAATGAATCGAAATTTAATGTCAGTGTTGCCGTCGTACTGGGTGAAAGAAATGTATTTTTCATTGTTGATAGGCAACAGGCTGACTCGACCCCTTTTTGCTATACTCGAATAATAAAATGGCTGTCGCATCCGGATAAATTGTGGAAAATAATTGGCACAATGAACGACTTTTTGTAGTTCAAACTGCAATGCGCTTGCGCATATCCACGGAACGCTCCCGTGTAGTGATTATGATCTATTACAATTTTGTCGTCAGTTTTCCAAGGTTTTTCGCAGATGTGGCAACATGGCGCTGTCGCTCTATCTGGAAGTGAGACGATCATGGGGACAATATCCAAAGTTTTGGCTTCCAGAAATTTGGCTATGGCCCCCATTCTCTTCGCAAACCAATCCATCGAGTCGAGGCCCCGATGACTATCATAAAATGACAAAGTATCGTCATATGCACACTTGAAATAAAATCCAGCGCTGAAAGGAATGTGTTTTTGGTACTTTGCCGTATGTGAGGTGCATTCTTCGTCATTAAACTGTTTCAAAATCGACTCAAAATCCGCGTAAATTACAAAGGGTACTATTTCTTTATGTACAAAATCCCAAAATTCTACATGATCATACGAAGGAAATGAAATTTTGCTCTCGTTTAATTATTGACAATCAACAGTATGACTGTCGAGTTTCTCCTCATTGTTGAAATAATTTAAACACCTGTCGAAAATGAATTTTTTATAAAAGTCTTTACTGAGTTGGCGATTGAGTAGGCGAGATATATCCTTTATCCAAACGTAATGAAATTTTATGTCATCACCGATGGCGTTGTCGTCATCGGCGATTTCCAGTGGTGGTGCCTCGTAATCATTTAATTTCGGGTGATATTAATTTTGAATGAGGAGAAGATTGACATGTTTGTCTAATTTTTGTTTCGTGAGTCGGCTCGGAACAGTAACGAAAAATGCCTCCTTGTTCGCCTGCGGCTTAATCAATTCTAAGGTGTATACATTCACAGATATGTTGTTCAATCGCTCAAATTTGGTAATTTAATTGAATTTTATGGGAAAGTCGATTCCATCCAAGTTCAACACATTTGAAAAGTGAGGGTATGATGATGTTCTAGCGCAATTTTTACCCGATTCAACAGGGTACAAGGCTGAAACGACGGCCCAAGCGAAACACGCATCATCTTTATTTTTCAAATTAATGCAAGCTTTTTTATTGGCAATGGATTTTGGTAGATCGATGAAAGGCGAACCGTTTCACACGCCCGATTTATTCGTATTGATTTCCAAACTAACAATTTTCTGAAGACTCCAGCCACTTTCTTTGTCCGCGAATTCCGACAGTTTGTTTTGAATTTGATCGATGACATTTTCTAGGAACCACTCTTTCAAAGTTGTACCCCTATCGATAACAAGGTTTTTAGTGTTGAAATATTTAAAGTCGCTTATTATTTGTTCTTGATTCAAGGAATTTTTCACGAATTCACCACAAAATGTCGCATTGACTTTGATGATTGGATGTTTTTTCAATAAATTTTGAGTTCTGCTTTTGAATAAAATGAATGCATCACCAAAAAATTGCCCAATATCTTTATGTTTCAAATTTATAATTATACCGGTACGTAAACGCGAAAAAAATGCCGATTTCAAGTCCTCCCACTTTACTCGAGGTGTTAATTTTGATTTGACTCACTCTCCCACCACCACGTCGACGCCTGGCTGTTGTTGACCTGACTTTTTGATTGAATTTCGGATAATTTTCAAGTGTCCGCATAAAGTTTGTAATTTTCTCAGAGAGCCTATGCTATCCACTGCCGCGATCGCACTATTGATCAGGCGGGCGGTGTACTTGCAATGGGCCAGCCAATGTTTGCGTTCTTCATCAGTACAACCCTTTTTGAGGATTTTTTTGACCTTACGCAACTTGGCTACCATCTCCATACTGTGTGCAACAATAGCGTCAGATGACATGATGATGATGATGACCGACTTCTAACATTTGAGCGATGAGTACATAACGCATTAAAATGTGAGGTTTATGGCACTTATGTCAGTTGACGGAAGGAAATTCTATCATTTTCTTGATCCCCCATAAAAGTTGTCTCATTAGAGTAGCCGCACGTTTCTGTATCTTTACTAATAACGAAGATAGCCTCCTATGCCCTTTTGGCATTGGATAATGCTTAAAAATGTTTCTTGACATCGAAACGAATCCATTGATGCCAAAATTATCGAAATCGGACAACCGGAAGTGAAAAGCGGAAGTGGCCATTTTATTGCATATTTGAACTCTCCTCGATGTGGATAATCCGAATTCACTATTACTCTTCTTCTACATCAATTTTTTAAAACCAGAAGTGCTTATTTTTCGATGATTCGTATAGATCCGACATATCGTTAATGCGTTTTTTGGACACTGATGGATGATGTCAAATGGTGGTCATGTTTTTTTTTCTCAAAACACTCGGTAGATATTTTCTATCTATGATGAGACATATGACAAATGACAGAAGCTGTTATCTTTTTTCCAAAAGCAATCATATTTAAATCAAAACGCCCCTGTATATATTTTCCCCAATAAAATTTGTGAGACGTCCCTGTACAACTATGATGAGCGTTGACCACTCAGAAGCAGCCATGTTTTTTTTTAACTTGAATCCCCATACCCTCCATGTGTTTTTTTCTTTAACCTCCATGTTTTTTCTCTTAAATGATATGTTGGTACACCTGGTATACTAAATCTAATGAGCAGCCGCCATGTTTTTTTCTCTCATAAATTATATGTGGTACACCCTGTATACTAAATCTAACGAGCAGCCGCCATTTTTTTATTCTCTTAAATTATACGTTTTGAGACACCCTGTATACTAAATAAGACAAGCACCCACCATGTTATTTTCTCTTAAATAACACTGGTCTGCAAAAAAAAAATTTTTTTTTCTCCTTCTTGCTTTCATGCATGAATTCATCATATTTTGTGCTCTAAACACGGAATCTGACATACAATTAAGTACCACACGTAGATTTCCAATATAATATTTATTTAATTAACAAACAATATTATTAAAATACCAATTATCATAACGAAATGAAAAAATATTACGGTCTAAGTTTTACAGTGAAAAATCCTAAATTATAGTCACAAAATGAATATATATCGGTCAGTTATCTCATTATATGGTGAGAAAATTTGTTATTTTGTGGTTTTTTTCCTTTTCATCGTTTCTATTGGTGTTTCTCGGCGAATTGACCAACAGAAATCAGCAAGCATTGCTGCTGACCATTTCCCACTGTAGCGTTTTTCAATCTGCATTATATCCTGATGAAACCTTTCACCATGCTCATCTGATACGGCTCCCAGATTTTCAGGAAAGAAATCTAAATGAGAGTCCAAAAAATGAATCTTGAGTGACATATTGCATCCTAAAGCTTTATAAGCAGAAAGAAGCTTCCGAATGATTTGTCGGTAATTCTCACTTTTTGTATTCCCAAGAAAATTATGACAAACTTCTTTAAAAGCCACCCAAGCTTTTTTTTCTGCTTCGCTCAACTTCGAATCAAAAGCTTCATCTTTCATTAGCTCACGTATCTGCGGACCTACAAAAATTCCTTCCTTCAATTTTGCGTCACTGATTCGAGGAAATTTTGTTTTAAGATATTGAAAACCTGCACCATCTTTATTCATAGCTTTCACAAAGTTTTTCATGAGTCCCAACTTTATATGAAGTGGTGGCAGAAAAATTTTCTCACTTGGCACTAAAGGTTTCTGAGACACATTTTTAAGCCTAGGAGTTAAACTTTTTCTTAGTGGCCAAGTTTTTATTTTGTAATGTTTTTCTCTTGCGCGACTGTCCCACTCACAAAGAAAACAGCAAAACTTTGTGTATCCTCCTTGTAATCCAGTGAGTATAGCGACGACTTTCAAATCAGCACAAATATTCCATAAGTATTGGGAATATTCAATTTTTTCGAGTAATACCTCTAGGTTTACATAATTTTCCTTCATGTTTGTAGCATGTGCAACGGGCACAGATGGGTATTTATTACCATTATGGAGTAGAACGGCTTTTAAGCTTATTTTTGAAGCATCAATAAAAAGTCTCCATTCACTAGAATCTTCTGGAAAACTCAGTTCTTGAAGAAGCCCTGCAGCATCATTACAATATACCAAATCATCTTCTTTGGAAAAATAACTCGTAAAATCTTCTTGCCTCGTACGAAAATATGAAACTCTGGTACTTTTATCCAATAGATTCCACTGTTTTAATCTTGATCCAAGTAATTGCGCCTTAGATTTTGAAAGTCCCAAGTCTCTAACAAGATCATTTAAGTCACCTTGCTTAAGTAAATGAGGTTCTTTAGATGGACTGGAAGATCCAGACGAAGTGTATGAAGATGAAGATGTACCGGCAGAAAGAAAACTCGATTGAGATTGAAGACCAGAAATATTTTTATTTTCCACCTTCTCATTAATTGGTGGAATTGGAGGTAAAGTACCTTCACCACGAGGAATTGGTCTCTTTGCAGATGGGACGTTCGGGTATACAATCTTATTTTTATTTTTTTTCGAGAATCCTCGTGTTGATGTCATGCAAAAATAACAATCATTTTCATGATTCTGAGGCTCACTCCAAATCATTGGCATTGTAAACGGCATGGATTTGTGGCTTCCTTCAAGCCAACCTCTCAACGTTCTTGAGCAGCTATTGCAACATACTTTTGGCAACCAACTCTTATCTCGCTCATCGATAGAAAATCCAAAATATAGCTTATAAGCTGTTTTAACAAGATCTGTCATGACATTTCGCTGTGTTTTTAGTACGAATTCCCCACAAATGTAGCAAAAACAGTCGGTAGAATTTTTACAAGTTCGAGGCATTTTATAACCTAAAATTACATAAAATTTTATTGAAATAATTTTCAAACATCTATTTTATATTTATTGGCTCTGCTCATAAAAAAATACATAAACTACAAATAAAATACTCAAAACCAATATAGAGAACATGAACTTTATGCAAAACTTACCAAAATATTTGATACAAAATGTAAACAATTGAGAGACAAGTTTTCACTCAACTGTTGTGAAGTCACAGCGAATACTGCGCATGTGCGTTTGTAGCACCATTAAAATCACCTTCGGCACTTCCCTTCTTTCTCTTACAACTCGCTAAAACTTATTTTGTACATACACTATTTGTATATACACTGTTTATAACATTGACGCGCAAAAAAAATTAAAAAAAAACCCAAATTTTTGAAATTTAAAAAAATATTCATAGCAAAAAATCTAGACGTGATGGAAAAAATCGGCCAACGGGGATAGATTCAGAACATTTGAATCGTCATGTTTATGACAAAATTTTTTAAAGGAGGATTTCATTGCAGACCAGTGTAATATGTTGGTACACTAGGTATACTAAATCAAACGAGCAGCCGCCATATTTTTCTCTCTTAAATGATATGTTTTGAGACACCCTATACACATAGCTTGTTGAAACCACCGTTGAACCGCAATTTTTTCACATTTATTCCAAACATCATTATTATTATCAGACTCACAATCATTATTTTTTTTAAATATTCAAACACCGTGCTCTGGTAGCTGGAGAAATATATATCCCACATTTGTACATCAACTTGTACGAAGTCTCCGTGGAGACAAGGCTAGCGTCACTCGCTACCAAACTTAAACCGCTGGTTCAAACCTCGTTCTCGGAAATCTTTTTTTCTTTTTAAATTCAATTCAAAATATGTGTGCGCCGCGCTCTATTGGCAAAATGTTATCAATCAACTGGATCTCTCTCGACTACGTCACACGATGAACGCGAAGCAGTGACGCGTGACCTTGAAAGGAACCAAAATTGCCAGAACGGACCACCATAAGAAAATACATGGGATTTTGATCTAGAAGCCCCCTAGCCTATTTACTATGATGATGATGATTATTCAACAGACACACAAAATTTCAAGAAAAATGTCAAATGAAAATACAAGAAACTCACTCTTTGTTTCCAACGGCGGCGGCGCCGTCGACGTCTTCAGGCCATAGCGATCTCAAACAGCTGCTGCGGATGAATTTGATTGGCAATTTTCTGCTCGCCCCTGTAGATCAGCACATGCTGGGACTCGGTTAATTTGTCGAGGATGGGTTTGAATGCACCAGTCACTCGATTTGGCAGGAATACTTTACACTCCTCAAACTCCACTAGGATGGACTCTCCAAATTTGGTTGTTTTCGCTTCAGCGCCGAAGATCAGATGAGGTTCGTCCTTCGGTAGCTCAAACAACTTCCGCAGGTTCTTCCTGCAAGCCAACGAAATCTTGTTAATTTCGTCGAGAAGATGAGACATCTGCGAAAAATTAAAAAAAATCATACACGCTGTAGACTCTCACTTACTCACTCAAATTGAAAAAAATGTTGTTTATGATTCACCCCGTGTATGAGAAATAAATATGATGAAAATAAAATATTCGAATCACACAGTATATAGCAAATGGAACTTAGTGAGAGACACCCTGTATGAGAAGGAATTATGATAAAAAATGAAATGCACAAACACACATATACACTGTATGAAAAACAAAAAAAAAATATGACGTTTTGTGAGAGTGACACTCTGTATGAGACAAAAAACAAATATGACAAATGAACGTTTCTGAATTTTTTTAAAAAAGAAACACAACAAAAAGTGAATTGGAAGAAATAGGCACACTTGAAACAATCGCGAAAAATAAAAAATGAATAACTACTACTACTGACCTTTGCAAATCACGAATTAAATGGCACTCACAATAAAAACAATGCACTTGTATAGAAAAAAGCGAGAGACAGATGAGCGGCAGAGAGGCACTTGTTGTTGCTTTGAACGCAGACAATGAAATGACGCAGGTTCGCTGTGAACGTACGTATTAACTCTCTGTGTCACGTGACCCACGCCGTCCACCTCCACGCCGAGTTCGCGTAACCCACGCTGCAAATGTATGCAACGGTCGGTCTGGGAAAAACCCAAATTGCGCAATAACAAAAAACAACACCAAGGTCAATTTAGCTCGAGCAGCGTAAACAAAACACCGGATGTGTGTGTGAGATAAAACTCTGCGATTAAATCTGAAAAACAAATTCAAGGTCAAAAATGGATCATCGTGTTTACTGAGAATTTCGTTCAACTTGAGATCAGACAGTAAACATTCAAGCACGAAACGTGCTGTATCGCTATTTCACGGCGGCGGAGACATATTTTTTTTTCTTTTGGAATTTCATTCGAGAGCGAGTGAATTAATAATAAGTCCATCATAATTTTCTGTTGTGTGTGTGTGACATTTTTCATATTTAATTTTTTCGGTTTGTCAGTTAAGGTGGCGGCCATTTTTTTTTCTCTTCCAGCCAATTGATCTCAACGAATCACGTGACGGTTTTTCTCTTTCAGCCAATTGCTCTCAGCAAATCACGTGAGGTAAGGTTTTTTTCATAACTTCCGCCATCGCCGCCATGTTTTTTTGCCTTCCGCTCCATCACCGCCATGTTTTTTTGCGGGGACGTTTTTCTTCATAACTTCCGCCATTGCCGCCATGTTTTTTTGCCTTCCGCTCCATCGCTGCCATGTTTTTTTGCAGAAAAGACGTGCGCCACTTATGGTGAAACGTTTTGAACCCCCCACCTCCGAAACTCTTCGGCGAACACGTCATCTTCTTCAGCCCCAACCCTCCACCAACGGCAAGAACTCGATGGACGCGGCCATCGAGAGATACACCGTGTGGAGCAATACAAATACTGGGACACTCTTTGGTCCCAGTATTTGTATTGTCTATCTACTCATTTTCTTCACGATAATTGTGGTATGAACATCCAACAATCTGAGTCTAAAAGTAGGAATGAGGCCGATGCCAAAACATGATTTGTTGGCTTCAAGTATAAGTATTATTTCTAATAACGAAGAATCTAATGAGTAATCCAATCCTTCACAACAGGCACTTGTGTCCCTGATGAGTGTTGACTCTCGTCTGCATTGATTTCGATTTATTGGAAGGTGCAGGGAAACCAAAACTGAGTTGAATTAGTCTAAGATAAAGGTGGAGGTCTCAGTGGGACATGAAAATACACAACAAAAAATTGTTATTTTTGAATCGAGTACGTAAAATTTGTGTTTTTTAATGGCACATTTTGAGAAAAATTCTCTCGAATGTGCCATGAAAACATGAATTTTATACACGAATACAAACAACATTTTTTGTGCAACTGAATGTAAATTTATATCGTCTGAAATATATTGAAAATAAATACTTCCAATTCATCTTGACGTGGTTTTTCTTCCCGATAGGTTATCGCTTTTAAACGACTGTTGCCTTGAAATTATTATTGACTGTTTTCAATAGAATCGTTTTAAAAAAAATTTCCTGCCTGAAAAAAATAGGTTCAAAATAACTAATACTTCTCTTTTCCATACATGTTTTCCTTAATATTATCAATACTTGCAAAACAATTTCACAGCATCCAGTGGTGGCAACTGTGTTTGCTCGTAGTTGCTTATGTTGATTATGATACTGGTAGTGATACCCTATCAGATATATCTGAGAAAGCAAATGCAATAGTATCTAATATATGTTACCGGCCAAATCCTAGTTAGTATATATATCAAGAGGGGCGTAATAACCTACAAAACTACTATAAACCATATATATATATATATATATATATATATACATAAAAAAGTACTTCTACAAACATAATAAAAAAAACTTATCTATTAGTTAAGAACATATGAATTATAGGTTGGTTTTTGAATACCTTTCAACACATTTATTACAAAAATTGAAATAAAAATGGATGACTATTTGAGATATTTCAGATATGAGCAAATAGACACAAATATTATAGAGGGTCCCGCAGACTATAATAGGATTATTGAAGGATACAATGAAAATCGTGGAATTTCAGTTTTCCAAATGAATATAAAAAGTGTAAACAAGAACTTAGACGAACTCAAGTTATTATTACATCAGGTAAATCAAAGTTTCGACCTAATTGTCCTCACCGAAACTCGCCAGTTAATTGATACAACATTGTATACCCTGCCCGGATACAAAATAATGAGAGTAAATTCAATCAGTGTGATGGAGTTATATTTTATATATGAAAAAAAAATAATAAAATTTGATCATGTGAATATAATCGAGGTATTTATAGACCTGGACCGACACCCGAAAAAAATTTTATAGAAAACTTATCAAATTATTTAAAAGCCAGTAGAAAAGTCGATTTTCACATTATCACAGGCGATATAAATATAAATAGCCTCAATAATGAATGTAACCATGCACATGATTATTTGAATATGCTAAACGGAGAAGGATTCTCGAGCTTTATAAACAAATATACGCGAGTCGTGAATAATGAAAAATCCTGCATAGACCACATATTCATCAAATCGAAACAACTAGATGCTTTATTTATTCCTTCCATAATTCAAACGAACATCACAGATCATTTCTCTATAGCTAACTCTATCATCTTACCCGATGAAAAAAAAAAACATTGTCAACAAATAAAACAAAACAGTTTTTAATAAAAAACAGTTCAAGGTAAATATACGAAAAAAAAATGGACCGATATATATAATACTGTAGATATTGATGTATGTTTAACACTATTTATAAATGAATTGATAGGATACATTGAAAATTTTATCAACAAAATTAAATAAAAAATATTCGATTACTGAATCCATTAATGAAAAGAATCGGCTATATGAAATAATGAAAAATGATAACACAGAAACAAATAAAATAATCTCCAGGAGATATAGAAATCACTTGAACAACTTAATAACAATAACCAAAAAAAGACATCATAATGAAAAAATTGAAAACAACAAAAATGTTAACAAAAACCTCTGGAAATGTATCAAAGAAATTACTAATACTCAAGAACAAAACCATATCATTGAAGAAATAAAAATTGGGAATGAAAACATCATTAATGACAAAAAATTTATAGCAAATGCTTTCTGTGAATACTACTCTACAATTGGAAAGAGAGAGGCTGAACAGATTAAATACTATAAAAAAATCGAAATTAAACAGAAAAAAGTTACTCAAACAATATATTTAGCAAATACGGATTATGAAGAAATATCAGGGGTAATACAAAACTTTAAAAATAAAAAAAACGGGATTAGACAACATATCAACAGTTTTAACGTTCCTATTAAATAAGTCCATTAACGAAGGCAAATTTCCAGAACCATTGAAACACTCTGTAATAACACCAATTTTCAAAAAAGGTGATAAACTGGAAATTAGCAACTATCGCCCAATTTCTATAATCTCTACTATAAGTAAGATATTCGAAAAAATCATGCAGAAAAGAATTGTATCGTTTCTGAATAAATTTCATATATTATCAAACCGACAATATGGCTTCTTACAATTGCTACAGGTGCTACAGATGCTATTTCCAAACTGACGGGAATGATCAATGCTTCGATCGCTAAAAAGAAAAAACCATCAATATGTGTCCTCGTATGGACTTAGCAAAAGCATTCGACACAGTGGACCACAAACAACTTCTACAAAAAATAGAAAATATAGGAATCAGTGGAGTCGCATACAACCTTTTAGAAAGCTACCTTCGTGACCGAAAACAGTATGTATGATAACGTACGGTATCCCTCAAGGAACAATATTAGGCCCAATTCTATTTAACATATATTTGAATGAACTGTTTGATCAAGAACTGAAGGGAGAAGTTATAAGCTTTGCAGATGACACAGCAGTTTTCTACCAAGAGAGTAACTGGACATCACTGAAAAATACCGTCGAGAATGACTTCAAGAAAATATCTGATTTTTTCAACTATAAATCTTTAAAGATTAATTACGAAAATACTGTCTATGTACCTTTCACATCTTACAACAATAACTTACCATTATTTAAAGAAATTGATATCAATAACGATACACAAAAACCAACGTAAATAAAATCTGTGCTTAAAATCAAATACTTAGGCATATATATCGACAGCTATTTGAAATGGGACGAGCACATAAATTATGTCATTAAAAAGTTGAGATATATAGCATATAAATTCAAAATTCTATCGAATCTTCTCAATATAAAATATCTAAAAATGTTGTACTATGCATTGGTGGAATCTCACCTTACTTAAGGACTTATCGGAAATATCTTTGATGGAAAAAGTTCAAAATATCCAAAAATACGTACCTAATACAGAAAATGTTCAATAAGCCTAGGATATACCCTTGAGAAGCATTATATCGCGAATCGCGAATATATAACATGTGTCAGTTATATTCTAAAATATTACTCCTTAAGCAATACAAAGATAAAAAAGACCTCAAGCTTATCAGTGACCAGCTTTATACTAGATCCAGAATAAATACTGTTACCGTGCCTCGAGCTGAAAAAGCTATAGGTCAAAAATGTTTCACCTATTTAGGTCCGAAACTGTTCAATGATCTACCATTTACCATAAAAAATGTGAACTGTTATAAGTTGTTCAAAATTAAGCATTGGATTTCTGAAATTCCCCTAACCAAACTTCACAATTTCATGTTCAATAATAATGTTTGTTATAGTCTGAAATTTTAGGTGTAAGTGTAACATTGATCTATTAGAAAAATTTATTATTTTACAACTATTTTATTAACACTTATTTTATCCTTTCACATTTTATGACTCATATAATGAAAATTGTTTTAAATTTGAAGTTCTAGCTACTAAATGAATAAACAATACCCCCATGCTCAGGATATCCTTTTGCGGGTGTATTATGTCATTTATTAATGCAGAAAATGTGCAGATGTCTAAGATAACTTTATCCAAACATAATGACACTTTTTATTATATTATATTCATTACAAATCATACCATATTTTCCAGGTCGTCATATATATTTTATCTGATCATTTTTCTATTGCTGTTATTAATGTGCATTGTTTCTATTGAATTGAAATGAATATTCATCAGCCTACAACCCCGCGCGGATTAATCGCCTTGGGATTGGCAATGTATATTTATTTCATATATGTAAGCGTTTTATCTGTTATGTATTCAAATTTTATACTGGATGAATAAACCTACTATACTATTCTATATGAGAAAACATGACCAATTTCGTAAATGGTACGACAAGAAACATGCAAAAAAGGTTTCTGAAAATGTTCTTATATGCTATTTTGAGGAAAAATCAAAAGTTATAAAACCTCCTACGTTATGGAGTGTCTACTCAATGTTGAAAAGTACATTGAATGCCAAGAAAAATATTGATATAAGGAAGTTTTCAAAATTGGTCCCGCTCATTAAGAACAAACGCGTCGGATACCGAGGAAAGAAGTCTAAAGTTTTATCAAGGGATGATAGCAATAAATGTGTTCAAGATACTGATGACGAAACAAATTTACTTTATAATAATCATTATTTTGTAAGATTAGTGGTAATTTTACTATTTTTTATTTGTAGGTTGTACTAATTTTGGGTATCAGCGGTGCTTGTCGCCGTGAAGAATTATTACATATAACTATTGATGCCATTGAAGATGCTGGATCTATATGTTGAAATACCAAATACGAAGACCCATTGCGCAAGAACGTTTACTGTTTCAAATTCTGATTATATTGAGATATACCACAAGTATAGAGCACTACGGCTTCCTCAAACAAATAGTAACAGATTAATTTTGAAATATTCGAGAGGAAAATGTATTAACCAACATGTGGGAATAAATAAACGAGGAATTCCGAGCTTGATTGCATAATGGCTTGGAAAAGACATGTACAAGAGCTACACAGGCCATGCACTGTTTCATTAGAAGCTCTGTAACTCTTCTAGCCAATGCAGGGGGCAACATTACATCCATAAAACGTTACGGTGGCTGGGAATCTGCCTGCGTAGCAGAAGCATAAGAGGATAGTTTGAATAACAAATTTGAGATTTCTAACAAAATATTGAAGTATCCATCTTCTTCCAAACAAATTAAAATATCTGACGTTTCTGATCAGCAGCAACATGGAACATCTTCGGGAATTTATGTTGGAAATAATTGTTCAAACTTTACTGTCAATTATAATTCCAATAATTGAAATTGTTTAATGATGAACACTCAATTAATAATTGACTCTGTTGAAAATAAATCCTGCAAAAAGTAAAAAGGCTTTTTTTCACGGTGAAAAACACTAAATATTAAAGCATTAGTAGAGATGCTGAAATTTGATTTTTTTTTATTATATATTGTACAAAATATGATATAATCATAATTAAATACGTGAAAGACAGGCTATCAGAACAATAAAGACTTCACTTTGGTTAAACCTGCGAGGATATCAAATGCGTTGCCAGAATTATAAAATATAAAAATGAATAAGAGGAATTAATAAATGAAGTTACAGACAGATCAAATATATCTGAAGAGTAGATCTAGTTATCTAGATCTTAACTAACTCAAAAATAGTTGGGAAAAGAGTTCAAAATTGAATTATTCTACAGAAAAGTCAAAGAAGAGAAAAGTGGATGACTTGTTTGAGAAGACCTCAAAAACTTACAAAACTCCCACAAAGATTGAAAGAGAGGACGAGTTGGATCAAATTTTAACAGTAATAAAAGAAGAAGTTAGACAAATTAAGGAATTACAAACGCTGTTTAATGAAGAACTTCTGAAATTAAAACTCGAGAGGGAAGTGTTGAATAAAGAAAATTAAGAAATCGAAAGAGAAAATACACAAATAAAAACCGAATCACAGGAAATGAGATAAACAGTGGAAACTATAGATAAGAAAAGAAGAAAAAACAATGTGATGATCAATGGATTAACAGTCAACAACAATGAACCGGTAGCACTGATAGAAGAGTTAAAAGAATTTTTAAATGAACAATTAAAAGTGATTATTGTATCTGAAACAGTTACAGAAAAGAAGATGACGAAGAAAAAATCTTGGATAATAAAACAAAGTTGAAAGATATGAAAGGAGAAAGAGCAAATAATTTTCAGAAAAACTTGGAAATTTGGAATGCAGTTCGTGAAGAATTTGGAATGAAAGAACAAAAAATAAATAAAATTATACTCCTATAGGGAAGGAACAAAAAGAGATTAATGTACAAATAAACGGGGTTGAAATCAAACAAGTTGAAATATTTAAATATTTGGTGGTGGAAATAGAAGACAAAATGAAAATCAACAATATGGGGTAGAAAAAACAATAAACTTGTACTATACAAGAAATATCAAAGAAAACAAAGTAGTATTTCTAGCACAAGACAAGTTGAACAAGGATCAGTGTTAGGGCCTCGACTTTCTTCAATCTGTAATAACGATCTGCCAACATTTGTAGATAGGTACGGCAGATGTGTTTATGTATGCCGATAACTGAAAATTTTATATCCTGGATGGGTCGCTCAAAGACATCTCCAGAGTATTCCAACTCAAATGATTTTACTATGATTAAGAACAAGACGAAAGATATAATCTTCCTAAATAATCGAGTATGTTTGATGATGATGTGGTGGTGAAAGCCCTAGGTTTCGATATAGATGCAGAGCTCAACTGGAAAGTACATATAAATGAATAAAAAAAAAATAACTGGTTGGGAGCAACTGTGGAATCTCAAAAATATTAGACCTCGAGTTACTTGAAATTGTGTAAAAAGGCACGGTTCATTGTCATCTAACTTACGGGGTACTATTCTGAATCAAGAGCATGAAAATTCATGTAATCTCAAAAATTTCCAGTAATAATCCAAGCTCTAGGGAGATTACAAGTGAGTATCTTCGAAAGCCACTTCCGCTAATTCATTTTATCGTAATCCTCCTGATATTTTCACCATTAAAACTATCTATTATGAGCACTATCATGAATAAAACCTCAAATTAGGCTATTCTTTATTTTTAATTTCCTTCTGCGGTAGATAATTTGCATCATTGAGTATCTTCTTCAAGGAATAAATCAGTTCATAGTGCGTTAAAACACTTTTGCTTTTTTTTCTTGATAACCAACAACTGACGTCATCTGAAATTTTTCCTTAGTCACTTACCCATGCTCAAGGTTTCTTTTTTGGGTTTTCCCCTGTTTAGTATTTTTCCTTTAGTATACCTATATCTTGCCCTTTTCATATCAAGAAATCTACATTCAAGGGTAATATAACAAGACCTTGATAAATAGTCGACTATTTTTATTGCATCTACGTAAATTTCGACTGTTTTATAATAATTTATCAAGATATTTTGGCATTGATAATCTGATTATTAATGCCAAAATAGTCGAGTAAAATTAATAAATACAAGAGAAATTTAACAGCAATGAAATAATCGACAATTAATCAAGGTCGTGTTATATTTATGGAGATTATTCCTTGAATCCAATTCTTTAAATCAGTCATATGAATGACACTGTATTGTCAGGGATTGTAGCCTCGATTACCCTATCTATCTCTTCGTTTTTGGTTTCTCCAAACCGATTCATTTTCAAATACGCATTGATTCTTCTGACGTTTAAGATGTATTTATTTAGAGTATACTGTCAGATGCACAGGTTCCTTGATGAGCACGTAAAGGTTGGAACAAATTCGTTAAAAGCTTGATATGACATTTAGGGAAAAAAATCTCTGACACGTCGATTTTCTTTTTCATTTGATGTATTTATATTTTTGATGACGTCATCACTGTTCGAGTTATGACGTCACTATTTTTTTTTTTCAAATGGCAATACCCTATTTTGATAATACCTTCAGAAAGAACGTATTTTTCTATGTATGGATGTCATATTTTTTTCATGTTACGTAGCCGTATGTCCTAGAAATGAAAGATATTTCTTTCTAATAATGCAATTTGGAAAACTACAAACTATTAAATTTATTGCTCGAATTGCAAACCATTTGCCTTTTGGCAATATGCAAGGCGATGTTCAAACTCTTGAAAAACAGTTTAAATTCTCGTCTGCCAATCCATTTATTGGGTCGAGGTATTCACGTAAATGTGGATAATGTGGTAGCGCTCCATCTTGCTGATGTTGGTACAGAGCTGATGAAAATATTTTTTAAAACTTATTTACAGTCAGTGTTGCCGTCGGAACGAACAAAATTAAAAGCATGTGTATTTTAGTATCATGAATTAATTTCTGAAAATATTTTTATGTAACATAAAAAAATATGTGACATCCATACACAGAAAAATGCGATATTATTGAAGGTATAATCAAAATGAGGTATTGTCGTTTAAAAAAATCATAATGACGTCATACCTCGAACGATGATGACGTCATCAAAAATATGAGTAGACCAAAAAATACGCAACTGAAAAAGAAAATCGACGTGACCGAGCTTTTTTCCCCCAATGGCCATATCAAGCTTTTAGCGAATTTATTCCAACCTTTACGTGCTCACTGTATAGGTAGGGTGACTTCGCCGGTAGTCGGACAGTTTTGGCAAATTTGCACTTCATAATTTTGAGTAATTTATATTCTTAGTTGTACAAAAATCGCACTGGAAGTGACGTATCGATCAAACTTTCAATAATAAACCAAAATTTTTTAATTTTCTGTTCAGATTTTGAATTATTTCAGAAAAATATTAATACAGAAAAATGTAATTTTTGCTAGTAGTCGGACAAGTAATTCCAGTGGTCGTTCGCAAAGTTGCCGGTTGTCGGACAGTGCTTTAATCGGTGATTTGCCAGAAGCGTATTAACAATATTTCGAGCCTAGCCATAAATAATAAAAATATTAATACTCCCCTCATAAGCACTAATTGAGTTCATGTACTCAAAGGCTGAGCCTGTGTGGGTAAAGGTCCGCGATTATTATTATTTGCCGTGGTGCTCCGGGAAGACTTACTGATTATGCAATGGACAATTTCATACGTAACTTTGCGGTGGCAACAATTGTACAAGAAAGATTGATTATTTTTCATGAGACTATATTTCTTAGGTTAAATAAATAAATGTAAAAAATAAAATATTCTTCTTTTCTTTTCTTTGGTAATAAAATCTTTGAGAAATAAAAATAAAAATAAATTTGCTCTCAATCATCAAAGTAATCACATATGAAATCCTTTTCGGCAACTTCTTCATAGGTCAGCCCTACAAGTTTTGTGCACCCTAAATGAAACCACCTGGGGCACAGGTCACATCCGACGTTCTTTTCTGCTTCCTCTTCAGTTTCACTTTCAAGTTCTTCCTCACAGATTCCACATTTCTGTTTGACATTTTGTTCCTTAGAAACTATCAGTACCTTCGACTTTGTCTTCACAACACATTTCCCCTCTATCTATTTCGCAAATTCTAATTTTTTATTTTTTCTGGCGTTTTCCTTATCCTCTTTCTCTTTAGCTTTGTCATTATAATGCTTTCTCCATGCATCTGAAGAAATTGCACTTGGGAACTTTTCTCTTTTATTTCTGTTTGGCTTCTTCTCTAGTGGTCGTGGATACACCAAATGTTTTCCAAACGAGCTGATATTATTGATAGAATCTTGAGACCGAATTGGTGTTCTGATGGTTACAAGATTGTCATTGTCATCTCTTAGAAAATCATTTGAAAATTCTTCGACGTCATAACTACTGTAAGCATCTTTAAAATTACACGGGGTTGTTTCACATTCTAGGGCATGAGGAACTGTGGTCGTACCTTGCAATATAATTGGTTCTTCACTGGATGATCGTTCTATTCTTTCGTCACCTACCAGGTTTTCTGAAAATGTGGTGGAATTTTCATTCAACAAAACATTTTGCAACACTACAACGGACGATGTCATAGGAACTGAATCTGTAGCAGAATTAGCGGTAACTAATCCATGAATATCTTCGGCGATATCATCTGATATAACAAATTCCATTTTATCCAGGTCTTCCTGAGAGAAAACGGATACATCCAATTGAGGTTGGTTCACTTGAAGAGATCTAACTGTCTCTAGTATTGAGCCTACTTCAATTCCTCTTTCGGCCAGATTTGTCCTCAATTTTAGTAAAACTTTTTCTGTACTTCTAATGTCTTCCACGGTGACTTCTATATCTCGTGCAGTATTATTAATTTCTTCCAATCTGTTTTGAACACATTTGGAGAAGTCTACGGCATTCGGGTTGAAAGGGAAAATTCCACATGCTTTGAAACCGTTTCGAATATTATTTGGAATATTGGGATGTTGAAGCACTGTTTTGAATATAGGACAGAAATCAGCTTTTGTCACAACTTTGTTAATATTTTCTGCCTGCCAGTTACTTACTGCTTGCCGTTAGTGTTCCTTCAATGGCTTAAAAACCGACACATCAGCAGGTTGTAACAGATGCGTGGCATTGGGAGGTAAAGCATAAAGGATGATCCCATTTTTGTCACAAAATAGGCTTAACTCCAATGACATATGAGACCTGTGACCATCAACCAAAAATAACACAGGTCTCAGAATGGCTTCTCTATTCAGCCAGTCAGTCAGACCATTCGCTACGTATTCAAAAAATACGTCAGACCTCATCCAACCCGAGTCGGATTTACCCAAAATCCAGTCCCACACAGCACACGACATCCAATGGATGTCCGTTTTACGTCCAGCTCTAGTCCTAACGTCCATGGATGTTTAATGGATATCCATTGTACGTACATATGATGTACAAAAAAAAAATTATTTTTGAAACATATGATTAATTATCCTGTTTATGCTATTTTGTCTTCATCCCTAATGGAAATGTAATACTTAGATAAAACGCACTTTGTCAGACTATATCTGGACATTGAGAGGACATTAAGTGGACATTACTTGAAAGTCCAGTCGTAAACATCCATTGTACGTCCAATCGTGAACATCAATTGGACGTTCAATTCATGTAAATGCATTAAATAGTTATGGATTTTGAATATTGGTAATTCTAGATTCTTTGGTGTAATAAAATAATGATCGATGACACAGAACCAAAATACCGATTGGTGACGATAAAAGAATAATCAGCTGAAGCAGAAGAAGAATATGTGAGGTTAGATATGACTGCAGTGTTGTGTTTTGTGTTTCAGTTCAGTTCAGGCTAATATACAATGGTAATGCATGGTATGTGTAAAAAATTGACACCAAGTGCTTCTTCCCTTTCAATTATTGTTTCACCGTATTTTAGTGATAACTCCAGTAAGAAGATTTTATAATTATTTATTCAATGACAAATAATGTTTATATGGGAAATTATATAATTTTTACTTTTATAGTATCTACCTAAGTACTGCTAATTATTTGCAGAACACCTTGGATGTCAAAAAAATATCCACAGTGGTTGTTATTTTGATATATTCTGTACATCCATTTCACCAAATATGGACATACAATGGACGCCCAAAATACGTACAATGTACATCCATTGTACGTTTTCTGGACTTTAATTGTACGTCCATAGTGGTGTCCTGGACGTCCATTGAACGTTCATTGGATGTCCATTGTACTAATTCTAGACATCCACTGGATGTCTTGAACTTCCATATTGAACGTACATTGTTCATCCATTGTACGCACATGTGCTGTGTGGGGTGGGGAGGCATACTTTCTACGATTGCTTTCGGTGGTTTAACATAGGGAAAAACTACAACGGGTGGGCAAAGTCTTCCATCTGCTGTCATAGTAACCAGAACTGTGATGTTCTCTTTTTCTTTCCCACTTTTGACCATATACAAATTGTGTCCTCTCAAGCCTGGTACTTTTCCAGTTTTCGGGCAAAGGCTAAAACCACTTTCATCTCCGTTCAAGATTCGGGATGGATCATCCAGAATGTCCTGAGCATTCGATTCCTTAAGAAACGTCTCCAACTCCCGGAACCATGATCTTATATATTCTTCAGTACAGTGCGCCCTGTATTTTTCAAGGGACTCTGCGTTTTTCAGAACCAATTCCGGGTGCCTCTTGAGAAAACTAGAATACCATTTCTGACCTGGTCGGCCATATTTAAAGGGTGTTTTCAGTTTCTCTGCAATCACAATTTTTTGTACTGAAGTGAGAAGTTCTTGTTTATTGAGAGGAAACCCACATTTTGCTAGTTCTGAACACCAATTAAACATCTTCTTCTCATTTTCAATGGACAAAATTGGATCGGGGCCCATTCGTTTGCAACTTTCAGGAACTTTTCCTTTAATGCGGTCCTGAACAGTCGATTTTGGAACTCCGTAAATTCTGCAAGTTTCTCGCAATTTGGCACCATTTTTTACAGCTTGGATGGCTTGAATCAAGCTTTCTTCTCCATATTGATGAAATTTCTTTTTTCCTTTATCACTCATGGTCTGAAATGAAAAATTTATGCTTTTATATTGGACGAAAAACATAATAAAAAGTGTAGTGTCCGACCTCTAGCATACTATAGAACTATGGTATTATCCAGAAGTCGGACAAAATATATTTGATATTTATCATGACAAAAACCTTCCTACTTGTGTCCGTCTATTGGCTACGATTGGAAACATATTTACATAATCAAAATGATAGATAGGGATGGGCTATTGGACCTTTAAAGAGTTAGAAAAACATGAAAGAGTGAAAAGAATTAATTTTCCAGTAATCGGACAGTCGTCCGACCACTAGCATTTTCATTTGATTAGATATCCAGTTAGCGGCCACCTAATTATGACTTAAAAATATTGAAAAAACTGCAGTTATAAATAATTATATGGTAAGTTCAGAGTATTTGTAACATATTTAATATTTATTTAAATTCATAAATTGTAAAATAATAAATTTTGCTCACCTTTGAAATATACTCTGCCCATCTATCATACACGACAATAAACCACTGCGTTCACACCACTAAATTGGCGCGCTTTAAACATTTCAGTGGTAGCAACAGCCAAATTCAAAATTACCTAGAATAGTGTAGGAACATTGACTCTGCAGATTCCTTTTTATTTAGGGAAATTTGATTTGTTTTTAACAAGTTAATTCAAATTATCTGTGATTTGTCCGACCACCGGTAATGTCCGGCTTACTGGCGCATCCACCCTATATCATGCTGAATAGTCGGTGACTATTGTGTACCATGCACATAGTCGCTAATAGAGCGTGTTGATTGGTACTGCCAAATAGAAAACAAACGTTTGATTGGTTGATATGACTGATGTTTAATAGACGAAAGAAATAATCATTAATATTAACAAAAAAAACTGTTATTCTTGAGACAACTGACAAAATAATTCATGTTGAATAGAATAGTTTCATGAATATTTTGCGAGATATCATCTGCAAGTTTCTACTCTTCAATTATTTTTTTGATTCGGAGCATTATAAAAGAAAGTTATAGGTAAAAATCACAAATTATTGATAGGTATACTTTCGACATACCTATTATACCCATATTGTTTGAGCCATGAAATTACCCTATTCTGCTACTGCAGATTGCTCTTTGGAAAAACATTTTGTTCGCGCGATTTACATATCAGATAAAAAATAACAGTATTCTATTCCTCCTGCCCTCTAGAAGCGTAGTGTGGAAATTAATGAATTGGATGAAAGGTTTCCAGCCAAGTTATTGGAGCAAAGCATCTTGAAAGGAAATTGATTGAGCTACTGTCCAATAGAGGGAAGCACAATATTAAGATTCAGATCAGCTAACCGGTGACAATTTTTCCATAAGGCGTCTGTTCTTTTGATAATGACCTAGGAGTGAAAATATTTGTCGTTGAGATAATTTCAACTAAACTAAAACTAAAAAAATTAAAATTAGGAATTGGAATAGTTATTTTCCTACGACCACATAGGAAAATAACGTACAGGAAAGAGGCTCATATCCACACACATGCAGAAAGTCACTTTCCGCTCATGTGTGGAAAGTAAATCGCACGCGTGTGGATACGCTGTCAATTGCGTACTTTCCGTTTAGATTTGCCTAGTTCAATGTCCGTCGTGGTATTAGCCAGGGAAGTAGTTGTTTTCTGACCGATGTTTGCCTCATTTTTTCATTTGATGGAAACGCACGGAGAGAAAGGGTACTTCGACTTTGTCGATTTTATTCGTTCCATTATTCTTTTCTTATAGTATGTATGTAAAGGCCTTAAGTTTCGTAATATTGAATTTGTTGGACTGGAAGATTACTGCCTCATGGTCAAAGATACCTGCAGGAGTGGTACAACAACTAGAAGGAATATTATCAAAATGAAAAATTGATTGTATAATAATGGTAATTATGTCACCCGACGGACCTGAGGAGTATTTACTGGGGTTAATGATACACCAGCGTGCCCGTGCCATCCGGGTGTGTCAAGACTCCGAAGATACAGCCTCACTAAAAAAAATATTTATTTTTGAAGAATGTGACATGAAAAAACTTACCTATTTGCAAAAATCGCAAATATATTCGGCGCGTTCTGTGTCCGAACAAGGTTTTGGTTGGGATTTCGATTTACCCTTGATCAAAGTTTTGCCAAACACATTCCGTTTTCTTTTGTCACTACTATATTCAATTTTTTCAATAGAAATTTCCGAGTCCTTTTGTACGGAGAAGACGTTATAATTTCAGACTTAGAAGACTTTTTTCCACGATTAGTTACTTTCTTTCGTATGGAAGGTGCTGATGGGGAAATCGCAAAAGGCGACACAAACGTGAGTGATTTTGACGGACCAGAAGTAGGGTCAGGGAAACTCTTGGAACATCCAGGTTGTGTATTCATATTGTTGGAAAATGGAGGAGTATCCGGGTTGGGGATCATTATTAACACAATTTGGGTTAGTAGATTTAGGATTTTCGTTATTTTTAGTTGCTGGACTTGACAGGGGAGGGACTTTGAGCTTGAGACGTATTGCTAGTGGTGGATATTTCTTTAGAATTGCTGCATCTTTTAACTGCTTCAGCTCGCACAATAATAAAATCAGCATCTCAAAAAAAAAATCTGTTGAAGGGATGAATTCCTGTTAGTCGAAAACCGTTGATCGCACTTTGTACGGTCTGTGATTTTAAGAATGCCTTTCCCAATAACTCAGCTATTTCAAAAACTGAAACACGACGCTGATTAATACGAATCCAATTTCTTATTTCTTCGCTATAGTAGACCTTAAACGGACCCATAAAACTTTTATCTAAGGGCTGTAATTTATGCGTGGAATGTAGGGGTAGTGACACTATTGAAACGTGATTCTTCCTGGCTGAGCTAATAACTCAAGATGAAGTAGGGTTACATATAATCCATAAAAACGGTAAAATATAAATCTGAAATAGTCTATGATTTGAAACTATCAAACCAACAAAGTTCAGTAACGATATGGAAAATGGAAATGAATTGAAAAATAACTTTGTAGAACCAAAACATTACAATAACCAATTTTCATCAAAACCGAAATCTCCCAGAATGCAAAATGATCACACCAGACATTTGAAGAACCAAAATTTGATGAACTCAAATATTACAAGACTGTATATCTGTAATAACATAAAATGAGAATAAACGAAAATGTGCAGACGGATATTCAATCCAACCATCAAATTACGAAATCAATATCTTGTAAAAATGATAAAATATAATAATAGAATATTATAAGTCTGCAAAGCGTAACATTCGAAAGTGAAAGGAATGAAAATCTCGAATCAGTATATCACAAGACTTAAAATTGGCATATTCAATAATAATGCTAAGAATAAATGCTAATACCGAAAAGTAAAGAACCGAAAATTTTCAGAAATTGGAGAGAGTACCTATAGCGTAGAGGAACGCCGGTTGATCTATTCTCTCAGAGATGGCGTAGCGTGCGGTCAATATACTTAAATAAATGACCTCATTAAATTCCTCATCATTTCTATCTCACCATATATTACCGAGATATAATAATAATAATAATAATAATACTCCTTCATAAACACTCATAGAGTGTACCCGAAGGCATAGCCTGTGCCGGTAGAGGACGGCTATTATTATTATTTCCGCTGGCGCTCCGGGACGACTTTTGGTGGCGTATTCACTTCTCAACTGTAGAAAAATCCGGAAAACCTACAGCACCACTCCTGGTGGTCGGCGCGAACTCCAAGCAAGCACCAATGAAGGCTCACATTAAATTTCATCACCAGTATCAGGTATCACGAAAAAAAAATTATTCCGCACCCAATTATTTTGTGGATTGACACGATAGGCCACAAACATTCTCTTTCTCGAGTAGGTATTAGGTAGTATTTTGCCGATATATCTAAAGTTGATCGTAGCATGATGAGATTAATTCTCCAGTTCATTGGTTTTACTTATTAACGGTTTCCTCATTTATTGTTATTACGAAAGAAATTCTGCTATTCTTTGGCCCACCGCTAAAAGCAGTACTCACATTTCTTAAAGTGTCACATGTTTAAAAAAATATTGTTAAAAATTCATAATTTACCGTCGGCGGCAACTGTTACTAGATGCTTCAAAGCTCCCAAGAAAATAATGTAACTTCACTTTCTCTGTCTTGATTTTCATATATGGTGAATTATTTTAATACTTTTTGTGTGCAGCCAGATGGGCCAAGCATCTCCCATTGACCGAGTGTATCTTTCCTGAAAATCATATGCATTGATTAGGACATTTTATAATGATAATATCAGACATGTACCTAATACTAACCAAGCATTTTTCGATTCAGACATCATTTTCATATTTAGGATTGTATTGGATATTTGGATAGTTATCGTTAAAAAATGCAACAATCCTTTGTTCATGCATCGTAATAATCTAATCAGATATTGACAATGTTTATTTTCATTATCAACTATCATCACACGATTGGTAATAATTTCGGGATTATAAATTATGAACCATTGGGTGAGTACACACAAATGTGCATGAACAGTAATCATGAACAGACCCACATCAGTGTTTAAGAACTTTTGTGAGAAATACCCTAATGTTGTTATTGAAAATTCCATTCATTCCTCTTGGTTTTCACTACTTAACGAAGTTTTCGCTAAAACCTGACAGAGTTAGCTGAGCTGAATGATTATTTGAAGCATCATCAGGAACCGATAAATCCAGCGAGAAATCATATATGGACTTTCACGAGGTATTGCATCCCAAGCCAAGTTAAAGTGGTGATAATGGGACAGGACCCATATGCTGGTGAATATTTGAGAAATGTCATGGGCTTCAGCGTGAATAGACCTAATAATTACATTCCCCCATCGCTGGAGGGAATTCTGAATGAAGTCCATAGAGATATACACAACTCAACGTACGCATCTACTTTGAGGGGCTACCCACCACAACACGGATGTTTGGAGCATTGGGCCAAACAAGGTGTTCTTCTTCTGGATTATGCACTCACTGTGAAGCAAATGGAACCCGGATCACACTTAGGACGAGGCTGGGAGCAGATAGTTGGTTCGATCCTCATAAAATTACAAACTTACCACCAAAATCACGATGGAGTTTTGGTTTTTATGTTATGGGGAAATTGTGCTAGAGACATGGAAAGACATCTGAATCAACCAGGAAATAAATTGGTTCTCAAGGCACCTCATCCTGTAACCGAGGGTTTTGTTGGCTGTAGACATTTTTCCCAGGCCAATGATTTTTTTGTCAACGCAGGAAAAGATCCAATTGACTGGTCGTTAATTTAAAATTCGATGATGTGAGGTGTAATATATACAAAAATACATGAAATATTCAGTTTATCTAACGTTTCATTATCATAATACATATTTTCATCAAGTATCATAAGTGTTGATTCAAAGTAAGTAAATCGTTCTCAAAACGTCGTCTAACATCTGGAAAACTCCGAGGAAACATCTTGAATTGATAATTATTTTTTCTACTACCGTACGTTTTTAGTATTTTTTACGATTAAAATTTATTTCGGGATTTTCTAGTGGATGGACGTACGCAAAACATACATTTACCTTTTTCTGTCAAACTTGGCAACGTCGCGTCGTATTAATTCCGACATCCAATGCTCTGATTGATGAGAGCTGTCATTCAAATAAAAGAATATTCAAAAATTTGCACTCCTTCTTGGTATCATGAGCTCCATTCAATCAATGAATTTTCATTATTCTTCCTTTATAGTTAATTAATTACCAGGTATTTGGATTGGCAAATGAGTGGAAAACTCCATGAATCGTCTTTTATTTGGGGGTATCGGTGAAGTGTTACCGCTGAAAAATTTCGATTGATATAGTAATTTTATGATGGTTTACACAAACTGTGCAAATTTAATTGAAATCGGGCTCAAGTCCATATTTGCAATTTTTAGCAGTTTTCTATTCGAAAAACCATACTCCTTCAAGATCCTTTGTTATATCTAAAGAAATAAGTAATGGAACATTTTTGAAGCTCTATAAGAAAGTATGCAAATTTACCTTCTACCACCACGCGCCGTTCTTTCTTTAATCAATTATAAAAAAGGCAAATGCTCTGTTTAGTGCGTAGTCGTAAACACGTTTGGTGAAATTCCTGCAGAGATCGCTACCTACCATAACGTTACATAGGTCAAAGTTTTAGACGATCCTCGCCAACGTTTCTAGCAGATTCAGGCGGAGGGATAACCAACATAAAGTGTCTTGTAGGCTGGAAGTCAACTGCTGTTATTGAAGATTAATTACTTGGAGGACACCGTAGAAGAGCGAAGAAAATCATCTCGAATGAAATTATTTCATGTAATAACAACTTGCATTTCAGTCTCTTAACAGCCAGTTAACACCAACTAACTAAGTACTGTGGACCGGATATTTTGATTCCTCTGCAGAATGCAACAAATTGTAATTTCAACATTAATATTAATTGTATTTTCAACATTAATATTAATTATTGTAATCAGTGGATTTTCATGGAAAGTTTTGTTAGATAAATGAAATAAATATTTTCAATGTGATTTTTGAATTTTTATGCTGTCGTAGAAAAAAAAATCTTTCCCACCCTTGACTGCTTGCCCGAATGGAAGTCGCGTGCGGGAAAGTATCAAGAATATTCTCTATTGTTTATAATTTTTTCATATATTTTCATTGCTGTACTGTACTGGGTAGAATAAGTCCTCTATATTCATCACAGTCACGCCTGCGCTCCTTCTCTGTTGATAAGGATCAATTCTTCAGACAATAAAGTATACAGGGTAATTCAATCGACCCCCACCATTGGGATCTCCTAAACTACAGGAGATACGCCGAAGCTTAAATGGGGGCAAACTTGCGTTTTTTGTGCTTGACAAAATGTTGTTTTGAAACTTGGAAAATTCCGAGTATTTCCGGAAATATCCGGAAAAAAACTGAAAGTCGGAATTTTAGTTTTTATTTTTTCCAGCTTTATTTGACAACATAGCTCGAAACCAAAAATACATTTTCATTGATACTTTTTTTCAGCTACACGCTTTCATGTTCAGATTTACTATACGACGTTTCGTCTCCTGGTATTTTTCAACTATTTTTTCTGGCATGGGCCATGTTGTTTTTTATACAGAAAAATTGTGATTCTTATTATGATTTCATTGATGTACAATTTGTTATGATTTGCTCTTCTGAAACCACGGATATTAAAGAAAAAACTTTGTGTGAAATAGTCATGAGTCGAAATATTTTTATTTGTCTGAACTCATCAAACATCATAAGTTGGCACAAATACTTCCGTCGAAATGTCCTCATTCTCAAATGAAGAAAAACGGGATATGTACAAACTTTATTATAAATTTGATAGGAATAGTTCGAAAACAGCACAAAATTTTGAATTATGTCCGGAAAGACAACTGCCAGATAGAATATTGTTCGGAATTTTGGACAAACACTTGGCTGAGTACGGTGCATTTCAAACACCAAGAATTAAGTATGGAACAAAATACTAGAAATTGTTCTTTCCATAATCGAGGAAGTATAATTATTTTTGGTAGGTACTTTTTTCGATAAGTGCAGATCCTTCCAAATCAACATCCAGTCTCGGTAGAAATGGATGTGTCACAGACGAGCATTTGGAGAGAATTCAAAAAAAAGTGGTTTGAAATGTTATAAGATGCATATTTCACAAAAATTACATCCAGGTGATCCTGAGAGAAGGATGGAATTTTGTAGCTGGCTCTCGAATAGGGAAGACCCTACAAACTTCTTGAAAAACATTATTTGGACCGACAAAAGTACTTTTCGAACCGTGGTGTTTTTAATAAAAGTAATGAGTACATTTGGAGTGAAAATAATCCACGACACTTCAGAGAAGTCAGACCCTTGTGGTCTGAATTGCAATTAGTTAAACTAATAAGTTTTGGTGTACACTGTACATACCAGTGATACTGACGTTTAATTTGATAAGATTTCTGCATTAAAAATGAATTGTAATTCAATAAATCATGATTTTTTATGAAAGACACCATAACAATGCATTTTGGATTGTTCAACTTTGGCGCCCTCTAGCGGCTGTCCCAATCATACGATCCTCTTATAACTTCTCAAAATTGTTTAGGGCCTAGAACCATACAAAATATCAAAAAGTTATCTGAGTTATTATGCTGAAAGCCATTTTCATAGGGTTTTGTGCACTGTCCTTTATAATAAAGTTTCATATCTCGTTTTTCTTCATTTGAGAATGAGGACATTTCGATTAAAGTATTCGTGCAAACTTATGATGTTTGATGAGTTCTGACAACTAGTGTTTATTAACAAAAATTTTCGATGGAGTCATGACCATCTCAGATGATGTTGTTTTATTTTGAATATCTGTAGTTTCAGAAGAGCAAATCATAACAAATTATACATCAATGAAATCAAAATGGGAATCATTATTTTTCTGTATAAAAAATAATTGATGAAAAAGTTGATGATGGTTGCCAGAAGACGAAACGTCGGATAGTAAATCTGAACATGAAAATGTGTAGCTGAAAAAGTATCAATGAAAATGTATTTTTGGTTTTGAGTTATGTTGTCAAATAATGCTAGAAAAAAATAAAAACAAAACTTTCCGATTCTCAGTTTTTTCCGGATGTTTCCGGAATACTCCGAACTTTCCAAGTTTGAAAACAGTATTTTGTTAAGCACAAAAAACCGCAACTTTGCCCCTATTTAAGCTTCGGCCTATCTCCTGTAATTTAGGAGATCCCAATAGTGGGGGTCGAATTTGAATTAACCTGTATATTGAATGATAGCTTGATTGAATAGTGTCCATTTTCTAATGAAAATTCAACTGATTTATATCTAACATCCCAAGTTTTGTGCCCAGCAGGAGTCCGACACCGTCCGGCCGAGCCAAAGAAAAGCAACGGAGGAGCGAGCAGGAAGAAAGCGCGCGTGATAAGTCTGCAAACCGGTCGAGTATGAGTAGCAGACGGCAAGCAAGCAACGGGCAGGCTCTCGGCGGATTGTCCGCCGAGTTCAGTAGTCCTTTGGCCTACGACGGAGGCGAACCTTGCACTTCGGCCTACCGCGATCAGTGCGCGAACTCCCGCTGCCCGACAGCATGCGGGACTTTGTCGCTCGACTCGTGTTGTCGACGGTGGTGTTCTTCTCGGCGGCGGCGGTTTCGGTCGCCGCCTCCGGCGTCCAGGACTCGCTGTCCCCCTGCGCCACCTTCGAGCAGGAGCGCTGCAGATGCTCGCAGGACCTCAAGGATTTCTATTGCAGGACGGCGGGATATGTGCACGTGCCGCACCAGTTGTCTGCCTCTCTAGTCAAGCTGTGAGTGTTCTTTGATGTTAGAGGTGTTCTAGAAATACTCGTTCCAACCTTGACGCCACCTTACGAGTGGAGCTCCACGAAAAAATACGCCATCGATCAAATTCAGATCGTTGCAATCGAGCCAAACTGTTGGTTCGACTGCAAAAGTGCGATCTCGTCATATTTGAGTGGAATACTTCGAAAAGTTCGTTCAAATAATGATCTGATATCCCACCTGCAACAGTAGGTGTTCCCCAAGGATCCTCACTAGGACCATTATTCTTTATTGCTTATATAAACGATTAATCTTTTAGTACCTCTACTGAAAAACCAGTTTATACGCCGACAATACAACTTCTCTTAACGCAAGTCTATCATAAGTGCTGTATTTTCTTTACTTTATGTCAATATAAGTTGGACAGAACATACCGATTTTGGTAAGACAAAGGCGAGGGGAACATCTACTTTAAATTTTTTAAAGAGTGGGACAAATTGGACACTTTTAAAGGGAAAGTCTGGTTTTCAAACTAGATGGATGAAATCTATGTCTGAGGGTCAGATGTTATGACAAACTTAATGGTGAAAACCGCATATCGATATCTATCATCGTTTCTGAGTTTCGGCATGTTTTTCGAAAATGTACATTTTCGAAAAGTTGCTGTAACTTTTATCCTGTCGAAAATTTCTTGCCTCTATGTTAACATTTCCGGAGCACTTATTTACGTAGAAACTCACAGTTTCAATAAAACTGATAACAATTTATACTATATTGACTACTAATAAATGAAACTCGGATAATACCAAGAATAATGATAAAGATCACACAATGAAATATATTTCTTCAGAAAAGGTGTTCAAAATCTCTACCAGCTTCTCCTACACACAGGCGACACCGTTTTTACCCTTTTTTGCCGAATAATCAGTTCAATAGGAGTGACAGAAGAAAATCTTTGCATTACTACCACTTTCAATTCATCTGTGGAATTGGTCGGTAATGACCTGGACGGCCAACGGTTGGGTCCTTGGTTGGCTATACAATTATTACCAAAATTTGCCGCCAAAAAGTTAGTGATAATTGCAGTGTTGTGAGGCGAAGCCCCGTCTTGTTGAAAATATACTTTTTTGAGCTCCTTTAGTGGCAATTCATCAACAAGGGGTTCAATACTTTGCCTTAAAATTTCTACATACCTCTAAGATGTGAGAGTGCCATTACGAGCAGATAATTCTACTCCCGAGAGCAGCTGCCCACACACTAAATCTCAATCTTCCTCGACTTGTCTGCTCCACAATAGAATGAGGATTTTGTTGTGCTCAAGTATAAGAATTATAGCGGTTGCAAATGCCGGCACTGGTCGTAAGCTTCGTCTGTCGAAACACAATTTAACGAAAAATTACGCTCTTGGTTACAATTTTTCAGGAACCACCGGCAAAAATCCATGCGGCGTTCAAAATCTCCTGGTCTGAGTTTATGAACTCTTCTGGTCCTGTATGGCTTGTATTTGTGCTTTCTCAAAATCCGCCTAACGTTAGTTCCTGGTAGACCTGTTGATATTTTCAAATTTCTCGATGACGTTTTGGGATTATTTTCAATAGCTCCTAAACGACTGTTTCTTCCAACTCCTTAGTCCTATTTAATTCATATGATATTGGGCTTTTTTTTTTCAAATTGACCACCATCAATTAGGTTGTGTCACAATCTTGCGAAAATGTCTTCAAAAAGTTGTCTTCTGTCTGGAAACCTCTCGTGATGAAAACTGCTTGCTGCTTCTGCATTTTCCCCGGTTTGTATAAAACAGACTACCATATCCCATTTTCCATAATTCTCATACTTCATTGCGAATGTGTTTGCAAATTGAATAGAATCCACGGATTAAAGAACGTCTTTACTACTTAAATAAAAATTTACAATCAAATCAAATTAAATCGAAATATACTTTATTGTCCGAAGAATGAATTCTTATTGACAAAGCTTTTATACATATAAAAATAAAGACTTGAAGAAATATAAAAATGGTAAGCGTAATGTGATTATAAAAACACGAGTCGTCAAAAGAAAGAAGAACAGGTTCATCATAGAATATCATCATAAAATATAATAGTATGATATAAAAGCATACCTATCATGGAAGAAAATAATCCTACATACATTGCACAATAATGATAAAATAATTAATAAACAATAACATAGGTATCAGATTTGCTCATGTGTAAAATAATACTACATGTAGTTAAAATTGGATTACGCGAAGAAGCGAATGTCATAAAAAGAGAAGAGAATGAGCGTACGAGTGTCTGAGATTAAGATAAGTTAGAGCAATTCCAATCTTTGTCTAGATACTCTTGAACACTGTATATTGTTCATTGATAAAACGATTTTTCACAGATCTCCTGAATGGAACTGGAGAGATAATTCTTCTGGTAGTAACTGGGATATGATTAAAAAGTATCTGGTGCGAGATTCAATCAAAGCATGATAAACTACTTTTGCAGTGGCCACAACCAGTTCACTAGACACTACCCGCACAGCATAACAACAAGAGGCTAGTTATTATCTCAATGTTCTCACATGACTTTCGAAGTTGAGCTTATCATCTAGATGAATACCAAGAAACTTGGTATTAATTTTTTGTTCAATGAACATGTCCGTACCTGCTTGAATCTCTGGAAGATTGCACTTGATCGATAAGAGGCTGGTTTTATTTATGTTAAACGAGAGCAAATTTGCGTCACACCACTCCTTCACAACGGAAATATCCTTGACAATTTTTGCGTGCAGGTTCTTTACTTCACTATCATGCCAGAGGACTGTTGTGTCGTCCGCAAAAATAGTAAATGTACCGTCAATCTTTAGATTAGCTATATCATTGAAATAAAGTAGAAACAAGATAGGCCCCAATACAGAACCCTGTGGTACGCCATGACTAATCGAACCAGTATTAGACAACGTATCTGCTCTCACAATTTGAAAACTCTCTCCCAGGTAGGATTCCATCCAGCTAAGGCTAAGATTTCTGAACCCATAGTGTTGGAGTTTTCGCAACAGGATTTGGTGGTTTACACAATCAAAAGCTTTTGAAAGGTCGCAAAATACCGCCGCGCAAACTCCCTTCTGATTCAGTTTGCAGTATAGTTCTCTCAGGAAGGAGAAGACAGCATCACCTGTGCTTTTACATGGCTGAAAGCCATATTGCTGAGGATTGAGAATGTTGTGGACATTGATAAAATCTATTAATCTAGTTTTTACTAGCTTTTCTATAATTTTTGTCAAGGTCGGAATAAGAGAAATCGGTCGAAAATTAGAGGGATCCGTTGTATTACCACCCTTATGAAGAGGGATCACAAGAGGGAGAAAGTTTGGATAGAATCCCTTTGCGAAAGAGTCATTAAAAGATGGGAATGTTCTCAAGAATATTTATTGAAATATTATCAATTCCGCAGGAGAATTTATTTTTAACTTGTTTAATTGTATCCATGAGCTCCGTCAGATTCGTTGCATACAGTACAAATGGTTCTGTGATATGGATTTCACTCAAATAATGTCAGTCTCTCAGCGATGGTGCAATAATATTCATTGAGAATGTTAGGATCCAAGGTAATATTGTTTGATCCAATATTTTTACCGCGAAGATCATTTACAATTCGCCAGGATTCCTTGGTTTTGATTTTACTTGCCGAAATTCGGCTATGATAATACATTCTTTTTGCAGCCTTAATGACATTTCTTTAAATTTTTCTATAATTGACGTAATATCGAGGGGCGAACCGCTGGTGAATTCTGGTATACAAAATCAAGAATTCCCGAGGAATTACCGATGAATTACGTGAATTACCATTGAATTACCGATGAATTACACGAATTACCGATGAATTACATGAATAACCGATGAATTACATGAATAACCGATGAATTACATGAAGTCCCGATGAAATACATATGAAATCCGTGAAGTACGAGGTGATTTACTAAAGAATTTTGTGAAGTCCATATTATACATAATTCAGATTTCTTATTATTCTCGATACTTTTCAATGGAACTGAGAAAACTCGATTGCTAAGAAATACGTTAACTATCTGGAGTGAGAATTATTAAGCCTATGCTAGTGGAAAAATTGCACCCACCTTGTACGTAAATCTCATTTAATTTTTGTAGTTTCCTAGAAAAATCAGATTGATGCCTGTCGCAAACCTAAGTAGTGATATCGACATGTTTAGAGTGGGGGACAACCTAGAATTACCGAACATTTTTGTCTGATTTTTCAAGAAGAATACAATAATTTAATGAAATTTTCAATGGCACCATTGTCCGACAAAATTAACGCTCCAAAGATGTCGATTTGGCTACAAAGAAAAACTCACCACTTTAAAGATTTTCTCTCTGCGACATCTTGTCCGACTCGTCACACTTTAACAGTATACAAAGTTAAACTTGCTGGTTATAACTTCCGATTTTGCACGAGGGCTCGCGTACTATTACTATAGTCGGAATTATATGAAATAATGCTTCCCGTGAACAAAATCATCTCGAGTACATAATTTCCCCTTACGAGTGGGTAAGAAGATAATTTATTATATTTTGTGAAGTTTTCTTTCGCCGGAATATGTCTAGTATCATCTTGATATAAAAAAAAATCATAATCGTTTGCTTTTCCGTACGAGTAGGATTTTGCGAGACAATTTCTTCCACCTGAAAGTCTGTGATATAATGTTTTCACTTTTAATTAAACGAGGTTTTTAATAATAAAGAAGAAGAAAAAGAAATAATTTTTCCCCGTGAAGCACAAAAACAACATTTTCATAAGGATACTGCGAAAGTGAAAGGCATGCACAAGTGTTGATGAAATGAAGAAATCAGTATTAGAGGCTGCTTTAAAAGATGCTCTTAAAATAACTGCTGACCTATATAGGTATGGTGGTAGAAAAGGATTCTTGATTGACAATGGAGTTATTTTCTGACAAACTATCGAAAGTAAGGAATAAAGAAGATATCGAATCGAATGAATGTTCTGATGACATCGAGGAAATTTGTATTGATAAAGGGTTAGCAAACACTCAGAATGCTGACGATCATCCATAATAGATACATTAAAACTGAAAGATTTTACCAATAGCAAAACTTTAACAATTTCAAAAAATAGTATATTTGCCGAAG
This sequence comes from Chrysolina americana, assembly GCA_958502065.1. Taxonomy (NCBI): domain Eukaryota; kingdom Metazoa; phylum Arthropoda; class Insecta; order Coleoptera; family Chrysomelidae; genus Chrysolina; species Chrysolina americana. The sequence goes on along the minus strand of OY293415.1, from coordinate 39,245,377 downwards.
TCATGATGTCTGGCCAAACAATGATAATTAAAAAATGATCATTGTGTTGGCTATTCGACCAAATGAGTGAAAAGGCGAGTGCAGATAGACTGAGGCGATTTATATCTAAGGGAACAAAAGAAAAATCTGCAGTATTACAAAGTTCTGGGACCTACTCAATGGAAAGAAAAAATGCAGTATCCGTAGGCGATTGGTGTATTTTTTCCAAGGATTCAGAATTTGAAATAGTTTTACCTCGAGTTCCACAAATACACTTAAAGATAATGTCCTTGGTCGCATTTTTGCTTTCAGTTATCTTACGGGAAAAAAAAGAGAGCCTATTCATTAGAAGCTGCTCCAGTAAGCATCACAATGAATAGACCTAAACGCGATTTAGGTTTTATGTGTTCGTTTATGTGTTGTATGTTTGGGTGTGCACCACTCACCATATCAAGAGAAGATAGAGAGATCATAGAAAGGAGATATAAAGCAATGAAGAAGGAGAATTGATTCATTATCTATTTATATTTTATAAATTTACATAAGTATATATTTATAAAGGTATCTGTTATTTGAGTATTTATTTTGATAGAATATTGATTTTTGTTTATAAGTTTTGACTAGAGTGAAGTTTTATCAATCGAAACGAATATTTGGTTTTGGTTCATCACAAATGTTGATTTAGGTACTTACGTACTTATGTTTTTCATGTTAACGTTTATGTAAGTCAGAACTCGAGTCAGAAGGAAATATTAAATTATGATTGTTGTACCTGACTTATATTATATTCCTTCAATTTGTGACCAGTTCTTCATTGATTCAATAAGATTCCATACGTACTTGGCAATTCTAGAAGGGATTGATTATAAAACTACGTAATATTCCTTGTATATTCTCAGAGACCATGAAACGAGGCTGTATCTTCTTCATTCATGAACCGATTTATGTTAAATGGGGAGTTGTAATTTGATTCATATAGTAATTACAAATAATCGTTCGAAAATGAAACTTTGGCATAATCTTTGCAACTCCGTAATTAGACCAATATTTAGGATGATCCACTTGCATTTTTTTAATCTTATTTTTGATTAGATTATGCTAGTTTTGAAAACAAAAATTTGTCCACTTGGGTTGTAAGAATTTTGAGATCTACTCAACAATGGCGAATATACTTTTAAAATTAGCAGTCATTCACTTGAAAATTTAGGTCATTTATTTCCATTGTGTATGGGTAAATTTTGATATCATGCAATAACTGGAACCTTTTTTTTTTATGACGTCATTTTACTGTTACTGCAGCTCAATCCAGACTACCTAAAGTCTGAATGAAATGGATATATTACCGATGAATTACGTGAATTCCTGATGAACTACGTGAATTACCGATGAATTACATGAATTACCGATGAATTACATGAATTACCGATGAATCACATGAATTACCGATGAATTACTATGGTAATTCAATGAATTACTATGAATTACCATGAAAACGTGAAGTGCGGTGTACAAATTTCACCAGCGGTTCGCCCCTCGCGTAATATTGATTCAACCAAGGATTATTACTATACTGTTTTTTTATATAATGAAGACTTCTCAGATTCCTAGCGGAATTGCGAATTCCTTCAGTCAGCCATACTTTTTTAGTTCTATTTTTTATTTTTATTTTTTGCATAGGAAAGGAAATTTCAAGATAATATGTTATGAAAAGATAGGAAGGGGCCATCGGCATGTTGTACCGTATTCCATTTGGCATCAAGACAGTTATCATAAAAAGTTTTATAATTGCTTTCACTGAATAAATAATCTACCGTATGTAAACCTATTGGATACACTATACATAACCTTAACTTCACAGCAGATAGCTTCGTGATCAGAATTGCATGATGGTATAACTGAACAGATAACATCTCCTTCAGTTAGGTTATTGCACACATAATCGATTTTGCTTTCAGAACTTGGTGTTATCCTGGTAGGACTATTGGTGTGCATACATAAGTTAAAAGAAGTGAGAAGATTTTGGAGTTGAATGGTCAAAGGAGAGGTGTCATCGTCGTAGTTGATGTTGAAGTCACCCGCCAAAATAACAGTCGCCTTAGTGGGTAGTTTAAGTAAAAGTAATTCCAGATTTTCAAGAAATATTAGACCATTTGTGTTAGGCGATCTGTATATATATATAACACAAATAGATAAGCTATGCTTGAGTGAGCTAAGTTGAATTCGAATTGCTTTTCCACTATAAGATCATCATATTTTTTGACATTAGTGAGTTTCATGTCAAATAAAGCTACATTTTTAACCAGAATCATTGTTCCACCATAGTTGAATTCACTTCTACTAAAATATATATAATTGTGTAATTATGAACGTGTATAGATTTTATAGTTTTAGTTTATTGCAACACATAATAGTTGGACCTTTTAAAAAATTAATTTTTCCTTTATTGCCGAGTGCACATGATTTGTGATATATGCTGAAGCAATTCACACAAATGTAGTATGGTGCCGGTCTAGTTTTACAACATTTGAACATTGTCATTTTTGTTTATTCTGCTAGTTAACTGGATAGCAAAGACTTTAAAATTTGACAAATTCTCCCGGATTATATTCAATAAATCAGTTGTTCTAATTATTTACTTGTTTGCTTGTTTTGCGCACGTTTTTTGTTAGTTCTCGCTTCTTATCCCCTTTATTTTTTTCGACAATAAAAACAAAAACTGGATTGAAGCATTATCACTTTGCAGAACGATACACTTTATGCATTTTATTGGGTAATTAATTTTGAAATATCACGAACTTCTCCTATTTCTTAAGAATGCTTACACTCTTATGTATCTTTTGATAAAACTTTTGTCCACACTATGATGGTGGTACCTGGAGAAAACACAATTTTCCAGGACCTCTACTTCACACACAATCTACACCAAAAACCAGCATTCTGTTTTATCGCCGCGTCGTCCAAAGCTTACTTGTTCAAAGTATGCGTTTCAAAGTCTACATGAAAAAACTCTCTAAATCGATTGGCGTTCGCAGAATTGCCCTATCTTCAGCCTTCCTGATCTGGAAAGTTCATTTGTAGAGAGGGAAGAAGTTATTTTCCTCCATAATTTTTTCTTTTTCTATTCGTGATATTTTTGATGTTGTCCTTTTAAATGCCAAAGCTGTTTTTCTGAGAAATAACAAATCATTCATTTTCGAAATCTGCATGAAATTTTACGTATATAGTGCGGAATTCAAGTGAATCTGAAGATTTTGTATTTTTCACGATTTTTAGGGGTCTACCCCTATGGACTTTTTTCGATTTTTCGAATGATTTTGTTTCAAGTTGAATGAATCGAAATTCACAGATTATACTGATTATATCATTCTGAATCAATTGGCGTTCGCAGAATTACTCTATCATCAACCGTTCCCGAGCTGTAAAGTTCATTTGGAGAGAGGGAAGGAGTTATTTTCCTCTATATTTTTTTCTACTCCTATTCGTGATATTTTTGACATTGCAAAATTAAATTTCACAACACCGGATTAACATAGATTTTGTCTTCTTTTTCCTAATCCTCAATATTTTATTTACATAAAGTGAATACGTTTCACTATAGAAAATGTCAATGGTTCTCAAGATATTTTAATTTCATATGAGTGCGTGTGTCAGTAATATGATTTTGAATTGATTTTATCTTCAGTCGTACTAAACGATGAATTTAAAAATAGCCGAAAAAATTTAAAGCGTTACTTAAAGTTTTTATTTTTCTCAAAACGAGTCATAATACATTAAGGCAAGTGAAAATTTGACTTCAACTTCACCCCCCACGTTACAGAGCCCTGATGAAGAATATAATAAAAGGCAAAACGTTGGCAACAAAATAATAGTTATCTATAAAACAGTGATCCTAACCCAACTATATCACGATAAACAAATATTTCTCTGAATTTGTGATTGTCATCTGAAAATAACATTTTTTTTTCACAAGACGATGAGTGGAACCGAATGAAATTGATGCTCGAATTCATTTGTTTGCTAAAAACTTTTCCTTTGAAAAAAGAGCCGTCGATATTGTGAAATACATTTTTCGACAGAATTCGTACGAGAACTTTACGAGGGGCTCTATAGGTCTTCACTCCTTTTATTAATCGCTAAATCAGGTTTATTTTTCCCAAATGAAGTATAAAGTTGAGTTTCGTCCGGACATGTAAAGCATGAAGAGTAGTGACTAATGAAGGACCCTTATACTGTGTTCATCTCCCGTTCAAAGGTATTTCTGATCCGTACGTAATATTTTCTGATTGTTTTTCTTATGTACTGAAATTGTTTGCGATGTACTTTCTATGTCATTCAATTCAATTTCTGTCAAATGGAGTAGGTACCTATATTAACCTATATTATCATTTTCAATTAATTTTGAACTCATTATGTTAAAAGTGAGTGTAAATTATTTGTTTGGTTGGAAATTGATTACTGTAGACCTCTTCTGCATGATATTCGATCAAAACATTTTTATTCGTCAATTTTTTATGCAATTTTGCAGTTGAAAAGTATATTTACATTGAAGGAATTGATAAATGTATATGACGATCTTTCATTCTTCACATATTTCATATCTAGCAGTATATTGTTAAACAATTTGGAGCCCATAGCCAAAGAAGGCCAAGTTTGGTTCGAATACTGAAAAACTTTCTCTTCTTGATTAGATAATTATCGTTTTCCATATTCAGAATTAATACAATTCGGAGAATAGACATAAAATACTTCTTCTTCCACGTGACGAACGAATAATTCCTACACAACACTCCTGAACTAGATCCAATCCAAATCGAAACTTTTTCGAGACCTAGACCGAAATCTCACGCAATATTTACGACCAAAGCTGTACGTCATGATAGGCGGACACATAATTTGGTTCAAGTTTGTTTGCCTGGGGGCCATTCTTCTGATTAGAACGCCCGAATTAGTTTCAATAAGTTATTTCAGAGTTCTCATTCGCCATAAGGAGCTACTGATACGTTTTTTTGGAAAGATTTGTTTCGTGGAGAGAAAGGGAATTTTTTTAGTTATCCAGCTAATCTATGGAGTAATATTATGCTGTTTACATTTGAGGTTTGGCTCCAACCTTTGTGTGTTTCATGTCGAAATAAATAATAATATTTCTTCCGTATACCGGGTGTAACAGGATCATGGTACATCCCCCATATCTCCGTTAGATTTAGAGGTAATTGATTGAAATTTAGAATCTCCCATATACATAATAAGCGGCACTTTTTGACCTACGAATGATTTTTTGTCACTTCCGGTTTCTATTTTTAAATGGAACACCCTGTACATAATAATATTTCTGAAATCTGCATTTTCAAGACGATTAAAATAATTTCTCGCTGGACATTGTTTTTCAGGTTATCGATGGGCATGAAGGTTTCTAGCCGCAACAGCATTTTTTCTATATTCCCCATAAATAATTAACATGTCCACTTTTTCATCTCTTGTATATAGATGTGCGGCATTTTCAACAAAAATTACAACAAATGTAAATACTTCCTCAATACACAATAAAAACACCGATAAACCAACAAATATTCATTTGACAATCTGAAGGAATAATTTCATTGTTTTCAAAGCCCCCTCATTAACTTCTCAACACTCAATTAAAACAAAATAATTGTATTTTCTTACTTTCTTCCAGCTGTAATTTTGATTGTATTTATCGCACAGGTATAAATTAATAGTACTAATAAATGGTACCACGGTATCTACCAATATGGTTCCAATTGAAAAAATTGAGTTTCACCCCAAAATCGATTACGATGAACGGGATTTCGATTTCTCTAGCATTAGACGGGCCAATTGGAATAAATCAGTACCATCACGGCACACTTGAAAGGAAAACTAGCAATTGAATTATCAAAAATGTTGACGTTTGAACTGTCGTTTATGTGGTATCATTGGATTCAGAAAATCAGGCAGATTTCAGAAATATAATTATATACAGGGTGTTCTATTTAAATATCGAAAGTTGGTATCACTTCCGGCGAAACCGGAATCAATTACCTTTGAAACTAATGGAGATACGAGGGTGTACCACGATCCTGTTACACCCGGTATAGTCTATCAACTCGTTCTGAATTTGAAACAGCCCTTGCCTTAGCGTTAAATAAATAAATTGTGGCTAGTCGAAAAAATGTTGGTGCCAGAATCGATTTCAGAGAGTAATAAATGAAATTGCAGTCAAACTCCGATTAAATCTGTCTTCCGGTATACATATTGATTACAATCTGTCTACAGGAATAACGAGGTTATTTCTTCTCGGCTCGAGAAGATGCGACTTTCAAAGAGCGAGAAGTATTTCGCATTCATTTAAAACATTCATCTAAATATATTGTTACATGTAAGTCAACTTTCAAGAAATTTTTTGCGCAATTCTCTTCGCGAGCGAAACTAGTTTTGCTGTTTCTCAGTACGAAGTTGACTCGATATTTTTTCGTATGAATCGTTTATAGATTAGTTGCATCATATCTGTCTTTTCCATTGTGAATGATTATTTTGCAACTTAGGACTGTACTATATTTAGTTTTCGATCTAATTTGCAATTTTCTTTGTTCTTAAGTGAACTATGGAATCCGATATCCTATCTCGAGAGGTGATATCATGCATGTGCATTGTGTATCGTTTCAAGTAGGTACTAGAATGTTTGTTGCTAGGCCGTCATAGATTATACTACGTTTCAAAAGATAGTTCGTTGATGAGACCCCGTTGTCGGCCCCATGAATATTATCAATAATTACCACTTGTTTGTTTTCAACATGGTTTCCTTAAAAAAAAAAAATTGAAGATGCTCCGTGAAAACAATAATTATTGATCTTTTGAAAAGCACTGTATAAAACTGTTAATGCTTTCTTTATAATAGTTATATCTAGCAAGATTACTTATACAGCCATTATGAAGTTTAAAAACATCAGCAATCTCTGAAAGGAGTGAAAGGCTGATCTTAGCATCCTATATTGAATCCACTTCTAGTTTCCTGGTCTTTAAAAACATCATATATATTCGGAATCTCCATAAAATTTTGCGTAGATAGTGCAATTTCAAATGAATCTGCTGATTTTGTATTTTTCACGATTTTTAGGGGTTTACCCCTTTTGACGTTATTCAATTATTCGAATTATTCTGTTTCAACTCGAATGACTTGAAATTAACAGTTTTCTAATTTCATCGCTCTGAATCGATTGGCGTTCGCTTCTTCAACCGTTCCCGTTCTCTTTCAAATATATTGACAACAAAGACCAAAGGATTGTTAAACAAATTGTTAAAATTGTTATTTCCGTCAACCAGCTGCACACCCTTAAGAGTACAACCCTCAAAAGTCTTCGAAAGACTTGTCCGAGCTACGGAAGACGCAGCCCTTACTGTGTGATGCCATACACGAGACCGATGACCATGCTGGGAATCGAACCCATCACCCTTAGGTTAAGAGACAAGCGCTCTATCATCATGACCATCACGGCCCACGGATAAAAATTAAATTGGGGCCACTTTAAGGGCCTCCTCCGTGAGGGGCCACTTTTAGGGTCTCCTCCGTGAGGGCCTACCGGAAAGTTTCCCGGTTTTGCGGTGGTACAATCTGACACTGATAGTAACGACAAATTCAAAACTTTTATAGCTTCGCAATATTTATCCATTTTTCATAAGTATTATACTACCTATATTATTTACGAATAAAAAATAACATCATTATTTTACACTATTACAAAGGATAGATCATGTGCAATTTTTCGCGAGTTGGTATTTTCATTCAACCACCAAACGCCATACTTGCATTTCATTCATCAAAACTAGCTGCTATTAGATTACTAACAGAGATAATAAAAACATAATTATACCGTAGTTGATAGCCCATTATAATTATTATTGGCATGCTCTCCTCGCCTAGCTTTACTCTATCTTCAGAAAATCAGTTCAACGGCGAAGTTATTATAATTATGCACATAATTTTCACGATTCGTTGCCTAGGTGATTGTTTATTGAAATTATATCAATTTTCATCGCCGTGCTCACCACATTCAATTACCCAGAGCTGTTAACGCTCTGCAGTACTTGCCACTGTTTATGTTGCTTGACAGATTGAATGCGGTTTTCAGGAAACATCACTCAGCAGATTATGGGATTCTATTTTGTGCGGGAACAATCAGATTCGACTGGCTTTTTAAGATTTTGACCGTTAATCCAGTCCACCTAGTTTTTGAAACGGGGATCGGTTGTAGCACCACCAAATTTGGCGTGATAGTAGTTGGAACGATGCCAAACAAGAAAAGAAATTGTTTACCAAGAGTTCGGTAGTGGAACCAAACAGGATCCTGTCCTCCAACGTAGCGATGAGATGGGGCGGTAGCTCTCTATCCTGTCTTTCTTGGGACTCTCCCGCTTTTAGTATCGGTACAATCTCTGCATTGCGGTGATGCTGCCACTTTATAATCGCATTCATAACGTGGATTAGCTGGATCAGGGATTTCCTTGGAAGGTTACTGAAAAGAACTGACTCAATTTTGTCCATACCCTAAGCTTTGTTCCTGGAAAGTCTCTTTGTCGTTTGTGTAACCTTCTCGAAGCTGGTCATCAACTTCGAGTAGGTGCACCAGTCCAAGTTGACATTCTCTGATGTTCTTCGGTTTCATGTGCATCGGCCCGGAAGGTACTCTGGAAATATTCTCCGAAAATTTCGGCCTTCCCCTGTTTCGTCATCGCCTTCGTTCGACCATTCTCCACGGCAGAGATGTCTATTGCCATTTTTGTAAGCGCCTGTTCATCCTCCATAGGGAATTGTCTCCCGCGTTGAGACTTTCAAGTTTCCTCTTCCAGGCTTCTTCTCTACGACGTTTGACCACATCTGCGATTTCCCTTCCCAGAAACAGCATCTGTTCTCTGTGTCGGGGGTTTCTGGTATCCTGCCATTTCTTCCGCTCTCGATTATTGAGTTTTATCATGTCCAAGATGAAGTCTGGAAGCAAGTCCTCTCTCACGGCTTTCTTCCTCATAGTAGCTAGCGTTCCTGGCTGCCTGTATTTCCTCAATCAGTTTCAGAGTCTTTCTGTCGATTCGTTCCTCGATTATCACATTCCACACACAAATCTGGTTTCACGACTCAAGGTTATGCCGATGATCTGGCCGTCACCATTAGGGGCAAACCTGACGGAGTAATCTCCGACCGCATTTGCCCTAAACACAATCAGAAGCTGGTGCGCTAAGGAAGGACTCAACGTCAATCCTAGCAAAACAGTGCTGGTTCCATTCACCAAGAGGCGAAAGTACGAACTTGAAGCCTCAACTCTGAATGGAACCCAGCTAACATTTTCCAAAGAGGTCAAATATTTGGGAGTTATAATAGACCAAAAACTGACTTGGAACAGCCAAATCAACCACATTCTTTCCAAAGCTATAGCAGCAAGCTGGACATGCCGCAAAGTCTTTGGTAAGACATGGAGTCTGAAACCAAAAATGATTTATTGGTCATACCAAACAATCATTAAAACCATGGTCACCTACGCCTCACTGGTATGGTTGACAAAAATTTAACAAATTTTGGCACAAGTCAAGCTGCAGAAAGTGCAGCGGCTAGCCTGTCTGGGAATCACAGGGGCAATCAATATATACGTGCCTTACTGCAGCCATAGAGGCAATGCTAAACCTTCCGCCATTGCACCTATGTGTAATGAAAGAAGCAGCAAACAGTGCCTCTAGACTGAGCCAGACAAAAAACGTGAAAGCAGGAGATCTGATCGGCCACCTAAAGATTTTGGAACACATTTCCCTAAAAGCCATGTCTAAATCGACAGATTTCATGCCAGTAGGTACGGCTTCGAAATGCAGTTTGAAGTGGTCATAAAAGCCACCAAACTTGCACAGAGAACGGACCTCAACTGGGAAGGGATGCATCAGTATGGTACACAGATGAACGAAAGGGTTGGAGTGGGCATTACAGAACCAAATTTCAGGCTCTGAAAACCCCTTGGTAATACCCCAACCATCTTCCAAGCAGAAGTACATGCTATAGAATTATGTGTCCAGGAATGCCTTGAAAGAGGCACTCCAAGGGAAGAAATCTATATACTGTCAGGTAGCCAAGCAACACTAAAAGCTCTCAGGTCACATACCTGTGAGTCTTAGTTGTCTTGGGACTGTAAACAATCCCTAAGACAACAATCAGGTCACCTTGATGTGGGTGCCAGGTCACAGAGGAATTAAAGACAACGAAGAAGCAGATTGCCTTGCCAAAGAAGGGGCAAACACACAATATTCCGGCCCAGAACCCTTCTGTGGACTTTCCAGAGCCCACTTAAAAGAAGAGTTCCGACACTGGGAAACCGATGAAATGAAATCTCACTGGAATAAAGTGCCAGGACAAAAACAAGCGAAAAGACTAGTGTGTCTGTCTATCGCCAAAGAAAGCTAAACAGCTACTTGAGTTGGATACGAAAGACTTGAAGATGGTAACGGGACGTCTCACTGGACACTGCCCTCTGGGATACCACCTCAAAAAGATGGGTAAATCAGAGAGTGATAGTTGCCGCTACTGCGAGAACTTCGCGGAAACTGCAGAACATTTGCTCTGCGAATGCCCAGCGCTTTTCTGCAAGAGGTTTAAATTCGTGGAAGGGACCTTGTAAACGCCCTCTGACATCAGGAACGTAGCTCTCAGGAACCTGATAATCTTCGCAAGATGTCTCGGAATCCCGGGCCTCGAATAGATCAAGGGTCACACACAGAAGAACTTATAGGTCGAAGTGCTTGTGTGACTGCACAGCCTGTACGACCCCCTTCAAATCTACAAAGCTACAAATGTTCAAAAGTTTCTCTTTGCACAAATCAACGCCCTGTAAACAAACTGCTAATATTCAAGCTCTTCACGAACCGTTTTGGTAATGGTTATGCTACAGTTGATGCTCTAACGTTTCACCTCATTTATGAAAAATATCATTATTCTGATTATGTACAGCTTAGTGTGGAAGTCTAGACCGATTTTTATAACATATATTCTCCTGCAACACTCTTACGAGAAAACGTGTACGTGGTTTCATGGGCTCCTCGAGTCTTATAACAAGGTAATGCAGGAATTTCCGAGGAGCAAAAAGATTGCTTTTTAATTATTTCCAAGTCAATTATATTCTGTTCGTGCAAAGATGAGGAGTAACAGGAGTTTGTATAGGATGAGGAGCGTTTCCTGGTTTCTTGGGTATCGTTGTTATTCAGTAATCTAACAGTTTGATGAGTGAAATTGTTTTGGACTTTCATTGCCCGACTGACTTAGGAGTCATGTCACTTTACTCTTTCCACTTTGGCTATATAAATGACTTTTTTTTCTATATACAGGCCGTTTCTTTTATCATGCGATAACATTGCTATATTCTAAACCGTAATAGATACGAAGAAGATTAAATGGGAAAAAATGTTACAATTGTGGTGAGCAGTACAATGGTCAGAGAAAATCTACGGGGACTCTCGCCCTTTCCGACTTATACAGGGAAAACTAAAAATGCTGTTTTCGGATTTTTTCGAATAGAATGGTTATTTCAGAAAATATAAAAAATTTTAGTTTTATTGTATTCAAAATGTACTAGAACTACGAAATGATAAATTTTTAATTAAACGTAAAAAACCGAAAACAGCATTTTCAGTTTTCCCTGTATATGTTGGGAAGGGCAAGAATCCCCGTAAATTTTCTATGACCAATTTACTGCTCACCATAATAGTTACCTTTTTTCCCATTTAATCGTCTTTGTATGTATTACGGTTTAGAATATAGCAATGTTACCACATGATAAAAGAAACGGCCTGTATTCTATAGCTATAGTCTTGTTCCCAAGTTTCATTTCGTCAAAAACCTATAGCATGTACTTCGACATGGCATCTAAAAATGTAGAAAGAAATTGTGTCCGACAAAAATTGCAAAAGTTATAAACAATAGCTTGAGAGACAATAGAATGGTTTGGTTTCTGCAAATATTTCAAAAACTGTTTGAGATAACCAAAATTTGAAAAAAGATACTAAAAGAGCAGAAAATTTACTGAACTTCCCAAACTGTACCGATCACTTCCGTTGAAAATAACGTCACCGTTATTCGCCATTTCCGATATTTTGCTATTGAGTGGTTATTTTGATTTAACGATATTCAGATGACCATTGAAAAGTTAACGCTAACAGCTTGCGTCCGTTACGATTTTTTAACGGCCGGCGGCCGTTAAGAAATCACTCTTTCAAATATTTTAAGACGATGTTGAGATTTTTCTGTAGATTTACGAGGTACATAGTTTGTTTTGCCTCGGAATCAAAATGTAATCTTTCAGCGGGATTACGAAAAGTCTTGAACGACACACGGCCGATACGCAAATAATGGATTTGTAACGTTGATAACTATAATTTCAACAAGTTAAAAGTTAACATAAACACGCTGATTATTTAGGAACTGAAAACATAGATTTTTCTTTACTTCTTGGAAGTACCTTGGAAAGGGTTTAGAAACGCAACGCAGAGTCCAGGAATGTGGCTTTTCCTACGAGGTAAACATACTATTTTTCCGCAAGTCGCTAGAAAATTCGACAGATGTTAATTAAGTTTGAAAAAATCGCGAATAATATCATTCACAAATAAATGGTACTTAGAAATTCGTAATAAAATTACTTGGGTTACCATGGAAACGTATTAAGGTTGAAATGTCAAACTTGACGCTAATAAATTTAATTGCTAGTGTTTTCGAAAGTAAAATGATAAGTGATGATGAAATTTCCATTCCTGGGACTCCTTCAGAGCTGGTTGAGGCAGTGAATACTGCTTCATTAGAATTATTGCCAAAGAAGTCAAGAGAAGAGTACGGAAATGCATATAAACATTTTATGGATTATCGAAAGAGTAAAAACACGAGTTTTCTCTCAGAAAATGTTGTAATGGCATACTCACTAGACATTTGTTCAACATTATGGGCCAATTATTCAATGTTGAAGTCAACCCTTGCGATTAAATACAATGTAGATATATCTACATATTTAAAACTTCGTTCTTTACTGAAACGGCTAGCTCAAGGTTAATGGGCAAAAAATCTGAGATTTTAACGAAGGAAGAAATTGATAAATTTATCCAAGAAGCTCCAGATGAAGAAAATTTGATGATTAAGGTTATTTAAAAGGTTTTAATTTCTATTTATATTACACTTTCATTCATTTTTTAGGTGGCTTCAATATTTGGTATTTCTGGGCCTGCAGAATGGATGAGTTAGTCCATATGACTCTACACGATATAGAAGACCTAGAATCTAAGCTTTTAATTAGTATTCATTTATAAATAATCAGATGTACTTGAATGTATATCGAAAGTATGATTCGTTAAGAACAGAAAATATGAACAATGGCCGATTTTTATATAAATAACAAAGCGGAAAGGGTTGTAGACAAGTGATAGAAATTCATCAATTTAGAAAAATGCCTAGAATATTTGCTACTTATTTGAACTTGGTAAATTCAACAGAATATGCTGGTCACTGCTTTCTTCGGTCTTCTGCAACAATATTGGTTAACACAGGTGTCGACATAACTAGTTTAAAGAATAATGACATATGGAAGTCAGTAAACGTTGCTGAAGGATATACCGAAGAATCGCTTTAATAAGATTGAGGTGACAAATAAAATTTTCACAGTACAAAATATTCAGTAGTAATATCCAGACAAAATGCAGAATTTTTTAAATTCTGCAATTTGAAGGGATATTCGATCAGAAAATTTCACGAATTCATTATATTATGGACTAAATGCGTGTTGCAAGAACGGTTCATCTTGTGTAATCAATGGCAGTTGAAGATTTGAACCGTCAAACTGACGTTTCTATATTTACCGTGATTGTCGTAACTATGGAAATGTATACACAAGCTAGAAGCAAAACACCATTTGGAAAATATCACGGGCTGGAGAAAGTGTTTTCAAAGAGTCTTGTTGATTGGTTTATACGTTTCTTTTATCATGTGGTAACATTGCTATATTCTAAACCGTCATAGATACAAAGACGATTAAATGGGAAAAAAGTTAACTATTGTGGTGAGCATTCATCAGAGAAAATCTACGGGGACTCTCTCCCTTCCCGACTTATACAGGGATAACTAAAAATGCTGTTTTCGGTTTTTTACGAATAGAATGGATATTTCATAAAATATAAAAAAATGAAAAAGTGAAGTTTTATTGTATTCAAAATGTACTAGAACTACGTAATGATAAATTTTCAATTAAACGTTTCGTGTCAACACGGCTTCCATCAACAATTTTTTTCAAATACGGACCTGTCTATTTCATCACAAATATTGAATACAGTAAAACTTCATTTTTTAATTTTTTTATATTTTCTGAAATAACAATTCTATTCGTAAAAAACCAAAAACAGCATTTTCAGTTTTCCCTGTATAAGTTGGGAAGGGCGAGAATCCCGGTAAATTTTCTATGACCAATTTACTGCTCACCATAATAGTTACCTTTTTTCCCATTTAATCGTCTTTGTATCTATTACGGTTTAGAATATAGCAATGTTACTACATGATAAAAGAAACGGCCTGTATAATATGAGGGAAATTGTCAACAAAATAACCCCGCATGTTGTCCAAAATGTTTCTCATAGTTCTAATAATGTTCCCCTGTTCCCCCAATGTTCAATAATTGTACTAACTGTCGAATAACTGTAAATATAACAAATTGATCTTAAAATCTATTCTGCAATGTATTCCTTATAAAAAATGTGTTTACAATCATTTATGTAGAATACTAACAACTGTGAGGAAATATCATTCCCTTACAGTAAGTCTTGACTTTTTCTCAAAGAAATTTTGTCAGGAATGTCAAAATTTACTAGCAATTTGTGCAAAAACACTATAACTTCAAAAAGTCATCATTTTCCAAGTAGTAAATTGGTAAAAAAATGTGACAAGTGCATTTTGCGTTGGTGCTGATCCAGTGAAGTTTACGCTGAGTTCGCCCCACTTACCTTCACGAGACTGAAAGATCAATTGGCAAACCGAGGTACATCCCGAAATTTGTTCTTCAAAATGCAATTTGTAATACGCAGTGTTTCGTTTGGTTTTGGTAATTTTAGACTGCGACAATTTGTCGAAGCCGGTCACAGTCGTCTGGAGTTATTCTTAGGCATGCAGTTAGTTATATCGGACTCTCATCACTCGAGAAATATCTTCCTGAGCTGCCGAAAGATTTTACTATTTTGTTTTTCCATTCTCACATTTGGGACGAGAGAGCAATTCTCAGCATTTTTCGGTGGTCGATTGATTCCAGTTTATTTGGCAGCGATTATTTTTCAAGTCGCCGAATCCCGACTGAGAGCGTATTTGGAGAAATAAATATAAAGTAAAGCCTTTATTCAAATGCGCCAAAAAAAAGAATGTTTAAGTATGAAATAAATCAAACCCATCATTTCATTTTATCGTTCCAAGTATTAGAATTCATATAATGTCAGTTTCAGGATAATAAAAGAGAGCTGAAAAACTCGACCGTCGTTTATCAAATCGAATAAATTTTGGAATTTCCACTCAAACATTTTTGTTTTAGAAAATTCATCTCGTTTAAATTCGAAGATTTATGTTCAAATAATAAAACCCTCGGGCTTGAAAGCTCTCGGGTTTTATTCAAAATATAAATCTCCGAATTTAACTCGATACATTTCCAAACAAAATGATTTCCGTTGAAATTGAAAAATTTATTCGCCTAATAAACGAGGTCTTGTTGTATTACCCCCGATAATCGGTCCTGAGTTTCAAATGAATTCTTTGTCTTTCTTTTAAACTTTTTGTAATAGTTTTTTTCCTGAGTTCACTGCTGTTAAAATTGGTTCACATGCGGAATAAATAAAAATGTATTTTTCTCTTCAAATTTTTTATGTAATGAGAAACGGACAAAATGTAACAAAATAAATTGTTCATTTCACCTGTTTTATTGAAATTTGTATTAAACATTCATTAATGAAACACAAAATAAAAAAAATATTTTGATTGACTTTATTGAGTTCATTTGGAGGGAGTCATTTCCTTCTATATTTTTTTCTAATTTTTGTCGAGAAATGTTTGACATTGTATAATTTTTATAAGCCAAACCTTCAATCTGAGCATAAACAATTCATATATTTTCGGAATCTGCATGAAATTTTGAGTATATAGTGTGGATGGCAAGTGAATCTGCCGATATTGTATTTTTATGACTTTTAAGGGTTTTTGGACTTTTTTGGTTTTTCGAAAACATTTGTTTGACATCGATTGACTCGAAATTCCCAGATTATACTGAATCGATTGGCGTTCGCAGATTTGCTCTATCTTGAAACGTTCCCGAGTTAAAAAGTTCATTTAGAGAGGTGCAGAAGTAATTTTTCTCAAATTTTTTTCTTCTTCTCTTGAATCTGAGCATAAACAAATCATATATTTTAGGAATTTGCATAATATGTTGCGTATAATGTGCGGATGGTAAGTGAATCTGCCAATTTTGTATTTTTCATGATATTTAGGGGTTTTTGGACTTTTTTGCATTTTTCGAAACCATTTGTTTTAATCGATTGACTCAAAATTCCCAGATTATACTAATATCATCATTCTGAATCGATTGACGTTCGCAGATTTGCTCTATCTTGAAACGTTCCCGAGTTAAAAAGTTCATTTAGAGAGGTGCAGAAGTAATTTTTCTCAAATTTTTTTCTTCTCTTGAATCTGAGCATAAACAAATCATATATTTTAGGAATTTGCATAATATGTTGCGTATAATATGCGGATGGTAAGTGAATCTGCCAATTTTGTATTTTTCATGATATTCAGGGGTTTTTGGACTTTTTTGGATTTTTCGAAACCATTTGTTTTAATCGATTGATTCGAAATTCCCAGATTTTTTTCTACTTCTCTTGAATCTGAGCATAAACAAATCATAAATTTCTGGAATCTGCATGAAATGTTGCGTATAAAGTGCGGATGGCAAGTGAATCTGCCAATTTTGTATTTTTCATGATATTTAGGGGTTTTTGGACTTTTTGGATTTTTCGAAACCATTTGTTTTAATCGATTGACTCGAAATTCCCAGATTATACTAATATCATCATTCTGAATCGATTGGCGTTCGTAGATTTGCTCTATCTTGAAACGTTCCTGAGTTAAAAAGTTCATTTTGAGAGGGGAAGAATTAATTTTTCTCAAGTTTTTTTCTACTTCTTTTGAATCTGAGCATAAACAAATCAAATATTTTCGGAATCTGCATGAAATGTTGCGTATGAAGTGCGGATGGTAAGTGAATCTGCCAATTTTGAATTTTTCATGATATTTAGGGGTTAAGACTTTCTCGGATTTTTCGAAAACATTTGTATTACATCGATTGGCTCGATTATACTAATATCATCATTTTGAATCGATTGGCGTTGGCAGAATTACTCTATCTTGAACCGTTCCCGAGTTATAAAGCTCATTTGGAGGGGTAAGGGGTCATTCCCCTCAATATTTGTTTCTACTTCTTCTCGTGCAATTTTTGACGTTGTATTCCTTCCAAATGCCTAAGCAAAAAAAATCATATATTTTCGGAACCTGCATGAAATTTCGCGAGTATAATCAAATCATACAAATATATTTTTTATACAAGATGATAAAATCTCTTCATCTTCTTGATATGTTGTGTAGATTAATAATTTTATAATTATTCAATTCTTTTTTCAACATTGAGCATCAGGTGCTGCATACTGTAGATGCTTCAAAGTTTCTCATTCTTTCGAAGTATGCTAACAGACCCTTTTGGAAATGAAGCCATGTGATGAGGAAGTAAACTTTTCATATGTGTCATTGCCAAACAGCCTTACGAATAAATAAGTGGAATATGGGAATGGCAAGACTTCATCTAAAAACACATTAAGACCTATCACCAACTCGTTAAACTGTCAACAAACTTGGCGAGGCAATAGCGAAAAACTCTTTCATCTCTGCGAATATATTCAGAAACCGATTGTTATACACATTTGTTCGTATGAAAAAACTCCAGTGAAATATGAGTCTTGCGAGAAAGTCAGACTCATCCTCTTTTGAATTTTATCGGGAGCTTCCAGAAGCCGTTTCTCGGATGTGTATTGACCTCATCATGACGCTGCTCATTCAGTTCAGTGCATCGCTCAGAAAGTTTGAAACTGCATTTCTTTGTTCGTCCCGTACTACAGGAACAGAGGGTGGCAATAAATTTATTTTATACTCCGATAGTTTCACAAGATATAGCACAGATATTTTAGTCCAATCATCTGGGAGTGAATATTATACTCAACCCTTTCAATAACGTTCAGTTTGATTCATGACGAGCTGCACGTAATGCTAAACGTAAAATCCTGCAATAACAACCCGAAAAGAGAAAATCTAGTGTATCAGCTCTTAATAAATCTGAAGTATTTGCACTGCCCAGATTATATGACGAAAATTAACCGGAAGGACTCACTCAAACACGTTTATTTGGCAAAAACATTAAAACAAACCGAATTTAGATAAAGTCACTCGTCCTGAAGGACTCGTAATTTTATCAATCGGTTTGTTTTCATATTTTTGTCAAACAAAGAGTTTTCATGGAAAATAAAAAATTATTGATAAAATTTTAAGCACTCGTTAATAAAATTCCAGAACTTTTTTCTCGATTGTTTAATATGTATTTTAGGTCGCTGATTCAGATTACCATTTTTTCCATCTCGTCAAAGGTGAGCTAATTTCAGTAATCGCAAAAATCCGCGATTTTTTTGGCGTTTTTCCCAGTTTATAATCTCTGATTATATTTTCATCAAAACGTCTAATTTCACCGTAGCACGAACGAATACTTATATCGCTATTGATTGAAAATTCAAGCAAACTACATACCCGCAGAATCTTTGTTTTCCCAAGATTTTATTCAACTTTGATGACGGTTCAGCTAGGATATTGCCGCCCGAACTATTTTGACGGTAATAAAATCGCAGCAGTTTGCTTTTGTTGAGTTTTTTTCAAATAAATTAACAGTATATTTCGGTAAGTTAGAGCACGATAAATTCGATGTGGTATATTTGGCTCCGGTTTTATTCTGTTTTACTTCGTGTGTGAGTCGTTAAGAGAAATGTACTGCAACCAACTGTTGGTGAAGGAATTTATCGGTATCACATTTTAGAGGATTTTCCTGACGCCAATTAACTAGAGTCGGGCGACACTATGAATTTGCAGACTGGTTTCCGTTTCTGGGTAACCCAAACACTTGAATAAATCAGTTTTCATCTCATGTGGACATGAGAAAGTATTTGGGAAATTTAAGCTCAGCTCTATAGGATGATTCCTGACAGTAGTGTAAACAAACGCTAGTTAAAAGTACAATGTAGAAACAAGAGCAATTACAAGTGTACTATGACTAGGAAAGAGTCACAGAAAGTGTTCAATACAAAAAA
Source organism: Chrysolina americana (assembly GCA_958502065.1). Taxonomy (NCBI): domain Eukaryota; kingdom Metazoa; phylum Arthropoda; class Insecta; order Coleoptera; family Chrysomelidae; genus Chrysolina; species Chrysolina americana. The sequence continues at coordinate 39,225,970 of OY293415.1, read as the reverse complement.
TGTGAGAATTTATAACATATACATCGTCGGCTTAGTGTGTAAACCTGCTAACTCCATTCAAAAAAAAATCAGGAGAAGGAAAAAACTGCGAATAAAATTCAAACCTAAATAGAATAGAATGGTTTTAGGCATCAATAAGAATCAGTGAATATCCGTTTACTAATATCTTAGCCGATTTTCACAGTAAATAAAGATTTTCTCTCTTTTTCATGTTATATATTACAATTAAGGATTTTTCATAAATTGGAGATAGCAGGTTTACACATTAAGCCGACGACATGCAAGAATGTGGAAGACAACAAAAGTAAGTGAATGAAAATAACATACGAAACAACATAAAATTGAATATTGAAAAATATCTTGAAAATTCGTCGACGGTATAGCAATTTTTGTCGATAAGGCTACTTTTCAGAGCAGTTTTGAAGATATTTATGTTTTTCAAAAACTGGCGTTCGCAGTTTTTCAAAAACTGGCGGATGCATTCTTCAAAAACTGGCAGACGCGCTTCTTCGAAAACTGGTGGACCCGGTTCTTTAAAAACTGGCAGGACCGTTTTTCAAAAACTGGCGGACGCGCTTCTTTAAAAATTATTAGATGCATTTTTTTAACTAGCAGGGGCGTTTTTCAAAATCGGACAGACGCGTAATTAAAAAACTGGCGTACGCGTTATTTAACAACTGGTGTAAGCGTTCTTTAAAAACAGGCGTACGCGTTCTTCAAAAACTGGCGGATACGTTCTTTAAAAACTGGCGGACACGTTCTTTGAAAACGAGCGGACGCGCTTTTTCAAAAACTGGCCAACGCGCTTCTTTAAAAACTGGTAGACGCGGTTCTTCAACAACTAGCAGGTGCGTTTTTCAAAAATTAGCGGACGCGTTCTTCAAAACAAGGGCGGTCGCGCTTCTTTAAGAACTGGAAATGTTTTTCAAAAACTGGTGGACGTGCTTCTTCAAAAATAAAAGATATCAATAAAGGTATCAATAAACACCGTCTTTGTTAGTTGCTCTATTGTTCGTGAGAATTTCCTTACAAAATGTATTTTAGTGAAATGAATGATGAATGGACCCCCGAAAGCGCACGTTTTTTAAAAACAGGTGGTCGCGGTTTTTCAAAAACTGGCGTATGCGCTTCTTCAAGAACTGGCGGAAGTGTTTTTCAAAAACTGGCACGCGCGCTTCTTCAAAAATTAGTGGGCGCTGTTCTTTAACAACTGGCAGGTGCGGTTTTCAAAAATTGGCGGACGCGTCCTTAAAAAACTGGCGGATTCATTCTTAAAAAACGCGGATGCATTCTCAAAGAACTGGCGAATGCATTCTTAAAAAACTAGCGTCCGCAGTTTTTCAGAATCTGACGTACGCGTTCTTTGAAAATCGGGCTTTTTCAAAAACTGACGAACGCGGTTTTATTAAAACTGGCGGACGCGCTTCATTAAAAATTGGTAAACGCGGTTCTTCAACAACTGGCAGGTGCGTTTTTCAAAAACTGGCAGACGCCTTCTGCAAAATCTGGCAGACGCGTTTTTTTAAAACTGGCGGACGCGTTCTGCAAAAACAGGCGTACGCGTTCTTCAAAAACTGGCGGACGCGTTCATTAAAAACCAGCGGTAGCGGTTTTTCAATAACTGACGGGTGCATTCTTCAAAAACTGGTAGTCGCAATTATATAAAAAACTAGCAAACTCACCGGGGTTGGGTAGAGTGGAGTGGAGATTGAAGAGTGGATAGCGTAAGCAGAGAGTGGATAGCGGACAGTGGAGAGCGGAGAGCAGAGAGCGGAGAATGGAGTGCGGAAAGCGGAGTGCGGAAAGTGGAGAGTGAAGAGCGGAGGACGAAGAGTGGAGAGGGAAGTGGAATAAACACATAATGGACAATTAAATAGAAAAGACTACAATATTTTCAGGTATATCTACAACTGTAACATTTTCACATCGTCGATAATGAATGGCCCTCGGAAGCATACGTTCCTACTCGTACAACGGTCGGAAAAAGAAAACAAGACGCGACTAATACGAACCCTCTCTCTGGTCGCTTCCCCATATTTCAATTTTATAAGCCGATAGTGCAGCAGTGTAGGTCAAGCTATATATTTTTGAAGACATATTGGATCGAACATTGAGAAACATGCTGAGAGAGTGGGTCTGAAAATAATACATCAGGGGCGTACGCGGAGGCAGGAAGACATGTCTCCAGCTAAATCATGGTAGTATTGGACGAATTCTAGAAGAGCCTCGGTTGTTTTTCTCTGATTTATGAAATTTTTCCAGAAGCATCTCAAGTATGGAAACTTGAAGATATAATGAGAGTGTGCTTGTAATGTTAAAACGTTTCTTCAATGATTTTTGGCAAAAGTAGAAAAAAATTAAAAGTAATTAGGATATACTGATAAAATCTGCTAAATACATTCAAATGATATTTAAAAAAAATCCAGCTATTAGCGTATTTTTCAATATTGTTGACGCGACATGAAATAAGAATAGTTGACCCTGAAAATAAAAATGTTCAAGAAGTTTAGTATAGTAGTGAACCTCTTGGATTTCAATCCGAAGAAAAAAAAATCATTCCAATCGATTGGAAATTGTATGTTTGTTTTATACGGTTGCTACCATTTTGAATATATGTACTGAGTGTATATATTTATATAACACAGAATGTTTCCAATGACTACAAGAGTACAAACAAAAATATTTCTATAACGATTCCAATCGATTTAAACAACGTTTTGCACAAAAATAGACATCGTGTGTCCCTTTGCACCGAACATGACCTGTTCCGTGGAAACCCAGCGGGATTCCGTGACATATGGACTTCCTGTAGAGTCAAACTGATCCGCCACATGCCTGCAATTCCTCGATAATATAATATCTGGTCTGGTTTTCGCCGCATGCACACTCGATGACCGAGAAAGACCCCGTTCGCTACGTTGCATAAATAATGGATTCGGAGACCAAGGTGAGGGCAAAAATGATCGGAGATAAGTCTACGTACGTACTGTTAGAGGTTTGTGAATAATTCGATCGGGGAGAGGTGATTGCGGTGCTGTTTGAGGACACTAACGCGGTTGTTAATGGCCTGTACATGATTCGGGTTGCAATCGGACGAATCGCTAGCGGTGAATCATTCAGGAACATCGGATTTGGAGGTCGTTACTGAATAAGGTACCGTAAATTCCTAGTTCACATTTTCAAGACAATTGTTTCAATTGGGAAGTTCCGCTCGAGTTGCTAACATAAAAACTTCGGCAAGAAACCCTTCTCCCCCCAAATTCAATCACTGAGATATGGTACATTTTTTAAAATATCTCACTGATGAGCTGGTAATCTCATTATAGTGAAACAGTCACTCACAATAATGAGTCAGCTATCTCATTATAATGAAATAGCTTAATCAAAATGTTGAGTTAGTAATCTCATCACGAGATAGCTCACTCATACTAATGAGTCAGTAATCTTATTATAACGTGATATCTCACTCATACTGATAAGTTACTTATTTCATTGTATCGAGACAGCTACTCACAATAGTAAATTAGTTATCGCATCATAACGAGATAGCATACTGATAATAATGAGTCAGTTATCTCATTGTAACGAGAGAGTCCACTTAGATAATGAATCATATTTTTTTTTATGAGATAGCTTTTACTTATACTAAACAGTTACTCATTTCATTACAACAAGATAACGACTCACAATAATGAGTCATCTCATTGAAACGAGATAGCCCCCTCAGATAATAAGTCATAAATCTTATTATAATGAGATAGCTTACTCAAACTAACGAGTTATTTATTTCATTATAACGAAACAGCCACTCACAATAAGGAGTCAGTTATCTCATTATGACATAGCTTACTCATAATGATGAGTTAGTAATCTCATCACAACGAGATAGCTCATTCATACTAATGATTCAGTAATCTTATTAAAACGAGATAGCTCACTCATACTGGTAAGTCAATTATCCCATCATAACGAGATAGCATACTATTAATAATGAGTGAGGTATCTCATTATAACGAGATACATACTTGACAATAAGTCACTAATCTTTTTATAATGAGCTGGCCTTACTGATACTAATGAGTTACTTATTTCATTATAATGGAACAGTCACTCACAATAACGACTCTGCTGTTATCCCATTATGACGAAATAGTTTACTCATAATGATGAGTTAGTAATCTCAACACGAGATAGCTCAGTAATCTTATTATAATGCGATAGCTTACTCATACCGATGAGTTACTTATTTCATTGCAACGAGTAGCTACTCACAATGATGAGTCAGTTATCTCATTATAACAAGACAGCCTACTCATAATAATGAATTAGTAATTCAATCACAACAAAATAGGTTACTCATAATAATGAGTCAGTTATCTCATTATAACAGCATAGCATATCAATAATAATGAGTCAGGTATCTCGTAATAACGAGATAGCCCCCTCAGATAATAAGTCACCAATCTTATTATGATGAGATAGCTTACTCATACTAATCAGTTACTTATTTCATTATAACGAAACAGCCACTCACAATAACCAGTCAGTTATCTCATAATAACGGAATAGCTTACTCATAATGATGAGTTAGTAATTCAATCACAACGAGATAGCTGACTCAGAATAATGAGTCAGTAATCTTATTATAACGTGATAACTCACGTACTGATAAGTTACTCATTTTATTGTAACGAGACAGTCGCTCACAATAGTGTGTCAGTTATCTCATCATAACAAGATAGCTTATTCATATTAATGAGTCAGTTATCTCATTATAATGATACTAAATTAGTTGCTCATTTCATTATAACCAGATGGCCACTCACAATAATGAGTGTTACTCATTATAAAGTCAGTTATCCCATTATAGCTCACACATACTTATGGGCCAGTTATTTTATTATAACGAGATAGCCACTCACAATAATGAGATTTTGTCTTAAAATGTAACGGAAATCCATGAAAAGATCTTCGATAAATGATGTCGAAGCTATTGACCAATCAGAGAGTTTAAGAGCTTGAATCTAAACGTCTCACTATAATACGTCATGACATTTTTTCAATTTATAATCAACATATGTTATTTCATACATTTTTTTTTTAAATATTTATTATGGAAAATTTGGGAACGAAATAATTTTTTCTCGTAACAGATGAACAGAAACAGTTGATCTGTCGAATGTCTGGGAAGTATGTATAGCAATTGGGAAGTCTGGTCCGAACAGAAGTAAAATCATTGGGCGCGGAGTTACCGAAGGTTCTACATTAGATTCTCCATTATTTCAATAGACTTTAGAATATTCTTGTGTTTGATAAATTTGGTTTTATTTAATAAAAATGCGCAAACTTTTGGCTGCTGAAAATTTATTGAAGAATTCATTCGAGGAACAAAAAAATAAATAAATAAAAACGATTTAAGTTTTTTGTCTAAGCATCATTACAAAGCAGGAATCATTCAAAATTATTGTAACGATTTATTAACGTCTCTTCTGAGTGGTTTTTTCCCAAAAATATGTACGTTATAGAGTATCTATTATTCATGGCTATTTTTTTATCAATTTTTTTTTTCATGACAAGCGCACCTGCTAGTCCATTCAAACATTTTGCACGGCCGCCATAATTTTACGACCCGCCATAATTTTACGACGTTAGCACTCGAATTAACGACCCGAACTTTTCGCTACGGATAATCTATATTTTCTTTATCTTTATAACATATGTACTATGATTTAGAGAACTGAACAATTTACGACTTTGGCACTCAAACAACATTATACTGACTCATATTGTTAAATTCTCCTCGAATGTTGGTCAGCTGGCAATGAACTTCGCTGAACTTTACTTTTTTCTCCGCTTAAAAAGACTGCCGAGTAATGCTTGATTTTTTTTTCATTCACGATGGCAGAGCTCGATAAAAATGACGATGGATAGCGGATTATACAGTGGAGACGCGAATTCGGCGAGAAGAATATCAAAATGAGATAGTTTAAAGGAACTATGTGATTAACAGTAAACCACTAGACTCTTTCTAGAGTCCCTAATACTGAAATATGTTCGATTTGTGGAATTTCAGGTAGTTTGTATTTCTCCTTTGTGAATCACTGAGATCGGCAGAGATCTGATTTCGTTCCGAAATTGGTATCATGGAACTTATGTCTGTACTCCACCAGCCATCTACTACGAAACAGATGTTTCCAATGAAGCGTTTCCACAGCTGAAATTACCTATTGCAAATATAGTGATTGCTGACCTGTGAGTTAATGCCTGGATACTTCACTGAGAATGTCAATTCTCTTCATTTGTATTCAACATAACGCGTGTTTATCGATTACAAAATATGTTGAGGTATTTACTAATACAAACGTTGGGTACTTTTAACCGCTGCTAATCCGATTCTATAATGAGGTTGTTTATTGACTGCTGAGATATTTATTAGTCATGGCTCGATTGAACTATTGTGTGGTAATTGATATCGACAATGCCAATATTCAATGAGACCATTTCATTGATTATTCATCGGTGATAACGGTGGTTTGTGAATCGCGAAGATAAGAATGATGTCGTCAGAAATAATCAAACCGTACAATATTTTTATAATAATAAATCATTCGATGAAGTAATTTTTCTTGTTCAAAATTAGAGTAGCAGCGAAAATACAAAAATTTATTTTACCTATCCTATTTTAAATAGAAAAAAAAAAAAGTTTTTTACTGCCCTGATCTGCTCTGCTCTGCTATTTTAAACGTCCCTGCCCTGCCCTGCCCTGCCCTGCCCTGCCCTGCCCTGCCCTGCCCTGCCCTGCCCTGCCCTGCCCTGCCCTGCCCTGCCCTGCCCTGCCCTGCCCTGCCCTGCCCTGCCCTGCCCTGCCCTGCCCTGCCCTGCCCTGCCCTGCCCTGCCCTGCCCTGCCCTGCCCTGCCCTGCCCTGCCCTGCCCTGCCCTGCCCTGCCCTGCCCTGCCCTGCCCTGCCCTGCCCTGCCCTGCCCTGCCCTGCCCTGCCCTGCCCTGCCCTGCCCTGCCCTGCCCTGCCCTGCCCTGCCCTGCCCTGCCCTGCCCTGCCCTGCCCTGCCCTGCCCTGCCCTGCCCTGCCCTGCCCTGCCCTGCCCTGCCCTGCCCTGCCCTGCCCTGCCCTGCCCTGCCCTGCCCTGCCCTGCCCTGCCCTGCCCTGCCCTGCCCTGCCCTGCCCTGCCCTGCCCTGCCCTGCCCTGCCCTGCCCTGCCCTGCCCTGCCCTGCCCTGCCCTGCCCTGCCCTGCCCTGCCCTGCCCTGCCCTGCCCTGCCCTGCCCTGCCCTGCCCTGCCCTGCCCTGCCCTGCCCTGCCCTGCCCTGCCCTGCCCTGCCCTGCCCTGCCCTGCCCTGCCCTGCCCTGCCCTGCCCTGCCCTGCCCTGCTCTGCTCTGCTCTGCTCTGCTCTGCTCTGCTCTGCTCTGCTCTGCTCTGCTCTGCTCTGCTCTGCTCTGCTCTGCTCTGCTCTGCTCTGCTCTGCATATCGTAGATTGTATTAATTTAAATTTCTCTTAATATAGCAATTATGATGAAGCTTCAATTATTACTCTATATTAAAATATGTATAGAGGAATATGGGTTCAATAATTCATTGATACTAATGAAGTGTTAATAAATTTTGATGATAATAAACAAAACAAAACAAGAATACTTCGAAATCTTCGAAAATGGGATAGTGAGCGCATGTGGTGTCACTCAATGAGAACATATCGTCGGTCCAATGCCAAAGTCACGAATGTGCACCTTTGATGTTTTGAGAAAAACGCGTTTTAAAAATTCAAGACTTTGCTAAAAATAAACATATCATTTTGTGGTACTGAACCACTATTGAAAAGATTTCTGTTGTAAAACATTAAATAATGGTTGAAAATTTAAAATTTTTGTTATTTTCCAAAAAATGCACATTTGTTGTTCTGGTTTTGCAAAATCAAGATATATTATGTTTCGTTAAAACGAATAAAATCCATAATATTAGGAAAATTAACAATATTTTTATTGAAAATGTATTTCAAACAAACATCAAATCCGTCTAAAAACACAAAATTAAATAGACTAACTTTTAGTCTTCGTCAGTCGAGAATTTTTTTTTTCAGGGAACAGTAAAAATCATGGTAAGCTTTTGGTATTGTTAAATCCTTACACATTTTATCAAGATCTTTCCATTTTGCCTCGCTGATGGGCAAGTCATTTTGATAGGCCTTTTTATGTCGGCTTGTTTTGGACAGCCTCGTTTTTTTTGCAGTCTACTGCAATGAAAACATCAGTGAAGTCTATTTTGTGCAGAACTTTTATGAAATTACTTCCTTCAATAGACCAAAGGCAGCAAAGCTTTCTCCAAGAAATGTTCTTGGAGTTGACGGAACTATTTTTTGAAATTTCTTTGAAATTAAAGAAGTCATCGAACGTCAAAGAGTTTACAGCAAAAGGGCATGGTGTTATATGTGCATCTCTCATAAGTTGCGCCCATTCCTCGGGGGTATATAAGGTACATATTTTAGCTTTTTTCGATTACTTTCAATGATTAATGTTCCGCAAGGAGTTGGATGCACATAATATAATAATACTCCCTCATAAACACTCGTTGAGTGTACCCACAGACATAGCGTATTCACTTTTCAGCTGTAGGAAAACCCGGAAAACCTACAGCACCACCTCGGGTGGTCGGTGTGCACTCCAAGCTAGCACTAGACGAGATTGGCATCTAGACAACTCACAATACACTTGCTTTTCAACAAGGCATGCGGTCGCCTATCGATACGATATAAAGTAGGTAGTTGAGAAAAATTCTCTTATACCTACATCGGGCTCGAACCGACATCGCTATGTGGCACATTCGTTAAAATAGATCTCAAATAGTACAGTAATCTACAACGTGGTACATTCGTGTTTTCGGTATGGCAGCAAATCTCCAACTGACGCTTTCGTGGAATGCGTCCTGACTGGGAGATAAGTCAGCACGTTCGCAATTTTGGCATTGAATACAATGAATAAAATTGCACATGCTACTGTACATAGGTAGAAATGGGCAAATTGGCACATTCGTGACTTTGGCATTGGACCGACGAAGCATCTTTTTCCTTCACCACACAATTATTTTCACTTCTTGACGCGTATTTCAATAACGCAATAAATACTTGTGCAAAAAAGATGAAAAGTAATATTATTTCTCCACGATCATCACAGAATTTGCTAATTCTGAAATGAAATTTGATTACAGAATGCTGGAATAATTCTATCTCTTGAGATTGAAGAAATATTCTGCAACACCTCTGCCCTCATGCAATTCAAATGTATTCACATTCTCTCTCTTGTAATAGAATGATATTCTTACACTGGTTAGCAATAAAAACATTAGCCTTGACGCAGTTGATTGTCACCGTAGTGGCAAATTTCAGTATTGTCAAAATTATTTCTGTCACATTTTCACTCGAAAATATAAAAAGTACCATGAATTTATCCAGTGATTCAGAATCAGAGTGTGAAAATACACCACCTGAAATTACAAAGAGTACAAATAATATACTGGAAAGTTTACAACCAAAAAAATCAAAGAACGAATATGAAAAATATTGATGCCGTAAATATAATATTTATCAAACATATATTAATTAGATGTCGGAAGGCTCAGTTGGGCGAAGCGTTGGCTGAGTTTGTTGGAATAATGAACATATTATTGATAGTGTAGAACCGAACGAATTACTTTGTAAAATAAACTTTATTTATTTATTTTATTTATTTATTTATTTATTATTGGCACGAGAGGTTGTGAGTTCAAGCTACCGACAAGACATTTTTTTTAATTTAATACTTTATTCTTAATGCATCTTTGCGATAAAAAATTTGTTCAGGATTAGTCCTAATAAACAATGTTTTTACATAATAGTTATTATTTCGTGTGGAAATTATCTTTTGTTCGTTTCCATTTAAAAATATTTTAAAATTTTTGATCGTGGAGAAAGTATAGTCTGCTACTCGGTTAGAATGAAAATTCGTGATGCTCGTGGTTCCTCACGCTCGCCTTCGGCTCGCGCTCGGAACTTTCCAATCGCATCGAATTTTCATTCCAACCTTGTTACAGAATATACTATTCTGAAAATATGTTGTGGATTATTAAATCCCCTCCCACCCCTCCTAAATATTTCACTTCACCTATTTCTAACACTCTATCTGAAATAACGAAGTTGGCGTTTAGTTGCAAAATTCCAAAATTATTTCAACTTCACTCATTTCGGAAAAGTTAACGAATACAATTTTCCAAAACACGATTTTCAGTAGTTTCCCAGATGTTTTTTAGCCTGTCGTAAAGGTCCAAGTGTATGAGCGATGTATTTCTCAATCCCAAGGTTATTGACATTTGTGACAGAATAATATGCATTGTTTCCTATGGAGATGATCAGAACACACCCACTGTAATATTAAACATGAACGAATAATGAGGATTTCGATATCAATTGATTCTCCAGTCACATACCGGGTGGTAACAAGAAACAGCAACCCCTGTAACTATGTTGATTCGTTTGAAGCAGAACTTTTGAATTTGTGGTCATATATAATTTCATTTTGCATCAACAGATATCAGTTAGTTCCGGTGTAACCAGAATCGACGTCAATTTTCGATTTTTACTTGGGATGCCCTGTATCCTGTATATTTTTGTATTTACCGAAAACAGTAGCTCATTCTACATACAGCTGCACAACTTCCAAAAGAAAACTTCATGAAAGGCAATTTTAATTGAAATCTTGTTCCGGTACTGTCAAAAAATTGTTCTCTTTTAACACAATGACACATTGACAAAATTTTGGTCCCAGGAACCATTAGACACTTTACACCTACAGAAATTAGTAATTCTTTGAAATTTTCAAATTTTTTCAACTCGGTCTCATAGACCGAGTCGGCGCTCTTGTATACGTGTATACCCCTGCACGTCGCGACGGTCCGTTAGCTCGGTCCGGCAAGGTTTGACTTCTGTCTAATGCTGTGTACAATACTTGTCTACACCTACATTCTGAGTATATACCTTGCTTTGAGTGCGATGGAAGAGTAAAAAATAACCGAACCCCCTGTAAAGGTTTTCATAAAAAATATATAGATTACGTATTTTCGGAAAATTTTGCTCCCTATTTATTGACTAAACGTTAATTTCACAGTATTCACCTCACAAAAATCCTGTGTACATACTGACTTTCCTGCCACGCTAACTAGGTCTGTGTGTCTGATGAAGATAATTATTTGTCATTCAAAACTGTCGCTGAAGCCGTCTTCGTCTGACTCCGCGATATTATTAACAGTTCAACTAACTCGGACTCATAGCCCGAGTTGGCCTGGTGTATCAGCCCCCAATCTCGGTCTATGAGACCGATACGGCACGTCGGAATATTAATGTATCGGTCTTATAGACCGCTTGGCAGTCAACGTGTTTAATATTTTAAAAAGACCGCAAAAATGGGATTTGGGTTGGCTCTTATTGTGATACCTACGTCAGAAAACACTATATTCTGCACAAATTACAACTTTTCATCATCAAAAGACCGCAAAAATAGTATTTTGGTAGGTTCGCATTGTAGTAGGTCATAAAATATTCTTCCCTCACCAAATTACAATTTTTTATCATCAAAAGACATTCAGCAGCTCGAATATTCATCAGATATTCACAAAAAATCCTAGAAACAAGAATAGCAGGCAGAGTTGCTAATTTGAGATATTCTAAAGAGAGACAACAGCTGTGTTATGATTTAATTAGAGTATAGAATCCCACTCCTTATGCAATCTTTGTTTTGCCCCGGGTCTAGGCAAACTGTTCTCTACAGCGGGTCCAGTTAATGAACTGCACTCTGAAATAACCACTCTTGAATCGGGGGTTGTGGCTAGTGACACGCCGAGAACGACCTAGGAATGAGGTGGGTACGCCACCACGTACACCACCATGTACAAGTAGATGAAGCAGTTTTATAATTATGGTTTTTGAATGAGCATAACGGGAAACATTTTTATATCAATTATGATTGAATTTCAAATCACATAATTGATAATTTTCAATGGTATTTCAAAAATTGTGGTAATAATTCTGCATATCTAATATGAACATTTTGGACGAATAAAAAGTTCTACACCTTTGAGAACATTGATACTTTCAATCAAGCAAATATATTCTGAATAAACAAACGTTTTTTTTTCAATAAACCAGATATTTTACTCATTTTAATGAACAGAATGATTCGCGTCGTTCGGGGAGGCAGCCAAGGGCACAAAAGACCCTTCACGCATGAATTAAGAACATTATTTTTTCTACGACCGCATTAAAAATTTAAAGAGCACTTTGAAAATATGTAATTTATTTCATCAAAACTTTCAATGAAAATCAACGAATTATTGCAAATATAATATCAATGTTGAAAACACAATTTGTTATATTCTGCAAATGAGTCAGAATAGCCGGTCCATAGTAGATGGTAAAGATGACGGAGCGTCCAAGTGGAAAAATAAAGGCAAACATCTGTCAGAAAACAGGTACTTCTCTGAAAAATCTTCATATACTACTAGGAATCTTGAAGTATGGTTTTTCGAATTGGAAATTTTCACAGTAATGTGTTTGCTCGTAATTGCTTCAATTTCAAGTTATTTTCAAAAACATGAATGTTGATTATGATAGTGGTAGTGATACCCCACCAGATATAATAATAATAATAATAACACTCGTAAACACTCGTAGAGTGCCCAAAGGCATAGCCTGTGCGGGTAAAGGACGGCTATTATTATTATTGGCCGTGGCGCTCCGGGGCGACTTACTGATGTTTTCGGTGGTGTATCCACTTTTCAGCTGTAGGAAAACCCGGAAAACCTACAGCACCACCCCGGTTGGTCGGTGCGCACTTCAAGCTAGCACCAGACGTCGGGATTGGCATCTAGGCAACTCACATCACACTTGATTCACAACAAGGCCCGTGTACTTTAGAAAAAAGATTCCGTACCCGAGCCTCGAACGTCTGTCTGATGCGAGCAAGAAGTTCCACTGCTAGAATAAATAAATAAATAAAAAAATAAGGTTTATTGTACATAGTTATCAGTTATTCTACACTTCATTTGGCATACTACAAACTCCGTCCTAAGCTCAATTCTTCGCCCAAGAGGGTCCAGGAGAGAGGAAGGGTCGGGAGGACGCACTGAGAGCCGCCTCCCTTCCTCCACAGACATTGCTGGCTGTAGAGCAAGGGAGCGCTTGTGCCAAGGGGCACATAGGGTCCCGGTCAGGGGCGCTAGTGTCCACCTCCGCTGGTCTTAGCGGTTGGCCGAGTATTGCAACTGATAGTGGTTGTGGTACGTATGATACATGCCTCCTGCAAAGCTTATGCATGTCGTCAGTCGGTAGCATTCAATGTAGATACTGCTTTGTCATCTAATTCTGTTCAGAGGCGGTTGTTTCGTGCTAACCCCGGAAAAGGCTGATGCAAAAAACCAGGTTATGGTACTTCGCGCACTACATAGAGGCGGCTCGGTTCCCTAGGGAACCGGTTCTCCCCATCTTTCCTGGAAGATGGCCAAAGATTGATATATCAGCCCGCCGTGTTTGCGGGGCTGATTATCATGTATTCTGAGTCTGGTAAGGTCCCTCGTTGTCGTACTCTTGGAGAGGTGAAACCTGTAGAATTTCTCCGACAGGTTTTTAACATGTGCCGGGATGGAGTCGACTCTTGGTGATGATACGGAGCACTTTGTTCTGCATCCTGTCCAATCTCATAAAGGGAGTTTTGGGCAGGTTGCAAAACGCTGGGCATGCGTACAACATGGCTGGCCGGATCATCTGTTTGTATATGGCCATTTTGACCTTTAGAAACATATGTGAACCTCTGGCTATCAGAGGGTATGTGCGTTTTACCGCAGCCGCTGCCCTCTGGATAGCCAGGTTAATGACCTTAGCCACTGAGCCACCGACAAAGCAAATGCAATAGTATATAATATGTTACCGGCCAAATCCAAGTTAGTATATGAGAAAACATTTGACCAATTTCGTGGATGGTGCGACAAGAAATATGCAAAAAAGTTTTCTGAAAAAGTGCCTATATGCTATTTTGAGGAAAAATAAAAAATTATAAAACCTCCTACGTTATGAAGTGTCTTGAAGTTGAAAAGTACATTGAATGTTAAGGAATATATTGATATAAGGAAGTTTTTAAGATTGGTTCCGCTCATTAATAACAAAAGCGTCAGATACCGGGGAAAGAAATCTAAAGTTTTATCAATGGATGATATCAATAAATTAATTCAAGAAGTTGATAACGAAACAAATTCACTCTATAAGGTACAGAATAATGATAATTTTGTAAGATTAGTAGTAATTTCAATATGTTTCATTTGTAGGTTGTTCTAATTTTTGGTATCAGCGATTCTTGTCGCCGTGAAGAATTATCACTTACATATAACTTTTGATGCCATTGAAGATGTTGGATCTTTATTGATTGTTAAAATACCTGATACGAAGACCTATTGCGCAAGAACGTTTACTGTTTCAAATTCTGATTATATAGAGATATACGGCAAGTATAGAGCACTACGGCTGTTTCATACAAAAAGTATCAGATTACTTTTGAAATATTCGAGAAGAAAATGTATTAACCTACATGTGGGGATGAATAAAATAGGAGAAATTTCCAGTTTGATTGCAAAATGGCTTAGAAAAGACATATACAAGAGCTACACAGGTCACTGTTTCAGGAGAAGCTCTGTAACTCTTCTGGCCAATGCTGGAGGCAACATTACATCCATAAAACGTCACGGTGGCTGGAAATCTGCCTCTGAAGCATATATAGAAGATAGTTTTAATAACAAAACTGAGATTTCTAATAAAATGCTGAATTGTCCATCTTCTTCCAAACAAGTAAAAATATCTGATAAAATTCCGGAATCAACTCTTCAAGAAATATCTAACGATTCTAATCAGCAGCAACATGGAACATCTTCGGGAATTTGTGTCGAAAGTAAATGTTCGAACTTTACTATTAATCATTATTTCAATAAATGAAACTGTTATATGATGAATAGTCAATTAATAATTGACTCTGTCAAAAATAAATCCTTCAAAAAGTAATATTTCATGTTTATTTCGTGAATTATTTCGGCAGTGAAAAAAGTTAACATTTACGCATCAACAATACACTTTTTCTTGTGTTACATACTTTATGACAATAACTGTATTTGGAAATATAAACAGTGGGTTGAAACACGTCTGGAATTTGCGACGTGTTGGCTCCAATTTTGAGATCATTTTTAAGAACTGAAACTCAAATAGGCAGGATGTGATTCTATGCTAAGGTCTTCATCAGCCTACTCCCAGGTCTCGTCACTGGCATTTCGTCTACGATTTCAATCTGTCTACTCCTTCGAGAAAATTCTCAGTTCCCATTAACACTTTAGAAGCGCGGGTTGAACTTTCAAATTTGTTTATCCACTGTAAATATTTTCTTCTTCACTTGGATCCAGTTCTATCCGTGCAGTCTAGTCGACGTCTAGCCACTCCCAGTCAGTGTGCACTTCACAGTTGCGGCTTTTTTCTGTTACACATCGTATTAACGCAATAACGAGGTACCTACGAGTGAGAGCCAAATGGCATCATAGATCATACATGCGACTGGGCTGTTCAAAGATATCCATTCTATCTTTGCGATTTGCCGCTTCTCATGACGGTGTTAATTAGCGAGGTGTTTCCCAAGTTTGTTTTCGTTATTATCGACCATTCAGGAATCGTTGGCCGCCACATCGTTCCAATGCAGTTTGCTTCAAAATGGGGAAGCGATAAATCATCGTCTTCCTCACGAAGTTGTGGAGATTCTGACAGACTATTGATATGCTAGCATGTTGTGAATCCATGATATTTGTCTAAATAGTCACCAGTTGAAGGATTCATTGTTTTTCATCAGTTTATTGAATTATAGAAAATATTGAAAACTTAGACCTATTCTACTATTGAGTTGTCTATACAGGATGTTTCCGAAATTGGAGCAGTAAATGAAATGGGTGATAGAAAATGAAAAATTGAAAACTTAGACCTATTCTACTATTGAGTTGTCTTTAAAGGATGTTTCCGAAATTGGAGCATTAAATGAAATGGGTGATAGAAAATGAAATATTGAAGCGGAATGAAAGAATACATTTTTCTCGAAACAAACGTTATTTTGGAAAATACTGGACTTTGAAGATTTCGAAAAACTCTGGCAAACTTTTGGGAACCTCTGGCCAGAGATCAACGGCCCCTTTCTGGAAACAAAGATTGCTGTGACAGGAATAAATATTCTCAAAATTTGGTGCTTTGTTAAAAAAAATAAAACAAATTGAAGTTCAATCATGAAATAAACATCTCGAATTAACACCGGTATATTCAAAAAATCACCTTATTGTGCTGGAAGCCTAGTTTATAATAAATTGTCATGAGAAATCAGATCAATTTTTATTTGTAGAAAATAGTTATTTGTGTATCTAGTGCGCGAAATGCTACTTTGGTGATCGAGAACTGATTTTTTTTAACGAGGCGCAGCCGAGTTAAAAAAAATAGTCGATATCACCAAAGTATTTCGCGCATGAGATGCAAACAAAATTTTTTCTACAAACATCAAAAATAATGTTATAAAATAAGTAATATGCTTAGCTTAATATGAAAAATAGTATTGAACTGGCCTAAACTGTTTTTCCAAATCAAGTAATTACTGTAACTATAGAAATAAAATGGTATTTGTTGACAATTGGATTTTTGGTTGATTGAGGAACATGAAGGTTAAAATATAAAAATCCCATATAGTTTACATGCAGTGTGCCAAGTATTTCGCACACTACTTCGCGCACGGTGTCATGGTAACGAAGGAAAATGAAATAAAGGGTCACTTCGCATATTATTGTTGTCAATGCGCGAACCTTGTCATTTTTTGACGTTTGTAGAAAATAGTTATTTTTGTATCTAGTGTGCGAAATGCTTCTTTGTTGATCGAGAACTTATTTTTTTAACGAGGCCCAGCCGAGTTGAAAATAATAGTCGAGATCACCAAAGTATTTTGCGCATTAGATGCAAACAAAATTTTTTCTAGAAACGTCAAAAATATTGTTCTAAAATAAGTAATATGCTTAGCTTAATATGAAAAATAGTATTGAACTGGCTTAAACTGTTTTTCCAAATTAGGTAATTACTGTAACTATGGAAATAAAATGAATAAATGATTTCTTGGATTTTTGCTTGATTGAGGAACATAAAGGTTAAAATATAAAAATCCCATATAGTTTACATGCAGTGTGCGAAGTAAGTATTTCGCAAACTACTTCGCGCACGGTGTCATGGTAACGAAGGAAAATGAAAAGAAGGGTCACTTCGCGTATTGCTGTCAATGCGCGAACCTTGTCATTTTTTGACGTTTTTTCAACATGAATGGATTTTTTGAAACATAATTATAGTCTCGTTGACTAGGTATTTTGAAAACGGTGTTTTCTACGATAATGAGTAAATTTTAGAATGTATGTGTGTCTACTTATTGAAAAAAAATGTGTTGTTAGTGATGTTATATTATTTATAAATCTCTTTACACTATTTTTGTAGTTTGTGTTATATTTTTACATTTTCAGTATCACAGTCACAAAACCTTGTGTTCCTTGTGGCACTTTAATGCCAATTAATTATCTATCTAGCTATCTATCTAGCTATGTATCTAGCTATCTATCTATCTAATGGACGAACAATATTTAAAAGCTATAAAACTCAACCTTCTTGGAAAAATGTTTGATGCTATTTTCATTTCAAATTCACAGCTTCTACTAATATCATCGTTATTTTGAATCGATCCGAACTATTTCACAAAATTAGATTTTGATAACGCATTGACAAAATTTCGAAGTTTTTTGTCGAAACCAGTACAGTTTCGGATTATGATGAAAATTTTCGAATATTTCGCATATTCAAAAAATTCACAGACGTTCAAAGTCAAACAATTCAATATTCCATAGTAAGATCAACCAAATTTTCGAAAATTTTATGTTCTGAGGGTATCTTTGATGTTTCAGTAATTTTTTATTCTGAACCTTATATCTGAGCATATACAAATCATCTATGTTTGGAATCAACATGAAATTTGGAATTTGGAATAATTTTTTCTTGAATAGAATCACATGAAATTCACAATGTTTTCTTATTTCTTCATTCTGAATCGATTGGCGTTAGCAGAACTCATCAATCTTCAATCGTACCCGAGTTGAAAAGTTCATCTAGAATTGAAAATAGAAATTTGCCGCAAAAATTTGATTTTCATCGTAAAACTCAACCTTTTTTGAATATGCACACTGATATTGAAATCGATTCAGAGTCAGGTAAAGATTTCATAGGCTTTTTACGGATCCTCCATAATTTTCAAATTGAAATTTTTTGTTATTTCGTTAATTCATCTTAGGACATGGCACTGGATACATGTATTCCTGAAGCTTGATAGATTTTTTTGATTTTTGGATATATCATTTTACAGGTCAAAACAAGCAACTTTCTTCATTAGACTTTTTTTCTGGCTCTACAGCGTGAACTACAAAAATGGGTTGATTGTCTGACGCTAATTATGGAAAATATTTTCTGCGAATGGATTTTTCTTGATTTTTGAGTATAATATCATGTGAAAAATATCACTTTCCTTTGATTATATCAATTATGGTGTACATTACTACAGGACGAGGCAGAAAACGCGATTTTTCTGAAACTCGTTTATTGACTTCTCGCCCAATTGTGGACTTTTTGTTGAATTTCTTGAGGCATATTGTGTAGATGAACCCAACGAACTGTTCTAAATACATTTCACAACGATTCTACACAGTGAGCAAAAGATTAAGGTGGTTTATTAATGGGATATGATGTAATAGTGGATTTATTGTTGATATCTGAGTTTGATTTTTCACAGAGAATGAAAGTCAAGTTTCGTCTACTCTTTTTGTGTTACGCTACAGGGTGTGACCCAAAAGGACGAATTCTTAAATACCTATATTTAAACGAAATTATGGCTACTGTAAGACTGTCGTTGAATTCGAAAATGTAGACTTTTTGGAGCTTTCAGGTACGTGCAGTCTGTATATAATATTGCTCGTGGTTCTTCGGGGTGAGGATTATACAGAGTATTCACAAAAGAGGTTACATGTTTAGCTATGAATCGATTTTTGTCAACTACCTACTTCTTGAGAAGTGAACCCTAAATTATCTGGTACAAATCTAGTCATCAAGCAATCCCTCACTAGGGTTATGGCCATGCTAACATTCTGCCCAGAAGAATGGAGCTTAATAAGGAATCCTTCTAAAACTATTACTTACATAAACATGATTACAGTATAGGTACAACTCTAAAAATTGATTTTTATTCAGTGATGTCATGGATTTGAAGTCCTCGTTATTGAAACTCGTTTCACTATCAAATCGCTCTTCTACTGCGGTAATCGCTGATTTTCTCGTCTTCGTGAACCATTGCCCGATTTCTGCTCCATTCATGTTCACTCCCATTGGTATTGACTTCTGATTCTCCAAAAACTCTGGCTTGATCAGTCCGAAATCAGTCAAATACCCATTACAGCATTGCATACTATCTGGCAAATACTTGCTCGTTTTCACATAAAAATCACACCTCGTATCAAATTCCAGTTTGATTCTAAAATTCGTATTACATACAAAATACTTTTTTCTTTTGGAAATAACAACTTCCATAGGGATAGCAGTATAATCTTCTTCTGACTCGATAACTTTATTGACGCGTTGCCTACAGTTTATGCAAATTCTTGTGTCCCGCTGTATTTTGGCTGTATTGAATCCAAATCTATCTCTATGTAATCTAGTATTACCTGCCTCCTTTCGAGGAGCAATTGATCGACGGATATCTGATATTGAGCATTTGGTATATCACATATATAGCAACGAACCATGACTTTTCAATGATGAAGAACTATTGTCAATTTTGACAGATCAAATAGTCACCATAACAACAATCAGTTTGTTTTATTGTTGAACACTTTATAGGCCAATACGTTGATCATCAATACACTTAGGGGTATGTTGCAAGAGCTGGTGAAGTGAATTTAATTTTTTTTAACTTGTATATAAAGGTACAAACATGTAAAAAACAAAATTGCCCACAATTGGGCGAGAAGTCAATAAACGAGTTTCAGAAAAATCGCGTTTCTTGCCTCGTCATGTAGTAATGTACACCATAATTGATATAATCAAAGGAAATTGGTATTTTTCACATGATATTATATTCAAAAATCAAGAAAAATCCATTTGCAGAAAATATTTTCCATAATTAGCGTAGACAATCAACCCATTTTTGTAGCTCACGCTGTAGAGCCAGAAAAAAAGTCTAATGAAGAAAGTTGCTTGTTTTGATCTGTAGAAGGATATATCCAAAAATCAGAAAAATCTATAGAGCTCCAGGAATACATGTATCCAGTGCCATGTCCTTTGATTTCATGTTATGATTTGGAATCAGTTCGTAGAGATGCATTTGACGGAGGTCTGTTCCTATTTTTTGTCAGTGGCATTTTCTATTCTGATACTCCCAGCGGGCAAATTTGATTTAGAGAATGTAGATATGTTCACTCATCACATTTGATTTTGACAAAGAGCTGTAACCACGTACATCAGCCATATATCATTGACTTCCCTTTTTATTGGATACAAGCCTGGACATACTGCAGAATCATTTTGAAAACAATGAAAAAATCCGCATCGTTCAATATCAAATTTAACGAAATGCAGTGTATTCTAGACAGATGGTGCCAGAAGTGTGATTACGGAAAAAATCACATCATTAGCTTTAGGACGAGCTCAATGAGTTCCCCTGCATTGGAAATCGTTTATTTTTTCGAAACTGAAATGTATTTTGCATCATTCGTTTCTTTGGACTTATGAAGTGATTGAGATAATCTTAGTTGACTTCATCGTATTTACGAATGAGTTATGCCTTCGTCTTTAGTAACTCGTCGCTGTAATAGTTTAGGGAAGTGTAGTTTGAAATAAAAACAAAACACATCGCGATATATGAGAAAACTTTCGAACCAATCACCGAAACAATCTCAACTCAGAGTTTCGGTTAAATTTTTCCAATTGATTTATTGGCAACATCCATAAGGAAGTTTATCTGCTTTCAAACATTATCTTTTTTCATTCACTTTATTGCTAGACTTTCTTATAGTGTGTGAGCAGTTGCAGATAACAAATGAGCATCGCTTACTCTGGGATACGGCTGGATTTCTTGTAAACAAAGCCTGTTATGGATTCCCTTTTTACTGGGTTCACTCATAATTCTAGGCAAATCTGAAAAGTTCGACTATTTTGTTTTTGCGAATTCCAATCACTTTAGGAAGGTGTTAAGAAAGTTGGTTCTACTTTTGGATCGATAATGGTTTTAAGTAGAAAAATGGATATTCAAGGAACGGTGATAAAGGTGGATTAAAATATTGCCTGCATACGGAAAAGCGTATATCATAATTCATCTAGCTAAAATTATAGCTCTATATACACGAATGATTTCTCGAACATTTTTAAATACAGCTTTTTAGACAAGTTGCCTCATTTCGTGAACAAAGAAGATATCGTGTCTTCCAGCCCTCACGGACTCAAATGCAATGAATCAACAAGTGATGCAATTCTTGATTTTTATAATGACGCGATTCACCTGAGGTGAGACTCCGTTGGGTGTTGCCTGTGACCTGAGTCGTGCTTTCGATTGTTTGGATCATGATATTGTTATTTCAAGGATATATAATTATGAGACCAGAGGTACAGGTTTTAAAAGAATAAAGTCATCGAAACATATATGACACCCACAAAAAGTTAATGTTAAGGCTGGTATTCTTGGAAATGCCATTATTGGTCCATTATTTCTGGAAGAAAACTTGACTGGCAATCTGAAATGCTTAAAGAGACTATCGGCCCTCTTATAACTCACGAGCTAGAAACTCAAATTGATGCAGAAGGTAATGAACTTTTGCAGGAGGATATGTTACATTGCCAGCAGGATGGTGCTCCATCTCATTATTTTCTTCCCGTCCGACAGTGGTTACACGGGAGATTTCTGGATAGATGGATTGGCAGAAGGGCAGCAGTTGAATGGCCTCCGAGATCACCGAATTTAACTCTCTTAGATTTCTTTCTTTGGGGAAATCTTGAATCCGTTGTTTATAAAACACAACCGTCTGATATTAAACTACTTGAAAGAAGAAATTACAGCAGTATGCCAGTCAATTCCTAGTGAAGTTTTCCGTAATGTTAGAGGGGAGATCGAAAACAGACTTTATTACTATTTAGAGCTCGGAGAGTTTGTTTATAAGATATGCGTAAGTAGATTTTATGTTTGCAATGACTTTCCGCAAATCAAATTTTATTTTGTAAAAGGAAAATAATCAACAAATAAAACATCCCACGCGTGATAAATTTATTCCTGTCATTCAAGGGTTGGAAGGGTGCCACCTACTCTTATAACCATTTTTATTAAAAGGATCTCAGAAAAAGCAAATTCTATAATTACATGTGTAAGTTTAGAATGCTGTTATTTCAAGGATATATAATTATGAGACCAGAGGTACAGATTTTAAAAGAATGAAAGCATCGAAACATAGTTTTTGATATGTTACTTTGGAACTTTCGAAAACATTACAATACAATAAATCTGAAAATATCAAAACTTACCTAGTAAAGTCAGCGTAAAAATGATGCTTAAACTAATATTTTCTATTTTACCCCACTATACGGGGTGGTGCTGTAGGTTTTCCGGGTTTTTCTACAGCTGAAAAGTTAATACACCACCAAAAATATCAGTAAGTCGCTCCGGAGCGCCACGGCAAATAATAATAATAATAGCCTTCCTCTACCCGCACAGGTTATGCCTTTGGATACACTCTGTGAGTGTTTATGAGGGAGTATTATTATTGTTATTATCGTTTTTCCATCAAGGTTTTAAATAAACGTATTTGGCAAATATCTTCCTCTGAAATATTTGGTGTAATCCATTTGTCACGTGTTCGAAAATAGAGGATTGTACTCGATACGACCAGTTTCTTTTCCATTATTTTCAATTTCAGATACGAAATAGGTGGTTTTGCAGTTAGCTGCTTCTCCTTCGCGCCAATGTGATATAATTTAATTTTAATTCCTTCCGGTTCATTTTCCTATTTTGTTTGAAAATGTATCAAGAAGAAAAAACCTGAGAGCTTTCAAGCTCGAGGGTTTTATTCTTCGAACATAAATCTTCGAATTTATCGGTATGAATTCGCTAAAACAAAAATGTTCGCGTGGAAATTCCAAAATGTATACGATTTAATAAACAACGGTCGAGTTGTATTTGATCAGATCATTTCCCAAATATGTCAATCAACCAATAACATTTATTCCACAACGTACATAATTATTTTCATTCAATTAATGAACATAATATGTCACACGACTTGTGAAATGTGTTGCGGGTTTATCAGCGAATACATTTTGACAGAGGGAAATGATCGCTGTAAAAGTTCCAGCTAACTTTTGCCGCTGTCAAAGTGACGATTGCACTGTGGCATATGCAATTTTTTATACATGGGTTGAATTGTCATCAGTAAAATTCGTTGAACTTGTACTGTAACATAACGTTAATTGATGATGACTAATTATCCTGAAATTGGTGAACAGGTGGTGATCATTTTGAATCAGAATGAAATATTTGATATAAAATTCTTGCAACTTAGATTCTTTACATGAATATCCAAACGATATATATAAGGGGCAGCAATTTTTTTCCTTCAGATGCTTGCCTATTGATTAACTTTCGATCAGGATGTAGCGAAATGCTGATTGGTTTTTAATGGATATTTTGTTATCCATTCAGGCGCCTTCCATCAAGCACTCTGAATTTGAATATAATGATTATAATCATGTTTAATACATCTTTTTTCCCATTTCATGAAACAATTTTTCAACGACATATTTGGATTTGCAATGTGTATCAGAAGTAACAATTCTTCGAGTCCAGCCCTGCATATGGGTCAGCGGGCGGTGAAACCGAGGTCCATCGACGTTTTTACAAGCAAGCAGCTTGAGAATTTACAATAATTAAACATTTGGTTGTACATTCGTCTCGGGACTCGGCAATTCCACAATTTGGGTTGGATTTAATTGCAGTGCCCCGCAATTTGATAAGGAAATGCCGCCTCTGACATCGTTTTATGAGATTCCTTTCGGAGATAATGGAAATCTATCGAGCAGGAATGTTTTTTGAAGGAATAAAAGCGCAATGACATGGAATGAATTCAAAATGACGCACTCCTAGTTTCTTCATCAATGAATTTGTCGAAATATTCAAAATCGAGAGCATTTTTAATAGTTTTGAGTCGAGGATCGGTTGTAACACCACCAAATTTGGCATGCTAGTGATTGTAAAAATGTCAAACAAGAAAAAAAAATTACCAAAAATCCGGGGTGGAACCCAAAAACAAATTAATTTGAAAAAAAAATTGTTTTTGTTATTTTGAAAATAATGATGTTAATATATCATTCAATTCCCTAAAAGAATGGTCCTCAGTAATTTCTTACAAAATGCGCCCGTTTTCTCACAAAATGTCATGGAACGCCGACATCAAATTTCAGGCTCGTGTTAGCCTGCCGCTGCAAGTTCCGGCGGTGCCGAACGTTAAATGGGTCATAACTTCTAAAAATTATCAAAGAATGAAAAATAAAAGTGCATTTTGGTCGTGAAGACTTCTACTTTTTTATGCAAATATAACATGTGGTTATCTGAGTACTTAAATGTTTTTTTTTACCACGTCACATAATCCTAATACTGCGTTGTTTTCGGAGGATGCAAAAATCATAGATATTTCAGTTAATCCGGAATAATTGCGCTAAAGCAGGAACTATTAGCCTTTTTAGACACTATGCAATGATTTAAGAGTAGTGAAATAGGTCTGTCTCACTTACACACGCCAAAAAAAAACTGAGTTTTACTCCTGCCTCATTTTCAACTCCCTCATAATCCAATAAATGTTGAAAATAATCGATTATACACATCCTGCATTAAAAATAAAGTATGCCATTTCAAGCTGGAGGTTTGCACTTTACATTTCTGTTGTTGAACACACAAAAACAACTGTAAATTGTGTTATAATTTGAAAAATTCCGAGGCCGTCCAAAAACTCTTTTTGAAACGAAGACTAATTTTGACTATCCGAAACGAGAGAAGATGAATTTATCTGTTCATTTCATATAAACAAAATAATAGTCCAGGTTCATCGAACCATAATATCTAAGCCAACAATTGGACACACTTTTGGAGAAGTATGCTGCCAGTTCAGATCATGAGATGCGAGCAGATCATGAGAGGCTTCCGGCTTATTATAGACATGTCAAACCCTACTGACTGTCACGCAAAGTTTCTTGTCATTGCTATGAGAATTTTGGTTTATTATTGATAAATTTCATAGTGGAAGACACTAATTAGGATTATAATAGATCCAGCTGGGATTTTCTGTATGCAAGTGAGTAGAAATTTACTGTAGAGCAGACAAGACCTCAAAAGTTCTTAGAGTGAATTGGAGTTGTATTGATTGAATGCTGTGGTTCCTATGAAATAATGAGTGCTTGTCTTTTACAAAAAGTGGCGTAGAAATGTGTCAGGGTATTGAATCGTTTTGGCAAAGAACAAGAGTGTTGTCAAGTGCATTTACTACAACTTTCTCTCTCCCAAAGAGGTGATTTTTCATCTGAATTCGTTATGTGTAACTTTTTCCTAAAGGAATTATTTGAATTGATAACTAAGTCATAAGAATATGCTCTCCCCAGGGGTATTCGGAGTGAAAAAAATAATAAACTATTGAAATCTGATCCAACCTGTACACTGGAACAAAAAGCAATAAAATAGTAAAAAAACTTGTTGGAAAGAAATATTGTGACTCTGCCAAACCATTGAATAAGTATAATTCCCCATTCTCTCGATGCGTCCCATTATTTCTTCTATTAACTCACCCAACACTAAACTCTGTGAATTTTTGACAGAAATTCTTACCAATGCCTATAACACTGATAATCCTTTTTATGTGAAGGATTCGTTTTCATTCAGTGAATTCATCAATGATATAAATCTCCCACCAAACTATATCATAATCAGTCTCGACATAGTCTCACTTTTCACCAACTTACCTAAAGAGTTAGTCAAGAGAAGTTTACACGAAAAATGGAGTGTTATCTCAAAATATTGTAAACTAGACCAAAATAATTTTTTTGAAATTCTTGATTTTATTTTTGATTCAAATTATTTCAATTTCCAAGGAAAATATTATAAACAAATTTTCGGGACTCCAATGGGTTCTAGTATTTCACCAATTTTATCAAGTTACGTACTTGATCAACATTTAGAAATTTCTGTGCCTAAACTCAGTTTCGAGTTACCATTTATTAAAAGATATGTGGATGACTTGATTCTTTCTGTTCCCAACAATGGTAGGATGAAATACTGAGAATTTTCAACAGTTATGATCATAATATACAATTCACAATAGAAGAAGAATCCAATAATTGTGTTCCTTTTTTAGATATGACCCTCATCAGAACAACGGATAATACTATCATCAGTAGATGGTACAGAAAATCCATTTGCAGTAATAGATTGATTAACTATTACTCCTACCACCCTACTAAAATGAAATTTAACATGATCAATAACATGAAACACAGAGTTATTGAAGTGACACATCCTTACTTTACTGATGCTAATTTAAATTTTTCCTCAAGTTATGTATGTTAGTAGATTCGATATATTTCTCCATTTTTAATTTTGTCCTGTTATAGTTGTCCTGAGGAAGGAAATAAACTTTTCCGAAAGCTTGACAAGATAACAAAGAGTTTTCTTTAAGACCAACATAAGACTGCAACCTCAAGATTATTCCGATTATATATATATATATATATATATGACTGGCCAGTCAGGTAAATTAAGCGATTAGTCTGCAGCGGAGAATAACAATTGTCCTCCCAAATGTTCCATAGGTTAGAACTAACTCTGTGAATTTTCTCTTCCTGAAGAAGTCAATAAAGGTTGACGAAATATTGAAGATTTAAATCGAATGAGTTTCATTGTTCAACAGACCGCTACCCGAGAATTCCTACTTAATTAATAGAGTTCGGTCGAGAATACTTTGTTATTATATATATATATATATATATATATATAATATATAATATAATAATAATTTATTATTATTATATCATATATATATATATATATATATATATATATATATATATATATATATATATATATATATATATATATATATATATATATATATATATATATATATATATATATATATATATATATATATCGAAGGAGTAGGCAGATTGAGACCTTAGAGAGAACCAGTGACGAGACATGGGGAGTAGGCAGATTGAGACCCCGACGTCAAGTCACAAAAACCGAACGTAATTATACCTGAGGAGTAGGCAGATTGAGACCTCAGCGTAGAATTACGTTTCAACCATTTATTAATTTTCTTTCTTTTTCAGTTCTTGAAAATGGCTCCAAAATCGGAGCCGAAACGTCGAATTTCAACAAATTCTAGACGCGGTTCAACCCGAACTTTTAGTTTTCCTATATATATATATATATATATATATATATATATATATATACATATATATACATATATAGAGGAATAGAGTGTTTTCGATTTAATTCCGAGAGTTCCACCATCTGCCTATTCACTCTGGATTTGTACCGAAAGGCAAAGCAGTATATAACAAGACGGAAACTGTGACATAGAGAGAGAGAGAGGGGGAGAAGAGAGGTAGTCTATTGCTGACTAGTTAGAAACAAATGTTGACAATTTTTGAGACAGCAGCAGCACCCTGATGATGATATAAAATACTTGTTTCAAGGAGCAAACAATGTCCAAGTGACTGTAAAACAGTCGATAACAATCCTTTAGGAAGTGACTATAACTTTGTATAGTAGGTATGGCATGTGTCTGACAGAAAATAACTACTTCTCTGGCTAATACCGCGACAGATATTGAATTATATCTGTCAGACACATGTGCAAAGATCCTTACTTTGAAGGAACAACTTTGCAAGAGCTCTCTGAACAAAACGCAGGACTTCACCTGATTCAAATGGTGAACCAACTACAGACCGATTTCGGAATGTTGTCCCTCATAAGTGCAGTCCAGGTTTTCACAAATTGTATACACGCGAGGTCTCGCTGTCCATCACACACATGCCATACCTACTATATAAAGTTATAGTCACTTCCTAAAGGATTGTTATCGACTGTTTTACAGTCACTTGTACATTATTTGCTCCTTGAAACAAGCATTTTACGTATACCATTTCGTATCCGAAATGTCCTTCTGGAGTGCTCTCTAATCTGTCGTCAAGATGGATCCTGTAAGCAATTGCAGTGTTCATCTCGGCGGACGGTGAAGGGCAGCGAGACCTCGCGTGTACACAATTTGTGATAACCTGAACTGAACTGATGAGGGAAAACATTCCGAAACCGGTCTGTAGTTGGTTCACCATGTGAATCGGGTGAAGTCCTGCTGTTTGTTCAGAGAGCTCTTGCAAAGTTGTTCCTTCAAAGTAAGGATCTTTGCACATGTGTCTGACAGATATAATTCAATATATGTCGCGGTATTAGCCAGAGAAGTAGTTGTTTTCTGTCAGACACATGCCATACCTACTATACAAAGTTATAGTCACTTCCTAAAGGATTGTGACCCATTTAAGATGGAAGCACCCTTATAAAACTTACATTTTTCAACCGATTGGAATGATTTTTTTTTGTTAGGTAGATATTCAAAAAGTCTATTAGGACACCAAATATCATGAATAAATCTCAATTTCCAGGGCCAACTAATCTTATTTTTCAAGGTCAAAAATCTAAAAAAATTACTAGCGATTTTTTTAGAAAAAATCTGACTACACCACTGGATTCGCGACATTTTCAAATGATTTACATGTAAATTACGTTGGAATGCGTCAATCAATAAAAAAGTTATAAAGGAATTAAATTTGAAAAATATGCCGTTTAATCAATCCACCAATTCGAATTCATGAATTTTATGAAAATTCTGAATACACCACTGGATTCAGGATGTCTTGAAATATCACTGGTCACAGTTTCATCGAAATCTGTTCAGTAATAAAAAAGTTATAAGGGAATGAAATTTGAAAAATATGTTGTAAAATGAAATTTTAACAACGTTCTTACTACACCACTGTTTATTATTGAAAAAATTATTGGGGTGATTATTGCAATGTCGTACAATTATAACATCTGAAAATCATGATGGTAAAAATAGTCTATAGGTATTTCTCGAAGTGGAGTGGATACATAAACAAGTACAATCAGGAGAGAACTCCTGGTTAATCTTCATGAAAATAATTTCAACAATATAAGACAAGTCTAATGTACTCCCAATAGAAATTATAACGAAAAAAATATGCAATGGATAATAATTAATATCATTCCAGTAGGTAACATCAGCTGTGATTTTTTCCTTTTGTTGAATAGCAAAAATGAGAGTTGCAATTTTAACTGCCTGTTATTCAGAATGCATTAATGAAATAAACAAGTTAGCTGTGACTTACAGTTTCTCATCTATTTATTTGCGCAAGAATTGTCATTTTGTTACGCACCATTAGTGAACTGAATAATTTGTGTTCCAAAATAAAAACAGATAATGGCTCAATTGTCAATTCAAGAAAAAATCGAAATTATACGTCTTTCCGGTGATGATTACCGGAGTGAAAGAGAAGTAACTAGAATATTCAATGAAAGACACCCAAATCGTCCAGCCATAAATAACAGCACGGTACATAAAATAAACCAAGTTTTCAATCGGACTGGAGCAGTAACCACATATATTTTAAAGAACAATATACGAAGAAGGAACGAAAATAACCAGACTATATTAGATTACTTCAGAAATAATCCAAATAGTAGTTTGAGGGTTGCCAGCTTAGATTTAAACTTACCTAGGGAGAATATTAGGCGATGTCTGAAGAAAAATAAATTGAGGCCATTTAAACCAAAGTTTTTACATACTCTGGAACTAGGTGATCAAGAAAAACAATTGGAATTCTGGTTATGGGCCCAGGGCGAGTATCTTAATGACAGGCAATTTTTAAAGAAAATTTTATTTAGTGATGAAGCTAGTTTCACAACAAATGGAGTGGTTTCATCACAAAATATTCGCTATTGGGCCACCGAAAATCCTAACTGGGTGATAAACTGTAAAAGGCAGTATTCAGAAAAAGTGAACGTTTGGTGTGGAATACTGAATGAAAGGATAATTGGACCATTCTTTTTCGACGGCAACATGAATGGCGCAATTTTCCTACAATTTTTAAGGAATGAATTTTCGGACGCAATAGATGAACTTCCCCTTGCAGAAACAAGAAATTTATATTTTCAGTTAGATGGTTGTTCCATACATAATGCGGGAATTGTGAAGAATTGGCTGAATCAAAATTACCCTAATCGTTGGATAGGAAGGGGGAGTACATTAATTGGATGGCCACCAAGATCGCCTGACCTTACTTCACTCGATTTTTTCCTTTGGGGTTATGTTACACAAAAGGTTTACAAATCACGACCAAGGAATCGAGTGGAACTGTGCACCAGAATTCAGCAAGCTTGCGATGCAATTACTCCACAACAATTGAGGAATACTTTAAAAAATATTCGTAAGCGATATGATAAATGCATTGAATTGGATGGAAGTTTGGTGGAGGCCACCAGAATATGAATTGCACTCATTTATTTTTCAATTCGGTATCTTCTTGGTTTCTATTTTTACATTGATTGTGAATAAAAGATTGTTTTCCGCTAGTTTGTAGCAATTAGAAAAATGTACTTACAGTTATTTTTTTGTAGATTCATTTGAAATTATTGACACTAAAGTTTGTTGTGATAAACTGATTGATTGATATGGTTCGACATACATATGAAAGGAAATTGATTTTCCCATAAACGTTTCATGAATTTTATTTGAATAATATTTTGTTGAATATTGCCCCTAATCCAGTGGTGTAGTAAGAACGTTGCTAAAATTCCATTGAACAACATATTTTTCAAATTTCATTCCTTTATAACTTTTTTATTGATTGACGCATTCCAACGTAATTTCCATGTAAATCATTTGAAAATGTCGCGAATCCAGTGGTGTAGTCAGATTTTTTCTAAAAAAATCGCTAGTAATTTTTTTAGATTTTTGACCTTGAAAAATAAGATTAGTTGGCCCTGGAAATTGAGATTTATTCATGATATTTGGTGTCCTAATAGACTTTTTGAATATCTACCTAACAAAAAAAAATCATTCCAATCGGTTGAAAAATTTAAGTTTTATAAGGGTGCTTCCATCTTAAATGGGTCACACTGTATATATATGCTGTATATATATATATATATATATATATATATATATATATATATATATATATATATATATATATATATATATATATATATATATATATATATATATATATATATATATATATATATATATATATATATATATATATAATGCAAAGTCCAAACGTGGCTAGGTAACGAAAATCTGAAAGCCACTGACTGGGGGTGGACTAAACAAAATAATCGTTTAGTTCCCGTAAGAACCACTGATCCACCAATCCCTAAAACATTGCTTGATCAGATTTCGTGTTCATGCAGGAAAAAAGGATGTTTTGATGCATAATGTACTTGTAAAAAACACAGCTTGAGATGTTCGAATCTTTGTGCACACTGTCACGAAGATACGTGTTACAATTCACTAATAAATAATAATGATACAATTATGTCTGATGATGAATGTAGATCCGAGGATGAAAGCGATGATTTCATGTCAATAGACAATATTAATTTTAATAGAGAAGAATAGCAGAATGCGATGAGCCTGCCAAAAAAAGAAGGATTTTGTAATTGCGTTAAAATAAAAATGTACAGTTATTATGTAAGAAAATTGATTACTTTGTTTTGTAATAAAAAAGCTGCTATCAATTCATATATTGTCTATAAATAAAGATATGTAGCCAAAAACATAGTATACCTGCTTATTCTTTCATAAGTTGCGCGCAGCGCGCGCCTATTACTATATTATATACGTTTCTCCTCGATTCGCACAGTCCCCCATCACTCGATCGCTCACGCGTGGTCGGTCGTTTTCCCTCATGTTCTCACTAGTTTTTAACACACTTAATCGCGTTTTATCGAAAAATCTGAATAGACGTTTTGTTACTGCTCACGTCTACTTTCTAAATCTATTTTCTAAATTTCAATCGGACGAACTCACACGCATCCAGCTCTCCGCGAAAATATTTCCAAAAAAAATTCAAATGAGGATTGTGCGAAAATTATTAATCCGACTGAATTCAGGTTTTGCACACATAAGGCGCACGTCAATAGCTACTATTGTGCAAAGTTTCAGCTCCTAATATTAAAAAATGGCAGAGTTATGAATTAAAGAAAAAAAAAACACAATTTTCCGGTTTTTCCCGCTTTTCTCCGGTTCTAATTATCCGATCGATCGGATCGTTTTATCCGTCATTCTCTTCGGAATTCAATTTTCTACTGATCACCCTTTTGCACTGTTAACACTGCTTTAATAGTTTCCATTTTACAATAAAAATTCTAAAATAAACGCGATTTTTTGTTGTTTATTGTTTATAACGAATTAAAAAATGGCATTTTCGAGTTGAGGACATGGTGGGAATAAACTACGGACTGTCCTGCACGGGATGGCACAAGTGGCTTCCAGGTAGTATTTTTGTCCAGAAAGCAATCATTTGTGGCTCTATAGCTTGGCCTATAATGCGTTAGGAACTGCGGAATTCTGACAGTCAATTTGTCTGATCAGGAGCAATAAGAAGTGTTCTGGTGGAAGTTGAATCCGTTAGAGAACGGGGTGAATGAACTATATCGCGTAGTTATGGAAGGGTGTGTTCTCGTATAGAAAATTCAAACACAAATGACCGCAATTAACTTGGTTGAATGTCTGATAGCGATCGTTGTTGTAGAAGATTTTCACTTTTTTACCCAGATATCGCACCAATTCCACCGGCGGCTTCAAATTGCCGAAACTGTCAAATTATTTCACCACATGTCCGCGTTTCACGTAAGCTACCCAATGCATTCCGCGATTCCTGCTCGAGTCCAGATTGATGATTGCGCATTCTCTGCACTTGGGAAATTTCGATGATGATGATGATGATGAGGATCGAGGTAAGTTGTCTCGCATGAAAACACCAATGAAATGAGGTATTTTCAAACGTTTAACATATTTAAGTAATTCTTCATCGTACAACGCTCTATTGGGCAGCTTCAGCGGGAGTTTTTTTAATTTCTTCATGAGAAACAAACCGTAGCCGCCTTTAGCGGTCTTGCGCAGAAACAAACCGGAACCTCCTACATTTTTGTTGTCGCCACCAATGCTCTCCATTGCGGTATTATGACGCTTGTCTTCCTCCAATTTCTTTTGGGCATTGGCCGAGGAGATGATGGTCCTGGCTATGGTGCTGGCACCGCCTGCCAACGAGCCCAGCGCTCCCAGAGCGGCGAATATCGGAAGCAGAGGCAGCACACCACCGCTCTTCGCTTCGAACGGTATTATTCGGGGTACTCTGATTTTTTTGCGGCCACCCAATTTTTTCACTTGAGCACGGGCAGCACGCAGTGCCACCAAGGAGGATTTTCGCAGAGCCTTCGCACTCAAATGTTTCAGCTGATCAGGTTTCAGTGTTTTTCGCAGAGCCTTGGTAATTTTCTTAACCACATCTCGACGGAAAGACTTTGGCTTTGCAGCAGCAGCAGTCTTCTTCTTCAGGCCCATTCCCAAATTACGTTTTGCCTTCATGGTTGTGGTGACCAACCAAGCAGCAGCTTTCTCACCAAATTTGGCGTCTTTTGATTTGACACGTTCCCAAGCTCGATTTTCCAGCGCCCAGTCGGCCTTGTGTCTCTCCTTCAAAGACTTGTTTTGCGAGTATGCAATATCGTGAGTCTTACAAGTCGAATCCAAAGGGTTCACACCAGGGTCTCCACGTGCCAATCTCTTCTGTAGTTTGGTACCCGGTCCACAGTACTGGTATCCAGGCAAATGAAGCTCGAATGGCAGATGATTAATCAGAGAGTTCACCACACCACGACCTTCGTGCTCGACAGTCAGCATGACACTGACGCGAATGATGTTGCACACCTACTTACATAACTGTACTCCACTCAAAATGTCATTCGAATGTCAGATGTGGGCGTGGTCACACACACACACACTTCAGCAAAAAATCAATCAACTCAAACATGAAAGTGGTGCAACAAGAGCCGGCTCTGGAAATAGTCAATTTGGATACCATAGGTGGAGGAGGTATTGGCGGTGACGACGACGGTATACGTAAACACGGCTTTCTGCTACCGAATTCATTCCGAGCGATATTTTGTGGCCCCAGCGGACGTGGCAATACCAACGCTGTACTCAGTCTGCTGTTCAGCCCGAACGGAGCACGCTTCGAGAATGTTTACGTTTATTCAAAGTCGCTGTACCAACCTAAATATCAACTACTGCACGATGTACTCAAACAAGTCAAGGGCGTAGGTTATTTTCCATACAGGGACAACGACGAGGTAATCGATCTGTCAAAGGCGAAAGAAAACTCAATTTTCATATTTGACGATGTGGCGTGTGACAAACAGAATAAAATCAGAGAGTTCTATGCCATGGCACGCCACAAGGGTATTGACCTAACCTACTTGTGTCAAACCTACTCGAAAATACTCAAACAGCTGATCAGGGACAATTGCAACATTATAGTGCTTTTTCGGCAAGACGATATGAATTTGAAGCAAGCATTCGACGAGCACGTCTCTCCGGATTACACCTTTGAGGAATTTCGCCGCATGTGCGCCGCCTGTTGGAAGGAAAAATTCGGATCTCTGGTCATTGTCAAAGACTTTGATGTGAACAAAGGGCGCTACCGCCTGGGCTTTGACAAATATATACAAATGTGATGCGAGGTGGCACGGCATTCGTACTGAAGCCATGGCGCCGACCACATCACCCCGCATCGAGACGGAGATTGCTAAAGTTGAACGCAAATGTCAAGTCAATCAGTTGTCGAAAATTGTGCGAAAATAGTATCTGAGTCTGAAACTCGGAAAATCCGAGCATGATGAAGCACTGAGTAAATTATTCAAACCCATTACGGTGTCGCTGAAAAGATTGAGTGCGTCAGTGCCGCCACTCACCAAGCGATCACGACTGGCAGTGAAAAAAGAAGAGAAACAGGAACCGTCGACACCAACGACTCCAGACTTTATGATAAAGGAAGAAGACGAAGAAAGCTACCACACAGATGATGGTGATTATGATGATGATGATGAGGATGACTACTTGGAAGTTTATCCCGAAGTAGCAACTGAATTCGTGAATGAACATCGCGCCAAATCCGGCAAAATAGATGTGAATTACGGTCCCATTTACGACAAACCAAGAGCGCAATGGTTGCTCGGTAGAAAGCTGATGGACTTCGACAAAGATACAGGGGACATTAGCATTGATGGTGTAACATACGAGGGCACTCCGGGACTATATAGTTTGATTTTCTACAAAAACCCAAATACGCTAAAGCCGATTTGGCGGCATACAAGCAAATTTTGACAGCTACAGGTGCGCATGTAGATGCGCGAGGTAGGTTGAATCCATCTCAGACTGCCAAATACGAACAGTTGATTCGACCAATGTTCAAAGATCCTCAATCAAAAATAGGTGGTGGTGGAGGTCGAGGTCGTTTCACCGACGGCAGTGGTATCCCAGATCAGTTGACATATAACACGAAACCCATAGAATACGTGTACTGGGACGATGTGAACGAGCTCGTTGACAGGTATAGGCTTCTGATAGCCGCCAAAAATGCCGGCAGCACCTCTACCGACAACGTCGTTGTCGAGTCTTCTGAAGAGTCCTCTGGTTACGAGTCGGCGTCGGTGGCGTCGGCAGCGTCAGCATCATCATCATCATTATCATCATCATCATCGGACGGAGAGTGGGCAGATCGAATGGCAGATTCAGATCGAATATGTGACATGTACAAGGAGGCCATCAAAGCGGAACGTTTTCTCGCGTGCAACGCCACCTACGAGTTTCGCAACACCGACGTTTTGAGCTTGCAATGCGGCATAAGTTTTGCTCGGAGTTTCGTGCCTACAGTGAAACTCGTGTGCAAGGTCCAATACATCATATGCTCCAGCCTGTCCTTCAGCATGTTTGAATGGGGCCAATTCGTGGGGGCCATTAATCAGTTGCTTTACACTAGCCGAAATGGCCCGAATGCAGCAGCCGCAGCAGCAGCCAAGACTATTCGAATCAAACTCAACTGGGACGATGTTATGGATTTGGAATTACACACGTATGCAGAGAGTCAACAAGTGCGAGTTTCCAAGAATGACACCTACTTCTACCTGACGGAAGCGGATGTTCAAGAAATCCTACATCTAGATGCTACTGTGATGGCGACAAGATTTGAATATCTATTGAATATGAACTTTAGTCAATATTATCACGATTTATTGAACAGTGCAAAAACTCTAGCAAAAAACAATGGTTTGTCATTTGATGAGGCTATAAACTTGTGTACTATATCATCAAAAGATGATAAACATCTATGTTTTCGTGAATACCTATGCTATTTGCCGGATAAAGTAATGTTTGATTACGAAACGAAATAAATGTATATATTGAGAGCAGAGTTGGCGTTTTAATTCAGTATGTCTGTGTGTATGCCGAGAGAGAGAGAGATGCAGCAGTACGAAACAAGACAAGACTCGACTCGTATCGAAGCTGGACTTCGACATTTCCTGCAAGTAAGTTAGACGAAGCAGGCTTTACGTATACCGGTTCGGAAAATGTAGTTGCATGTCTTTCGTGTCAAGTAGAAGGATTCAGATGGCTGCCCAATGACGATCCTATGGCTGACCATCGTCGATGGAGCCCCCATTTAGATTTGGTTCGTAGTTATTACTCTGAGCGGCACAGACACAGACCGACGACAGAAGGCGCTGATGTCCCTCCAGAACCAAGAGTGTCAGATGTCATTAGCAGAGTGACAGATGACACATGGATGACACCGCCACCACCACCACCATCACCACCGACAGATGGCGCTGATGTTGCTCCAGAAGAACGACAAGTGAAAGGTACATGAGCAGCAAAGTGATCACAGATGTCATAAACATAGACTCACAGAACACGGTGATGATGTGTCGTGTATGTCTTGTGAATGAACTAAATGTATTGTTTATGCCATGTAGACACTTGGCGTGCTGCTCACAGTGCGCCATCAGGTGCGACACATGCGTAGTTTGTAGATCGCCCATCAATACATTTATGAAAATATATATATCTTAGAATATTTTTGATTTTTTAATTTTGCAACTCGAAAATACCCTTCCCCATTTTTTTTTGCCAATTAACATAATGGTCCTTCGAGTGGATATACTATAAATCCAGTAAGAATAAACTACAATACACTATAATTCCACAATTTACAACGTGCTGCAACAATATAAAGTCGAAAGTGCAGCCGGGAAGAAGTGATCGAGCGGACCAGACAAGTATTGATTGAAACGTCACGTAGGTGATTCAATAGTTCAGCTGGCCGACCACAATAAGCAAGATTCCAAGCAAGAAACAGTACTACCGGTGAGCCGATCCCAATTTATTCCTTCCTATTCCTTTGCAATTTGAATTTGTGCTATTTGCGAGAGATTTTGGTTTGTTCATCACAAAATGGAGGAACTTAAACAACTAATTAGGAAAAGAGGCGCGGTGAAAAGTAGACTGACAATTTTTAAGAATTTTTTGAATGACATTTTTGGCAAAACAGAACTTGATACGATAGATATTATCAAATTGAATGAAAGGTTAACCAATGCTGAAAATTACTTGAATGATTTTAATGAATATCAAGTTGAAATTGAGTTGCTAGAGGATGAATCTAAAATTGACGAACAATTAAAGGAACGAGAGCAATTTGAAAACTCCTATTATGAAGCTATAGCACTTTCTAAAAGTATTTCACGAAAATATACTGAAAAAACTGATGATGTTCAATCAAATGATTCTAGCTCACATTCAGGGCATTCAAGTAATTTATCCAGGGACGATATAAAACTTCCTGATATTTCTCTACCAAAATTCAATGGGAAATATCAGGACTGGCTGGAATTCAGGGACATTCACAAAAGCTTAATTCACGAGAATAAAAGACTCAGCGAGATACAAAAGTTTTACTATTTACGCAGTGCACATGAGGGAACTGCAGCCGCTTCAATTTCTAAAATTAAATACACGGCAGACAATTATGAAGTAGCTTGGACTACAATAACAAGTAGATTTGACAATACAAAAAAGTTGATTTATGAGCATATTAAAGCAATTTTTTCCATTGAATGCATACATAAACCATTTTCCGAAAATATACAAATTTTAACGGATGATATCAATAAACATTTGGGTTCTATTGAGCAATTGGGACAATATATCAAAAATTGGGATCCTTTATTGATTTTTTGGCTTACTAATAAACTAGATACAACTTCTAACCTAGAGTGGGAGAGAGAAACTATAAAACAAGAAGATCCACCCACCATAGATACATTTTTAAAATTTTTGCAGAGACATGCTAATTTTTTTGATACATTAGAATCGAAAAATAATCTGCAAATGAATAAGCAAGAATCTAAAGGTAATTCTGCAGTAAATAAGCATTCTAAGTATAACAATATACGATGCTTGTCTTCTGCTAACTATATGTGCGCTTATTGTAAAAAAAGTCATTCAATTTATGTTTGCCAAGAGTTTCTCAATTTGAACATATCTCAAAAAAGAGATTTTGTGAAAAAATCAAATCTTTGTTTTAATTGTTTGCGAGCTGGCCATTCAAAACGAAGATGTAAATTGGGGCCCTGTAAAGAATGCAAAGCATGGCACAATACAATTCTGCATGATACAAATGAGGTGGTGCAGTCGGCTAGTTTATCAAATAACGCGGAACATGTGGAACCAAATACTTCGACTGCTTTGAACAGTAGCGTAGCGATTCCAATTCCTCAACAGGTTATTTTATCAACTGCTCGTATACTTGTTGCTGATAAATTCAATAATTTTCATGAAATCAGAGCACTGTTAGATTGTGGGTCGCAAACTTCATTTATAACAGAAAAATTGCAGGAACAATTGGGTATTAACATACAAAAAACTGATTTAACAATTTTTGGTATAACAAACACCAATTCAAATGTTGATAAAAAATGTAGGGTATTCATCAAGTCAATGCATAGTGAATTTGAAACAAACTGTAATTGCTATGTGTTGAAAAACATTACAGGAGTGATGCCAAGTTGTGGATTCAACACAAAAAATTGGGAAATTCCAAACAATATAACTTTGGCCGATCCGTTATTTTATAGGCCTAGTTCTATCGACATGCTCATTGGTGCCGATCTATTTTGGACAATTTTGTCCACAAATAAAATTTCATTGGGTAAAAATAGGCCAATATTATATGAAACCTTGTTAGGTTGGGTAGTCTCAGGGCAACTGGGTATTAGTGACACAAAAAATACGTTTTGTCATATGAGTGCCAATCAAGAGTTACTAGGTGCAATATCTAAATTTTGGGAAGTCGAAGAGCTTCAGGGTTGCAAACAATTATCTGAGATTGAACAATTTTGCGAAACTAATTTCATTCAAACTTCAGTTAGGGACGCAACTGGACGTTTCATAGTCACTATGCCATTGAAACAAAATCCAACAATTTTGGGAGAGTCACGACTTCAAGCTGAAAAACGTTTCTTCGCATTAGAACGCAAATTTCAGCGTGATGCTATGCTATACGATCGCTATAGGGAGTTCATGTTAGAATACCGAGACCTCGGTCATATGACTCTTATC
This sequence comes from Chrysolina americana, assembly GCA_958502065.1. Lineage (NCBI taxonomy): Eukaryota > Metazoa > Arthropoda > Insecta > Coleoptera > Chrysomelidae > Chrysolina > Chrysolina americana. The sequence goes on along the minus strand of OY293415.1, from coordinate 39,186,004 downwards.
AACGATATGATAAGAGACAACAAAGGTCACACTTGCGAATACTTTATGCCACATCACGGGGTTATGAACGAGAGTAGTTTAACCACAAACTTAAGGGTCGTATTCGATGCTTCTTCCCCATCTAGCAACGGTCTGTCCTTAAATAATATTCAAGCAGTTGGACCAGTTTTGCAGGAAGACTTGCTTTCAATAATTCTGAGGTTTCGAAAGCATAATTATGTAATTTCAGCAGATATTGCGAAAATGTACAGACAAGTCTTGATTGCATCTGAACAGCGACATTTACAGAAAATATTCTGGCGAGAAAATTCAAACGACACTCTAAATATGTACACGTTAAACACGGTCACATATGGGCAAACTTCTGCGAGCTATCTTGCTATACGCTGTTTATTCAGTCTGGCGGAAGAGATACAGCAAAGTATGCCAGAGATAGCAGATGTAATTAAATACGATTTTTATGTCGACGATCTACTGACCGGTGCATCTACAATTGATCAAGCAAGATATATATGCGAAAATGTTTCAAAAACTCTTGATTCAGGAGGTTTTCAACTCAGGAAATGGAGCTCAAATAATCTTGCTTGTCTTGAAAATGTAACTTCTCATGGGCTGAAGTACGATATACTTGAATTTACTAGCGATAGCAAAATGAAAACACTAGGTTTGACCTGGTCTTGTAAGGATGATAAACTTATGTACAATATTAATGTAAATTCTATGATAACCAAGGTTACTAAACGCTCGGTATTATCTATAATTGCAAAAATATTTGACCCGTTAGGCTTAGTCAGCCCCTGTACTATATTAGCAAAAAGATTTATGCAGAGGTTATGGGCAGACGAACGTTCATGGGATGATAAAATAACGGGTGCCAACTTAGTTATGTGGAAGAAATTTGAAAGCGAGCTTCCAATATTAAATAACCTAAAAGTAAATAGGCAAGCAATTTGCAAGAATGCTGCTTCCATCCAATTACATGGGTTCGCTGACTCCTCGGAAAAGTCCTATGGAGCTTGCATTTATTTGAGAAGCGTAGATTCATGTGGCAAAATTCATACAACCTTACTATGTGCCAAATCTAAAGTTGCACCACTAAAAATTATCACCATTCCTCGATTGGAGTTATGTGCAGCCCTACTTTTAGCACGATTGTTTGACAAGGTCAAAGGCTCTATAAAAATGGAGTTCGAGTCTTCTACTCTTTGGTCAGACTCAACAATAACTTTGGCATGGATACGCACAAGTTCAAATTTATTAAAAACTTTCACGGCTAATAGAGTAGCGGATATTCAATCTCTAACTAAAGACGTTGAATGGAGGTACATCCCCACTCATGATAATCCCGCGGATATTGTTTCCAGAGGAATTTATCCAAGTGAAATTTCAAACTGTGAGCAATGGTGGCATGGTCCATCATGGCTTCTCAAACATTCATCATTTTGGCCAATTACTATAAATGAAACTATTGATCTTCCTGATTTCAAGTCTCATATTTTGATGAGTGTCACATCTTCAAAATTGAATTTTCCATTTGAGAGGTTTTCAAATTTTTCGAGAATGCAGAGAGCTACTGCCTATATTCTACGTTTCAAGCACAACTATCTTCATAAAGATGGAAAAAATACCGGACCTCTTACGGTACAAGAATTGAACAGTGCATTGAATTGTCTGATAAGAATTTGTCAACAGCATTCGTTCTTTTCAGAAATACAAGATTTACAAAATAACAAAGCTATAAGGCCACAGAGTGCATTGTCTACTCTTAGCCCTTTTCTAGATTCTGACAATATTCTGAGGGTTGGAGGTAGGTTGAAATATTCCGATTTTCAATATAACAAAAAACATCCTATTTTGATTCACTCAAAACATTATTTTACCAAGTTGTTATTCTCTCATGAGCACAAACGCCTTTTACATGGTGGTTCTCAGCTTCTCTTGGGGGCCATAAGAGATGTATATTGGCCTATGGCGGGCAGAAACTTGGCTCGTAATAACGTGAGAAATTGCGTAACATGTTTCAGATTCACGGCAAAAGCAGTACAACCGATCATGGCGGAGTTGCCACGCGACAGAGTCTGTACTTCTAGCGCCTTTACTGTAGTAGGTGTCGATTACGCAGGTCCTTTTATTATTAAAGATAGAAAGGGAAGGGGCTGCCGTTCAACCAAGTGTTATATAGGTTTGTTTATATGTCTATCAACAAAGGCAGTTCATTTGGAACTAATTTCAAGTCTGTCCTCAGAAGCTTTCATTCAGGCGTTATATCGTTTTGTGTCCAGGAGAGGCAAGCCATCTAAAATTCTCTCTGATAACGGGACTAATTTTGTCGGGGCTCAACGCGAGTTGAAAGAATTTCTTGAGCACAATAATAATGAAATAATTGGCACAGCCTCTTCTCAAGCTATAGAGTGGCGTTTCATACCGCCCTATTCTCCACATTTTGGAGGTCTATGGGAAGCCGCGGTCAAAAGTGTTAAACATCATCTTAGAAGAATTATTTCTAATACTCCATTACTATTTGAAGAATTTTCCACTATTCTCTCTCAGATAGAGGCAATTTTGAATTCGCGTCCTCTTTGCCATTGAGCTCGGACCCAAACGATTTCATACCTTTAACCCCGGCTCATCTCATTATTGGAAAAACACTAATTGCTGCACCGGATCAAGATGTCACTGATATCAATACAAACAGGTTGTCAAGATTTCAACTCCTACAATAAATAAGTCAGCAGTTTTGGAAGCGATGGAAGGCCGATTATATTGCTGAACTACAGCGACGAACCAAGTGGAAATCAAGTCAAGGTGCTCTAACTAAAGGCTCCTTAGTATTAATCAAAGAAGAAAATACTTTGCCTACTCAATGGATGTTAGGAAGGATATGCGAGCTGCATAAAGGTCCTGATGGCATAGCTAGGGTAGCATCAATTAAAACCATGTCAGGAGTCATCAAAAGGGGATTCCAGAAGATTTGTCCTCTACCTAGTTTTGTTTGAAAGATGCCTCTTTCAACGCGGGGAGTATGTTTGCGCCAGAATTATTCAAAGTTCACCAACGCCGTAGCAGACAGGAGAGTTGGCCGCGCTGATTTGAGTTTTTTTTGGAAAAATGAAAATATGAGGTCTTGTCAGATTGTTGTTGTCAATAAAGCAATATTCATTCTAGTAATGATTCCAATTGAATCAATTAACAGGTGCAAAAACGTGCTCTTTTTTTGATGCAAAAAGTGACACTTTTTTCGATAAAAAAAACACCCAAAATTGACATGGTGGAAAGATTTCAGTGAAGCATTTTCAGTGAATTTTGAGTCACTCAGCATTCACTCAGCTTTCACTCAGCATTCACTCAGCTTTTTCCACCATGTCAATTTTCGGTCATTTTTTTATAAAAAAATTGCCATTTTCCCATAAGAATACATGTATTTTTGAATGAAAAAAAGTGATACCTTTATTGACATGGTGGTAAAAGCTGAGTGAAGCATTTTCAGTGAAAGATGAGTGGCTGAGTGAATCACTCAGCTTTCACTCAGCTTTTTCCACCATGTCAATAAAAGTATCACTTTTTTGGGCAAAAAAACAGGCACTTTTTTGGCTCTAAAACGATACTTTTTTGTATGAAAAACTGCATTTTCACGTTTTTGATGCAAAAAGTGCCACTTTTGACGCAAAAAGAGGCACTTTTTTTATTAAAAAAAACACCCAAAATTGACATGGTGGAAGGATTTCAGTGAAGCATTTTCAGTGAATTTTGAGTCACTCAGCATTCACTCAGATGTCACTCAGCTTTCACTCAGCATTCACTCAGCTTTTTCCACCATGTCAATTTTGGGTCATTTTTTTATCAAAAAAATAGCCATTTTCCCATAAGAATACATGTATTTTTGAATGAAAAAAATTGACACCTTTATTGACATGGTGGTAAAAGCTGAGTGAAGCAATTTCAGTGAAAGCTGAGTGGCTGAGTGAATCACTCAGCTTTCACTCAGCTTTTTCCACCATGTCAATAAAAGTTCTACTTTTTTGCATAAAAAACTGACACTTTTTTGGGCAAAAAACCCCTTATTTTGATGCAAAAGTGATCTCTAAAAATATGTGGGATTTTGAATGGGAGATTGGAAGGGTGAAACAAAATATAATAATATCCAGACACGGATTACATATTGATTTTATTCAATCATAAATATAAAACATAATCGGCTATTATTTGATTAATAATATATAATGTAGTGTGTGTGTGTGTGGAAAGAAACAAACAAGAGCACAATTTCTTGCATTTTCATTTAACATTTTTCTTGAAATTTTGTATGTGTTTGTGTGTTTGGCAATTTCATTCATCGAATTCTGAATCCTCATCCCCTGAGCCTATGAAGCGTTTATATGTGAGATCTAATCCGTAGGGCTCACCACCACCACGCAGATGTAGGTCACAGTAGCATTGGCTGCTCGTTTTCAAAGTGAACAGTACTTTATCAAATCTGTTGTGACACCAAAATTTGTCACATTGATATATATTGTCCATGTGCTTTACACCGAACACCCTATGTTGATGGTCTCTGATGCTGTGAACCGGATGGTTTTGCATAGCCCTTCTGAATGCTCTATAGCAAGTGCGGCAAAATCGTGAATTATATTTTGGAATACGATATGCATTCGCCCACACACAGTATTGGTCTTCGTGTAAATGACCCTTCCAGTCTTGATTTTTGAGAGCTTCACACCTATCTTCAAAGCTGATTTCTCTCGTGTACTCTAAGTGACTCAAATCATTGAAATTTCGTTTGACACTCTGAGCCTGCTTATAGATTTGTATCCATTTTTCATCTGCAAACATTTTCAAAATTCGATCAGTGAGCGTCCATGGTAGAGATGAGGCCTCGATGAATTCAACTATTGATGATGTACATCTGACTACTTGCAGACAGCATAAATTTTTCAAAGTGTGGTGTGTGTGTGCGTGTGTGCGTGCTCTCTGAAAAAATATTTAAATTCTATTAGATATCTAACTGACTGTAATGACCCCACGGCAGAGTGTCATGAGAGCCGACAATCAAACAGCGCTTGTCGTCGTGGGGGTTGAGAGCGATCTTTGTTTGCTCTACACTAAAAACTTTGTGTGAAAAGGATCGAATACAGCGTTGCGAAGTTATTTTTTCCACATTGTTTTTCAGACATTCCACGTAATCTTCAAAAGTGATGTGATTTTCGACATCGCTGTATTTGACCCCTTTGGATTTTTTTACGGTTTTTCCACATAGTATCTTATAGGTGTACAACTTTGACCGAAGCCCCACGAAATACGACCATTGGCTTCGTCCTTCATCAAGCCGGGTACTTTTTTATTTTCGAGGGGGATGTCAAATGGGTTGTCGCTTGGGTAGTCGCTCGTATCGAATTTTTCAATGTGACTGCTAATCAAATCCCGATAAATATCATCGCACTTAATTTCATAAATGAGCGAATCGGTATTCGTATACATCAATTTGCACTGATCGTGCGTGTACTTTTCCATCATGAAGCCGTAATGGAAATCGTACACGCATACCTTGGAAATATCGAGAATCGACATTCCTATGTACAAGGGCTTATTGAATAACAAATCCGTCTTTGCCATCTCGATAGCGACGAGGCTCTCGTCGAAAATGGTGCGACTCCTGAAATTTGGACTGGCAATCAGATTTTTTGCGCCATATCGTCCCCCCCACTTGGAGACCATTATCACCACACGGTGCTTCCGTATGTTTTCCATGGTGTTCCCGAACACTGCGTTATTGGCTAATTTGTAGTTATTTTTGCCAAAAGTAGTTTTTGCTTGAGAGCGTAATTTCGTATTTAATTCAATGTAGGGACGCAGCCACGCCGACTGATTGAATTGCAACACCTTGTGGATTTTCCTGAGTACAAGGCCGTGTTTGAGTGCTTGTTTCAACACCCTGTAGTGCATAACATATTTTTCCTTGTTGTACAGCGTGGTCATCAATTTTGGTAATTTCGAGCCTGGCGGTGTACGGTGCTCGGCACACAAGGGTAAATCTTTGTGTTTGTCATGCAGATGTTCGGGGTACTCCAAATCGACTTCGAGAATGTAGCCGATGGGCGAGGTGTCCGACACTTCCGACACATCGAAATCGGCTGCATTTTCGAGCCATTTAAAGCCATCGTACGGAAGATATTCCATCATGGCCCAACCGTACAGATTATTCACGTCGAGATATAGCAAATAGGTCGACGGTTTGGAGGCGTCATACCTTTCACCCACGTGCTTGTTATTGGCCGAGGAGAATCTGTTGCAGCACTGACTGATGCCGCCACGAATTCCTCGCTCGACAAAGAGAAGCATGTCGACGTCTTTCAGTATCTGCAATTTGCACTGGGTGTACTTCAACATACAGGACCACGTATATCCCGCGAGGGTGTAATACCACGCAGGATCCAGCCCATACGTCTCGTGACCGATATTTCGAAAATTTTCGAAAATATCCGCCAAGAGCAATATGTCGGTTTTCATGTATAGGTCAGAGTACTCGCCCAGTGTTGTCAAGTTGAACAACCGCCACACGTTCTGCGCATGCTCGTATTCGGCATCGGTGATGCCACAATCGTTCAACTTGTTGTAGAACTGATCGCGCGCCGGCAAACTTGTACATTCCAATTTCTTCATCGAATCGATGAAATCGTATGGGAATACCCCTTTTCGAGTGAGTAACTCGTACCGGTCGGCATCGAAATGGGCAAATTCGCGCCTTGATATCAGGCTAACTCGACCCCTTTTTGCTATATCTTGAATAATAAAATGACTGTCGTATCCGGATAAATTGTGGAAAATGATTGGCACAACGAACGACTTTTTGTAGTTCAAATTGCAATGCGCATGCGCATATCCACGGAACGCTCCCGTGTAGTGATTATGATCTATTACAATTTTGTCGTCAGTTTTCCAAGGTTTTTCGCAGATGTGGCAACATGGTGCTGTCGCTCTATCTGGAGGTGAGACGATCATGGGGACAATATCCAAAGTTTTGGCTTCCACAAATTTGGCTATGGCCCCCATTCTCTCCGCAAACCAATCCATCGAGTCGAGGCCTCGATGACTATCATAAAATGACAAAGTGTCGTCATATGCACACTTGAAATAAAATCCAGCGCTGAAAGGAATGTGTTTTTGGTACTTTGTCGTATATGAGGTGCATTCTTCGTCATTAAACTGTTCCAAAATCGATTCAAAATTCGCGTAAATTACAAAGGGCACTATTTCTTTATGTACAAAATCCCGAAATTCTACATGATCATACGAAGGAAATGAAATTTTGCTCTCCTTTAATTTTTGACAATCAACAGTATGACTGTCGAGTTTCTCCTCACTCGTAAAATAATTTAAACACCTGTCGCAAATGAATGTTTTATGTCCATTTTTACTGAGTTGGCGACTGAGTAGGCGAGATAAATCCTTTATCCAAACATAATGGAATTTTATGTCATCATGTGATTTCCAGTGGTGGTGCCTCGTAATCATTTAATTTCGGGTGATATTCATTTTGAATGAGGAGAAGATTGACATGTGTGTCTAATTTTTGTTTCGTGAGTCGGCTCGGAACAGTAACGAAAAATGCCTCCTTGTTCGCCTGCGGCTGAATCAATTCCAAGGTGTACACATTCACAGATATGTTGTTCAATCGCTCAAATTTGGTAATTTGTTTTAATTTCATAGGGAAGTCGATTCCATCCAAGTTCAGTACATTTGAATAGTGAGGGTATGATGATGTTCTAGCACAATTTTTACCCGATTCAACAGGGTACAAGGCCGAAACGACGGCCCAAGCGAAACACGCATCATCTTCATTTTTCAAATTAATGCAAGCTTTTTTATTCGCAATAGATTTTGGCAGCTCGATGAAAGACGAACCGTTTCCCACGTCCGATTTATTCGTATTAATTTCCAAACTAACAATTTTCTGAAAACTCCAGCCACTTTCTTTGTCCGCGAATTCCGACAGTTTGTTTTGAATTTGATCGATGACATTTTCTAGGAACCACTTTTTCAAAGTTGTACCCCTATCGATAACAACGTTTTTAGTGTTGAAATATTTATAGTCGCTCATTATTTGTTCTTGATTCAAGGAATTTTTCACGAATTTACCACAAAATGTCGCATTGACTTTGATGCTTGGATGTTTTTTCAATAAATTTTGAATTCTGCTGTTGAATAGAATGAATGCATCACCAAAAAATTATCCAATATCTTTATGTTTCAAATTTATAATTATACCGGTGCGTAAACGCGAAGAAAATGCCGATTTCAAGTCCTCCCACTTTACTCGAGATGTTAATTTTGATTTGACTCCCTCTCCCACCATCACGTCGACGCTTGGCTGTTGTTGACCTGACTTTTTGATTGAATTTCGTATAATTTTCAAGTGTCCGCATAAAGTTTGTAATTTTCTCAGAGAGCCTATGCAATCCACTACCGCGATCGCACTATTGATCAGGCGGGCGGTGTACTTGCAATAGGCCAGCCAATGTTTGCGTTCTTCATCAGTACAACCCTTTTTGAGGATTTTTTTGACCTTACGCAACTTGGCTACCATCTCCATACTGTGTGCAACAATAGCGTCAGATGACATGATGATGATTATTCAACAGACACACAAAATTTCAAGAAAATGTCAAATGAAAATACAAGAAACTCACTCTTTGTTTCCAACGGCGGCGGCGGCGTCGGCGTCGTCAGCGTCTTCAGGCTTTAGCGATCTCAAACAGCTGCTGCGGATGATTTTGATTGGCAATTTTCTGCTCGCCCCTGTAGATGAGCATATGCTGGGACTCGGTTAATTTGTCGAGGATGGGTTTGAATGCACCAGTCATTCGATTTGGCAGGAATACTTTACACTCCTCCAACTCCACTAGGATGGACTCTCCAAATTTGGTTGTTTTCGCTTCAGCGCCGAGGATCAGATGGGGTTTGTCCTTCGGTAGCTCAGACAACTTCCGCAGGTTCTTCCTGCAAGCCAACGAAATCTTGTTAATTTGAAGATGAGACATCTGCGAAATCATTTGAAAAATGAAAAAAATTCATACACGCTGTATTATAACTCTCACTCACTCACTCAAAATGAAAAATGATTTTTATGTTCACCCCGTGTATGAGAAATAAATATGATAAGAATAAAATATTCCAATCACACTGTATATAGCAAATGGAACTTTGCGAGAGACACCCTGTATGAGAAGGAATTATGATAAAAATGCAATCCACACACACTGTATGAAAAACAAAAAAAATATGACGTTTTGTGAGAGAGACACTCTGTATGAGACGAAAAACAAATATGACAAATGAACTTTTCTGAATTTTTTTTGAAAAAGAAACACTACAAAAAGTGAATCGAAAGAAATAGGCACACTTGAAACAATCGCTAAAAATAAAAAAGAATAACTACACTAGTGCAATAAAGAGCATTTTTTTCCACTGAATATAGTTCAATAAAGATTTGCTTTTTGCATGAATGTAGAAAAAATAATAAAAAAATCTGTAGTTCCAATGGGCTTATAATATGAGACACAAGATGTCTGTAGGACTTCTTATTGCTAATATCCTGTAAAATAGCAGTATTTGGGCCGAAAATCTATCAAAAAATAACTAGTTCCTGGCTAATGCCACTACAAACATTGAATTATTTGTGAAGAATTAGGAACTTCAATTCAATGAACTTTATATTCTATTTTCAAACCTTGCCATACGGTCCCAGGCGACAGTGGTTTACGAATATTGCTTCGCCGATTATATGTTTCGTCGTCGTCAAATGGCTGCAGCCAATTTATTTTCAAGAAAATATGTATATATAATTTACATGTAATGCTACTTGGAATTTTGCGCAGTTTTGTTGAAAAAAGAATTTCAGTCGGATGAATTATGAGCGACTTTCAGCGTGTTAAAATATGAACATTTCATTGAAAGTTGAGTTTCGGCACAAAATAATGCTTTAGCCAATTCATTATCGAATAGATTCATGAATAGATCTATACATAATCGATATGAAATGTAGCTGGGAAAATTGCGCAGTTTTTGTGAAAAGAGAATTTTAGTTGGGTGAATCATGAGTGACTTTCAGCGTGTTGAAACATTAACATTTTATTGAAATTTTTAACTCAGCACAAAATAAAGCATATTTTCGGACAATGCTTTTTTCTTTAGAAATTTTTGGAGATTCATTCCAAAGTACGTGAAGGCCTTTCTAACAGTGAGAGAATTTTTCAAATAACTCTATTATACTAGAAGTTATAGCGCCTTCTTTCAATTAATTTTTGGAAGAATATCCCAATTTTTTTCGTTTTTTCCATGTAATTTTTGTCACGACCAAGCTGGCGTGTCATAGATTTCCATTTCATATGTGGAAAGACATAAGGAATCGACCTGCATAGATCCCATTTTGATATACCGCAAAAATGGATCAGACTTTAAAACAGGCGATTTCGGCGCTGTTCCCACCGGACTATAAACGTTTCTCCTCGATTCGCACATTCCCCACCACTCGATCGCTCACACGCGGTCGGTCGTTTTCCCTCATGTTCTCACTAGTTTTTAACACACTTAAACGCGTTTTATCGAAAAACCAGAATAGAAGTTTTGTTACTGCTCACGTCTACTTTCCAAATCTATTTTTTAAATTTCAATCGGACGACCTCAAACGCATCCAGCTCTCCGCGAAAATATTTCCAAAATAAATTCAAATGAGGATTGTGCGAAAAGTATTAATACGACTGAATACAGGTTTTGTACACATAAGGCGTCAATAGCTACTATCGTGCAAAATTTCAGCTGTTAATATTGAGAAATGGCAGAGTTATAAATTTAACAAAAAAATACAATTTTCCGGTTTTTCCCGCTTTTCTCCGGTTCTAATTATCCGATCGGATGCTTGATCCATCATTCTCTTCGGAATTTAATTCTCTACAGTTCATCATTTTGCAACGTTAACACTGCTTCAATAGTTTCCATTTTACAATAAAAAAACTAAAAAAAACGCGATTTTTTGTTGTTTATTGTTTATAACAAATTAAAAAATTACATTTTCGAGTGGAGGACATAGTGGGAATAAACTACGGACTGTCCTGCACGGGATGGCACAGGCGGCTTCCAGGTAGTATTTTTGTCAAGGACAATATCTCTATTGCTTGGCCTATATCCAACCAAGTCGTCAGAAGGTATTTATCTTAAATTCGGCCTGTCTAAACAGAAAGCCAGATATCGGGAAGGGAATATCTTTCGTCATCGTTTTCTCTAATAAATGGCGCTAATCTCTCTGCGAAACATTCTCCCTTCCCTTGTCAGTTTACCTATTCGGATGCCGAGATGTTTTCATTCTTGGCTTCGTGTACACACTCGGTTGGCTCGACTCAATAGAATGTTCGATGTAGGCAGGGAAATTTCGCACCTTTCCGATGGGGTGAAAATTCACTAATGGAACTTATCTCTCGATGGGATTTTCCAGGAGTTGGGAGTTGTTTAATCGTCATAACCGAACGTCTAATGATGGGGCTATGTGAAAAATCCCTGTATCGATTCATCACAGAAAGCAATAAGTAGGGAGGTTTCGTACTCTTGTTTAAGACAATGGGGAGGATTTGTTCTATCGGAGCACTTCCATTGATGAGTTATTTGTTGTTTTCCAAAGTTTCAATAATCGGGTATTGAAGGATGCTGGTCCACAAAAATATATTTTTTATAATTGTAATTAACGAACGTTGTTCCTTGATCATCTTTCATCATCATTATTATTAATGTTCGGTCTGAATACAGATAGTTTTGCGTAAAACCTCAGTGAAATTCAAGTTTCTCTACAAAATTCGAAATCAACTCGTCGAGATACGTGTAAGAGATCGGTGGGCGAATTTCAAAAAATGTTAAATTAAAATTTTGGAAAAAATGTTCATTTGGAAATTCCGTAAAACGCCTACCAAATCCATATTTGACTAGGAATCGATTTCAAATTCGGTTGGAATATTCAAAAAAGGTTGAGTTTGACGAATATGAGAAAAAATAGATTTGAAAAAAATATTGGCAGGAAATAATAGCTCTTCAACTCCAAATGAACTTTTCAAATCGAGAACGGTTTGAGATAGAGTATTTTTGCGAAAGCCAATCGATTCAGAATGACAAAATTAGATTGAGAAATAAACATTTTGGAAAAAACGTTCATTTTGATATTGCAGAGGTTCCGTTAAACGCCTACCAAATTTATATTTGACAAGGAATCGATTTTAAATTCAGTGAGCATATCGAAAAAAAATTGATTTTAACAAATATGAAAAAGAATTTATTGAAAAAAAAATTCTAGCAGGAAATATCAGCTCTCAACTCCAGATGAACTTTTCAAATAGAGAACGGTTTGAGATAGAGCAATTCTGCGAACGCCAATCGATTCAGACGGACAAAATTAGTATAGTCTGTTCAAATTAAATTATTATTGTGAAAAAGTCATGAAAAATACAAAATCATCATAATCACTCGAAATTATCACCATATACTCCAAATTTCATGCCGATTCCGAAAATATATGATTGCTCAGATACAAGGTGTACCATAAAATAGCGATAAAACGTCAAAAAATCCCTCACATTATCGAATTTTCGAAAATGTTTATTGTTCATTTTTCGGAAAATTGCAAACTGTCATTTCACGTATCTTGTCGAGCTGATTCCGAGTATAACGTTGAAAATGATATTAGATGGAGCATTGAGCAGAAACTAAGAATGATTTGGTCGAAATGGCAAAAATTATAGTTATTTCGTTAATCCTCAGTGGAATTTTAGTTTTGATACAAAATTCGAAATCAGCTCGTCGAGATATGTAAGAGGATGGTGAGCGATTTTTCGGGAAATGTAAAATAAATAGTTTGGAAAAACGTTCATTTCGAAATTGCAGAGGTTCCGTTTAACTCCTACCAAATTTCTATTTGACAAGGAATCGATTGTAAATTCAGTGAGCATATCGAAAAAAAAATGAGTTTAACGAATATGAGAAAAAATTAATGAAAAAAAAAATTTTTGCAGGAAATAACAGCTCTCAACTCCAGATGAACTTCTCAAATAGAGAACGGTTTGAGATAGAGCAATTCTGCGAACGCCAATCGATCCAGAAGGACAAAATTAGTATAGTCTGTAAATTTCAAATTGATTGGCCGCAAAAAAATTATTACTCTAAAATAGTCCTAAAAATCACAGAATCATTTGAAATTACCACCATATTCTCAAAATTTCATGCTGATTCCAAAAATGTATGATTTGAATATGCTCATACACAAGGTGAACCATAAAATAGTGATAAAACGTCAAAAATTCCCTCGAACCATCGATTTTTCGGAAATGTTTTCGTTTTTCAAAACAGCCAAATAATTTTTTTTGAGCTGATTTCTAATATATGATCAAAAATGAAATTTGATGAAGGATTGAGCGAGAAATGAAAATGATTTTGTTGAAATCGCAAAAATTTCAGTCAGTATGTTCAGATACAAGGTGTACCATAAAATAGCAATAAATCGCCAAAAATTCCCTCGCACCATCGATTTTTCGAAAATGTTTATATTTCATTTTTCGAAAAATAGATAGTTCAGTGAATGTTCATAACAGCATCAATTTTATTCCAAAAATTTTCGAATAAACTGAAAGTGTCCAAGCTTTTCCCGAAAGTAATTCTTCAAATGTTTAATAAATGTATTGGTACGAAAGCAGGGTATCCATATGTTTCAACATCCGGTGTGAATATTTCCTCGTCCGATTCCTGCATGGCACTTGTTTGTCGTAAAAATCGTGAAATCGTGAAACGGTCTCAAAACAATCCGACCATAAATCAGCGCCTACTGGCAAATTCACAACCCAATACTTTCTACATTCATTATTGCTCGTAAGTTCGTCATATCTGAATAAATTTGCATGTGGTTATGATAAAATGTATCAAAATTATATAACTCGACCAGTAATTCAATTTGAATTCGTTCGGTTGCAGGAAAACACCATAAAATTTCTAGTCGAATTAAAATAATTCGTATTCACACAGTTAATGTCTGTAAAAGTGGCTCATTTAAATTTTTATTTTGTTTATCACTTCCAGAGCAATCAAGCCGGCCACTTTGGATGAAATTATGTAGGCCAATGCCGTTTCCGAATTGTATATTTCAACTGTGAGAACTTACCACACATCCAATGTTGGTGTGGTTGCGGTTGACAATGTTTCAGTTTGAGTGGAATTGGTCTGGACTTCCATAGCCTGAAAAACAGAGAAATTGATTCTTTACTGTTTCTGCGTCGCAACGTTTCGGCTATTGTCATCTACAGCCGTTATCATGTATTACTGTGACAAATTCTCAGTTGTAATATCACAAGAGAGTGAGAATAAAGTGAAAATAATTTGACAGATTTTTCGAAAACTTGTTGCCAGGCAATAGACACGAGAGCCCGAAGAGTTTTCGAATCATTTTTCACTTTTCATGCAAATTGCAAACTGATGACAGACGTCAAATCAAAAGTATCAGTTGTCATACAATGTAAACAAAATACCTCAACAAATTCCCGCGGAAATTTTCAAGGTAGAAAATTCCCAGTATAATAATGCTGTAATTGGCCTGAACGTACATGAATGCTTTGAATTGTTTCGATTGGTTGCAAGAATTGTCAAAAAATAATCAAAGGTAATACCACGAGTGCTTCAAATTTTATCGATAATTTTTTCTTTTCCACGAAAACTTGTTTATTTGGAAAAAATATAAAAACTAACCGATTGATTTTATCTATATTCGGTTTGTTTCAATGTTTTTGCCTCAAGTAAAGAAGTTTGAGTGATGAAAATAAAAAATTATCTGATAAAATTTGAAGAAGGAGTTGTATTTGGAAAGAATAATTTTTTCAACAATTTTTACTTTTTGTAATCTTCGCCGTTACATTTTTTTTATATTTGCTGCCCAGTCTTCCAGAATTTTTCTCTCTTGAATAGTCTTATCGTTTTGTAGCTGGTAGTTTCTGATTCTGCAAAATGCTTCAAACTGATTTCATATACATTTTTTGGATTTAATTGTGTTTTGTGGAGTGGAATTTTGTAATAAATGTTCAATATTCTCTTGGGTGATGGTCCTGAATCGGTTTGTGTTTATTTTTCAATAAAGTTCGAAGCACTTTAAGCTGTCAACAATGACTAATTCAGAGTAGAATTTTGACATTTCAATGTAACAAGGTATTATCGATGAGGAAGCAGTTTTATCGAGCATACCGAATGATTGGCCAGAATAATGTATTGCTATTAGTTGAAACTACCAAAATGTCAGATTTTGACACGTGAAAAAAATAATGTGGGAAAAATGGCCTTGTGATTTTTTCACTTATTTGAACACTCACTCAAACAAACCAAAATTAGATAAAATCATTCGTGATTTTATCAGTATATTTGTTCTCATATTTTAGCCATACAAAGAGTTTTCGTGGAAAATAAAAAATTATCGATAAAATTTCAAGCACTCGTGGTATTTATCACCTTTGAAAATTTCGGCTTCAAACCATTCGATATTTCATCCTGATTCTTCCAGACTGATCATTGAGTTTTATATTGTACAATACAGTATCCTTGAGTATCTTGCGTGAAATATACGCACAACAAAGTTGTATGTATCAAACACCCACCCAATGATATTGGATATTGCGACTTTGAGACATGTTCAATGTATTACCCACAAGAAATTCAGGATGTATTCATTTTAGTGGGATACTATTCCTTATGTGGTGACCTCATATAATTTATTATTCGTTTTCTGACTCTCCAACGACAACAGAATTTATAGCCTAGCTAGATTTATGGAGTCATTACTCAAATTTTCTCAAGATTGGATTGTCAAATCATAATATACAGGTGGTTTGAAGAAGAAGTATGCAGTTTCATCCAAGTGGTCGAAGTGGGTACTCGATGCTGAAGGCTGCTATATAGGTCTATGAAAACATATACATTCGGAAAAGCGAAAAAGCTGTAGTTTTGGAAAAAGCACATGTAGAAGAATTTTTGACGAGAGCTTGCGATAAAGAATATTTGATGATCAAGGTAATAGTATCTTGTAACCTTTTAGACAGTTTAGATAAAACACTTTAAAATATTTAGATTGCACTGATAATGCTAGTGTCTAGTGCCTGTCGATGCTGTGAACTGACGTATTTGAAAATCAGTGATATACAAGACAGTGGCACATATCTGCTTGTTTCGATACCAGATGCTAAGACCAGCATTTTACAAAAATTCACAATTGCACAAGCAGGATTCTCTTTCAATACTGTGAAGACGTGTAAATAGTTATTTGCCTATGGCCATGGTTCATATCAAAAATACGTAGATTTGCGACCTTCAAATTTGAAAAATCAGCGATTTTTCATTGGTTATAGGAATGGTAAATGTGTAAAACATGTTGTGGGCATTCATACTCTTGGAGCTGTTCCAAAAAAAATTGCAGCATTCCTAAAATTGGAAAATCCTCAGCTCTACATTAGCAAGAGATCCCAGAGCGCTACGACAGATAATAATAATAGCCGTCTTATACCTGCATAGACTATGCCTTTAGGTACACTCTATGAGTGTGAAACAGGGATTATTATTATAATTATCATAATCTATTTAACATTTGACATAAGTTAGTTAAATAAGAACGAGTCAATATCATTATTCTTAAGTAGGAATTGATTGGAAATTTGATTTTGTGGTAGGAAATTCGTTTCTTGTTGTTGTTATGGAGATTAAAAGGGCCATCCATTTATATTAACTACAGCATTGGTCTCAAAATGTACCTTTGAGGCATCCCAACATATCAGTTGTTTTTCATCGAATAAATTTTCCACCAACACCTTTGAAGTGCACCAAATCGGAACCACCATATCACGGGCTATTAAAATTTTTGTCCGATATCATCAAAGTTCAATATTTAAAATTGTAGAATTACCTAAACGAAGCATTACCCACCTTAAAAACTACCGTACACACCTGTACCCATTATCAGTTATTTTCAGTATATAATAACAATAAAGACCAAGGAATATCATGCATTTTTTACACAATTGAACAGGTATTCAGGTTATCACCATGACTTGAGGTAATTAGGGAAATTTGAGGTTGTGAAGCTTCGGAATACCGAAACAGTTTCATTTAATGTAGGACAACAAAATGCAGTATGCATCGCAGAACTGCACTTTTGAATCAAGTGAAAGTTTTTATTGGGAAACACCAATGCGATATTGGTTTCGATTTAAAAGTGTTTTCCAAATCATTGAGAAAACTGGGAACACTACGCGCTCATTGGTATTTCATTTTCAGTTATTTTTTATCGTGGTATCGACACATTCGTTTAGGATTCTAGAAAAATTTTTAAAGAAATTGTGTAAGAAAACATGGGCTATTATTATTTTTTCCATCAGGAATATCCCAGTCAGGCCCTGTCTCCGAAGCCAAGATAAAAACGGAGGGCGCGTTGGTGTGTCATTAACCCCAGAAACAACTTCCCACGTCAGTGGGATGAGTGATTACTGGGTCCGAGAATTATATGCCCTGAGTAGGCAGAGTGAACCAAGAATTACGGCCTTCTGCATTAGTTCGACTAAGGTTTCTGCCATATCATGGCAAGCCGGTATGATTTTTATGCTTGATGGCAGTGTGTACATCATTCCACCAAGGACCCCTATTATCAGAACCACCATTTTTAGCGAATGGTTTGGGTAAAGCTTGTGGAGCTCAGATAGTAAATCTCGATAATTAGTACACTTTTCCCCCTCTTTTCGGATGATGTTCGTTTCGCCAGAAGCCGAAAACTCTATGCCTAACCTACTTTGATGGTCGAGGAGGACTCATGCTTATTGGCTTGTATTTGTCTGCGGGTGGGGATTGAGTAGTTCCAATAGAGTCGGCACTTCTTATTCTCCACAACGGAGTCAATATCCCGTGTCTTGTCAATACCGTATCAGTTTCGTAGGTGGTATTACAACGCTCGTAGCGCCGCGTTATGCCTGTGGATATAGGCTGAAACCGCATAAGCTGGACAAGCTGACAACAAATGCATTATGGTTTCAGCTGCCCCACGACACGCTCTACATCTAGTGTTAGGGACCTCTATACCCATTACGCGACTACGGTAGATGAGAATGTTGAAGACACCATCTTGGCAGGGCATTATGAATCCCTCGGTTTCCGATTTGAGCCCACTTGACCTGATGAAAGCAAATGTCAGGTTTTTGGATAAGCCTAGGTCTTCAATATCCGTGAAGAAAACCTCCATACATTGGCTTATCCTTATGTAGCTGTAGGAGCCTTTCACTCTCCACAGCTTTGACGTGGACTTTTTGCTGAACGGATTTCAACTCGAGACAGAGTTTGGTTGCTTCCGTTCAGAGTAGAATACGAGACCGAATTCATCTACTGCACAGGTTGCTGCCTTGAAGAGAAATGCTCCAATCCCTCCTTTTTCATGATCGCATTAACTCCTGATGATTTTACAGGCTCTATCCAGTACCATTCTGTTATGTTGACACTCCAAACTCAAAAGTCCACGGCCTCCCCGTTGTCTGGGAAGTATAACCGTGGAACAGACGATTTAGGATGCAAGCTCCTATGAAGATGCGAGTTTTCACGTCAAGCTGTCCCAGCTATCCCGGAGTCCATTTCATTATTCCAAAGGAGTAAAGTAGAATCGGAATGGCAAGCAACTTTGTTCTTCCCCGACAGTTCTGATGACCAGATCATCATTATTTTTACTATCAGAAAACTGAAACAATGACCTAATTTTCATATGTAATTGCACAAGTGTTTTTTTTTTGGCCGAAATCAACTTGACGTTTCAATGAGAATTTCTTTGCTAGACAATTTAACGAAAAAAATATCTTGAGTTGAATTATCTCAAGGCAGAGAAATTCGAATTATAAATGTTTGCATTACTTCGATAAAACAAAACTTCAGTTTGGTCTTAATCATAACTAATTCCACACCTCTCATAGACATTCTAATACACAAGTAAAATTTTCGGGAATAATACCATTAGTACTTCAAAAATTACTGATAATTCTAAAAAACGTGTTTTTTAAAAACTGCCTAGATGAAATTTTTTTGTTGTTTCAAATCCTTAATTTTTGAAACAACGAAAAATATTACCTAGTGCAGTTTTTTCAAAAAACTCGTTTTTTTCAATATATTTAGTTAATTTTTGAAACACGATTGGCATTCGGTAGAAAATTTCAAGAATAGAAAAAAATTCATATTATTTTGTTTTGTATAGTTAAATGTCCTGTCATTCATCAGTCACTTCAATTGAATTGTCACACAGCGCGCTGAATTACAGCGATAATTTCACTCGCTGTATAAAACTCACATCTCCTGCGATATGAGAACCAATAAGAACGGTGCTTCACTGATAGTACACAGTTCCTTCCTTTCAAGCCGGTAATATTACTTCATCATGGGCAGCCATGCATGCAAACAACAATGAAGGATATATGAACAAGAATATACGTTTTCCTAACTTCGTTGGCTCTTGAAATTATCTCAATAAATAAAACTTGTGCTCAAAAAATTATTGATAATTCTATCAGAAATCTTAAACTCGATCAAATTGCTTTGAGGTAACACCACTCGTCCTAGCGGACTCGTGGTGTTACCAACCAATTTGATCTTGTTGATTTCCGACAGAATTACTATCGATAGTATTGCGATCATTCGTGGTATAACCCCCGATAATCCATATAGATGGATTACCGGTATAATTCAGAGATTATTCCACAACTCTTATGGACATTTTAACACACAGGTGAAATTCTCACCATTATTCATTATTCTCAACTGAATACTATTTCACATAAACATTGTCGACCTTCTAAAATCGCTCGATAAAAACGTTGATACACGGTATCTCAATTATTAATCAAAATAACACTCAATACTTGTGAGTCGATGGAAAGAATAATTTGATAATATCGTCATACACGAACAAACGAACGATAAAATGGCCAGCTAATGTATATCAATTACTCCAAATGAATATTCAATGGTAATGCCCAGTCAAGAATAAAACGATTTATGGACTAAGCCTCTTTAGTCTGCCTATATTTGGATCAGATTTCTCTTCTTTCATTGGCGTATCCATCTTTGAAGTTCTCATCAGGAAATTACCTGTCAAAAAGTAATTTCAGAATGTCATCGTCGATACTGAATTATCACCAGGTTGATGGATATTTACAATGAAGGGATTTGTTGCGAAGTTATTTGAGGACGAATGGTATTATTCCCCAATTATGTCACAGGATTAACATCTCCGTCAGATATACCCGTAAAAAACCTTTCCTTATGGGTTTTTTGAGTCAGGAATTGTAATAACTAGCTTGCTCTCCAGAATGTCAACATTTTCAATGGACATTTTCGTTAATTTATTGGTTCATCATCAGCTCCGCCAAATCCAATTAAAAAAGCTACTTTCATCAACTAAAATGTCTCGTCTGGGGCATTACGAACAAATTTACTAACCTGCTCTATTGTGAATACTTTCGATTTTTTTGCTCTGTATCCCACTTTTTTTTATTCGTATTAATGCGCCATACGTGTTGATTTCTACTCTTTCTTTCAACTCCAAACAAGCTCGTAACATATAATATTTAGGTCACAATAATGATGGAGAATATTCATTTGTGAGTTTCACAAAATAAGTAAGTAATACGGTTTCTCCAGCACCTTGAACCTGATCTGTATTTCGCTACTCGCAAAACTGAAAGTATTCTTTTCAGGAATAGATATCAATATTTGCCAAGATTTTCGCCACAGATTTGAAAAAGTTTCAATCAATATTAATTTCAATAACGGATGTGGTTGAATATTGTAATCCGAGACGCAACCGAGGATTATAATAACAATCTAATGTCGTTCAAGACTTTTCGTAATCCCGCTGAAAGATTACATTTTGATTCCGAAGAAAGAACAAACCACGTACCTCGTAATTCTTAACAATATCACAACAATATTGTAAACAACGTCAGTTTTTTGTGTTCGCGATTTCGCTTTAACAACGACCATGGATGAAATTGAAGAAATTGAGGAACAAAATCAAATTTCTTTAAAAATGTTGGGAGAATCATGTGCAGTGAGTGTTGATTTACTGCCGAAAATAACTCAAGAGCGATATCAAAAAGAATATGAAATTTTGAAGAGTGGCGTAAGACCAAGAATGTAAAGGTGGTTAATGAAGATGTATTATTGGCCTATACGAAAAAATATCAGAGGTTTATTCTCCTAACTCGCTGTGGACCAAGATTTCAATGTTGAAACTTGCTTTGAAAGTGTATGACAACATAGACATTTCAAGGTTAGTTATTTAAAATCGTACAGCATATTAGAGTATTATCTACATAAATGGTATTTTCTGATTTGGAAAATTATTTTTGTTCTTGAGACGAAATTCTGATGGATACACACCAAATAAAGCAAAAATTTTGTCTGAAGAAGAAGTAACTAAGTTTTGGTTGGAGGCAGATGATGATACATGGTGGTATTTTTGGCGCCTATAGACGTGACGAACTTTTTAAGCTGACTGTGGATTTTGAAAGCACCAGTAACAGAGTTTTGGTTACATTGAGGTATACTCAAAACAAAAAGAACAGAGAATTGGTCATAACCAAAGAAGGACTTCCTTTTGATGCCTATGGTGTATACCAAAAAATACGTAGATTTGAACAACGTCATCGATTATTATAAGTGGCATAATAATCTTGTTACATAAATAGCTATGATTCATATCCTAATGAGTTTTTAGAGGAATACAACCACAGTAAGATGATCCTTGCCCAACTCATTCCAATACAGTATTTCAAGGAAGTTCTGTACCATTGTGCAAGAAAACTTGAAGTAATTTGAAATAAATATTCAATTTGAAACCCTAGATATTTAGATCGGAAGTAAACGTTTGATTCCAACAGAAACTAACAAAATTGGTACTAATTATTTTGGAAAGCTTTGCAGATAATCGAACAGATCTAACTCAAGGATCGTAGAAGAGAGTGGATGTTTTCTGTTGAGACTTCTCGTTTGGATTCCATAAGTCATTACAATTGTTCAAAAATCAAGTTATTGAAATTATGTTGTAGAGAGAACAAACTTTCATTATCTAATGAATTATTAGTTGCACAGAATTCCGCCTATTCATGATACAACGGAAGGTCCTAGCACAGCACTTCCGTCCAATTCAGATCTACATCGATTTTCAAACTTTTCCAACTTGCAACAACTGTTTTCGTTTTCGCCCTTTTTGTTGGGATTTTACAAAGTCCCATTCGATTTTATTAGACTTGTAGTTACAGAATAACACTGAATGCAACTGCATAAAAATTCGAACTGTTGGAAAAGAAGTGGAAAACGACGTAATTGAAAACGGAACAAAGGAAATATGCACGGCATACGATGGGTTCGGTATAGCTATTCGAAATGAATATTCGGTTTCCTGATGGAAATCTGAACTGGTTGAAAATTACGAGGGAAGTTGTGGAAATCAAACGAGTCAAATCAAGGTTTAGAGGTTTAGCCACTAAAAGCTTGAACTCGTAATTTTTCGTATTCATGGCGACATATTCGTCTATTACTTACTCTAATCGCTGTTACTTGAACCCCCTAGAGGGATGTATACTACCCTATTTGTTCACTGATAATTTTTGAAAATTATGATGTTTCGTAAGTTTTTGAACTCAAACTTTATACGGATACAATTCATAATGTTCCATAGTCCTGTCTGGCTTCAAACAAAACAAAATACCAACTTTATCCGGAAACTCCATGGAGTTGAAAAATTCAATACCAGATACGTGCGGTTTTCGGTTTTATTGATGGTGGTCTTGGAGTAACTAACCTTTAGAAAAGTACTCCGAATTTCACTAAACTTTCGAAAAATTCTCACATGGACGAGATGTTTTAATAGGGTTAGAAGTTTATTGGAAATTAACTGATTCAAGAGAGGTTGGAGAATCGGGACGATAACTTGTCAAGCAATTTGTGTGTGAGGATTCGTACAGTTAGTACCTCATCAGCTGGATTACACTGGAAATATATGCAGGAGATAAACTAATAAAATAGTAGAAATTCAAATGTATAATATATGTAAGTGAAACAATTCCCCCCAGTTGTAGTAAATCAAATCATAATAAGATTATTCCAGCGGTGTCTTGTGGATTCGCGGGGGTGTGAATATCATTTGCTTTTGATTATCCCCTCGTCAACAATTTGAGGTTGAGTTATATAATTCAATTATCTAAATCGACATGAAGTTGCCATCAGAAACTCTATAATTTTGGAATTAGGAAATTACCTGTTCAGAACTAAAACTGTTACTTCTTTTTTTTCGAAATTCAGCTTAAAATTCTCAGAGTATACTGGATCTAATATTTATAATCGATTAATGTTTGCAGAATTACTCTATCTTTAATCAATAAATAATGTCAACATATTTTTGAAAAGAATTTTTCCCACGCATATTCGTAAAACTCAATTTTTTCTGAGTTTGTATATATTCGTAATTTTTTTTATGCGTACCTACGCACACTTAAGTAGAAGTCAATTCCAAATCAAGATTTCTTAGTCTTTTCGAAAATTCGATCGTGCGAGAAATATTTTTGAAGTTTTATTCCTATTTTGTGCTAAATCTGGAATCTGAGTATGTACAAATCATATATTTTCTGAATCAGCATGGCATTTTGCGTATGTAGTGCAAATTTTGAGTGAAATAGATGATTTTGTATTTTTCATGATTTACACCCATTGGAACTTTTTTTGAGTAATTTTCATTCTTCCATAGATCGACTTAATATTCATGGAATATACTTAATTCATTATTCTGTTCAGATTGGCGTTCGCAGAATTGCTCTTTCTTTGTCCGTTCTAGAGTTGAAAAAATTATCTGGGGTTGGGAGGAGTAATTTCCCAAGAAACATTAAAAAAATAATTCTGCTCATATTCGTGAAACTTATTTTTTTTTTGACTACACACTGAATGCGAAGTCGATTTCAAGTCAATTCCGGATTTCATAGGCTTTTTACGGAACCTCTGTGATTTCAAGTTGAACATTTTCGGAAAGGACCCCGAAATTGGCCCACAGTGGGATTTGCCTGAAATTTATATATGTTATTGGTGTTGAGCTTCTGATCAAATGTTCTCTTGGGCCCAATCCTCTAAGACCAATTATTTAGCTCCCAGGGCCGTATATAGTATAGGTGCCAAATAAACAATGACACTTTTTTCTCAAGACATTATTTTGTTCCCTCAATTAAATAAGAAATATTGCAAAATCTTAGCATTTGTCTTTTAGCACAAGTCCTCTGTGAAACATGTTTTGTCCTACAGGACCGTATTTAGTAAAACTCTATTTGCTAAGTGATCCACAAAAAAAATAATCCAATTGATTTCAGTGGTTGATAGTTTGGTTGATAGTTTGTTTAATAGATTAATGTAGCTTTCTTTGTCTACACAACAAAAGTGGTCGCCATCTTAATATCCAAGATGGCGGGCCTAAGCTAAAAACTTTATGTAGGACTTATCGTATATAGCTTTTTAAGAAATATAGTAACAGGAAAAAATTAGAACTACAACGTCTTGATTGTTGAAATCGGTCAGTTACTATTTGAATTATCCAACTCTATAATACAGGCTGATTCACGGTGGATGGCACATTAGACGTTTCTGGTGAACCAGACAACGGATCACTTTGAAAATTCAATGGAGGGCATATTTGGACATTCTCTAGCCAACTAAAATATTTTCGACAATGCGGTGTTGCCGCTTCTATTAGAAAGCAGTAGTAACTTTGATTTTTCAAATGGAACACTCTGTATATAATATTATTTTTGGAATCTCCAACAATTGCCCGACAACTTTTCTTGATATTTCCTTATACCTATCTGTTACCGTTTTCGAAATAAAAATTAATTTAAATTTTTTTCTTCGAAAATCATGACTTCTAAAAATGCCGATATCTTTCAGTTAAGAAGTACTATGATATCGAAATTTGGTTTGGAGTTAGGTGATACTTGGACACTTCCCACACGTCAGCCTAATCTCCGTTACTTCAATACAGGGTGGTAAAAAATACAGTTTTTTCGTTTGCTTGAAAAAGTTGCTGAAATTTGATTATTTTAAATGGAACACCCTGTATATTATTGAAAATTCGGAAAGCTGCTGAAATTTGCTTTCTTTCTATGTATATCATACCTATACCTAACTAGTCAAGTTTCGGACTTATGAGCATTTATTTGTGAAAATGTCCCTTCAGAATGGTATTTCCATTCGGTATTTGGTAAGCAGGCCATGATTACTATTTGACAGTAGCGTTGTGACATTCTCCTAATAATATCGACATTTTCGTCACTTCAGAAGTTGCAAATACCTTCAAAACGATGGAACAAAACTATTCAAACGAAGTTCTTATGAATTTGTTTATTATTTTTGGACAGTGTGACAAAATTATCAGCAGAACATGTAGAAACTTCAATGAAATGTATCCGAATCTACCGCCAATGAACCTCAAGAAATTTATACGAATTCAGAACCATTTCAATGCATTTGGATCAACTTTAAAAGCACCAAGAAACTTGCCTCGACCCGTAACTTCTGAAGACAACCAGATTAATGTCTTAGCATATTTTCACGCATTTCCCGAGTCATCGATAAGAAGTGCTGAAGAAGATTTGGGTATAAAATATTCATCGGTTCAAGGAAAATTGAAATTAATTTTTATTTCGAAAACGGTAACAGATAGGTATAGGGAAATATCAAGAAAAGTTGTCGGGCAGTTGTTGGAGATTCCAAAAATAATATTATATACAGAGTGTTCCATTTGAAAAATCAAAGTTGCTACTGCTTTCTAATAGAAGCGGCAACACCGCATTGTCGAAAATATTTTAGTTGGCTAGAGAATGTCCGAATATGCCCTCCATTGAATTTTCAAAGTGATCCGTTGTCTGGTTCACCAGAAACGTCTAATGTGCCATCCACCGTGAATCAGCCTGTATAAATATAACTCTATCTTATTAAAACTATATTTAATTCATAACTGACAAAGTTGATACCGATATTTCCAGGGTGGTGGAAGTGACCATAAAAGTTAAGCATTCATTATCAGAATAATACTAGAACACTTACAGCCGTTGGAGTATCGCAACTTACACTGGACGATGTGCGGAATCTTTAATATTCTGTAACAAAGAAGTAGATGGATAAGTCACATTTTGATTATGGCGGGCAAATACCACAATATGCTACAAATATGAGCACATGTTCCTAGTGTCCTTGCCCCTGATTTGCAACGCAGTAGTATCCTATTACATCTTCATTATTCTCGTCAGGCTGGTTTTCATGTATAGTGTATTGAATAAATACTTGATATTTTTCTCTCCTTCAATATCGCCATTTATTTTATCCATATGAGTAGGAGAGAAACTTTTTCTGGTGGATCCATTCAACTCTCTCTCCCACTCATTGAGTTTATGGATAAAATATTTCAGTATTCATTAGAGATAACACCATCAAACCGATCAGGTAATAATATTACAGGGTATCCCTTTTGAAAATCGAAAGCTGATGTCATTTCTGAAAAAACCGGAAGTTGAATTTGTTTTACAAATATGTCAAAAGGTACCGTCTAGTGAGCATATTCAATGTTCTAATCAATAATATAGCGAGAGAAACAAAGGAGAGAAGGGGGTATAATATGAGTATGTGCCACACGGTTCAATTTGATATGATTCAAGTAAAAAGTATTAAAACATTTTTTCTAGAAACTTGCTATTTCTCATGTTTACATGCCATGACGGCACTAGCAATTTATTCCGGACTGAAGTGTAACTATTGTAGTAAAACTGCACTAACTAATTTTTCCTAATTTATTTATAACACTATTACAACGATTATTCACTAAAATATTTACTATTTCAATTTATTTCTACTATATCTATCTATCAGCGAACTCTGGAACTGTAACTGTCTCTTCTTCTGACTGTCCCGCTTATATACTCCCAAGCAGTTTCCATTCACGATTCTCGAATATTCAGGAGTATAGAACTTTTCGTCTAGATGGCTCTTCGAATAGTATCGAACAATCGATTATTCCAGCTTGTTCTCGGCGATGCGTACGCCAGAAGATATGCAGCTGTAGTTGAACGAGGGTGCATAATTAATAAGATCAGGGCCGGTCTCGGGGCCGGTCTCGAAATCGTTACATTGCCCCCTTCTTAAAGACGTTTCGCCCCGAAACGTCATTCTTGGAGTGTGAAGATATCTGCAAGATTCTCCATATCTGCACCTGGACGTTCGATGGAAGTAGCATTGAACACTCTTCAAGTTGGCTCGAGGAAGATGATTGCAGCACACCAGAATCTTGACGCCGCTGGCTCTGAATATTGTCTCCAACATGCTTCTTATAACTCTCCAGTCCAGCCGATCAAGCCCACAGGCCAATTTTGGGATTGCCAGGTCTACAATATTCTGGTCCAGCATCGTGTCTCTCAATCTCGTGAGGCTCTTCCAAACATCTTCATAAGACGGCTTATCACGAGAACGCTTCTTGGTAACCAGATAGTAGATGTTTCTCTGGCCTTTCCTCAGCTGTAACACCCCTCCAACTTCCGGGTTCTGTTCTCTCAGTTCCTGGATTCGACCGAACTTCTTGGAGAAAACCACTGCAATGCCTCTGGACATTTGGAGATCTTCTGCCACACAGTGAGCTAACGCGTAATTGGCAGGCACCTTGAAAAGATCTCGTGACTCCTCTCGGGTTACCCCATATTGAACTTTCTGTCCGTTCGAGTACAGGGACATGAACCTCTGAAACGTCATTTCGTCCTCCGGTGATCTGACGGTGCGGACTTGATCGTGGTTTCCGGCGTAAGGGGACAACCTATTGAAGTGGACTACCCTAGGTTTTCCTCGAGGTGGCTTGTATATGCGGTAGACGAGGTCGTTTATCCTTTTCATGATCTTATATGGACCTTCCCACGAGTTCCGAAGTTTCGGTGATAGTCCACGGCGACGTTTAGGGTTGTATAGCCAGACAAGGTCACCTGTTTGATATCCACCAGCATCCGCCTTGATGTCGTAGGTCTCCTTCATTCTGTCGCTGGCACTCTGGATGTTCAAACGGACCCGTTCATGGATGTCGTCCATTCTCTGTCGCAGTTTGCTGACGTAGTCATCTCCCGCAGTGTCTTGCCTTGGTGGCGTCCCAAACTTCAGGTCACATGGAAGTCGCAGCTCTCGGCCCATAATAACACTTGCAGGGGTTTGGCCGGTTGACTCATGAACTGCGGAACGATACGCCATCAGGAACAGATGGAGGTACTGGTCCCAATCCTTCTGGTGGTCAGAGACTACCTTGGACAGGTGGCGGTTTATCGTCTTATTCATCCGCTCCACCATTCCATCGGACTGTGGATGTAGAGCTGTGGTCCTCGTTTTCCGGATGTTCAGCATCCGACACATCTCCTGGAACAGGTTTGACTCGAAATTCCTGCCTTGATCCGAATGCAGTTCTAACGGGACACCGAATCGACAAATCCACTCCTTCACCAAGACGTCGGCAACGGTGATGGCTTCTTGGTTGGGCAGGGCATAGGCTTCGGCCCACTTGCTGAAGTAATCCATCGCCACAAGGATGTACTTGTTCCCGTGTTCAGATTGTGGGAACGGGCCAGCGATGTCAATGGCGATCCTTTCGAATGGGCTGCCCACATTGTACTGGCGCATCGGGGCCTTAGGTCTTGTTCGAGGCCCATTACTGGCAGCGCATACAGCACATTTTCTGCACCAGTCCTTGACGTCAGCTTGACAATTGGCCCAGTAGAACCGTTGCCTAACTTTCTGAAGGGTCTTCGTCACTCCCAGATGTCCTCCGGTGACCCCATCATGGATTTCTCGGAGCACTTCCTGTCTTCTGCTCCTGGGAACTACTACCTGACGTCTTTCTTCCCCGCCATCCTCCGACTCCAACACACGCTTCAAGACTCCATTGTCTAAAGTGAAAGAGTTCCATTGGGCCCAGTAAGTTTTAACGACTGGAGAACAACTGGCTATTTCCTGCCACGACGGTCTTCGATCGCTCTTCTTCCAGCCGATGACTAAACCAAGATCTGGATCTTTCTCTTGGTCTTTCTGGATCTTGTGGTCATTCCAGTTATCATCGATCGCCGTGGTTCTGCAGAGTGTCGACTCCTTTTCCTCTGTTCGTCGGCAGTGCGAACAGTCGTCTGGACATGGTCTTCGCGATAGGGCATCCGCATTCTTATGGCTGGTCCCCGCCCGATGTTCGATCTCAAAGTCGAATTCCTGGAGCCTCTCAATCCAGCGTGCCACTTGACCCTCGGGATTCTTAAACTGTAGAAGCCATTTGAGAGCTGCATGGTCAGTTCTCAGTAGGAATCTTCGTCCATACACGTACTTGTAGAAGTGCTCAACTCCCTTGACAACAGCCAACAGTTCCCGCCTGGTGACACAGTAATTCCGCTCCGGTTTACTGAGGGTCTTGCTGAAGTAACCGATGACCTTCTCTTGTCCTTCTTGGATCTGAGACAGGACAGCTCCAAGTCCCACGTTACTGGCGTCCGTGTCCAGGATGAATTTCCCGTCTGGAAGGGGGTAGCTCAGGATTGGTGCGTTGATCAAAGCTCCTTTCAACTTCCTGAATGAATCTTGGCAGTCATCTGACCACTGGAACTTTGTTTGTCCTTCCGTGAGCCTGGTCAGTGGTTTTGCGATGTTAGCAAATCCCAGCACGTATCGGCGATAGTAAGTGCACAAGCCAAGAAAACTTCGAAGCTGGTGAATGTCTTTCGGAACGGGCCATTCCTTAACAGCTTTGATCTTCTGCTCATCTACTGCCACTCCTTTCCTAGAGACAACGTGGCCGAGATAACGTACTTCTTTTTGAAACAGATGACATTTCTTGGGGCTCAGTTTCAGTCCGGAGCTTCTTAGTCGCTGAAATACCTCTTCCAAGTTTTTTATATGGTCCTCGAATGATCTGCTAACCACAATAATGTCGTCGAGATACACCAGACACGTTTTCCATGATAGTCCTTTCAAAACCGTCTCCATCAATCTTTCGAACGTGGCTGGAGCATTGCAGAGGCCGAATGGCATAACTGTAAACTGCCATAATCCGGAGCCGATGGTAAAAGCTGTCTTTTCTCGATCTTCCTGGGCCAGTTCTACCTGCCAGTATCCGCTCTTCAAATCTAAGGTCGAGAAAATCGTAGATCCAGCCAGCGTGTCTAGCGTGTCGTCTATCCTTGGGAGAGGGTAGCTGTCCTTTTTCGTCACGTTGTTTAGTTGACGGTAGTCTACGCAAAACCGTGTTGATCCATCTTTCTTCTTCACCAACACGACTGGAGAGGACCAGGGACTGTCGGATGGCTCGATGACTCCGTCTTTCTCCATGTCACAGACTATTTTGTCAGCCTCCTCCTTTTTGGCGAGAGGAAGTCTTCTGGCTGATTGCCTGATTGGTCGGGCATTTCCAGTATCTATCTTGTGCCGAACCACCTTCGTTCTACCGCCTCTGCCTACTCCGGTATCGAAGATGTCCTGATACTTCCTGACTAGTTCTCTCAGTTTAGGCTTCTGTGCTGGCCCCATGTCCTTGGACGAGATAGCAACCAACTTCTCCAATTCTGCTGGCATGTTACTGGCTTGGCTAACAGTGCCACGTACACTCCTGATTACAGAGGAAATTGACGAGCAGTGCCCCAAAATCGTTCCCTTCTTCAAGGTCACCGGGTAATAATTGACATTCATTACCCTTACTGGCACAAATTTATCAGCACGCAACAAGGTTTTTCCTAGTGCAATTCCTCGTCCAATTTTCTCATCATGTAGCTTGGGCTCGAACATCACCACATTTCCACTGCTCGCACCTCCATCCAGGCGAGCCTCTAAAATGGTTTCAGCCCTCTCCGGTACGCTTACGTCTTCAGCCAGCAGAACTCAAACCATTTCTTCATTTCTCCCATGAAGTATCAGCTCTTCTCCGTTCACACGAAGGACGCCGTCTTTAAAATTCAGCTCGAATCCTCTGGACTTCATGATGTCCATTCCAATTATTACCTCGTCCTCGATATCCGCTACTAGAGCCCGGTGTTTCACTTTAGTGCTGCCCAAAGTCAGTTCAATTGGAAGTTCACCATACACAGTTGCCGGCTCTCCAGTTGCTGTGCGTAGCTTCCAATTCGACGATTCAATTCTTGCCGGTGTTTTGGCAAATGTAGGTCCAAGGATTGTCCTAGTCGCACCTGTATCAAGCAGCATGGTGCGAGGCTCGTTGTTGATGAGACCGTCCACAAAAACACCTTTGTTCTGTCGTTGAAGGACAGCGACATATGCGTTGTTATTTGGGGCTTGCTGGATACAGGCCGACGACTGCCCCTCCTCATCGACCTTCTGTGTCGGTGTCGCTTCTTTAAAAGTTGGGCATTTGCTACGCACATGCCCAATTTTCCCGCAATTCCAGCACCTTATTTGTTTTCTTTCAGGCAGGACTTCCTTCATTAATTTTCTCATGACAGCCTCGATATTAGCGGGCTCCTGTGGCTGTGGGTCTTCCTCGATCATCCGCACCCTACTCTGGCTTTTGCAGGATTGCTTTGCTGCTTCGAATTCCAGAGCGCGTGCCAATGCATCCACGAGATGTGCGGGGCGAGCTAGTGTTAGGGCTTGCCGGGTTTCCTGGTCACGAAGTCCATCCAAAAATGCTTGGACCGCTAGTCGCTCCATTACATTTTCCGGTGTAGCTGGGTACGCAAGACGAACCAAGCGTGCAAT
Organism: Chrysolina americana; assembly: GCA_958502065.1. NCBI lineage: Eukaryota > Metazoa > Arthropoda > Insecta > Coleoptera > Chrysomelidae > Chrysolina > Chrysolina americana. The sequence continues at coordinate 39,154,171 of OY293415.1, read as the reverse complement.
ATCTGCTTCAAATTCTTGCAACGACTCGCTTGATTTCTGGCATCGATTCTTCAGCTGTGAGTGATATACGTGTTCAAGGTGGGCTTGGCCATAGCGAAGTTCCAAGTGTTTTACCAGCTGTTCATAGTCTTCCTGTTGTTGGGCGGTGAGCGTTTGTAAAATATTTGTTGCTTCGCCACGCAATGCCAGTGTCAATGCTAAAGCTTTTTCCCCAGCATTCCATCCATTTGCTTTGGCAGCAGCTTCGAATTGTCGGTGGTAGTTTGACCATGGAGTATTTCCGTCGAATTGAGGCGGTTTCAATGAGAGCTTTCCTGTTTCCGAACTGACCTTGAAATCTTTGATGTCTTTTTGAACTTCCTCCAAGTTGGTACTCAGATCCGGCATTGAATTTCTGTTGGAAATTTCTGGAATGTGCACAGAATCCATTCGCTTTTCTAGCTCACTAAATTTTTCCTTTATCTCATCGTGGAGCGTTTCCTTAATTTTTTTCATTTCTTCTTCCATTTCATCTTTGATTTTCTCCATCTCTGTTTCAACAGTTCCCATTCTTTCTTCCAACCGATTCGCCACACTGCAAACTTCTTCTTTCAAGCTTCTCGAATTTTCTAGAAGCTCTTCTCTCAAATTCTCCGAGTTTTCTAGAAGCTTCACTTCTAAATTTTTCGAATTTTCTTCAAGCTTTTCTTCTAGATTTTTCGAATTTTCGTGAAGTTTTTCTTCCAGGCTCTTCACATTTTCTTGAAGTTCCTCTTTTAGACAATTCGAATTTTCTAGAAGTTCTTCTTTCAGGCTGACAGAATTTTCTAGAAGTTTCTCCTTCAAGCTATTCGTGGTTTCCTCGAGTTTGTTCATTATAGCACTCAAATCGACTCCAGAAACTTCGAACAAAAATGTTTCGGGGTCTTCTCCTTCTTCAATCAGTCCATCTGAAAGTCTCTTCTGTAGTACGGCCTTCTTTCCAGTTGTTTCTAATTCACGCTCCTCTAACTCTTGCTTTAATTCACTAACTTTAAGGTCAACTAGGTGAACTCTTCTCGGAAACATTTTGTCTCTTATTGTCTTTGCCGAAATATCAGTCTATTATTTATTTCACACAAAAAGTTTTCAGTTTATTGTCCCGCGACGCGCAAAACTGTCCACTTTGCACTCAAATGTTCAACGGGTCACTCACTAACTGTCTATTAGGCGCGATAAATGTCTATCAGTTTTTCAACGTGACGAACACTTTAACACTTGTTTATTTTAAACATCCGACTTCTGACAACAAATGTAGTAAAACTGCACTAACTAATTTTTCCTAATTTATTTATAACACTATTACAACGATTATTCACTAAAATATTTACTATTTCAATTTATTTCTACTATGGCTATCTATCAGCGAACTCTGGAACTGTAACTGTCTCTTCTTCTGACTGTCCCGCTTATATACTCCCAAGCAGTTTCCATTCACGATTCTCGAATATTCAGGAGTATAGAACTTTTCGTCTAGATGGCTCTTCGAATAGTATCGAACAATCGATTATTCCAGCTTGTTCTCGGCGATGCGTACGCCAGAAGATATGCAGCTGTAGTTGAACGAGGGTGCATAATTAATAAGATCAGGGCCGGTCTCGGGGCCGGTCTCGAAATCGTTACACTATTATTGATTCTAAATACAACCAAAAAATGTCAACAGTAATCAAAATAGCTTTGGAAAGCAAAAAATTAGCACACACGATATTATAATTTGACACATTGACAGTAGTTGTTGTTTACATTATTGAAATGATTGTGCTTATTACAATTCTTTGAGTTTAAGCAGTGCCGGTTTTTCCTATAAGCGGAGTAAGCGGCCGCTTAGGGCCCGGACCCTCGAAGGGGCCCGGTTGTGACACGATTTGTTTACAAGTGTAGTATACCCAGAAAATTTTATTCTTGTTTTCTCCCCGTTTTTTACGAATTCGTGAATTCAGTATCGACCTACCTATGTTCCTATGTAATTTAATTGTCGAAATACAATTTTTATTTTTTATTGTGGACACTTTTTTATCCAGGAGAGGGCCCGAAAAAGTTGACCGCTTAGGGCCAGTAAGCTCTTAAAACCGGCTCTGAGTTTAAGTGTATTATTTAATTCATGTTTTCAATTTTCTGAATTACTTATTTTTAAAAAGTGAAAATGGAACTACTTCCTTGTTATGTCTGTATGACGGTGTATGATGTACGGAGAATTGCACGAATCGACCGAGAGGGCGATGTTCATAAAAGGGAAGTGGCTTTCACAAGGAGAAATGAAAGAGGCCATTTAGAATTAGAGGTAAGCCCTGAGACAAGATTGTGTGTTAATTGCAACGTAGCAATTTCTAATGAAATTGCTACAATCGAACAAGACCCCGCATGTATACGATTAAACATCATAAGACAAAGATCCCACCAAAGATGCTGTATTTGCAATGGCCGTGAATATCTAGTTAGGATGAACAAAGACGAATTCTTAATGTTTTGTTGCCTGGATTAGGGTCTATCAATTGCCCATACCTTTTAAAAGGACAAACTCTTCAAGCTTTCTTGCAAGGTAGTCGTGACATTGCAAATAAGAAATCCCAAGATTTTTGTAACGAAAATTCTTATTCGGACGACGAATTTAAAATAATGACTTCCATTTCAAAAAATCTATTTCAAGAATTATTTGGGTATTGTGATGCTATTCCAGGTGAAGGGGGATTCAGATATGTACTTAAGAAAAGATCTGGTAACATTTCTGTGTAAGTTGAAACAAGGCTTATCTGACGAGTTCTCAAAGATTATTTTTGTCTATAGTACAAGACAGTCGGTAAGCTAGCAATTAGCAAAGTGAGATTATCACTAAAGACCAGATTTGTTCGAAATAATATCGGATTTGAAGCAATAACTCATCATCAGTATATAGAGCGACACGTAACGCCATTTTCAAATTAACTTTATAATCACACACCCAAAAATCCAAAAGCAATATGCTTAGTAGACGCTACTTATACATTAACCGAAGTTCCAACATTTTCTCAACATAAAGGTCGCCATTTAGTAAAACCGACACTATTGGTTGCTCCAGATGGCTACATTCTTGCTGTACTAGGTGTTTACTTCACTGATGGGCGAAATACTGACAGTATGAGACGTACTCCTCGTCGATAGAGGATACAGAGATACAATACCCCTTTTGAAGCGACTGGGGATTAATTACAAAATGTCAGCGTTTATACAACCAGGAGAAACACAACTCTCAACTGAAGCAGCAAACGATAGCCGATTGGTTACAAAGTCTCGATGGGTAATAGAAAGTCGTAATGGCCATTTTAAATCAATTTTCAAATTCTTTGACCAAGTGATTAATATGCAGCATGTTCTACACTTAAAAGACTTTTATCTTATTGCTGGCGATATTATTAACAGATATTATCCACCAATTTCAATGGCAAATGCTACAGTTGAACTAGCAAGAATTATGTTAGCCAGGTCTAGACACATTAATCTTGTTCAACAACGGGTGGAAGAAGAATTTTTAGTTAATCGACGTGGATTGTGGCAGCAACTTTATAATGAGCATATACCTCGATTTTCACACCTATCCATGGATTACTTGAGAAACGTGACTTTTGGAACCTATCAAATTAAATTATCAGCGTCTTATGTCCAAGACAGAATACTTAGAGATAATTATGAATCGTTTGAAATCGACCTCAGAGTGAATGAACCTCGATTTATTAGACTCAGAGTCTATTCTCGATTCAGGAGAGAAAAATATCAAGTATTTATTCAATACACTATACATGAAAACCAGCCTGACGAGAATAATGAAGATGTAATAGGATACTACTGCGTTGCAAATCAGGGGCAAGGACACTAGGAACATGTGCTCATATTTGTAGCATATTGTGGTATTTGGGATTTGCCCGCCATAATCAAAATGTGACTTATCCATCTACTTCTGTGTTACAGAATATTAAAGATTCCGCACATCGTCCAGTGTAAGTTGCGATACTCCAACGGCTGTAAGTGTTCTAGTATTATTCTGATAATGAATGCTTAACTTTTTTTGGTCACTTCCACCACCCTGGAAATAATATCGGTATCAACTTTGTTAGTTATGAATTAGATATAGTTTTAATAAGATAGTAGAGTTATATTTATATTATAGAATTAGATCATTCAAATAGTAAATGACCGATTTCAACAATCAAGACGCTGTAGTTCTAATTTTTTCCTGTTACTATATTTCTTGAAAAGCTATATACGATAAGTCCTACATAAAGTTTTTAGCTTAGGCCCGTTATCTTGGATATTAAGACCACTTTTGTTGTGTAGACAAAGAAAGCTACATTCATCTATTAAACAAACTATCAACCACTGAAATAGGACAATAAGTAAGGATGTTATAACAAAATCAGTTGGATAATATTTTTTGTGGATCACTTGACGAATAGAGTTTTACTAAATACGGTCCTGTAAGACAAAACATGTTTCACAGAGGCCTTGTGCTAAAAGACAAACGCTAAGATTTTGCAATATTTCTTATTTAATTGTATTCTAATAGGTAAAAAATTAATGGCTTGAGAAAAAAGTGTCCTTGTTTATTTGGCACCTATACTAAATACGGCCCTGGGAGTTAAATAATTGGTCTTAGAGGATTGGGCCCATGAGAATATTTGATCAGAAGCTAAACACCAATAACATATGTAAATTTCAGGCAAATCCCACTGTGGGCCAATTTCCTATGATTTTGTGCGGGGTCCTTTGCTATTGTTTTCCATGACAAATTTTATCCTTCGAAATTTTCATTTCAAAATCACAGAGTATACTAATTCAATTATTCTGAATCGATTGGTGTTCACAAATTTGCTCTATCTTCCACCGTTCTAGAGTTGAAAAGTTCATTTGGAGTTGAGAAGGGCCATTTCCCTCAAAACATTTTTTACATTTTTTTTTCGCTCATATTCACGAAAGTCAATCTTTTCTGAATTTGCACACCAATTTTGAAGTCGATTTCGAGTCAATTCAAGATTGTATAGGCTTTTGACGGAACCTCTGCAATTTCAAGTTGAACATTTTCGAAAATTTGCTGTTGTTCAACATGAAATTTTTTGACTGGTGATATTTTTGTTTCAAATTCACAGGGAACACCAATTTTAACACTCTGAGTCGATTGGTGTTAGCAGAATAGCTCTATCTTTGATCGTTCTTGAATTGAAAAGTCCATCTGAAGTTAAGAGGGGCCATTTCCCTCGCATTACCCATTTTTTTCAACCCCTATTCATGAAAATCAATCTTTTCTGAGTATGCACACCGAATTTGAAGTTGAACATTTTTGAAAATGTTGCTATTGTTTAACATGAAAATGTTTTTCTGTTGATATGTTTGTTTCAAATTCACAGAGCACACTGATTTCATCACTCTGTAAGTTGTTGGTGTCAGAAGAGTGGCTCTATCTTTGACAGTTATAGAGTTGAAGAATCGTCTGGAGTTGAGAAGGGTAATCTTTCTCGAAACTATTTTTTCAAATTATTTTTTGATCATATTTATAAAAGTCAATCTTTCAATTTAAATTCGATTTCGAATCAATTAAAGATTTTATAAGCTTCTAACGGCACCTTTGCAATTTCAAGTAGAACGTTTTCAAAAAAAATTACTATTGTTTTGTTTCCATAAATGTTATTATTCATTTTATGGTTAGATAAAAACAAAATGTACGTTGAGAATCGAAAATATTCCTGAACTTACCAAAGAAAAACATACATTGGTGACAGAAGTGACCCATCTTGGTCATCAAAAGAACAGAAGCGTAGCGTTCAAACAGATAATTTGAAAATGATTCAATCAAGTTGGCGTCCCCTTTAAGCTTTCCCAGCTGAGTTCGTAGCTTTATTGAGGAAATCCAATACACGAGTCTCCCCAGAACAAAATGAGAAAGCAGTTAACTCCGAACTATTTCCTTTCTCTATTGAACTTGACAAGCTTGGCGTAGTTTTTCAACAAACTTGAGATTAATCTCCGCATCGTGGGCAAACTCCTACTTCCTGTTCATCCTCGTGATATGATTAATAGCTCTGCCAACTAATTGACCCCGATTCTTTTCCCGATTGGAAACTGGGAGTTGGGAAGTTGCTGCACTCTGAAGAACGATGAAATTCGGACGTTCCTCAGCGCACTCTGTTTCGAATTTATCTTTTTACAGTACCTAGAAATAAGTTGAAGTTTACAAACTGTCATAAAACGGTTGTAAATTCTTATCGAGGGAGATTTACGAGGCGGGTTGCTGCCAAATATGGAAATTGATGTTTTTGCAGTAAGTTAGTTGCATCATATCGAAACTTGGAAATTGCTTGCATACAAGGGCCCTAAACATGAGCTGTAATATAGAATTCATATGGCGCGTCATGTTTTTATAGAAGGCATTCAATTTTTTGTCATTTTCATACAGCAATTTTTGCTATTCGAAATAGAGAAACGAAATATATTTTTTCTACTATCTTACTAGATAACTCCATCCTCGACCCTGAGGAAGGGATAGAAAATGGGTGTTTTTCTCCCTGAGCCGTCTATTGCTAGAAAAATCTAAATCGCTTCAAAAATACTAAATTGCGTTATTCATGAGCAAATAAAGTTCATTGTAAATGATTTTGGGGTAAAACTCAATTTTTTCCAATGAAACCATATTGGTACAGTGGTACCATTTATTAGTAATATTATTAAGGAATTTAACCATTCATGGACAATTAAAAAAACACTGTTTCTGAGAAATTAATCACTATTTCAACTATTAGTAGTGTTTTATCAGTATTTTAAACATTGTTTTAATATGTGTTCATCTTACTGAATTACTTATAATCTAACTTCTTACTATTGTCAACTAGTCATCACTAAACAAGCGGTAAATTTTTTGCTGCTTCAGTGATTAACCTGTTTATTTGTTTTAACTTTTGTCACAGTTCTGATTTTATGTAGAAATGACAAATAGACATTATTATTATTATTATGGTAATAAACTGTGTGATAAATACGATTAAAATTACAGCTACAAGAAAAAAAGAAAATTCAACTAATTCTAATTTAGTGTTAAGAAGTTACTAAGGAGGCTTTGAAAACAATAAAATTATTCCTTCAGATTATCAAATAAATAGGTATTTGTTGGTTTATCGGTGTTTTTATTGTGTATTGGAAAAGTCTTTACATTTGTTGTTATTTTTGTTCAAAATGTTGTATTTATACAAGGGATGAAAAGGTGAATATATTAATTATTTATGGGGAATGTAGTAAAAATGCCATTGCGGCTAGAAACTTTCATGCCGACCGATATCCTGATTGACATCGTCCTGCGAGAAATTATTTTAATCGTCTTGAAAGTCAATTTCGAAGAGAGTCCAACCATAACCCCGAAGAAAACGTTATCATTGACGGAGGAACGGAAATTAATGTATCAGCTCGAATAGAAGTTGTTAAGACTGTTTCTTCAAGGCAGATTGGGTTTGAATTAATTGTAAATTAGTCACCAAACGATAAGCCAAATCTTGCACAAACATAATTTCAAATACCAATTTCTCCAGCACCTGTGCGAAAATGATTATGAACGTACGATGGAATATTGCAATGGAATCTTGCAGAATAATGTGGAGCTAAACAATGCTTTTTGGGGAAGAATTTTATTTTCGGACGAGTCTAGGCTTACAAATATGGGATTATGTAACCGACAAAATACAAGGTATTGGTCACAAGAAGATCAAAATTTATTGCGTGAGGGTTACTTTCAAGTGTGGTTCGGTTTCAATGTTTGGCTTGGAATATTCGGTCGTAGATTCATAAGTCCAATAATATTTGAAGGACACTTAACTGGAGCTATATACTTAGGATTTCTGCGAATGAAATCACCTGTCCATTTATGACCGGGAATGTACAAGATGGAAATCCTTTCCATAATTAAAAATAGTAATTGATTACCTTCAACAGGCATTCGAAGAGAACGTTATTTCGACGAATGGTCTTGTGCGATGGCCTCCAAGGTCACCTGATTTGACACCTCTTGATTCCTTCGTTTGGGGCCATTTAAAAAACATTGTCTATGCAACCGCCATTACAACCCGCGAAATCCTGGAGTTGCGAATAAGACGCGCAATTAAAAGTATAACGGCCCAGCAATTAGCGAACGTTCTTCAAGAAACAGCTATGTGAGTTCAGAAGTGCATTGACGTTGATGGACAGCATTTTGAACAATTGTTGTAATGTTTTGTGTTAATTTTTTGTATTTCAAAGCCATCTTAGCAACTTCTTAGCAATAAATAAAACACAATAATTGTATTTCCTTAATTTCTTTCAGCTGTAATTTGGATTGTATCCATCGCACATTTTTTGCCAGGTATTCCTTATTAATAGTACTAATAAATGGTTCCACGGTACCAATACGGTTCCAATTGAAAAAATTTATTTTTACCCCATAATCGATTACGATGAACTTTGTTTGCTCACAAAAAACGCAATTTAGTGTTTTTGACGAGATTTCGATTCTACAAGCATTAGCCGGGTCAATTGGAATAAATCGGAACCATCATGGCACAGTTAAATGAAAAACTATAAATTTAATTATGAAAAATTTTGACTTTTGAAATGTCTCTTATGTTTTAGCATTGGATTCAGAAAATTATGCAGATTTCAGAAATGTAATGATTTGCAGGGTGTTTAATTAAAAAATCGAAAGTTGGTATCACTTCCGGCCAAACCAGAAATAAAAAAAAACATTTGAGTGTCAAAAAGTGTCGCTGATTATATACAGGGCCTTTCAAATTTGACCCCCACCATTGGGATCTCCTAAACTACAGGAGATACATCGAAGCTTAAATTGGGGCAAAGTTGCGTATTCTGGTGCTTAACAAAATACTGCTTTGAAACTTGGAATATTCCGAGTACCTATTTCCGGAAATATCGGGAAAAAACTGAAAATCGGAAATTTCGTTTATATTTTTTTCTATCGTTATTTGACAACATAGCTCAAAACCAAAAGTACATTTTCATTGATACTTTTTTTCAGCTACACGTTTTCATGTTCAGATTTACTATCCGACGTTTCGTCTTCTGGCATTCATCATCAACTTTTTTCTGTTATGGGCGCCATATTGGTTTTTTATACAGAAAAATAGTGATTCTCATTCTGATTTCATTGATGTATAATTTGTTATGACTTGCCCTTCTGAAACCACAGATTTTAAAAAAAACAACGTCATCTGAGATGGTCATGACTCCACCAAAAATTTTGTTTAATAAACGCTAGTTGTCAGAATTCATTAAACATCATATCTTTGCACAAATACTTCAGTCGAAATGTCCTCATTCTCAAATGAAGAAAAACGAGATATGTTGAAACTTTATTATAAATTTGATAGGAATAGTACGAAAATAGCACAAATTTATTTTGAATTATATCCGGAAAGACTACAGCCGGATAGAACATTATTCGGAATTTTGGACAAACACTTGGCTGAGTACGGTGCGTTTCAAAAACCAAGAATGAAATATGGAAGCAGAATGGAACAAAATATTAGACGTAACTTATTAGCCGAGGTAAAATAATTGTTCATTCCATATTCGAAGAAGTATAATTATTTTTGGTACTTTTTTAGATAAATGCAGATCCTTCCAAATCAACACATTAAGTCTCGGCAGAAATGGATGTGCCACAGACGAGCGTTTGGAGAAAATTAAAAAAAAGTGGTGGTAGCTGGCTCTCGAATAGGGAAGACCCTACAAACTTCTTGAAAAACATTATTTGGACCGACGAACGTACTGTGGTGTTTTTAATAGAAATATTGAGCACATCTTGAAAATAATCCACGACACTTTAGAGAAGTCAGACCGCAAGTTCGGTTTCGTTTGAATGTGTGGGCTGGAATTTATGACGACTGAATACTTGGACCTCATTTCTTCTCTAATACTTTGAACGGGGAAACCTATCTTCGGTTCTTAAGAAACGAATTCGAAGAATATATGGATACGTTTCCCCTTGTTAATTATAACAGCTGCTGGTTTCAGCATGACGGGGCTCCTCCACCCAATAAAAGAGCAATTTGCGAATATTTACACCAAAGATTTCCTAATAGGTGGTTAGGAAATTTTGGACCAGTGAGGTGGCCGGCAAGGTCAACTGACCTTACAGTTTTGGATACTTTCTTGTGGGGCACTTTAAAGAACAGAATCTATGGAGAGCAAGAATATGACACAGTAGATGAACTTAGAGACAATATCATCACGCAATTCAAGTTTATCAGAAGAAGGGATGCTGTTAGGGCTGTTCTTAATTTGAGACGACGAGCTTGGTTATGTATTCAAGAGGAAGGCCATCATTTCAAACACTTGTAATACTTTTTGTTCATTTTTTACAAGCTCATTATTTCATTCTTGTTTTTTGAAACGCACCGTACTCAGCCAAGTGTTTGCCCAAAATTCCGAATAATGTTCTATCCGACTGTTGTCTTTCCGGACATAATTCAAAATAAATTTGTGTTGTTTTCGTACTATTACTATGAAATTTATAATAAAGTTTCAACATATCTCGTTTTTCTTCATTTGAGAATGAGGACATTTCGACTGAAGTAGTTGTGCAAACTTATGATGTTTAATGAGTTCTGTCAACTAGTGTTTATTAAACAAAATTTTTCGATGGAGTCATGACCATCTCACATGAAGTTGTTTTTTTTAATATCTGTGGTTTCAGAAGTGCAAATCATAACAAATTATACATCAATGAAATCAGAATGAGAATCACTATTTTTCTGTATAAAGAAACAATATGGCGCCCATAACAGAAAAAAAAGTTGATGATGAATGCCAGAAGACGAAACGTCGGATAGTAAATCTGAACATGAAAACGTGTAGCTGAAAAAAGTATCAATGAAAATGTACTATTGGTTTCGAGCTATGTTGTCAAATTACGATAGAAAAAAATAAAAACGAAAATTCCGATTTTCAGTTTTTTCCCGATATTTCCGGCAATACTCGGAATTTTTCAAGTTTCAAAACGGTATTTTGTTGAGCACCAGAATACGCAACTTTACCCCAATTTAAGCTTCGACGTATCTCCTGTAGTTCAGGAGATCCCAATGGTGGGGGTCGAATTTGAATTGCCCTGTGTATGGGATATTCCAAATTTCAATCAATTACCTTCAAAACTAACGGAGATACGGGGGATGTACCATGATCCTGTTACACTCAGTATATAGGTGTCAATTAATAAATACATAGGCCTGGGCAAATATTTTTTAGAGCAAATAAAATATACCTTTGAATACAACTATTGTCAACACTAACGGCCACCCATAAATACGTGCGAATTTAAATTTTTTGGAAACGAATACTTCAATCGGCTTTGTTGTGAGTCATTCGGTATACTCACTCTGGAGGTGATTTAATTACCCCCGTCGAAGTCTGCGTGACACGGAACAATTCCAATGAATGCATACCATTAATCCCAGGTTGAGTAAAACCTCAATATTAAATCGCCGATAAACCCGACGAACATGTCGCTCTGAAATGCTCCCACGCAATATTCCGGGTTAGTAACCTCGCCAAAACTGGGAAACTGGTTGTAAAAAATAAATCCTCCAAATAGGGTCAACGTGTCTTTCCTTATGTTGGCAACTTTATGAGGTCTTCGGTACAAGAAACGCCAGACAATGAGAAACCGATGAATGAGTTTTACGAGAATTTACGAAGCAAATAATTGCAATTGCATCTTTTGGCACGTCTAAATCATTGAAATAAAATTTTAAAAACAAAATTTTCACAAACAACACTTTCTCCATACAAGATACAAATTGAAGTGGACTACACACATTAATCACCCAAATACAAAATGAGAATCTTGATTGCAAAGTTTAAACATGTCTGTCTCAAACAAAATTTGAATGGCTAATTGGTGCCCCAAGGTACCATCTCAAGGCCATAATTATTTTATGTCTAAATGATATCAATTATTTTCAAGGTTATGCTTTTTTGATAAAACTGATTATTTCCCATGGAAATGATTTGAATGAAACTGTAACGAGAATGAATGAAATTTTGAATAGCATTGAAGATGTCCTGATCATAAACTAGTACATGAAAAACTCATTTGAAAAACGTGGGAAAATGTTTGCCTCTTGTAGAAAAATATTTTCATATAAGTACGAACTGTTGTTTAGTTATTATTTTTATGTCTCATGTTGTTTATGTGTAATATTAGTGTTAACCATAATCACATCTTATATTTTACTTTTAATGGTATCTGTATATATTGCTAAAGTCAAATTATACACGCATCAAGTTAATACTTGGTAAAATTTGAGGTCTCATAGTTTTTTATTTTTCAACATTTTTTCATCAAAGTCTAGGTAAAATTTTTAATTCTAACTTGCAAATTCAGTCTTTCGTTAAAGCTGGCTCAGTAGTCATTATAAAGGGTTAATTAAAAGTTTGTTGTTAAACCCTGATTTTAAAACATCCTGTGAAATAAATTTGTTGTCAAATTCTTTCAAAATACCAATTTATGATAAGAACCATTCTTTTTCAACATTGTTTTTTGGTTCATGCCTTTAAATACACTAGTTAATTTTTAAGAGAAAAATGAAGTTGTCATCAACGGTTCACTTTAATAAATATAATTTTTTGAAGAGGTGGCTTCGCTTGTTGTTGTATCAGTTTGACAGTAAAAGACCTAAAAAACTTCAACCATGGTTTGAAGAGCGGAAAATTGCTCGAAAGCTGTTGCTCTTGTTGAAGATGAACGTATTTATGAAAATGTTGCAAGAATACTTCATGTTCATTGCTCTACCATCAAAAGAGTTGTGGAGTCGAACATTTTAGACAAATTAGCAGAAATAAGCGTAAGGCCGGTAGTAGCAGAAAACTAAAAACGACGAGAGATTTCTTCACGTGAATGCTCTGCGGGATTGTCATTTAACAAGAGGTCTCAGGAAATGTTAGCGTGTGGACAGTTCGCCAAAGATTGAAGGCTTTGGTTCGAAGGATTGCAGACCAGCAGATGGACCAAATTACTTCGGCGTCTCCGAGTAGCTAGACTGCAATTGCTACTAAACATTTTCATTGAAACTTAGGGCAATGAAACAACGTTTTTTTCACTGACGAATCCAGATTTTGCTTACATTCTCCAGATGAACGAAAAAATGTATGGGAAAGGAAAGGAGAACTATTTGCAGAGTGCACGTTCAGTTTCCGTCTGAGTTATGGAGGAGGTTTAGTAAATTGTTTGGGCAGGAAAATCCCGGGTGGTCATTGATGGATCCTTGACGGCCCAACGATATATTGAGGAGATATTGAGCAATTACGTTGTACCTTTTGGTGGATTTATCGGCGATGACTTTATCCTGATGCAGGATAATGCGCGACCACATACGGCAAGGTGTATTACATAAATGTAGTTAAATAAAGTATGTCTAAAGTATGTCTAATACCTCGCGGAAATATATATTTACAAAATAAACAGACCAGCATGTTCGCCTGATCTCAACCCGACAGAGCATATTTGGGACATGTTTGGTAGGCGAGTCAGAGATCGCGAAGTAGCTCCGGCTAAGATAAATGAGCTTCGTTTAGCAATTCAGTAGAAATGGCAAAATTTTCCTCAAGATGTTATTCGTAACCTAATTGACAGTATGACATATGCAGGCAGTAATAAGAGCCAGAAATGGTAAAACAAAATATTAGTCTGAATTGAACAATATATTGTTGCCTTCTCATTGCAAGACTCATAAACTGAGCTGTCAAACTGGCATTATGACACAATGAGCAAAGCCATCTCGTCAAAAATAACATTTCTTAAAATTGGGTGAACTGTTGTTTGGAGTTCATTTCTCTCTCAAAAATTAACTACAAAAATTGGTATACTGAAAGAATTTGACCACGACTCTATTCCACAGGATGATTTGAAATTAGGGTTTAACAACAAACTTCTAATTAACTAAGCCAGCATTTAACGAAATAGTGAATGCGCAAGTTAAAATTATCAAATTTATCTAGAGTATGATGAAAAAAATGTGAAAATTGACCTAATAATAAAAAAAACCATTAGACCTCAAATTTTACCAAATATTAACTCGTTGCGTTTTTTTGCAAGCTCAATAAATATCTATCTGTCAGTTATCTTAGTCTGAAAAGATAGTGTACACTTTATCAAATACGTTTTAATATTCAATCAAATGTTTTTTATCTTCACAAGATACAAACAATCTCATGGAAAAGTATCAATAATAGTTATGTGCATATAGTAAAAATACTAAATCAAAAATTAATTTTAAAAGGTCACATGTAGACATACAACATACCCGAATTGCGCACAAATAAATATATACACAAACAACGACGAACGTTTCGATAACAATGTTAGCATCATCAGTTCCAATTATATATACACCGACTAATAAGAAAGGGGTTTAGTGAAGCGGAGATATACAGAAACGTTTATTCGGAAATAATAATGTTCCAAAATCCCAACCATTTGCCTAGTTCATACAAATGTGATTTCCAGCACACAATTAGATGTTTACATAATACTCGAGCTGGAGTATATTGTTCACTAGTGTTTATAAACAATAAATGTTAAGTTTAGACATAAGTGCCGCTCATAAATCAACTTGATAGCGCTGAATTGCTTCTATGAGTGCTAGCCGACAGTTTAAAAGGATTATTATCTCCAGAAGATGATCTGACGGCTGCCTATGGGTTTTATGCTGTTATAATGATGTTGTAAGTGTATCAGTTTATCTGTTTTGATATGTTTTCTGCAAGGTGGTACTGAATGGATAATTAACTGTCCCGTGATGGGTCCGGACTCAAGTAAGACATCACACTGGAAAGCTTCTTCGTGAAGGTTTCTTAAGAAAAAATATACATACGATAATGGTTCAGCTGATTCTGATCAGATTAAGGAAATTAGATGAAACCTCGATCATTAAATTTGTTTTTGCTCAGGATGCTTTTATTTATCTTGCTTTGGTCGTACGTCTATCAGTCTTCCTGTCTGTTTTTCTCTCGTTCTGTACGTAGGTCTATCTGTTTCAAAACTTGATATGAATTTTTCAAGCAAGTGCTGGCATCCCGTTGAGCTGATTTTGCATACGTATCAAAAACCGATGACCATACAATAATAAGAAGTTACTGTAATATAATGAACGCGACGAAATTTTAGAAAAAAATCCCTCCCCCCTAAAGGCTAGATAATGACGCGAAAAATTTCTGGAAAAAATACCAACGGATCGGTCGGGAAGCTCGGGTCACTCCTTCTTTCTGAAAAAAATTACACAAACTTTTCGAAATAAAATCGAAAAAATTCATAAAAGTAGTAGAAAGCATTAAACCATCAAATAATTTGAAAAAAAAAAAGTCCTGCCCCGCTGATTTCGAAAGAGACAGACAGACAGTTTTAGACCTAAAAAAGGTAAAAACAATCGTTTGGAAGTATTCGAGGCCCCCTTTTTGCAGAAACTCTCGAAATTGAATTTGGAAAAATCCGCAAAACTAATGAAAAACATGAGATCATCGAATAATTTAATAAAAAATTTTACCCGTGCCCCCTGGAAGCCAGATAGAGCACGAATAGAAATCAAGGCAAAATAAAGAGAAAATCGGTGAAAATAAATCTAAAAAATCCGTAAATAATGGTAAAAACATGGGGCCATCGAAAAATTTAATTTTGGGGAATTTTACCTTACCCATCTGAACGCTAGCTGAATTCGATGAATAATTTTCAATGATTGCAAACTTCGAAAATTACGACAAAAAAAGAAAAATCTGTCAGGGCGATTGGACCTGTCCCTCCTTCAAGAGAAAAATAAAATGGAAAAAATCTCTAAGAATAGTGAAAATTTACCTCCCCTACCTAGTCATAGACAAATAGAGAGAATACTTAGAAAAATTTCCGGTTGTTTCGGACATGGAAAATTACGTATAGAATGTCAGTGAGAGAGGTTGCCGGAAAACTTTGGGCAAATAAAATTAGAAAAATTCGTAAAAGTTCTGAAAAAAAAAATCGGATAGTTTCAGACGTAGAAAATAAAGACCACTGGAAAAAATCTTCAGGAAGTATTTGACGCCCTCCTTCTTTATCTAAATTGCAAAAACTCGCAAAAATCAATGTGGAAAAAGCCGCAAAGGGAATGAAAAACATGAGATCATCGAATAATTTTATAAACAAAAGGTCCGTGCCCATGAAAGTAAGATAGAGCACGAATAGTTAAGGTAAAAAAACTTCTGAAAAAGTTTAAAAATCCCTAAAAAATGGTTGAATATGGAACTATTGACATATTTTATTTATTATGTAGGGAATTTCACCTCGATACCCATCTGTCGAAAATTAAGAAAGAAAAAAAAAAATAAAAAAAATAAAAATGAAAAATAACTCTGTCAGAGAGCTTAGATCTTCCCCTCCTTTACCAATTTGTCGAAAATTTCAAATTAAAAAAAATTTACTTGCTCCCCCTATTGAAGGCTAGATAGAAAATTCATAGGAATTCGGAAATGCCAATACCACCCTCCTTTTCGGAGAAACTAGTAAATCCTTGGCCGAATAAAAAGGGAAAAATAATCCGTAAAAATAGTGAAAAACATCGGACCGTTGAGATATGGAGTAATTTGCGATGATTTCAGACGTACAAAACAAAAAAATTCAGTCAAAAAACTCGCCTAATAGAAATCGAAAAAATCCGTAAAAATAGTGAAAAATATCGGACTGTTGAATGAATATAGTTCATGTAAATTTTTCTTCTTGATGGCCAGATGGAGAATGCGTATGTACTTAGAACATTTTTTTAAGACATCTTATAATCTTGAAGATTCCGTACACTTTTTTGTGCATCCGAGGATTATGATGCAGGTACGATGAAAAATATAACTGAATGTGACTGAAAATTAAAATGTTTAAAATTTTTAATGTTTCCTCGAGGATAAGTTTTTATAATTTTTCTGTATATTGAATTAGTTGAATAGTTCATGAAATGAACATTGTTTTCAAAAAGAATTTTTGCATTTATTTTTTTGCGTGCATGATTTTCTGAAATATGAACCTTACCTATGTCGATTTTCAAACTTTCATAAGTAATTCATGACAAAAATCACGTTTTTAGTCTAGGAAAAACGATATAATGAAATAAAATATATTTGTCAAAACTCTTTTTATCCCTATAACAGAGAGATTTCAAAAAAAGTTAGAGCTACTTCCGTTCAAAGAAGTGCTTGAAAAATATTGTAGTTGAGGTCAAATGTAACAATATCATTGATTACGTACCTCTTGTAAATTTTAAATGTTCAAAAACAATACAAAATAACTAAAGTGGTATTCATAAAATTGCAAAGCAGCTATTACAGAAAATCTTCAATTCAATGAAAAATTCGTTTGCATTTAAAAATGGAGGATGGTTCAACAATTATTTCGAATATTCTGGATGTATACTAAAATTTTTTATAATTCTTTCGAAATTTTTGGTACCCACTACTTATGTTTCCCAGGCAAGAATATTCCTGTATTCATATGTTTTTTTTCATTTGCTGTTCTGAAACTCCTTATCCGGTATATTCCTTTGTAATTCAATTAAATTTCAGGATAAAATAGTTCTTATTGTACTTCTCTTCCTTGATCAACACGGTCCACGCACCTTCTGTATGGTATCAGCACGCAGCAAATGGTTTTTCGAGATAATGAGTTCCCGTTAACTAAACAATAATGCAGTAAAGAAAGCCATTTCCTGCAAAAGACCTGCTAACACCAGAGAATCCCATTTTGCAGCTAAGTGGCTATCGGCCCTTTGGCAAGAACGCGAGCAGGAAACTCCGCCACATTTGTACACCCTTTGTTTACTCTTGTATACCTTTCTAACCCGATTCACCGTTATCCACAGTCGGCAAGGGGCACACTGTCGTAAACTTTCCTTCACTGGAGACCTATGAACACCCTCAAATAGGCTGGCGCTATTTTTTCGATGTCTACGAGTCGTTGTTTAATGTTCCCTGATGACCACATGTTTGCCCTTTTTCCCAAACGAGAAAATGTTCGTGTTTGAACTAAACTGGGTGTTTACAGCACCAGAAAGAACGAGTTATTGAAACAAAACCAATTTTTTTTCAACGCCTTGAAATATTTACACATAGTTGAAAAATATTCAGAGGTGGTTACTTCAGACTGAAGGATTTAGAGACGGGCGCTGTGCATTTAAAAAAGTGTTCACATAAGTAGTTTTTATCTCAAGCCGGAGATGTTTTTCGATTCATCTATCTAAGTGGACTATTTTGGGAAGTTATTCATTTATATTCTGAATAGCTAGGGCATAGTGATGAATGAATTTTCCGAAGAGAATTCCGTTGAAATGATTTTAGAAAGAATGCTGTTTACGGGATATGCAAAATAATTTATTTGAATCTTAAAACTATGAAATAGTTATAGGTTTATTTCTGACAGGGAGGTTTGAGCTTATATCGTCATAGATACGCTATCAATTAAGAGGATCATAACTCCCTTGGGACATTATAGATTCTATAATTCCTACCTTTCACAAGTAAAAATGAAAATAAGAAATGCTAATTTATATGCATCATTACAGATAATAAATGTACAATTTTGAAAAACGCCCTGCAAATCACTACCGCATCTGGAAAAAATTTCTTGTTTTGTTCGCTACTGCCGAGGTATCTGCCTCTTCTAATAGGCGAAGTAGACAGCATACGTTTCATTTCTTAATTCATTGCTATCTGTCAAATACCCCTCCGCCACCGTGGAAATTTTCCAACCTCCGTGTCTTTTTAAGTTAGTCATAGTTGCTCCTGCATTAGCTACAGCAGTAGCAGAAGTGCAACGAAGGCAATGTCCCGTATAGGAAGATGGGTTTTGCAATCCTAAATACATGTTTTTTCCAGAAGTCTGAGTTCTACATTTATTTTGTCAGAAGTTCGAAAAAAATGGTACAATACCTTCAGGCCGCAAAGACATATAAAATCATAATAAAGGCAAAGCTGAGAATTTTTTTTCATCCACAACTGTACAGATTTTCGATACCACTTTCCGGTACGTATGGTAGTATAATGAAATCCTAGTCCTCTACATCCGATATCTTCATGTTCAAAAGTTGCTGAATTCTGCATCCTCCAAAATAACCCATGATCAAAACAACCACAAAAAAAGGAAATGAATACACACAAAAAGAAAAACAAGAAAAAAATTACCTGATGCAATAAATGAAGTCCATGAGATGCGTTTTTTTAGAAGTCTGTTGACATTTTTGACCATTTAGTACATAAGGAATTCGGACTATACGTTTCTGACTGCAACGAATAAACACAATCACTTCCAAATCTATCGAAACCATAAAAAATATCTTACCAATTCTTGATAATATACCAGAAATACAGTTTCAGTAGCATCTTTTGGCATAAAATTTTTCCGTGTCAGTCACTCCACATATATCTTGTATTTTTTTTTTGGTATACGGCTTCCCTTTTCGATGGAATTAATGATTGTCTTGCTTTTTCAGCTTTAGTGATTATGTCAACGAAAGTATTGCCAATTCGAATGGGTGATATACATTTACAGAAACCTTTGTGCTATAAGTGCTATTGTCTTATGAGTGATGTTGAATTATCTAACATACTATTCGTAAAAGGATGTGTTGGGAAAAACGAGTCTAACAATGAACATCACAGTCGATGTACTAAAGAAAACAGGTTTGGAGCAGAGAGTGATTCTCGTTTAGGTACAGTTTATTGATGTTGGAAATGTTGGGGAAAATTTCGGATTATTTGCTTTGATGATAATTGGCAGATAAATCTTGTTTACCCCTCAGAATCAAATTGTTTAAAAAAACATTGTTTAAAACTTTTTCTGAATATGCACACCAAAATGAAGATTTTATAGGCTTTTTACAGCACCTTTGCAATTTCAATCTTGCAAGGGAGTTTTTGACGTTTTTCCTTTTTATGTTAAAACATTCATCTGAGCATACAAAAAACATATATTTTCGGAATCAGCATGAAATTTTGCGTATATCGTATGATTTTCAACTGAATCTAATAATTTTTTACGGAACCTTTGCAATTTTGATCTTGCAAGGGAATTTTCGTGGTTTTTTTCCTTTTTTTATGCTCAAACTTTGATCTGAGCACACAGAAGTCATATATTTTAGAAATCAGCATGAAAATTTGCGTATATCATGTAAAATTCAAGTGAATCCAATGTTTTTGAATTATTCATGATTTTTAGGACATTTTTCGAGTATTTTTTTATTTCTGCCTATTAATTTTAAATTCACGAAACATACTAATTCAACCATTCTGACTCGATTGGCGTTCGCAGAATTGCTCTATTTTCAACCGTTCTTGAGTTGAAAAGTTCATATATAGTTGAGAAATTTTGTTTATGAAGTGTGAATCCAATGATTATGAGTTTTAGGGAAACCTCTTAGGAATGTTTACGAATGATTTTAGTTTTTTGTTGAACGACTTGATATTCACAGAATATACTGATGGCAGTATTATGATCCCGTTGGAGTTCACATACTTGGTTTATCTCCAACCGTAGTCTATTTGAAAACTTTATCGAATTAAAACTATCATAATGATTGTCTGAGATTTATATCTGTTATTTCTCTTTCAGGTAAGTGCCAAACATTTTCACACCCTAAAATATGATCATCTGATACATGGTGAGTTTAGCAATAAGAATATTTTCAGCTTTCCGATGACTGCGATCGATAATTGAGATCATTCTCATTGAAGTGATTTTCAAGATCTTGTTGAGCCTCTGCAGAGAAAGATAAAGAAGATAAAGGAGAGAAACATCAAGAGAGGATCATCTCCTACTTTCTTCCTTTAATTTCTGAAGTTTTGATATAGAGCACAAATATTGTTCACGTAATTCATCCACTCACTCATTCAAGAAAACTGAGTGAATACATATTTTCAATCTCAAGCATGCCACTCTTCGTGGCTAGTCTCAAAAACAGGAGTTTAAGAGCGAATATGAAATATAGAAGCCAACTTTCTCAAACTACCTCCAAGTTAATCTCAGTTGCAAAGTTGAAACACCACAATGAAAATATTTAATGAAATTTGCTCGTTTTTCATTGAGATACACAATTTGATTTTCTTACGGAACTCCACTTCCCATGGATATGAAGTGACACGCCTTTTCATAATTGAAGTATTTATGAAAATATGTGTTTTCTTTATTAGTTTTTCTGTAAAGTACTTGAATCGAACTTAATACATAATTTTTTTATTTCCATCTTTGCAAATTTCAATAGTGCAAATTATTCCTATTAAAACTGTTTATACTATAACGAAATCAATATATAAAGTGATGCCTGTTGAAAATAGCTCATAGCATTATTGTAATGGGCAATCAAAGTTCATGATAATACGTTTATTGATTATATCATAAAATGTACCATTAAATGCGTTTGAGATTTGGGATTATGATTACGATTTCTAATTTCCAAAATTATTGAAATAGTCGGTGCTTATGTTTCGAATGAACATGTCAAGGAAAAATTTTTGGATTTCTGCCAAAATCATACAGGGTCATTCTTGGAGTCCGTAACATGCAGCAATCATTTCATTCGTATATTGTGTTTTTTCTTTTAAACACTTTTAAAAGGAAGGTCAAATTTAATGAAAAACTTGGTGGTGAAAACCGCATCTCGATATCTATCATCGATTCTGAGTTAAAGCATGTTTTTCACAAATATGTGTTTTTGCTAACTTTTTCCTGTCAGTCTTGTTTCTATGAATACATTTCCAGAGCACTTTTTTACGTAGAATTCGATGATGTGAGTATTCTATTTTTTCAAATAAGATATCCATGGTTATTGATGGAAAAATGTGTTTTTCAAATGATACACCCTGTGTATTCCTGAATATTTCAATAGAGCTCAAAATTACCTTTCCAAAAATGTGGTAAATTTGATGTTTTGTAAGCGTCATCTTTGGAATACAGAGCTTTAAGGTTTTTTCATGTAAACTTTGTAACGCACACTTCAAACAAGTAGGCTTTGGACGACGCGGCGATAAAACAGAATGCAAATGCTTACTGATAGCTGTCAAGTTTTGATTCAAGTAGCAAAGATCCTCTCCAATTGGTGGTTTCTGTTCAATTTTCAAACGCATTCGCGTTTTATACAAACCAGGAAAAATGCAGAAGCAGCAAGCATCTTGTACCACTTGAGTTTTCCAGAAAGAAGACAACCTTTTAGATACATTTTTGCAAGATTGTGACAAAACCTTATTGATGGTAAAACATGCTGTAACTCAAAAACGATGATGGATTTCGATATGCAGTTTTCACCGTTGAATTTGTCATAAAATTTGATCCTCAGACACAGCCATCAGTTTTCATCTATCAAGTTTGAAAACGGGACCTTCCCTTTGAAAGTGTCCAATTTTGCCCACTCTGTAAAAAAATAAATTGCATATACATTTGTTCGTTTATATCACTAAGCTACCACTGGAAAGAGATCGAGACAATGCCTCAACTGAACTTTTTATGGCCTCTATTATCTCCTTGGGACACACTCTCACTCATTTTATGTTGCGTTTCACCCCTTGTGTCAAATTTTATGACCGGAAACGATCTCTACTTACTGTGAATAATCTTTCGGAAAGAAAACGTCTGTAGGATTATATTCTGATGCCGAAACGGTAATAAAATGGGATCAGTTCGGAGCGGAAGAATTCATGAGCTCATCTTTCACAAGGATGCTGGTGGAAGTAACGAAAAAATATACTGGAGATACATTTCTTTCCTTTTTGCCTATTCTGAATAACATATTTTTATAGTTCCATTATATTTGTAGAAGAAGAAACGACCTTATTTATAAGGAATGTGACATCATCATCATTGCTCGAGCAAATCTGAAGGCACTCCCGGTTGCGAAATCATGGAATTAGTGTAAAACATGAGTTTCAAGAAACTTCTGAATCATCATGTTCCCGTAAAATGAGGGAGAGACTTCTCAAATTCGAAAAATCGCGATTTTTGGCAGTTATTCGACAACCAAGCAAGCTCGAACAAATCTGAAGGCACTCCCGGCTGCGAAATCATGAAATTAGTTTAAAACATGAGTTTCAAGAAACTTCTGAATCATCATGTTGACGTGAAATGAGGGAGAGACGTCTCAAATTCGAAAAAAAGGGATTTTTGGCAGTTATTCGAGAACCAAGCGAGCTCGAACAAATCTGAAGGCACTCCCGTTTGCGAAATCATAAAATTTGTGTAGACATGAGTTTCTAGAAACTTCTGAATCATCATGTTCCCGTGAAATGAGGGAGAGACGTCTCAAATTCGAAAAAACGCGATTTTTGGCTGTTATTCGAGAACCAAGCGAGCTCGAACAAATCTGAAGGCACTCCCGGTTGCGAAATCATAAAATTAGTGTAAAACATGAGTTTCAAGAAACTTTTGAATCATCATGTTCCCGTGAAATGAGGGAGAGACGTATCAAATTCGAAAAAAACGCGATTTTTTGGTAGTTACTCGAAAACCAAGCGAGCTCGCACAAATCTGAAGGCACTCCCGGTTGCGAAATCATAAAATTTGTGTAGAACATGTTCCCGTGAAATGAGGGAGAGACGTCTCAAATTCGAAAAAACGCGATTTTTGGCATTTATTCGAGAACCAAGCGAGCTCGAACAAATCTGAAGGCACTCCCGGTTGCGAAATCATGAAATTAGTGTAAAACATGAGTTTCAAGAAACTTTTAAATCATCATGTTCCCGTGAAATGAGGGAGAGACGTATCAAATTCGAAAAAAACGCGATTTTTTGGTAGTTACTCGAGAACCAAGCTAGCTCGAGCTAATCTGAAGGCACTCCTGGTTGCGAAATTATGCAATTAGTGTAACACATGAGTTTCTAGAAACTTCTGAATAATCATGTTCCCGTGAAATGAGAAGGAGACGTCTCAAATTCGAAAAAACGCGATTTTTGGCAGTTATTCGAGAACCAAGCAAGCTCGAACAAATCTGAAGGCACTCCCGGTTGCGGAATCATGAAATAAGTGTAAAACATGAGTTTCAAGAAACTTCTGAATCATCATGTTCCCGTGAAATGAGGGAGAGACGTCTCAAATTCGAAAAAACGCGAGCTCGAACGAATCTGAAGGCACTCCCGGTTGCGAAATCATGAAATTTGTGTAGAACATGAGTTTCTAGAAACTTCTGAATCATCATGTTCCCGTGAAATGAGGGAGAGACGTCTCAAATTCGAAAAAAATGCGATTTTTTGGCAGTTACTCGAGAACCAAGCTAGCTCGAGCTAATCTGAAGGCACTCCTGGTTGCGGAATCATGCACATGAGTTTCGAGAAACTTATGAATAATCATGTTCCCGTGAAATGAGGAAGAGACGTCTCAAATTCGAAAAAACGCGATTTTTTGGCAGGTACTCGAGAACCAAGCGAGCTCAAACAAATCTGAAGGCACTCCCGGTTGCGAAATCATAAAATTCGTGTAGAACATGAGTTTCTAGAAACTTCTGAATCATCATGTTTCCGTGAAATGATTGAGAGACGTCTCAAATTCGAAAACACGCGATTTTTCGGCAGTTACTCGAGAATCAAGCAAGCTCGAACAAATCTGAAGGCACTCCGTGCGGATGGCGCTGCGGTCAACTTTGTTGTAGTTCGTATTGTCATCCGTGGGGAAATATTAGTTAAACAGTTGATTATTATTCATTTGGCAGAGTCAGGACAATTATAATGTTGTCCGACCTACCCTGTCACTGATGAGAGGCAATAAACCTCGAAACATGCATGTCTGCAGGTGGTCATTCCCAGACAAATGAAGAATAATCTTCTGTTTAATTACAGGACAAGCACTTGCAACTGGGTCTTCTTGGAAGAACGTTGCACATATATCTGTCAGATGTAGTTCAATGTCCGTCGTGGTATTAGCCAGGGAAGTAGTTGTTTTCTGACAGATGTTTGCCTTTACCTTTCCACTTGGCGGAAACGCTTAGAGAGAAAAGTACCCCGTATTCTTTCACATTGTTGATACCTCTCTGGCACAATATATTCGAACTCGTTCGAATTTTTAGAGAACCTTCTGAATCATCATGTTCCCGTGAAATGAGGGAGAGACGTTTCAAATTCGAAAGAACGCGATTTTTTGGCAGTTACTCTAGAACCAAGCGAGATCGAGCAAATCTGAAGGCACTTCTGGTTGCGGAATCATGAAATAAGTGTAATATATGAGTTTCTAGAAACTTCTAAATAATCATGTTCCCGTGAAATGAGGGAGAGACGTCTCAAATTCGAAAAAACGCGATTTTTTGGCAGTTACTCTAGAACCACTGAAGGCACTTCTGGTTGCGGAATCATGAAATAAGTGTAATATATGAGTTTCTAGAAACTTCTTGATCATCATGTCCCCGTGGAATGAGGGAGAGACGTCTCAAATTCGAAAAAACGCGAGCTCGAATGAATCTGAAGGCACTCCCGGTTGCGAAATCATGAAATTTGTGTAGAACATGAGTTTCTAGAAACTTCTGAATCATTATGTTCCCGTGAAGTGAGGGAGAGACGACTCTAATTCGAAAAAAATGCGATTTTTTGGCAGTTACTCGAGAACCAAGCTAGCTCGAGCTAATCTGAAGGCACTCCTGGTTGCGGAATCATGCACATGAGTTTCAAGAAACTTATGAATAATCATGTTCCCGTGAAATGAAGAAGAGACGTCTCAAATTCGAAAAAACGCGATTTTTTGGCAGTTACTCGAGAACCAAGCGAGCTCGAACAAATCTGAAGGCACTCCCGGTTGCGAAATCATAATATTCGTGTAGAACATGAGTTTCTAGGAACTTCTGAATCATCGTGTTCCCGTGAAATGAGGGAGAGACGTCTCAAATTCGAAAAAAACGCGATTTTTTGGCTTTTACTCGAGAACCAAGCGAGCTCGATCAAATCTGAAGGCACTCCCGGTTGCGAAATCATAATATTCGTGTAGAACATGAGTTTCTAGAAACTTCTGAATCATCATGTTTCCGTGAAATGATTGAGAGACGTCTCAAATTCGAAAAAACGCGATGTTTCGGCAGTTACTCGAGAATCAAGCAAGCTCGAACAAATCTGTAGGCACTCCGTGCGGATGGCGCTGCGTTCAACTTTGTTGTAGTTCGTATTGTCATCCGAGGGGAAATATTAGTTAAACAGTTGATTATTATTCATTTGGCAGGGACAGGACAATTATAATGTTGTCCGACCTACCCTGTCACTGATGAGAGGCAATAAACCTCGAAACATGCAGGTGGTCATTCCCAGACAAATGAAGGATAATCTTCTGTTTAATTACAGGACAAGCACTTGCAACTGGGTCTTCTTGGAAGAACGTTGCACATATATCTGTCAGATGTAGTTCAATGTCCGTCGTGGTATCAGCCAGGGAAGTAGTTGTTTTCTGACAGATGTTTGCCTTTACCTTTCCACTTGGCGGAAACGCTTAGAGAGAAGAGTACCCCGTATTCTTTCACATTGTTGATACCTCTCTGGCACAGTATATTCGAACTCGTTCGAATTTTCACAGAACCTTCTGAATCATCATGTTCCCGTGAAATGAGGGAGAGACGTTTCAAATTCGAAAAAACGCGATTTTTTGGCAGTTACTCTAGAACCACTGAAGGCACTTCTGGTTGCGGAATCATGAAATTAGTGTAATATATGAGTTTCTAGAAACTTCTTGATCATCATGTTCCCGTGGAATGAGGGAGAGACGTCTCAAATTCGAAATAACGCGATTATTTGGCAGTTACTCTAGAAGCAAGCCAGCTCGAGCGATTCTGAAGGCACTTCTGGTTGCAAAATAGTGCAATTAGTGGAGTACATGAGTTCGAGAAATTTCTGAATAATCATGTTTTTGTGAAATGAGGGAGAGACGTCTCAAATTCTAAAAAAACGCGATTTTTTGTTTCAAAATAAAATACAACGCAATTTTTCGGCAGTTCTGAGGCGCTCTCGAGCAATTTGGTAGGCACTCAGAATCACGCAAATAATTTTGAGATACTTTTGATTCATTTTGTTACGGTGAAATGAGGGAACAATCATGGGGATACAGTTCAAAAAACCAAGGTTATGGTTGGTTTCTCGAACGCTGTAAAAAACAAACAAACAAACAAATGTGTCTATCTGTCCAGTGCCAATTGATTTGATGTCAGGGCAATGGGATTCGTTTTCACTGGTGTCACCAAATCGGAATGAAGCAAAAAGTGGCAGGTATAATCCAGAAATATGTAACTGCTCGACTGCATTATTTACTATGCACTTTGTAACATCCTGTTACTTTCAATATTTAATTCCGTTCAGACTCCTCGGACTAACCAAAATCTCACCACTGCGTTTAAACTATAAAAGTAGAATTAGTTTCCGGAATGCCTCTCTAAATTACAGTCTCCCGCTCTGTAGTGTAAACACCTCGCACCTCCGTAAACATTAACTTGTTTTCACCGAGAATTAG
This sequence comes from Chrysolina americana, assembly GCA_958502065.1. Taxonomy (NCBI): domain Eukaryota; kingdom Metazoa; phylum Arthropoda; class Insecta; order Coleoptera; family Chrysomelidae; genus Chrysolina; species Chrysolina americana. The sequence goes on along the minus strand of OY293415.1, from coordinate 39,126,693 downwards.
GCACTTCCACTGAAATAACGCTGATAGAAATAACAGTTGAAAAATTAACTCCGAATTGCTTTTTCCTTTCCGGCAGTGAGAAAAGCTCGGGTAAGGCTAGTCGAATAATATTCACAAGGCCACAATGTCTGTTACAATGACTCCCAGGGTAACTGTGCGGGGATACATTCTTTCATTTCCTTGGAATTATACTTGGGCTTGGCTTTTCACTAGTGGCAGTTGAAACTTTCCCAGAATCGAAGTTAAACGCTTCGTTTCAGTCAGTTTGGGAGGAAATCAATAATTGAAGAAATATCAGTTATAATGAGTTTTACCTATCATCCATTGGTCCAGATAGAAAATAATTTATCAAAAATTGAATACAACAGTGAAAAATCAACATGAAAAATAATCAATCTGCGCTCCAGGCGACTTGAATGATTACGGTGGCGCATTCGCTTCTGCAGCAGCAGGGAAACCCGGAAACACCTACAAAACCGCATCTGAAGAGTTGAATATAATTGAAGAAAAACTTCTGGGGGTGTTCGTCGAATCAAGATCATCTACTTTTCTGTGAAATAGGATGTATGGTGTCTCCAGAGGCTCCAATTCGAAAGAATGACGAAACTATCATCAAATTTGTACCAATCCGTTCTGTCTTTTGCCAGGTATAATAGTGGCCAGAACCGCAGTGAACGATGACTGCATAAAGCTCATGGTTATATATTTTGCATTCGGGTTAGAATTCACGAATATGATTGAAGAAAGAACAAAACAACCCTCTCAACTCCATATTAACTTTTCAATTCGAGTAATTTCGTTAATCCTCAATGGAATTCAAATTTTGATACAAAATTCTAAATCAGCTCATCGAGATAAGTAAAAGTTCGGTAGGCGATTTTTCCAAAAATATAAAATACAAATTTTGGAAAAAACTTTCATTTCTAAATTGCAGAGGTTCCGTAAAAAGCCTACCAAATCTCTATTTGACTCGGAATCAATTTCAAATTCGCTGAGCATATTCAAGAAAAAAAATTAATGAAATGAATTTTACAAATATGAAAAAAAAAAAGATTGAACACAATTTTTTGGCGTGAAATAACTGCTCCCAACATCAGATGATCTTTTCAAATCGAGAACGGTTTGAGATAGAGCAATTCTGCGAACGCCAATCGATTCAGAATGAAAAAATTAGTATAGTCTGTGGATTTTAAATTAATTGGCTAAAAACAAAAATTAATCCAAAATAAGTTCAAGGGGTATACCCCTAAAAATCATAAAAAGTACAAAATCATCAGAATCATCTGAAATTACCACCATACACTCAAAATGTTATGCTGATTCTGAAAATGTATGATTTGTACAAGGTGTACCATAAAACAGTAATAAAACTTCAAAAATTCCGATTGATTTTTCGAAAACGTTAATATTTGATTTTTTGAAAAATCGCAAACCGCCAACTTGCGTATCTTGACAAGCTCATTCCGAATATATCATCAAAAATTATATTAGATGAAGCATTGAGCGAGAACTAAAATTGGATTTCTAGTTTTGATATAGAATTCGAAATCAGCTCGTCGGAATGAGTAAGAGATAGGTGAGCGATTTTTCAAAGAACATAAAATAAGAATTTCGGAAAAAACTTTTGTTAGTGGTGGCGCTGCGTTCGGCATAATGGGAATTGCGTTCGGTTCATTGGTAACCTCTTTCTCGAAGATTTGTGTTCGGTGCAATCGGAGAGAATCCTCGAATGTATCTCGACGAACTGATTTCGAATTATACAACAAAAATTGAGTCATTCGATGCACTAGTGCGGGAAAATAACACCTCCCAAACTGCGAGAGAATCACGCACGCTTATAGAATCTCATCTACCACTATTATATCAATTATATCATATTGTATATGATTTGTGTATTTCACACATCCACACACATTCTTATCAATTTTTCAAATTCGACCCTCTCACTATTTTACATTGATAAGACAGTTCCCAAAGAGACCCTTTGTATATCAAGTATATTCCTTAGTTTCTACTCAAGCTTTAGAATGTGTGTGATTCGATTTCTGAGTCTGAGGAAAATAATCAGACGTCCTATGTTCCCTGTCCTTCAATGTTAAGGGGGCAGGAGGGAGAATCCCTTAGGAATTTCCCAGTCAGGCTCTGTTTCCGAAGCCTCCAACACTTCCGGAGGGCGTGCTGGATCATTCGCCCCAATGACCACTTTACACGCCGTGGGGTAAGTAACTATTGGGTTCGACAATCATGTGCCGGATAAGATTTCTGCCATATCACGGCAAGCCGGTAAGATTTTCAAGTTTGAGAGCAGTGTGTCTATCATTCCACCAAAGATCCCTATTATCAGAACCACCATATTGACAGAATGGTTTGGGTAAAGCCTGCGGAGTAGATCTCAATATTCAGTCCGTTTTTCCTCTCCATGTAGGACGATGTTTGTTTTGCCAGGAGCTGAAAGCTCTATGACGGAAATCGTCATACTTTGATGGTCGAGGAGAACTACATCAGGCTTATTGGCTTGTATTTGCCTGAGGTTGGGGAATGGGTAGTTCCAATAGATTCGGCATTTCTCATTCTCCACAACGGACTCAATATCCCCTGGAGCATAAGGCAACACCGATGTCTCGTCTATACCGTAAGAGTGTCGTAAATGGCAGTACAACACTCGTAGCGCCGCGTTATGCCTGTGGATATAGGATGAGATAGCATAAGCTGGATAAGCTGACAGCAAATGCATTATGGTCTCAGCTGCTCTACGACACGCTCTGCATCTAGTGTCAGGGACCTCTATACCCATCACGTGACTACGGTATCGAGGTTGTTGAAGACACTATCTCAGCAGGCCATTATGAATCCGTCGGTTTCCGACTTCAGCCTACTTGACCTAAGAAAAGCGAAAGTCAGGTTCCTAGATGAGCCAAGGTCTTCAATGTTCTTGAATAAGACCTCAGGCATTGGCTCGTCCTTATGTAGCTGTAGGAGCCTCTCACTCTCCGCAGCTTTGACTAGGGCTTTTTGCTGAACGGGTTCCAACTTGGTGACAGAGTTTGGGTTCGTCTTTTCAGTGTCGAATACGAGACCGAGTTAATCTGCTGCAAGGATTGCTGCCTTGAAAATAAACTCTCTAATCTCTGCTATTCATGATCGCCTAGTAAGCTGAGAAGGGATGTGATTCCTTGATTACTTTACAGGATTCGTCCAGAACCATTCTATTATGTAGACACTCCTTGCTCAGAAATCCACGGCATCCCCGTTGTAAGAGGAAGTATAACCGTGGAACGGACGATTTAGGATGTAAGCTCCTATGAAGATGCATCATTTTGCGAGTTTTCACGTCGAGTTGTCGCAGCTCTTCCTGAGCTAATTTCATCACTCCAAAGGAGCAAAGTAGAATCGGAACACCAAGCATAGGTATTAGTTGTACTCTCCCGACAGTTCTGATGACCATATCTGTCTGAGTTCATGCTGATACATGCCGCGGAGATAAATTTTAACAGTGGTTACTTTGTGGAAATGGCGTTGTTCCACATCAAGAACGTCTATTCCTTATTCTTGAGGAATTATAGATTATTATATCATAGCATATGGTTATAAGTATCCAAGCATGTTATTGATTTAAGTTTAGTTCCTAAAAAACCGTTCCGGTGTTTTTTTTACAAAAAAAGTAATCGTTTCCTAGAATTGCATATTTTTTCAATGCTTCTTCGTGGAGGGGTATCGGGCTACGCAGGAAAGTTTAATCTGTGCTAGGGCTAGGAAAGCCAAACTTCTCATTCATCTTCATTAGTGTTACCGATGAGATCAGAAGTGGGATTATTCTTTGAAGAAAATGACAGAGATCATTGAATAAAAACTATATATAGTGTGACGGAGCCACTCGAAAGCACAACTGCATTTTCTTGATGGATGAAGTTTATGAACGGTGTTCTTGTAGCCTATGAAAACACCCAACCGTTTCTGTCCTCGCTATTTACTGCCCGAAGTTGTGCGGTAGATTGCAGCAGAACAAAACTCAAACTGCTCTGCATATACGACCCGACAGTTTGCAAGTCTCAATTGTACTCCAGGAAATTATAACACATAACGAATAACAGCGAATATGCCGCAATTTAAAATAGTCGCTCACGAGATCCCTCTCGCCTTCTCTCTTCGCCAATACGGAAAGTTAATAGAGGTGGACAGAGATAAAATGTAAGCACTCGGTTTCGCTGTTTGCATTTCGGTGTGTTCTGGATTCTGCGGCATTGTATGTTTTTGGTGGCTCGTTTTGAGAAGACGGTCATATCCGAGTTCAAGTCAGTTCAGCGTAAAAGGACTTCGCTCAATCCTATTGAAAAAGTGGATCGGGTACAATTCAATATTCATTATGTAGTAGTAGGACTAGATTTCCGGTCATTGGTGTTTTTATTCATTTCTTTACTGGGTTACAAACATATTGTACAATCCAAAAACAGAACTCTAGAATGATGAATCAGCTCAGTGTGCTGTAAACAAAAAAAAGGAAGAAAGATCTACAGAAAAACAGAAACTAACTTATGGAATAGGTAATAGTGAATTTAGTTTTACAATGAGTGAGTCAATAACTCGTTTATAAATGGTCAGTGTAATATCTCTCAATTTCAAATCCGAAACAAGTCAAATTGATTTGTTTTGGTTGGTTTCCGGGTTTTGCCGTGGTCTTCTTTGGTTTAAATCTCCACATTCCTACATTAGTCAAATTGAGTTGGGAATATTTAACGTCATTACAAATGTTACTGAATGTTCAAAGCCTTTTACATAATGGTGAATTCTGAGCAGTGCTGTTTTTTTGAAGGGTATTTTAAAATATTCTGAATCTCTCAGCTGTCTATTTTGAGAATTGAAATCAATCTTTAAGAGTGAATGTGGGCCCTGCGCCAATATCTTCATCAGTTTGAAAATCATTATCAGGTCTAAAATGAAATTTTGATTATAAAAATAATTCAGCCTTTCGCATCGTTTCCTGAAATACGTCGAACCGAAATAATTCAACAGTCCCATACGACTGCCGAATCACGTCTACCCAACGCCTGGCAAAGTTTTTCTTCAAGAATATACTTTGCAATACTTCCTGTAACAACCACCAACTGGAAATCGCAAACATTTGACATATGAAGACTAGTTTCACTTGAAATTCGCACTATATATGCCAAATTTTATATGATTTGTGCATGCTCAAATGCAACGTTAAGCAGAAAAAAATGTCAAATAATTAATGGAAATCAAATGTTGCGAGAAAATTACCCCTCTCAACTCCAGATGAACTTTTCAACTCGACAACGGTTGAAGATAGACCAGATCTGTGAACGCCAAAATGATCGATTTAGTATACTCTGTGAATTTCGGGTCAATCGCACGATAAAAAAATCCCCCAGAAAAAGTCCTAAGGGAAATCCTGAAAAATACAACATCATCAGAGTCATTTGAAATTTGCACTATATACGCAAAATGTGTAAAATGAATGAAAGTCAGTCTCTCAAAAGTATCTCGACGAGATGTTCCAGAGTTATAAAAGCCAATTTGGCGGGAAATCACCTCCAGATGAACTTTTCAATTTGCGAACCGATGAAAATCGAGCAATTCTGCGAACGTCAATCGACTCGAAATGATTGAATTAGTATTTTTTGTGAATTGTGAGCTGAAAAGCTCCAAGGAGTAGACCACCAAAAACCATGAAAAATACAGAATCATCAGATTCACTTGAAACTTGCACCATATTCGCAAAATTTCATACTGATTCCGAAAATATATCATTTGTACATGCTCAGATACAAGGTTTGCCATAAAAAAGTATGAAACGTCAAAATTTCTTTGGTTAGATCGAAAGTTCGAATAATTTTATGGATATCATGGCTCTCTAGATCAAAGAATGAAATGGGTGTTCTGACAAATTCCATATTCTAAATTTCAGAAATTTAGAAATATAGTTAAAGAAACAGAGGCGAAAAGGGGGGTGCACAATGAGACTGTGTATTTCTGCCAACGCCAATCGATTCAAAATGATAAAAATTCAGATTGAGTATTGATATGCAGGATTCGCAAATCTTATTTTATTGACTGGGAAATAAAAGTCGTTGAAACTAGTTAATCAACGTCAAAAAATATTCTGCAATAAAATTTCAGAACACTAACTCATTACTCTCTTATTCCGCCTTGCTTGTGTACAATGGAATGTTTGTTTATTTCTGGATCAGCCACGTTTCAGACAGAAATATGACTTTTCACTGGATGATTCACAGCAAATGTGACGTATTGTAAATAATGGATTATTCTCGAAGTATGGCGATATTTATTTGTAATTTTCCAGTGGAAAGCTCGCATCAAGATCATTTATCTCAATACCTAATCGGAAATAGCTCAGTTGTTTCGGACAGGTCAGGACATAACGAATTTCTCTCAAAATTCAACCCTATGCTGTATCACTTTCGTTAAAAATAACGTCAACGTTATTCGCTATTTCCGTTATTTTGCTATGATTGGTAATGGCAAAAACGTTATTTTCAACGGAAGTGATACAGCATAGGGCTGATTATCCAGTTAGAATATAATTAATTTAATTTTGACCTGTATCTCCGTTAGTTTTGAAGGTAATTGATTGAAATTTGGGATATCCCATTTACGTAATAAGCGTCACTTTTTGACCAACAAATGATTTTTTTCCACACTTCCGTTGTTGCCGAAAGTGATACCATCGCCTTTTAAATGGAACACTCCGTATATTATTATATTTCTGAAATTGGTCGATTGCAGTAAATCATCGGAACCATCATGGCATCCTCAAATAGAAAACTAAAAATTGAATTATCAAAATTGTTGACGTTTGAAATGTCGCTTATTTGGTATTATTGAATTCAGAAAATTATGCAGATTACAAAAATGTGATAATATACAGGATGTTTCATTTAAAAATCGAAAGTTGGTATCACTTCTGGTGAAACTGGAAATAATAAAAATTTATTTGTTATTATGTATATGTGGTATCTCAAATTTCAATCAATCACCTTCAAAATTACCAAAGATACGGGGGGTGTACCATTATCCTGTTACACCCGGTCTAGATATGGCCCTGTTTCTCGCAATTATGAATCTGAAATTGAAGGCCGAAACATGAAAAAAATTCCATTCGTAGTTGTAAAATTTTCTGGTGAGTGATAATTTCCTTACCAAACAATTTTTATGCGTCGACTGTTTGAATATTATTTCATTTTATTAATTTTTTCCGCATAGAACGCAAACAATTTTCACCCGTCAAACTCTAAAAAAGCAAATACTTACCGACAAAAAAATATCATTGGAAATAGATCTCCGAACTGCCGTTGTCGATAACAAAAGATTCAGTATACTAATTCAGCAATATTTACCATAAAAATCCTATAAAGGATTCTCCGCAGTTTCCGCCGTAGCGTTCACAAAGCCCTTATTTGCCTAACGGAAATGTGCCATTCTTGTTGATAAATGTCAACATTTGTTCGAACTGATTTATTATCTGCCTTTTGGGAAGACGCAGAAGTGAAATCTCCAACACAACGTGCATATCAGAAGAGTATATAAAAGACTGTGGTTCGATGGAATTGAAGTGGAAGCTTTTCTCTATTTTGTTTATCATTTTCGTTACGATCTTTTTTTGAGAGGTACACATTTGTGTAGTTGACTACGATATTTTGTAAATTCTGCTCCAGAATTTAATTCTTCTCTATTGAAAGAAAAATCATGGAACAGAAAGCAAAAAAGTCTATCATCGTGTCAGGGTTATAAGGCGTTTTAACACTGAGATCACACGTTAAAAGGTTATACCCTCGTAATTCTAGGAGGGGTAGATGTTACTCTTAGAATCATTATTGAGATTGGTACCATTGGAAAAAAAATTGAACCCCAATCAAATTGATGTGCCACTTGACCCCCCTTTTCATTTAAAATTCTAAGGGTAATATCTACCCCTCCTAGCGGGTTGAACCACGAGGGCTAGAAATATTCTTTGAAAGTGTTCCTCTTGATAATAAAACAGACCTGTTTTTTAGATTCCTCATATTGTTCTCCGGAAGGAAGATATTAAGGGTGGTAAGTTTCCAAATTGACACCCTGTATGTGTTCCTATTTTTATTGAAGTAGGCATGTTTTTAATGACAGACATCCAAAAGTCACTGTCGAGTCATTCTGACATTTATAGGGCACTGAGAAGCTAGTAGCTATGATTTGATCACAAGACATATTAATTATTATCATCTCATAATAAAACGATTTCTTCCACTTGTTGGATAAAACATTGTATGCCACTCATGTGTCATGTTGAGAATTTATATAGGTAAATCTAACTCACGTGACTTATTCTCAGTTGTAATATCACAAGGGAGTGAGAATAAAGTGAAAATAATTTGACAGATTTTTCGAAAGCTTGTTGCCAAATGGCAACAAGTTTGAGAAAAAATCTGAAGAATTATTTTCTACTTTATCGAACTCTCGTGTGGTATTCGATAGATTATTTTTTGATGCTCCAATCATAGACCTATTCTCTGTACATATAACATTTTTATTACAACAATTTACTTGAATCACTATAAACAGAATGAAGTTTGGAATTTGAAGTTCTCATCATGAAATATACAATTATTATGGATGTTTTGTCCTTGGCTGGAGGATTCCGTAACATTGTTTTGTTCTGTTGGATTGAAAGCTATTGCTTTCTCTCTGTCCCTAGGTTATCAATTGAAACTGTTGCCAAATCGACACGTTACTCAAAATAGTATTCTTACATGCATTTTCGTTGATATTCTTAAAATTTCACTGAATGATGATGTACTAAACCGTTTTTGAATCATTTTTCACTTTTCATGCAAACTGATGACAGACGTCAGATCAAAAGTATCAGTTGTCACATAATAAAAACAAAATACCACAAAAATTCCCGCGGTAATTTTCAAGGTAGAAAATTCCCACTATAGTAATGCTGTGATTGGCCTAAACGTACATGAATGCTTTGAATTGATGGTTTCGATTGGTTGCTAGAATTGTCAAAAAATGATCAACATAACACACTAGTATTATGAATAACTATAATATTTATCGCAATTCACTCAAAACAAGTGTTAAATCACTTACTGAGTATCCACATTTATTCAACAACATTTTTCTCCCTGTCCTATGTAATTTATACATTCATTCTTAAATAAATGTTATTTGAAAAAAAAAGTTGAATTTGGTTGTTGGATAACGAAAATCATACAGTTAAACTGATAATCCCAAGAAAGCTCATAAAGAGTTTCTTCAGGCAGGTTATTTTTATTTTGTTCCAGCTGTGACGATAACACCAAAAATGTCTACAACTTTTTTTCGAAATAACCTATTACTGAATCAGATATCCCCGAAGTGGGCAACCTCACTTTGCACTCACTGTATAACGTATTCACAATATTTGCATCCCAGATCTCCAATCATCCCGTTCTATACGAAAGTTTGCTAACTCTCCTGGTGAAAATACTCCACAAACACTAACCCCACACTCTGTGAACCAACTTTTCCCAGACAGACAAATATTTTCGATACCAGATACATGTTATTACTTGTGAGAGATTTCACTTCTCCTGGCAAGAAGACGTTCAGACATAAAGCAAATACAAAGCCATATAGCTGACGTATTTTCGATGTTTAAGCCAATAAAGGAATTCGTTTTCTTTCTACGGACGATTTGACGAAAAAGTTACGTCTGTGTTTTGTCGTTTGATGCAGATGCTTTCTTGTTGATTCTGAAATAAATTTCTGATCGATAGGAAGTGAGAGATATACATGTAGCCTTGATGTCCTGCAAATTCAAGTGGCCCAGGAGGTCCTGAAACGGACTACGCTATGAAAACTTTTTCATGACCAACGTGTATGTTTTTGTTAGTCGTCCAATAATCCTCAGTGGATCAGTTCAATTTGATATCCTTGACTCCTTGTTTTGTTACGGTAGTTATAAATTGGGAAAGCATGCTTCAGAGTATGAGTTTACTGTTGTCATCCATAAAGTCAGCCACTTCCGAAAAAATATCCTTCTGATATCATTGAAATATCACAAAAATGTTTAACAGTGCTCTAGGTCTATTTCTCAAAATTGCATAAAGCCATATAATTCTCTACTAACTTTATAACAGAATGTCGAAAGACACAGGAGTCTATGATTCTGTTACACTATGGAATCTGTATACTGTAAAATGATGTCCTATCAGTAGATTCACAGTGAACTATCAAATTGGGTGGCTAAGAGATGAGTGTTTGGTCCACAACTTGTTTTCTATCCAAGCTGTCGACTGTTGATGGTTTTTGAGGAATCGAGTAGATCGCTTTCGTAAAATTTGACACATCCAGGTACTTTCAATAATTGTACACGTCTAAATGTTAATAATGAATCTAATCGCGAAGAATCAGTGAATATAGTCTACTATATTGGCAAAGCTGACAGAAATCCTTCATTGACAAGCATAATCTATCATCAAGAATATCCAGAAGCAACAAATTCACGGCTGTCCTCATTTCAGAAGTTGAGAGATCAGTTTGAACACTATCTGGTAGTGTGTCTTATAATTGAAAGGAATATTTTGGTGGTCCAAGCAATGAGGAAAATGAGTTGCAAATTTAACTGATGCTACAGGAAAAATCTCACTCAAGCACTAGGAAAATAGCAGCGGAAACGGATATTTCACAAAATAGTGTGAACAGAATAAGTTTGAAAAATTAGTTCCGCCCTTTTTATCTGAACTCATACATTCTAACGTGCATCAAACTGAACAGAATTATTTTTCTGTTAGACAATGATAATAATGATGAAGATGAACATGAGCATGGAGACCAAGATCTGAGGATTCGGTGAGTTGCGATTCCATATGTGCAACGAACGAAACTTTCGCCACACATTTTGGACGCCTAGTTTTTGTGATCACCCGGTTCGGATGAATTATTCAACTCGAGCTACACGAAGTACGATATTTACACGCAAAATGACTATTACACCGCCTCTTTATGACATACTGAGCGAGTTCCATGTTCGAATGACATACTTTTTTCATATCGATGGAGGAAGCCAATTGTGGGATGAGTTATATGCTAGATAAGATGAAAAGTTTGCGGATAATTGAACCTTATGTGGTTCAGTAGAGGTCAACGTTGTGATAACTCATACGTATAATTATCATTATCACGAAACTTGATTCTTTGCGATAAGAAAATGTCCTCCACAAGTATGAGCCAATTATACAATTTTATTTCTTCCAGTGTTTCGCATAATATCTTGGATCCACTTTTACACTCATCAGTATTCAGAATCAACTACTGTTGCATAAATATGATAAATGGAAAATAAATCAATCTACATGCTAATTTTTGAATTATATTCATTTTGGGGAGCGAGAGTTACTTTCAAGACAGTTCATTATAATATTTCAAGACGAACGAATCCGATACAAAAGGGATGGAAAGAGAAGCGAGGTTTGCAGGTCAACATAAATAAAGTTAATTAGAACAAGGCGTTAAATGAAACACAATTAAAGAAAGGCAACAAATGACTGCTTCTAACGTTTACGTCGTTGGGAAACAACGGAATGTTTCAAGGATTTTCCCAGGGATCAATTAAATTGCACCCAAATGTTTAGTCGATTTCCATTTCTACATGATACTGTATTAACAGTAGATAGTCTGGTTAACAAAATCCATTTTGTCAACTTATATGACAAAAACAAACCGAAAGTACTTGGAAATTATATCACATTTTGGCATTTAAATTAGCTTGGCGCGGAGTTGAAGCAGCTTATTGCAAAATCACTTGTTCCGTATCTGAAATTGAAAATAGTGGAAGAGAAACAGGACATTTCGAGTATAATCCTCTAATTTAGAAAACGAGACGAGGTCACAATAAATTATGTGACAGCAAATGGATTACGCCTGATATTTTAGTGGAAGATATTTGCTCAATACGTTCATTTAAAAAGTTATCGCATTGGAAAAAGTATTTCTTACATCAAATACCTTTGGGAAGAAGAAACATTCGTGAGGTTGATAGAAAATTGAACTGGAATGAATGTTTTCCGACACATTACCAATCGCGCCAACTCAAATCCCATTTTTGACACTACTTCAAAAATTCAAAGATCGGCCGGACCCCTCTGATGACCCGACAATGACTTCCAATCATGAAAAGTTGTGAATTGGACTGAAATGAATGTTTTCGACCCACTACCAGTCGCGCCAACTCAAATCCCATTTTTGACATCACTTCAAAAACTCTAAGATAGGCCGAACCCCTCTGGCGACCAGACAATGACTTTCAATCATAGAAAGTTGTAAATAGGACTGAAATGAATGTTTTTCGATTTACTACCAATCGCGCCAACTCAAATCCCATTTTTGACACCATTTCAAAAAATTCAAAGATCGGCCGAACCCCCCTGACGACCCGACAATGACTTTCAATCATGAAAAGTTGTGAATTGGACTGAAATTAATGTTTTTTGACCCACTACCAATCGCGCCAACTCAAATCCCATTTTTGACACTACTTCAAATAATTCAAAAATCTGCTGAACCCCCCTGACGACCTAACAATGACTTTCAATCATGAAAAGTTGTGAATTGCACTGAAATGAATGTTTTCCAACCCAGTACCAATCGCGCCAACTCAAATCCCATTGTTGACTCCACTTCAAAAAACTCAAATATCGGCCGAACTCCCCTAACGACCCGACAATGACTTTCAATCATGAAAAGTTGTGAATTGGACTGAAATCAATGTTTTCCGACCCACTACCGATCGCGCCAACTCACATTCCATTCTTGACACCACTTCAAAAAATTCAAAGATCATCCGAACCCCTCCGACGATCTGACAATGACTTTCAATCATGAAAAGTTGTAAATTGGACTGAAATGAATGTATTCCGACTCAATTCCAATCGCGCCAACCCAAATCACATTTTTGAAACCACTTCAAAAAATTCAAAGATCATCCGAACCCCCTTAACGACCCGACAATGACTTTCAATCATGAAAAGTTGTGAATTGGACTGAAATGAATGTATTCCGACCAAATACCAATCGCGCCAACACAAATCCCATTTTTGACACCACTTCAAAAAATTCAAAGATCATCCGAACCCCTCCGACGACCCGACAATGACTTTCAATCATGAAAATTTGTGAATTGCACTGAAATGAATGTTTTCCAACCCAGTACCAATCGCGCCAACTCAAATCCCATTGTTGACTCCACTTCAAAAAACTCAAAGATCAGCCGAACCCCCTTAACGACCCGACAATGACTTTCAATCATGAAAAGTTGTGAATTGGACTGAAATGAATGTATTCCGACCAAATACCAATCGCGCCAACACAAATCCCATTTTTGAAACAACTTCAAAAAATTCAAAGATCATCGAAACCCTATGACGACCCGACAAAGACTTTCAATTATAAAAGATTGTAAACTGGACTGAAATCAATGTTTTCCGACCCACTATCGATCGCGCCAACTCACATCCCATTTCCGACACCATTTTAAAAATATCAAAGATCGGCCGAACCCCTCTGACGACCCGACAATGACTTTCAATCATAAAAAGTTGTGAATTGGACTTAAATTAATGTTTTCCGACCCACTACCAATCGCGCCAACTCAAATCCCATTTTTGACACCACTTCGAAAAACTCAAAGATCGGCCGAACCCCCCTGACGACCCGACAATGACTTTCAATCATGAAAACTTGTGAATTGGACTTAAGTGAATGTTTTCCGACCCACTACCAATCGCGCCAACTCAAATCCCATTTTTGACACCACTTCAAAAAACTCAAAGATCGGACAAACCCCCCTGACTACCCGACAATGACTTCCAATCATGAAAAATTGTGAGTTGGACTAATATCAATGTTTTCCGACCCACTACCAATCGCGTCAACTCAAATGCTATATTTGACACCACTTCAAAAAACTCAAATATCGGCCGAACCCCCCTGACGACCCGACAGTGACTTTCAATCATAAAAAGTTGTGAATTGGACTGGAACGAATGTTTTCCGACCCACTACCAATCGCGCCAACTCAAATCCCATTTTTGACACCACTTCAAACAACTCAAAGATTGACCGAACCTCCCTGACGACCCGACAATGACTTTTAATCATGGAAAGTTGTGAATTGGACTGAAATGAATGTTTTCCGACCCACTACCAATCGCGCCAACTCAAATCCCTTTTTGACACCACTTCAAAAAACTCAAAGATTGGCCGAACCCCCCTGACGACCCGACAATGACTTTCAATCATGGAAAATTGTGAATTGGACTAAAATGGATGTTTTCCGATCCACTACCAATCGCGCCAACTCAAATCCCATTTTTGAAGCCACTTCAACAAACTCAAAGATCTGCCGAACCCCCCTGACGATCCGACCATGACTTTCAATCATGAAAAGTTGTGAATTGGATTGAAATGAATGTATTCCGACCAAATACCAATCGCGCCAACACAAATCCCATTTTTGACACCACTTCAAAAAATTCAAAGATCATCCGAACCCCTCCGACGACCCGACAATGACTTTCAATCATGAAAATTTGTGAATTGCACTGAAATGAATGTTTTCCAACCCAGTACCAATCGCGCCAACTCAAATCCCATTGTTGACTCCACTTCAAAAAACTCAAATATCGGCCGAACTCCCCTAACGACCCGACAATGACTTTCAATCATGAAAAGTTGTGAATTGGACTGAAATCAATGTTTTCCGACCCACTACCGATCGCGCCAACTCACATTCCATTCTTGACACCACTTCAAAAAATTCAAAGATCATCCGAACCCCTCCGACGATCTGACAATGACTTTCAATCATGAAAAGTTGTAAATTGGACTGAAATGAATGTATTCCGACTCAATTCCAATCGCGCCAACCCAAATCACATTTTTGAAACCACTTCAAAATATTCAAAGATCATCCGAACCCCCTTAACGACCCGACAATGACTTTCAATCATGAAAAGTTGTGAATTGGACTGAAATGAATGTATTCCGACCAAATACCAATCGCGCCAACACAAATCCCATTTTTGACATCACTTCAAAAAATTCAAAGATCATCCGAACCCCTCCGACGACCCGACAATGACTTTCAATCATGAAAATTTGTGAATTGCACTGAAATGAATGTTTTCCAACCCAGTACCAATCGCGCCAACTCAAATCCCATTGTTGACTCCACTTCAAAAAACTCAAAGATCAGCCGAACCCCCTTAACGACCCGACAATGACTTTCAATCATGAAAAGTTGTGAATTGGACTGAAATGAATGTATTCCGACCAAATACCAATCGCGCCAACACAAATCCCATTTTTGAAACAACTTCAAAAAATTCAAAGATCATCGAAACCCTATGACGACCCGACAAAGACTTTCAATTATAAAAGGTTGTAAACTGGACTGAAATCAATGTTTTCCGACCCACTATCGATCGCGCCAACTCACATCCCATTTCCGACACCATTTTAAAAATATCAAAGATCGGCCGAACCCCTCTGACGACCCGACAATGATTTTCAATCATAAAAAGTTGTGAATTGGACTTAAATTAATGTTTTCCGACCCACTACCAATCGCGCCAACTCAAATCCCATTTTTGACACCACTTCGAAAAACTCAAAGATCGGCCGAACCCCCCTGACGACCCGACAATGACTTTCAATCATGAAAACTTGTGAATTGGACTTAAGTGAATGTTTTCCGACCCACTACCAATCGCGCCAACTCAAATCCCATTTTTGACACCACTTCAAAAAATTCAAAGATCGGACAAACCCCCCTGACTACCCGACAATGACTTCCAATCATGAAAAATTGTGAGTTGGACTAATATCAATGTTTTCCGACCCACTAATAATCGCGCCAACTCAAATGCTATATTTGACACCACTTCAAAAAACTCAAATATCGGCCGAACCCCCCTGACGACCCGACAGTGACTTTCAATCATAAAAAGTTGTGAATTGGACTGGAATGAATGTTTTCCGACCCACTACCAATCGCGCCAACTCAAATCCCATTTTTGACACCACTTCAAACAACTCAAAGATTGACCGAACCTCCCTGACGACCCGACAATGACTTTTAATCATGGAAAGTTGTGAATTGGACTGAAATGAATGTTTTCCGACCCACTACCAATCGCGCCAACTCAAATCCCTTTTTGACACCACTTCAAAAAACTCAAAGATTGGCCGAACCCCCCTGACGACCCGACAATGACATTCAATCATGGAAAATTGTGAATTGGACTAAAATGGATGTTTTCCGATCCACTACCAATCGCGCCAACTCAAATCCCATTTTTGAAGCCACTTCAACAAACTCAAAGATCTGCCGAACCCCCCTGACGATCCGACCATGACTTTCAATCATGAAAAGTTGTGAATTGGATTGAAATGAATGATTTTCGACACCCTACCAATCCCGCCAACTCAAATCCCATTTTTGACACCACTTCAAAAAACTCAAATATCGGCCGAACTCCCCTAACGACCCGACAATGACTTTCAATCATGAAAAGTTGTGAATTGGACTGAAATCAATGTTTTCCGACCCACTACCGATCGCGCCAACTCACATTCCATTCTTGACACCACTTCAAAAAATTCAAAGATCGGCCGAACCCCTCTGACGACCCGACAATGTTTTTCTACTTCTCTGAAATTAGAGAAACCATTGTTATAAAATACTGATTGGAATCGATTTGTTAGGTAGCTTTATTATTATTGCTAGTGATGTTCAAAAGGGCGACTGACAAAAATATCACAGATGAATTATTTAGCAAGTTGATGGTCTACAAGGATGTCAGTTTGCCAGCTGAGAAAAACAAATTCACATCCACCTACAATACAATTTTTTTTGAACGACTTTCCAGACATGAAGGGCCCGCTTGTCACCGGATTTCCGCAATCCTACCCAAACTAGGCCATCAACGTTACGAGATAATGTATACCGCTGCAACTGATAGCAAACATCACCGGAATTAATGGTTGTTGTAAGAGAAGTTGCAACTCCACAAGTGCATAATGCGAAGTTATGCTGGTGGCAACCGAATGGAATTAGCGTGGCTGGTGGTGCACTGCGAATTTGATTGATCGAGTGGAACGCACACCGAAATCGTATGTGCCCAATTACACGTGGAATTGTCATCTACACGTACAGCGAAACATTCGTGGATGAAGCAGACTGGTTGAGTGTTCAATGCCTGTCAAATATACTCGAAATTTCTCGAAATATGTGGTGGAAAGTTATTCACCCAGTTAACAGTGTCATGGTACACCCCTCATGATACCAACTTTCGATTTTTGAATGCAACATCCTGTATATTATCACATTTATGAAATCTACATAATTTCCTGAATTCAATGATACCACATATGTGACATTTCGAACGTCAACATTATGGTTACAATTCATTCCAAATGGCTCGTCTAATGCTAGAAAAATCGAAATACCGTCAAAATTACTAAATGGCGTTTTTTATGAGCAAATAATGTTCATCGAAATCTATTTTGGGGTAAAACTCAATTTTTCAAATGGAACCATGTCGGTATCGTGGTACCATTTATTAGTACTATTAATAAGGAATTTATTCATACCTGGTAATAAAATGTGCGATGAATACAATCAAAATTATTTCAGCTAAAAGAAAATAAGACAATACAATTATTTTGTTCTAATTTAATGCTAAGAAATTATGTAAATAATATCCACTTGCAAACAGTGTCCTCCTTGAGGAACATTGCTCAAATGGATGACAGATGTAATTCAAAATCCGTATGGGGCAGTAGTTGTTTTCTGTCAGATTTTGCTTCATTTTTAAACTTTGAGGAAATTTGTGGAGGACTGGGTATTTGCGACCATGGTCGGAATTTTTTTTTTTTATCTTTAACCCTTTGTGGGCAGGTGGTTCCATACAGACACCACGAATAAAATAATTATCTGCAGGCGTCTAGTAGGCGCTAGGTGGAACCACACATTATCAGCTATAATAATAGACTCCTACCACACTCCATTCGAGAGTACACATTTCAGGGTCTCTCAGTGTTGACGCTGTGATGGTTTGATGAACGTGTCAATATTCTTGTTGGACATAACCACAACCAAAGTGTTTTTGTGATTATTTGTCGTAACTTATGGTGAGTGTTATATTTTGTTTGTCAGGTATTTCAATAGATACGTTAAATAGATTTCATCACTAGAATATACGGAAAAATGTGTATTTGTGCTTATGAAACTGTGTGGTTCCATATGGAACCACAAGGCTCCAAGGACTTGTTTATATGATTTTTTTTTCAGATTATTCAATTATGGATCTAAGTAAACTAACTTCAGATGATGCCTATTCTCTGGTTGATGAGATCCCTTCAGATGTAGGCTCTTACACTTCAGGTGCTCCATCTGATGAACGTGTCAATATTTGTTGAAATTCAAGATAATCCTACTGAGAATATCAGTTTAGAATACGATAGTGAGGATGAACTACCACTTTCAAATTTCGTAAAAAAACCAATAGAGTGGACCAAAAATTTAAATTTTGCAAACAAACCACTAGCATTCACAGAAGATTCCTGAAAATATCGAAACTCCAACTGATATATTCCTGTGCCTCTTCACAACAGAACTTATTGGAAAAATAGTTTTCGAAACCAATTTATACGCTACCCAGCAATTTGGTAATCGCTTCCTGCCAACGAACGCCGACGAAATTAAATGTTTTCTTGCGGTATGAATCTGATGATGGGGCTCACGAAGAAACCTAGTTACCGTGATTATTGGTCTTTCAAAATCCAGATGAGAGATAATTTCATATCGTCTTCCATGTCTCGTGATCGTTTCAGTTGGCTGTTGACTAATATGCACCTCAATGATAATACTCTACAACCAAAAGTAGGTCAAACAGGATTCGACAAGTTGTATAAGATACGACCAATGCTTGACATACTGTCAGATACTTTTGGAAAATATTATAAGCCCAGCGAAAATCAAAGTATCGACGAGTCAATGGTGAAATTCAAGGGGAGGATAGGATTTCGCCAGTATATGCCACTCAAGCCAGTCAAGAGGGGCTATAAAATATGGATGAGGGCTGACCAGTCGGCATTTGTGTCACAATTTCAGATTTATACAGGAAAATCTGATGGAGGTGAAGAAGGCTTAGGTCCTAGAGTCGTCAAAGACTTGACACGTCCACTCGTAGGAAAACATCACAAGGTGTTTTTTGATAACTTCATCACTTCCGTCGCTCTTTTGAAAGATATGCTGAAGGACAAAATTTATGCTTGTGGAACAATAAGAAGGAGACGCAAAGATGATTTGAAGTGGATGGATAATAAACCAGTTTTATTCCTGAGTAACTTTCATAGTCCAGCTGATCTTCGAACTGTTCCAAGAAAACAGCAGGATGGTTCGTTCCAGAATATTGATTGTTTAAAATTGGTGAAAGATTATAATTCCCATATGGGATATGTAGATCAATCCGATATGTTTGTCGAGAAAATGGTGGCACAGGTTGTTCTGGCATTTCTTGGATCTTACCATAGTGAATGCCTTTATAATATTCAGAGACCGGACACTAGACACACGAAGCGTGAATCTGAAGGAGTTCAGACCGGCTGTTGCTGTAGGGTTGATTGGTGCCGACCCAAGTATGCTTAAGAAAGGCAAAAGGACTACAGAAAATATTTCCAATAATTTCAAGATTTCGGTTCCTGCTGAAATAAGGTTTGATAAATGTGCTCATTTACCAGTTCATGGTACAAAGGTTAGATGTGCACATTGTAGCACACGTTTACAGCCTCACAGAACTAGATGGCATTGCTCAAAGTGCAATGTTGGACTCTGTTTGACCGAAGCCTCAAATTGTTTCTATAAATTTCATCAAGCAGAATGAATTAGTTATTTTTGGTTTCCTTCACTTTACTCCTCATAGTTTCCTTGTGGTCATGATTTGGAACCACATGATTTTGAAAAAAAGATTGAAAAAATATATTTTTTTTTACTAAATTTTTGTTCACTAACCTTTTCATTCAACTCTACATGCCATAATGACAGTTTTTCGAAAAAAAGATTAACTCGTCCTCAAAGGGTTAAGATCAAAATAGTGATATCAGAAAAGTCAGAAATAAAATTTGTATAAAGTATTATAGGAATATTCAAATCCCAAAACACATATTGAAATAAATTTGAAATTATTCAACATAGTAAAATCACTGTCATTTCGCATCAAGGAATAAATATTCCTCTATACTATAAAAACTTCCTTCAACGAGAAATATTTTTAGTTTTCTTTTGAATGCTTGTAAATCGTTTTCATCGTTTATATCCTTGGGTAAATGATTATCGAGTTTAATGTCCATATATGCTGGGCTGCTTTCAAATAACTTAGATGCGTGCTTTGTAATCTGCAGTAAGTTGGCTTTTCTAGCGAGTTTCTAGTAAAATGTTCATGATTATCAGAGTTTTTCAAGAAATCAACCAAATTTTTTTTTTCAGATAAAGAATACTGTGATATATGAATACTGAGTAGAAAGTCATGATGCTATTTTGGTAGAAGTAAGAAGTTGCAGATTCCAGTTAGTTTCAAGTTAAAAATTAGTCTCATTATTCTTTTCTGAGATATGAAAATTCGATTTACCTTTGTGGCACAGCCCCAAAGTATTATGTTGTATGAAACATGAGAGTATACTATAGCTTAATATACATTCAATAATTGTTGAAAACTAAGAACATCTTTCAGCTGAAGGAGTGTATAGTAGCCACTTATAATTTTCTTACATACATGATCAATATGTAGTGACCAGCTCATATTAGAATTGATGTAGGTACCCAATAACTTTGTAGAATCAGACATTTCAATAACATTTCCTTTAACATCAATATGCATTGGGAGAGTATTTTTCAGCCTTGAGTAGAACTGCAGGAAACAGTTTTACTGGAATTGACAATTATTACATTTTTGGAACACCAGTTTGTGAATTCCAATTCATATAGTTTTCCGAATTCATGACAAAAAAACAATCATCGGCAAATATAGTGCACCTGTGCTTATGTTTGCTGATATATCATTGAGAAATAACAGAAAGATCAAAGGTCCCAATATAGAGCCCTGGGAAACTCCTTGGTTAATATCATGATAATCTGAGAACTCATTGTTGAGTTTCACTTATATCTGTCTATTTTCAAGATATGACGTTAGCCAGGATAGAAAGTTATCCCTGAATCCCAGATTACATAATTTCTTTTTTAAGATCGAAAGCCATTTTGGTGATTTGTGGTGATTTAAAATTTCGAAAGGAATGACATTATTTTATTGTATAAAATTATTACTTTGCTCAATACTGGTGGTACAGTAATTGGTCGATGATTATTGATGACAGTTGCATCTTTGCTTTTGATTACTGGGGTAAGTGTTCCAATTTATAGTTGTTTTGGGAATTCACTAAGTTGAATAGATGTATTTACTATGTGACTCAAGGGTTCCGCCATATAAATGCCAATATTTTTGATAATATTCGTTAGACTATTTATTACATCTATGACATCATTGTAGTCCACAGCAGACCAGTAGAAAGTGTAGCGAATAAGTAAACTTTTTAACACATCTATCACCAAAAAGCGTTTCGATGGCTCATCTTGGATTTGAGGAAAAATATTTAGTAAAAGCATTTGATATAATTGTTTTATCTTTAATCGTATTATCTTCCATTTTTAATTCTATATCTCATGCAGTTTTTTTTGTTCCTGTTGTTTTTTTACTAAATTCCATATTTTCTTTGGTCTCTCTATCATTCATCTATAATCTATGAATTGCGGACAATATTTTTTTATTCTGATATTTCTTTTGCATATAATTTCTTTGTCCTATACTGATTTTCATACTCCCCATAATTGATAGTTATTTTTATCCAGAACATGTCTTTCCGCTGAGAACAAAAGAAGTTTTCCCCTTCACCACACTAATAATTTAACATAGTAAATTACTAGTGTGGTGATGGGGAAATCTTCTTTTGTTCTCATTTAACATAGTAAATTACTATGTTAAATTATTAGTGTGGTGAAGGGGAAAACTTCTTTTGTTCTCATTGAGTGACACCACAGGCGTCCAATACCCCCTTTTCTATGTCTTTCAGCTGTTTACCCGTTTTTACAAGTTTATCAGTAATCCATGAGGCTTTATGTTTGGATATCATATCACCGTGTACAGTTTTCGTCACACAATGGGACAGAACAGGTCGACACCATAACTTATAATATCAAAAAAAAAATACTGCAAGCATTATCTACATCATATTAGATGTCATATACACTAGCCAAGTTTTCATTGGAATAATAATGTTCCAGTTGATTCAGTTGATTTATTTGATTCCTCTAGGATACACACTTTTCGAACTTTATTCGATTTATTGAAGAGGAATCGTTTGAATCACCGATGCAATAATCATTGTCAATCAGTAAGTCATTCTAACCGAAGTGGTTGTGCATCGTAATTGATTTTTGTGACTTCAAATCTTCATCTCCGCCAACCGCAGCATCTGAATCTGAATACAATCCCACCAATGCCGAATACTTACCAGAAAACCCGTACGATCGCACATTCCTCCAACCAAGGTCGCACATGGTCTAAGAATATTCCAAATTCGAAATCTATTTTTGAATGGCCGTATCGAACGTGATCACCGCAAGTAGGCCATGTATCTTGTTATAATAGCCAAAGAGAAAGTAGTCTTTCAAGATCAAACCGACACCAAATAATCATTTTGCTCGTCATCGTCGGCCATTTTTGCCGTTTCGGGAGATTTGTTGATTGACTGCGATCGTTATCGCTTCGAAATGTGGATCAAAGCAGTCGTTGAGTTTGTCAATGCGGTAGGTGTTTGATCTAATGAATTGTTGACGATTGAGGTATTGGCAAAAGCGTTCCTGATGAGTTTCGCTAGATAAAGCAAGAACGAGAATTGATGTGTCACTTTTTATTTCGTTAAGACAATTTCACAAGTTCTATCTGGTGAAATTCATCGACCTCACCTCCTGCTTTGGCAACTGCGTCCGTTTTAGGTTTTCATAGACAATCCGCAGAAAAGTCATCAATAAATCTTTCATTTGAAAATATTTTCATGACTGGTGAATTTTCACTAGTGAGTTATGGATTATAACACACTAGAGTGATATTTGATTGTTTACTTGCCTAAAATAACATTAATAATGATAGTCATAACTATTTTTATTATTTCGACCAACATAATAGTTTTTTTATGTCAATCCCACCCAACAACGACGTTTTTACGAACTTTGACCGCTTATACATGGTGGCACCATTGCCAACTCCGTTATTATTGATGCTACGAATTCGGTTAAATGGGCAAACTAGTAACATTTTTAATGGCCTTCTCGATGCCGAAAACAAAAAAAAAATTACAGTCGCGTTTTCAGAATATTTCAGAAAAAAATATTTCTTTCAATGGAACACCCTATATTTTTTTATGCATTTCAATTCGCAATAACATCCTCAACAACAAATCGCATTTGACTTTTTTTCGTGAAGGGTGAAAATAAGACAGTTTTATCAATAGGAAACATTTATAACAAACGGATTTTATAAAGCGCTATAAAATATTGAGTAAATGTTCAAAAACACCGCAGTCTTGTTGAACATATATTTGGGCCCTTCTATTAATACTACGTGTGGCATTCAACACAGTTCGGCCATCAATTCTGTTACTTATAGTTTCAATATAATTTTTCAGTTTATCTACATTATTA
Source organism: Chrysolina americana (assembly GCA_958502065.1). Taxonomy (NCBI): domain Eukaryota; kingdom Metazoa; phylum Arthropoda; class Insecta; order Coleoptera; family Chrysomelidae; genus Chrysolina; species Chrysolina americana. The sequence goes on along the minus strand of OY293415.1, from coordinate 39,102,875 downwards.
TGTTTCATTCGGTACACCTCATTTTTCAGAAATCCCCAAAAATAAAAATCCAGAGATGTAATTTCTGGTGAACGAGGGGGCCACTTAACAGGACCATTTGTAGCAATCCATCTGTTTTCAAAACAACCTCGCAGCATCCTTTTTACGCTGCTGACATTATGTACTGGTGCTCCATCCTGCTGAAAAAAGATAATCGAAAAACCCTTCCAACACTCTTGATAATAAATTAAGGTAACGGGGTCCGTTCAAAGAACTATGATAGAAAAATGGATCGATAATTCTGCCTCTGTATAGACCAAACCAAACATTAATACTAAATCGTCTTTGCGGATTGTGGGGATGGACCAGAAATGGATTATGTCTACTCCAATAATGCAAATTCTTTCTATTATACATCCCACAATTTGAAAAATTATCCTCATCGCTACATATAATATTTCTATAGAAGTTTGGATCTTGTCTGCATCTATTCATAAACCACCGAAAAAACCCCAATCGTCTCTCAGGATCACCAGGTTCTAGTGTTTGCACTGGTCTAACTTATTAAGAAAAATCTCATGTTTCTTCAGAATTCGTTGAATACCAGACAGTAGAACAGCTATTTCTCTAGATGAATCTCTGATTTGGAATAAGTACCTCAAAGTAGGATAAAACGTCAATTTCTGTATCTTCAGATATTACAAAACGTTTTTTAGTTCTTCTCTTCTCAAAAACTTTCTCATTGTTCCTGAATCGACGATGAAGCACAGCAAAAAACGCCGATTAGGTAATTCACGATCGGGGAACGAATTGCTGTAGAGTTGGAGTGCTCTTACGCTATTTTTCTGGCAAACCAAGTAGGATTCTAACATATCACATTTTCCTTGATGGGAAAAATATTCGAACAATAGTGTACAGTTACAATAATTTATGATATTGTCATGATATATGTGAGAATATTTAACAAATAGTATTTCAACAAAGTTGATTGCAGCTTGATTGCTCATAATTATGTTTTATCGAATCACACACATTTTTTCCATCCACATTCATATGACCCTCCAGTATTTTCTGTTCTGTACAAAAACGGCTTCAAAGATATCATTACAGCAGACATATTTTGTTTCACAAAATAAATGCGGCTAGTGGAATGCCTTTAAGATGGAAATTATCGTTTTGTAGATTAATACCAAATAGCTCAGTGGTGTCAATTGAGTGGTGCGACATGATGATCACGGGTTTCACGAGTTCACATCCCAGCGCACTTTTTTCTTTTTATCGTCTTATTTTTCTATTAGTAGGTAACAAAATATTGTCATTCGTAAAAAGACCTTTTTTGTTCTATATAGTGAAAGAAATAAATATTTTCACATAAGTCGCTCATTTTCCACTTTAGGAAGAAATGTGATATGAGCTTTGTTGTTGAGAATGTTATTACAAATCGAAATGCATGAAAAAATATAGGGTGATCCAATGAAAGAAATATCATTTTATGAAATATTCTGAAAACGCGACTGTCAATTTTTTTTTGTTTTCGGCGTCAAGAAGCCCATTAAAAAAGTTAACCGAATTCGTAGCATCAACAATGGTGCCGACTTAATTTGGAACACCCTGTATATCAGAAACGACATATACAAAATCTTTTGGACTTACACATTTTTCTTACGACTCATGCAACTACAACATAATACAGCCAATTACAGCCAATTTCAGCCAATTTGACCGTACTTTGTGGGTGTGAATGATCAAACATGCTTCATTCTTCTAAAATATCTTCATATCAAAAAGTAGCAGTTACTTTATTTTTTCAAATTCAACAGCCCGTATATTTCGAAATTTTTTCGTACCCCCATATTAGGAAAAGTAGACCAGATTTGATGTTTGACTAGGACTCCTTCCACCCGAATTCATCAAGAAAACCTCCAAACTCCATTCCCTGCCAGCTGCTCTTGAACTTCTGCGGCCGTATCAGTTCAGAATAACAAAACGAATTCAAGATCAAGATACGCACGCACAAAGAGCACTGCTTTGTGCGTTTCACGACGAATTCGCAACTACGAAAAAGGCTCTGCCGAAAATATTTATAGGTATTTTCCGTATGCCTAACAAATTTGTATTCAGCACCAGAATTGTCGAAAGATCCAGCTAAGAATCGATATCGGAATGCGTAAGTAAGAGTTTATTTGTAGATTAGGGGTGGAGATATGCAAATTGCTCGAGGGAGACAGTGGCTGAGATCAGAGGGTATCGGATCTCGAGGTGATGGGGATTGAAATTGAAAAACTATTAGTTGAGAGTATCCCAGAACTTTGGTGTTTTTTTCTAGATCAGTATCCCTTCATGGATCAATCATGTATAGTTTTATCACCAAAATTACTACAGTAGGAATACTGCAATATGAAATAAATCCAGAGCAAGCTTGAATGTTTTCTATCAGTATCAGATGTTATTCAATGTCCGTCATGGCATTAACCGAGTCGGAAATATGAAAAGAATGGAGAGAAAAAATATTGTCCCAATACCGTTCAGATGGAAAGACCATAACTTTCCAGAAGTTCCCAGTCCTTTGAGGGATTCTTCTGTGGAAATATTGGGTAAAAAACTTTTCAGTGAGAGCTGATAACTCTATTCTCCAGCTCCTGTTCAACATTTTTGACAAAGTTTACGTAGAATTCTTGACGACCTTATTTGTTATCTTCTTGCACTGTATTATTTCAAGAATAAAATTCGTTCCAGGAAATTTTCTTCCTCAGATTCTCAGGAGCTAGACTTGAGAATTTCCAAAAAATATAGGTACTCATATCATTCTCCTGTTTGAAAAATCAAGCACCCGCCTCTGGATAGAACGGTTGCTCGCTTTCACATAAACTTCAGTTCGACGTTTACTTTGGAAACTTGGGACAGTAAAGGGTAGTTTTGAGTGGAGCGACCTGTGATGTAGCATAATTCGGGATTCTTTCAGGGATTAGTGGTGACGAAATTAGTGATGGTTATTTACGTAGTGATTCCTTGAAATTGGTTCGAGGTTTGACAATGTTTACCAAACACTTTCAGCTCAAATTGATATATCAGGAATAGAATTATTTTCTTACCAACTTCACAATCTTTTACGGTAAATCTTAGGTTAGTCTGTGCATCCGATTTTCACTTATAATCTCCCTAGAGCATGAATTATTTCCGGAAATTTTCTCGAAGTGCGAATTTTCTTAAAAATTCGCAACTGAGGAAAATTTCCGGAATATTAATTCATGCTCGCGGGAGATTCGGTAAGAAAATTTTATACCAAAACTTTTTTAAAATAGAAATTAAATTGGTGACATACTTTGGTGATATATTATTATCCATGTAACGGACATTATAGTAGGCCGTTGTTAAGGCTTTATCTCACAACAGCAAATTGCGGATTTGATATCAAATATTTTAATTTCCATATGCTCTAGTGAAATGTGGTTTAAATAGTTAAATAGAGAAGCAAATATTCTACCAAAATCACATAATTTTATAGTACTAGTGGAAAGGGAAAAAAGTTAAGGTCTACTTCTATCGGACGCCAATGAATGACATCGGCGGCACCTTCATTTATTGATCTCGGATTTGTTGTCAAATATTGTAATTTTCCTATGCTCTATTAAAATGTGGTTGAATAACAGATAATAACATGTACCTATAATTAAGTTATAAATAAATATCTATCAAAAATATTTTACGCCACTGTGTTTATGACAGCTGTCAAGCCAGACGGAAATTTCTACTTAATAATTTCCCTCGACGCAGGAAAATTTCCGAAGAAATTAGGTTATTGTCATAGCAACATGTCAAAATGCAGGCATCTGATTTGCTAAAATTAACTGGTATAAAATTTTCAAGAAAATTTTATTCGTTACCCAAGTAGCAAAATCTGTTTTATAAGAGTGATATAAACTGCTATACAACAGATCTAATAAAACTACAAATATCCTATAACGCCCTTTAGAGTTCTAATACAGTACGTATACAACCAAAAAAGGCCCAAATTATAAAATATTTTGGTTCTTTAACACATAGCTTATAATTATTTATATCATCTCAATAAAATGTCTTTATGTGATAGTTAAAAAACTGTTTTATAATAATGTCTATTATATTATTTATACAGCATATCCAAATATGCGGTTTACAACCATTATAATCATATTTCTTAGGGATCCTATAAAGCGGTTTAAAACTATTTTAAGAATAGCTATACGAACATAAAAAACTTGTTTTATAAGGATGATATAACGCTTTCTGGTCAGTGTCCTATAGATGAACAAAAGTGAAATTATATACGATACTTTAGAGACGCAATTTACAATGAGTATGTCGAATAAAGTTGACATAACGTGGGACGATAAAACTTCATCGAAATGGTAGTCATAGTTCGAAAAGATGAAAGTGAAACAGTCGCCATAATAAAAAACGTGAAAATATGCGATATTATTGGGTTTATAAAACTCTTGAAATGTGTTCAGCACTAAGAATTACCCTACGCAGTGAAATTTTCTGGTTGAATATATATATGTTTTTCGTAAAAAATAGAAGTACCTTGAATTAGTAACAAATTGGCCGATCTAGTGAAAATATTGAAATATGTACTATATTTTTCGAAGTCATTATTTTTGATCGGAAATACCTGTATAATGATCGATTAATTAAATAAATAGAGTGTAGCGCTCTATATTTTTATTAAAGGTTCATAATTGCTTTAAATATATGTTTTTATATTCCAAAATATTTTTCGTGAACAATAGCGGCTACTTGCAAATGCTCAAACCCGCAAATAAATATGGCGTTGAGTTATACAATAATAATATAGACCGGATAAAACGACCTAGCAGAGATGACTGGGTGGTTGCCAACAAAATAATTACACCACAGGCGATAAGATGGGCGGTTAACTCGTTCCAACCCTAAAAATCGCCAGGAGAGGATGGCATAGCTCCAGCTCTGTTACAAATCGGACTGGAACATATTGCACCTATAAGACTCTTCAGAGCCAGTTTAGTTTGGAACCATATTCCATCTAACTGGACCGCGACTAGGGTGATCTATATTCCTAAGGTGGGTCGGACTGACCCACACCCAAAATCGCTCAGACCTATTAGTCTGACATCCTTTCTATTGAAAAGCATGGAGAAAATACTGGACGGGCACATGAGGTGTGGTGTACTAACAAAGCACCCACTCAATGTTCACCAGTATGCATACCAGGCTGGTAAGTCAACAGAACTTGCACTCAACAACCTTGTCTCAGGAATAAGCGACGCCCTAGAACACCAGGAGGTAGCAGTCGCCGCATTCTTTGACAAAGAAGGAGCATTTAACAATGCACTACCTCACTCCCTATATGAGGCCACTGTCTCTAGAGGAATTGAACCAATACTATGTGACTGGATAAGAACTATGCTTCATAACAGAACTATAACGACCTCTCTACAGGGGGAAAGTTTCAGCTTCAAACCAGCAAGGGGCTGCCCTCAGGGGGGAGTTCTCTCCCCTCTGCTATGGTCACTGCTGGTGGATGATCTGCTGGCCATTCTCTCACTGTGGGAGGTCGATCTGCAAGCATATGCTGACGATCTGGTCCTAGTAATACGCGATAAATCCGAAGAGACGATCTCCTACGCCCTTCAGGATATATTGGACACCATATATAAATGGTGTGAGAGGGAGGAAATGTCCATTAACCCTCACAAAATGGTCATAGTGCCGTTCCCCAGAAAAAGGAAGCTGGAACAATTAATAACTCCTTCCATCAATGGTGTAACAATTCCTTTTGCGAGTGAAGCAAAATATCTGGGAATAACCCTAGATAAAATGCTAAATTGGAAATTGCATCTGGAAAAGACTATCCGGAATGCTAGCCTATCGTTATAGACATGCCGCAGAATATGTGGCAAAACATGGAACATGTCACCAAAACAAGTTTACTGGCTGTACGTGACCGTCATACGACCAATAATCACGTATGGCTCTGTAGTCTGGTGGAGCAAGGGCCAACAAAAAATGGCCCAGGCTAAACTTAACGGACTACAGAGACAAGCGTCTCTGGCGATTACTGGGGCCATTCGCTCCACGCCAACGGCAGCAATGGAAGCCCTTCTCGGATTACCTCTTCTTCACATAGGTTTGGAGAGAGAGGCAAGATGGGCAACATACAGACTCTACCAAGCGGCCATTAGTCTACCGCAGGCAGTAGTCATGAGAAGCAGCAGCATGCTGGAGGGCATAACAGCTCACAACATTCTGGGAATGCCCTCAGACATCATGCCTAAAACTATCAACCTTCACACGTCCTACACTGTGGTCTTCCCCGAAAGAGAAGACTGGGTTCGGAATGAAACTGACCTATGTAGGGCAAATGAACGTTGGTTTACCGATGGTTCCAAAACTTTGGAAGGTGTTGGAGCCGGAATATATGGGATAAACCCAGTAGTGAAACGCTCATTCAGTATGGGTAAATTAGCTACGGTATTCCAGGCAGAGGTATATGCCATTGAAATGTGTGCAAGGGAGCTGGAAAATCGACGCCACACACGAAAAACAATAAAAATATTTTCAGACAGTCAAGCGGCACTGAAAGCGCTTGAATCCAATTGCTTTAAATCCAGAGCAACAACGTTAACCTAGTCCGGATACCAGGTCACACGGGCCTAGAAGGAAACGAAATAGCGGACGCCCTAGCAAAAGGGGGGGCCGAAACAACGTTCACTGGGCCAGAACCGGTAATCGGTATAGCACATAGCACTGCCAAGAATGTCATAACATCCTGGGCAGACAACAAAAGACTCGAGTACTGGCGTAGTCTACCGGGCCTAGCCCATTCCAAAGCATTTATTGCTTGCACAAGGAATAAACAGGACTCTGACAAGCTGCTAGAACTCAGTAGAGCACATCTCAGAGTTATAGTAGGTTTGCTCACTGACCACTGCAAACTCAAACACCACATGCATAAAATCGGACTTGCACAAGATGCAGAGTGCATGCATGGAGGAGGATGAAACGGCTAAGCACATTTTATGTACATGCTCCGCAGCGGCCAGAACCAGATTTTCAACATTTGGCAATACAACAGTAAGGCCAGAGAACCTGGTAAATTGTTCTCCCAACGTACTCCTCAATTTCGTTAAGAGATTGGATATACTGGGAGAAATATAACCATAGGGTGAGCCACAATAGGCCATTGGCCGCAGTGGAGGGCCTGATATGGGCCCACTCACGTTCAATCCTAACCTAACCTATACAATAATTATGTGTCAATAAAAACGTTGAGGAAGAAATTTATTCTATAAGAAACCTTAGAGAACCTAATGATTTCATAAAGCTCATTTGAATGGCGCTAAAAAACAATTTTTCCAGAACAAACCTAATGATTTTATAGAGCTCTTTTGAATGGCGCTAAAAAACAATTTTTCCAGGACAAACCTATATTGATTTTATTTATTTCAGTGGTTGCCATATATTGTTTTTTTGAGTCTGGTTCAGGGGTGATCATGTAAAAGACACTGAAAGAATTTTAATGCTTGTTTACATGATACATTTCCATCGTCTCATTATTGATTTCTTGTCATATTACAACTAAAATATCTCCAAATTAAAGTTAACATCAGCCATATTTTAATTTGTGTTGTTTTTAATTCTGCAAAAATGGTCAAAAATAATGTATCATATCAGAACATAATTTTCGATCCCCGAGATAAAGAGGAAAATAGTTCTTTATCTCCCACCAACACCGAGGGTAACTTAAGCATCTTCAAAACAACCTGCGACTGCTATTATTTTTGAATAACCAAAAATGTGAAACCAAAATAGCGTTTATTGCCATTCATGACAACTTCTAGGTATTTATCATATCCTGCAAAACATTTAAAATGGCAAAGTCTGGAATAAAAAAAAGCTGTGAAATAATTAATTATATACATACCCTAGGGTCCTATATATTTTTCAAAAGTTTTGTTAAGAGCGATACGTACTTTATTACAGCAATGCTAATTATTGCCCCGTTTAATTTATTCCAACGTATTCGTACACAAAAGAGATGAATCCGTTGAGTATTGCCAATAGTATATTGAAGTCATTAGGTGTATTTGAAGTTCTGCAACATGTGGCAACCCCGTGTACCATCTTTCTGTGAGTATCGTGCAGGGAAACATCAAGCGGCATTATAAATCATAAAGTCATATACGGTTGCTTGAAGCTGCGCTTCAAAATTAATTCGTTACTTTGTGCGGCACCGGCGGTATAAAACCTAACCTGTAAATTGTAAAAACACGTGGTGGGTGAAAATAAGTTATTGTGGAAGTATTTTTGTGAAAAAAATGTTCAAAATAGTGGATACGGTGGAAAAGGGTAGAAAGGAACTAACGATTGTACCGGAAAGCTGGGAAAATGGTCAGGGAATATTATTTTGGCCCAAAAAATTGCCCCAAAACTACAATCATCTAAAATCTGCAGATACTTTTTTTTCACATTTCTTTTGAAACTGCCACTCCTTGTTATTTTCTTCCAGGGTGATAATTCCATATTATTTAACTCATTCAAGGACTAAGGAAATTATAATAACGCAATATAATTATTAGTTGAAAATTTTATAATGCGGAAATTTGTAACAATTTTGCTCTTTAAATTTTTACCAGAATTCAAACTTGGGCACTAAAGGGTTATTATAAAAATGTTTTATATAGTATTTATTGCGCACACACAAACGTTTTTGTTCTAAATACTACTACTTTGCCCAATAAACTGTTTATAACGGAGTAAGCGACGCCTTTATAGGTAGACTACAACAATTTTAAGAGCAATTGTCTCTATCATTAAAAACTGTTTTATTCATCACACTATAAAGCTTTTATACAGCTTATATATAACTGTTATAGAACTGCTTTGTACCGCAGGACTTAAAGGTGTTATACAGAAACTATATAATCATTATAAAGCACTTAAAACACACTGGACAATGTTATCAAAACATTTTTCTACAAACACAAAAATGTCGCAGTCAAACTCACTAAGTGATAAAATACTCCTTAATTTGGCATTATAAGATACTTATAAAATATATCAGTTCCATAAAGCAATGATTTTGCTACTTGGGTACTTACGTAGTTTGGTCTCCTGAACAAAAAGTTCAAATGAAACTATTGGCGGTCACGACAATTTTTGGAGATATTGGCCCATTTTCTAGTGAAACTTCACTATTTTACAGATTGAATTTCTGTTATGGAAAACAAAACCAGACATACAGTGTTCAACAATCAAATTTGTTTTGAAGAAGGGTGACTTTTTCGAAAAAATAATAGTTTCTTCCACTAAAAAGTGCTGAAACCAAGTAAATTTTGTGTATTTTCCATAACAGAAAATGGGCCAATATCTCCAAAAATAGTCGTGACCGCCAAAAATTTCATTTGAGACCAAACAACATTAGTTGCAAAATATTTATTTTGATATTCAGATGCCAAGTCTAACCGAAGATTTACCATTTTTACAAATGGAGTCGTCAAACAATCGAAAATAAATAGCAACCATTCAACACCTTACGATATTTTTGTACGTAATTTCAATGATTTTTGAGGGGGTGGCAGATGCTGTCAGAGCGATATGTCAAATCATTGTTGGATGAAAAATTTCAGCGATTCTGATTCAGAATGAATGTGATTGTGAATAAAACGTTGTATTATTGTTGTATTTAGGAACATTTCATTCGCTCAAGAAAATGTAGCCAACTTGAAAATGTATAAGAGAAGAAATACAGGGTGTTCCAAATTAAGTCGGCACCATTGTCAACTCCGTTATTATTTATGCTACAAATTCGGTTGAATTGGCAAACTAGTAGCATTTTTAATGCCGAAAACAAAACAAAAATTGACAGTCGCGTTTTCAGAATATTTTTTTTATAAAATGATATTTTTTCAATAGAACACCCTATATTTTTTTCACGCATTTCGATTCTTAATAACATTCTCAACAACAAAGCTCATATCACCTTTCTTCCTAAAGTGGAAAATGAGCGACTTATTTTTATAAATATTTATTTCTTTCACTAGTACAAAAAATTTCTTTGTTTTGCAGAATAAAACCTCATGATTGTCCAAACACCCAATTTTGGTACTTATACGAATGACAATATTTTGTAACTAATAGCAAAATGAGACAGTAAAAAGAAAAAATTGCGCTGGGATGTAAACTCGTGAAACCCGTGATCATCATGTCGCACCAGTCAATTGACACCACTGAGCTATTTGGTATTGATTTACAAAATGATAATTTCCATTTTAAAGCCATTCCGCTAGCCGCATTTATTCTGTGAATCACAATATGTCTGCTGTAATGATAACTTTGAAGCCGTTTTTGTACAGAACAGAAAATACTGGAGGGTCATGTGAATGTGGTTCGAAAATATGTGTTTGATTCGATAAAACATAATTATGAGCAATCAAGCTGCCGTAAAACTTTGTTGAAATACTATTTGTCAAATATCCTCAAGTATATCATGACAATGTCATAAATTATTGTAACTGTCAACCACTGTTCGAATATTTTTCGAAATGCCGTTTTCCCATCAAGAAAAATATGGTATGTTAGAATCCTACTTGGTTTACCAGAAAAATAGCGTAAGAGCACTCCAACACCACAGCAGTTCGTTCCCTGATCGTGAATTACCTAATCAGCGTTTTTTTGCTGTGCATCATTGTCGATTCAGGAACAATGAAAAACGGAACCCGTTACATTAATTTATTAACAAGAGTGTTGGAAGAGTTTTTCGATGATCTTGATCTGGAGGCTCGTCAGATGATCTATTTTCAGTAGGATGGAGCACCAGCACATAATGTCAGTGGCGTAAAAAGAATGCTGCGAGGCTGTTTTGTTAACAGATGGATTACTACAAATGGTCCTGTTAAGTGGCCTCCTCGTTCGCCAGGCATGACACCTCTAGATTTTTATTTTTGGGGATTTCTGAAAAATGAGGTGTACAAAATGAAACATAATACCTAATGCAGATGAACTGAAAAATTATATTGAAACTATAATTAATAGAATTGATGGCCGAACTGTGTTGAGTGCCACACGTAGTGTCAATAGAAGGGCCCAAATATGTGTTCAAAAAGAAGGCGGTGTTTTTGAATATTTACTCGATATTTTATAGCGCTTTATCAAATCCGTTTGTTATAAATGTTTCCTATTGATAAAACTGTCTTATTTTCACCTTTACGAAAATAAGTCAAATGAGATTTGTTGTTGAGAAAGTTATTACGAATCGAAATGCGTGAAAAAAATATAGGGTGTTCCATTGAAAGAAATAACATTTTATGAAATATTCTGAAAACGCGACTGTCAATTTTTGTTTTGTTTTCGGCATCGAGAAGGCCATTGAAATGCTATTAGTTTGCCCATTTAACCGAATTCGTAGCATCAATATTAACGGGGTTGGTAATGGTGCCGACTTAATTTGGAACACCCTGTATATATTCGCTCAAGAAAGTTATAGCTGTATGAAATGTTATCTAAAACACTTCTTAGATTATTCTCTTCCTATGTATTTTCATAAGAACCAATTTTTATTACAATGCTTGAATCAGCAATGTCAATACATTATCATAGCTTTCTGTGTTTGTTCTGTATTACTAGTCCTATTGCTGTCTTCAATCTGCTTCTTAAAAACCAAAATATAACGGTTAAGCTACAAACGCTACAATCGTTCAATTTTATTGTCGAATTGCCAGCACTCAACGTGCCAATTGCAGGATAAAAGGTCAATAATCGGAACAAAACCCGGAGTAAAACGCCATTGTAAAAATTCCCTCAAGTGCACAATACTGATGCAACTTCACGATCAGATCGCTCAGAAAATACCACTAGATGCATCATACCTGATAGTTCTGAGGTCGTACAGATTGCACAGAGTGCACTTTTACGAGGATGCGTTAGATTTTATGTTCGGCATTTATTTAGTGTCTGTTTTTATAAAGGCCATTGAATTTAATGTTGTTCCTGCAATGATATCTCGTCGCTAACTCCCAGCTTGGGAAAATTACGGGAATCTATGGAAGTGACATTTAGGGCGACTTCATCTCGGTTATCGTTTTGGAATCTGCAAGTGGACATCCTGAAACGGTGGCTCTCTTTATATGAATGGATTCAAGTATCTCCAAACAGTGCTTCATGAAGTGATAAATTGATAAAGGTATAATAAGCACCCCCTTTTTACACTCTGTTTTCAATATATTAGCATTGGTAATATATACCATATCAAAATCCCATTTACCATACAATATGGTGCAGGGTTTTCATTAATCACATTGCACTATTCCAAAATACAGAATCGATTTATGTTAAAACTCAAGTAATTTACTGTAATAACAAAATATTTTTTCCACGCCCATGTCTGTAAACGCCAAAAATCGCACTGTCAACATTCCTTGTAAATGACATATAGGTAACAATAGCATGCACGTAATGAGATCTCATAACATACACGTGCGTTTTGAGAAGAAAACTCAAACTTCTTGGTTTAATTAAATTACAATCAAATTTTTATTTACGTAAGACTTTATTTGGTCTATTTACACAAATTTAGTCAATTAAAAAACATAAATGTAGGCAGTATCTACGTTATGCAATATCTTCGTCTTCTGATGTACTGATCACCGTTAAATAATAAGGCACAATTGATTTACAATAATTGTTCAATTGTTATTAACAACTATTATAATAAAGTTTAAATGATTGCGATGTTTTTATTTAATGGAAGAAAATGAATGGGCGTAGAAAAAGTATAGTACGTTACACGAGTTGTAAGCGCATTACGCACTCATGAAATTTATGCACTCGCCGCTGCGCGGCTTCTTGCATAAACTATTTCATTTCGTGCGTAATGGGTTACTTACAACTCTTGTTACGTAATATACTATTACAGTGATACTAATATATTTCATTAATTATCATTTTCTGTCTATATGTATAAATTAATTATTAAGTGCTGAAAGTGATTGTTTTTTGAACGGCACATGAAAGTGTTAATTTTTGGCCAAGACCGCGGGCCGAATATGCCATGAATACACGAATTTAATACAAGAAATACAAACAACATTTTTTGTACAACTGTGAGTTTGAATTTACATCGTCTGAAATATATTAAAAATAAATACTTCTAATACATCTTGACGTGGTTTTTTGTCTCGATAAGTTATCGCTTTTAAACGTCTTGAAAGTATTATTCAATGTTTTCAGTAAAATCGTATTCAGAAATTTTTCCTGTCTGAAAAAAATAAGTCTAAAATAACTAAATAATACTTCTCTTTTCCATACATGTTATCCTTAATGTTATCAATACTTCCATTACAGTTTCACAGCATCCAGTGGTCTTTCTGTGTCGTTTCTATAGAAACGGTGTTGGCACGCCGCGTGTTTGACTGCGTTTGCTCGTAGTTGCTTCAATTTCAAGTTATTTTCAAGGAGATGAATGTTGATTATGATAGTGGTAGTGATTCCTCATCAGATATATCTGAGAGAGCAACTGCACCAGTATCTAATATGTTACCGTCCAAATCCAAGTTAGTATATGAGAAAAATATGGCCAATTTCGTGAATGGTGTGCCACAAACATGTGAAAAACGTTTCTGAAAATGTGCTTTTATGCTTATTTGAGGAAAAATAAAAAATTTCAAACCTCCTGCGTTATGGAGTGTCTACTCAATATTGAAATAGTATATTGTAGAACAAGTGAGAAAAACGACATATTTCTCACGAGCGCAGAAGTTTGTTGGCACGAGCCGAAGGCGAGTGCCGCAAATCAAGCGAGTGAGAAATATGTCGTTTTCTCACGAATTGTACATTGTACTTTTTCTACGGATGCGTTGTTTTCAAGTTTCGAAAATTAAAATACATATATGTATAATAATACTTGCATGTCATTAACTCATTTTTATATTTTATTTAAAATAGTAATCAACAGTTATATTTGAACTATTTTGTAAAGTAATTCCTGGTAGGTTGTTTTGTTTCAACATGTTTTCGGTAATTGAAATATTAGCTGCGGTCGAAGTTGAAGTTGATGGGGACACGTGCTGAGCTTCCACAGCATTGTTGTGTTCAGGTTCTAATGACACTGGAGGCTGAATGGATTCTACTATACTCTTTGAAATTTTCATTTTGTTAGCTATGGAGTTGTTCAATCTTTACTATTAGTTGTTAATTCTAATTAATGAATTTGTTTTATGATGAATAATTTGTTAAAAATGAATCCTTTAAAAAGTAATATTTCATGTTTATTTTGGCAGTGAAAAAGTCCTTTTTTGAAAAGGTGAAAAAAAGTAAAAACTTACGCGTCAATAGAGATGCAGAAATGTCAAGTTTTTTTGACAGTTGTACAAAAAATGATTTTTTAATCTTCTTCTCTTGAATATACTATCTAGGGTTGAGCTGACTGCCCAATTGTCTCGCAACTATACATGTAGCAACTTCCCTCCCCTAATCAGATCCCAAATCACCGCGAACATCACCAAACCACGATGTTAATAACTATTTGACGGAAATAATCCACATAAATCCCGCCCAATGTGGCAACTGCGGCCCTTCAACCTCTGGTAATGTCCAAAGTCATTAGAGATAGAAACTGTCTGCCGCAAAACGGTCACTTTATTAGCTGTAAAATCGAATGGCTACATTTTCATTCATTGCTTTGTTTAACTGTTCGAAGATAAGATGAATCATTCCATGAAAACAGTTTGTGTTGATTTGAGTCGGTTCAGACTGGAATTAATTCCGAAATGTATGGAGATAGTTTGAAGTATGTTTTGCAAAATGAATATTTTTGATTGATTCCTTTTCCCGATGGAAATCATTATATTACTGTATTCTTAAGTATATTTCCAAATCATCGGCGTATACTGAGAATTTGGAAAAACGTCGTTGACACATATTGAAAATTAAATAAGGTATGGGTGATAACCTTGTGGTAGTCCTGAAGTGACAAAAATTGGTGCTGATTTGAAGCAATTCAACGTTTCTTTGGCCACCCCGCTCTCCAGACTTATCAGTGCTCAATTTTTCCATTTGGCATACAACTTGAATTCAAGTATATAAAATTCAATTGATTACCTTGAAAGAAAAAAATTGTATGCAACGAGTTCACATCATATATCCGTATAACTTCAAAGATAGCCTTGGTGATTTTCAGTTCTCAATATCACAGAAATAATCCCAGTTTTCCGGAAATATCTTTAACTTTTCTGTAGCCATATCCCAATAACAGCTCGCTTTAAAATGATCACTTTTCAGCTAACGTTTTGTAATACCGGCGCATTCGCCATAATTTAGACCACCCGTAATTTATGACGAAATAAAAGGTTTTTGTTGCCATAACGCCTTGTAGAAATATTACCGACATTTCCGCGTAATAAGTTGATCCGATTTAGCGTAACTCGGGAAATAGCAGTCGGAGTCGAGAGCTATGCTTTTCGAGATTTACGCCAGAAAACGACTTCGTTCCAGTATGAAAATACCTACATGTACTTTTTACATTTTCGTAAGAGAAATGTTACGAAAACAGAATATTAACTCGCTTGGCTCTGATTACATCTGCGACGGAATGTATAGAAATGAAGCTGTTCTCTTTAGTTTTGATTTGCGGATTGTTACATTTCAAACTAATTTTTGCACTTGCACATGAAACTTTGTAAATGGGGCAAATGATTTTTTTTGTACAACTGTCAAAAAAAACTTGGCAGTTCTGCACCCCCAATGATGCGTAAATGTTTACTTTTTTCAATGTGGAAAGAAGACTTTTTTCACTGCCAAAATAATTCACAAAATAAACATGAAATACCTATTCCTTTTTGAAGGATTTATCTTTAACAGCTAGGAATCGCACGTTAGAAGGTAAGACCTCGTTAATCCTTAGCTCGTACAAGTTTCGACTTCTGAGGGCTGTCGTTCGTAGGGGGATGACAGCTGGTTAACGGAAAAAACAATTTTAAAAGAACAATTAAAAAAAATTATCAATTAATTATTCATCATGAAATAATTTTATTTATTGCAATAATAATTGATAGAAAAGTTTGAACAATTACTTCCAACATAAATTCCCGAAGATGTTCCATGTTGCTGCTGATCAGAAACGTTAGATATTTCTTCAAGAGTTGATTCCACAATTCCATCATATATTTCAGTTTGTTTGGAAGAAAATGGACAAATCATTATTCTGATAGAAATCACAATTTTGTTATTCAAACTATATTTTATATATGCTTCTGCTACGGAGACAGATTTTCAGCCACCGTGACGTTTTATGGATGTAAGGTTGCCCCCTGCATTGGCCAGAAGAGTTACAGAGCTTCTCCTGGAACAGTGACCTGTGTAGCTCTTATAGATCTCTTTTCCAAGCCATTTTGCAATCAAGCTGGTACTTTCTCCTATTCTATTCATCCCCACATGTTGGTTAATACATTCTCGTCTCAAATATTTCTGTTGGATACTTGCCGACGACCATACCTATTGTATAGGTTTTTTTGCGGAAGATTAGATTATGTAATCCACCATAATTCATTATTAGTTTTATGATCTTCCGTCAAGTAGTGTCGCCCATCTTTCATGATCAAAAATAATCTGTTACTTTTTGTATGAAGCGGTCATAGTGATTTATACTTGCGGTATATCTCAATATAATCAGAATTTGAAACAGTAAACGTTCTTGCGCAATAGGTCTTCGTATCAGGTATTTTAACAATAAATATATATCTTCAATGGCATCAATAGTTATATGTAATAATTCTTCACGGTGACAAGTACTGCTGAAACCCAAAATCAGGACAACACACTAATAAAAAATATTAAAATTACAAAATTATGATTATATCCGCACCTTATAAAGTAAATTTGAATACATGTATTGATATCATTCCTTGATAAAACTTTAGATATTTGTCCTCGGTATCCGATG
The DNA here is from genome assembly GCA_958502065.1 of Chrysolina americana. Classification (NCBI taxonomy): domain Eukaryota; kingdom Metazoa; phylum Arthropoda; class Insecta; order Coleoptera; family Chrysomelidae; genus Chrysolina; species Chrysolina americana. Next base: position 39,085,942 of record OY293415.1, on the reverse strand, counting down.
CTTTTTTTCTTAATGAGCGAGACCCATTTTGAAAACTTTCTTTTATCAATATTTTTCTCAAAATTCAATGTACTTTTCAACATTGAGTAGACACTCCATAACGTAAGAGGTTTCATAATTTTTTATTTTTCCTCAAAATAGCATACCTATAAGCACATTTTCAGATATCTTTGTTACATGTTACTTGTCGCATCATTCACGAAATTGGTCATTTCTTTTCTCATATACTAACTTGGATTCGGCCGGTAACATATCAGATACTATTGCATTTGCTTTCTCAGATATACCTGATGGGGAATCACTACCACTATCATAATCAACAACCATCTCTTTGAAAATAACTTGAAATCGAAGCAACTACGAACAAACACAGTCAAACAATCAAACACGCGGCGTGCCAACAAACCGTTTCTATAGTAACGACAGAGAAAGACCACTGGAAGCTGTGGAACTGTTTTGCAAGTATTGATAACATTAAGGATTACATGTATGGAAAGAGAAGTATGATTTAGTTATTTTGGTTCTATTTTTCTTCAGACAGGAAAAATTTTTTAATACGATTTTACTGAAAACATTGAATAATATTTCCAAGACAACAGTCATTTAAAAACGATAACATATCGGGACCTCGAAATGTATTGGAAGTATTTATCTTTAATATGTTTCACATGATGTGAATTCACATTCACAGTTGTATAAAAAATGTTTAAAAGGTGGCGAAACTTCAGTCAACCGAGGACCTGTAGAATGGCATAGAAATTATGATAGATAGATAGATAGATAAATAGATAGATTTTATTAATCCTTTTTGCTACAGGTTATGTAGATGTGATAAGTCATAGTAGTAGTATATCGAAACAGATATAGTTAATTAAATCTAAGATGTACAGGAACTTTGATTTATACATACATACAAATCTCAAGTTTAAATAAAATATGAGGAAACAGGACATTTAAGAATAAAATTTAATATATTGACAGATAATCATGTATGTATGAGCTTGATTTCGATGAAAAAAAAAGTATATACATGAATATAATGAATATAATGAATATAATGAATATAATAAAGAACATAGAACAATACTGAGACAAAAAAAAAACATTTTAAAATGAAATAACATTTTCACAATTGCTGACTTCAAGTGTAAATTCATCTACTGTATAAAAACATTTTCCTGATAAGAAAAGTTTCAATTTTTTTTGAAAGTGTTAGGTGACAAGTTCTTTATATCATTTGGCAATACATTATAGAGGCGAATGGCAACAAATTTAGGAGATTTTTTATATTTTGCGTGATTATGTTTTTCTGTGGTTATCTTGTTTTTATTCCTTATATTATAATTATGTGTTTCAGATCTCATTTGGATATGTGTTAATATTTTCAAAATGAACAAACTGATAACAGTTAATATATTATTTTGTCGGAAAGTCTCTCTACAGGAAGTCCTATAGTCTAGATTGAAAATCATTCTCAGTAGCGCTTTTTGCTTTATAAAAACCTTGTCTGATCCAGTAGCTAGTCCCCAGACAGCAATGTTTTGGTTTATAATCGAATAGAACTTGGCATAATACACTGATATCAGTGATTTTGTATCAAGCTTATTCTTGAGGGATTTTATGAGGTAATATGATTGATTCAATCTCTTACATGTATAATCTATATGTTCTTGCCATGTGAAGAAAGAGTCGATCATTGTTCCCAAGAATTTTGTTGAACTGGCCAATTGTAAAGGTTCGTTTCGGAAACTGAGATTAAGGTCATGTAGACTCCGAGATGAATTTGCAAATTGCATGCATACTGTTTTTTTTCAGGTTCACAATGGGTGTTCTTATCACACCAGTCATTAAATTCGGTTAAAACTGTATTGACTAATTGTTTCATATCGTCAGATGTTGGGCTTGATAGGATGATAGACGTGTCATCTGCATAGAGATATTTTTTTCCATGACTTTTATTAGTGGGAAGATCATTCATATATAGTACGAATATTAGCGGTCCAAGAATGCTACCTTGAGGGGTCCCCGTAGTTACGAGGAACTTATCAGACAGTACGTTATTATGCTTCACTTGAAAGCAATTATTCGTCAAAAACGACACAAGCAGCTGATTGATATTTCCTCGAATTCCCATATTAAAAAGTTTTTCTGCTACAAATATGGTGTTCAAAGTATCGAAGGCCCTGCTCAAGTCAAAGAAAATTCCTACAACAATATTTTTTTTTGTCAATTAAATCATGTATATGTTGTGTTAAATTGAGCGTTGCAGTTTCTGTCGAGTGATTTTTCCAGAACCCATATTGGCAGTCTGTCATCAGATCGAACATTTACAGGTAATTATTTATGCTGTGAGACATAAGTTTTTCAAATTTTTTTGAAATCACACTGATAAGCGATATTGGACTATAATTCTCGATGTTATTGCTCTCACCATTTCATAAGTTATGTCAGTTTTTTTTGTGTAGTTCTGATTATACAGTTCCTAATAATGGGAATGGATTAAATTATCCACATTTCAACAAAAATCAATACAATGCGTATTTTTGTCGGCTAATATTCAACAGAAAACAATTACTGCCCTTCTGCGGTCGTTTACATTTTTGCCGAAGTTTCCATAAAATATTGTGCTTTATAAATCTCGTAGCCCAAAATATATCCCAATTCGAAAGTGCGCATGATCTAGGTACCAGTTTAGGGATTATTTCTTTTCATTTGGGTGTATACTGACTTAATTTTCTGATCAATACATGATTTGACTAAGATGAAGTCGGTCGGTAAACAATTTCGAGGGCACACACAAGAGATCTGAAAATGATTCCACCAAAGTTTGATTGTGTGTATATTCGAATCTTTCAGCGATGTTCTCTAGCTACTGTGTGTTGAATGACGATTTTGTCAAATAATCAACGCCAAACACGTTGATATTCCTGACTATCATACTTCTAGTCACTTCCCATCCAGATAATTATTTCGGAGCTGCTGTTGCGGGATCTTCCGCTAATTTCACGACAGGTTTCTCATTGGAGAATATAATTTCAGATTATGAATTTATGGCTATTTTATCGCACATAAATTAGCGAGTGTGTTCGAACTCATGTACCGTAAACATTTCACTATCAATTATTATATGGATATTAGTATTTTCAATTGAACATCTCAGTTAATCGGCGGTTATTTGATATGATATTCAGTGGTCGAAACCACTTTTTGTAACGTCGTAGAACGATAAAGGAAACATTTAGTTAATGCTTTATAGTCAGTGGCTTCGATATATTGAAATAACAGGATGAAATGAACAGAAATTTATCCAAAAGTATATTTTTCCATACACTACGAGTCTACAAAGCACAACATGAGTAAGAAAAAATAATAATAATGAAAATACGATGCTGGTGGCTGATCAGCGACTGAAAAGGTGAAGTCATTCTGGAAAAGCATCTACGACTTTCGTCAACCTCTCAACGTGGATACTCCAGCCCCAGAACAGTTCCAAGATACCTGCGAGTGACTTCGTCAGCATGAACAAAATGATCTTTGATACTTGATATCTGTGGAACAAATTCGACAGACCCTTGAAAAGCATTACAAAAAAATTGCCAAGTATTGAACGGATGTAATGCACTGGTTTAGGGGGTGGTAGTTGTTTTATGTAGGTCAAAGCAGAAAACTCATTATTTGATCCATTCTTCATCATAAGAGCAAACTAAATATGCTGTGCCTGATCAGATACAAGGATTAGCATAGAAAAGGAAATTTTTCAACTCTGGAACGGTTGAAAATAGAGCAAATCTGCGAACGCCAATCGATCCAGAATGATGAAATTAGTATATTTCCATAGATTCACCTGAAATTCAAACTACATAGGCAATATTTCACACTGATTTCGAAAATACACGATTTGTACATATCTCATCATGTATGCAAGATTTAGCATAAAAAAGAAAAAAACCTTGAAAATTCTTTTGCAGGATCGAAATTGTTAAGGTAAAAAGCCTATAAAATCTTCAATTATTCCGGAATCAACTTCAAACTTGGTGTGCATATCCAAAATAGAATGATTTTAACGAGTAGGTGAAGAAAGAAATTTAAAATGTTTTCGGGGGGAAATGACCCCCCTAAACTCTATATGAACTCTTTAACTCTGGAACGGTTGAAATAGAGCAATTCTGCGAACGTCAATCGATCCAGAATGATGAAATTAGTATATTTCGTAAGTTTGAAGTTGATAGGCAAAGAAAAAGATTACTCGAAAAAAGTCCCAAGGGGACCTAAAAATCTTGAATAATAGAAAATATTTAGATTCACCTGAAGTACTATTAACGTAAGATTCCATGCTGGTATCGATTAGATATGATTTTTTCTTGATAAGATAAAAGGTTTGATAGAAGAAAAGGAAAACACGTCAAAATTAGTATAATTCGCAAGTTTTAAGTTTATCCGCTAAAAAAAAGATTACTCCAAAAAAATTGTAAGGGGTTGAGACTCCTAAAAATCATGAATAATACAAAATAACTCGATTCCCTTGAGTATCACGCTACATATGCAATTTTTCATGCTGATTTCGAAAATATATGATTTGTACATGATGGGATGCAAGGTTTAGCATAAAAAAGAAGAAAATGTCGAAAATTTTTTTGCAAGTTGATTGAAATTGTGGAGGTGCACTAAAAATCATATGGAATCTTTAACTAGCCCGAAATTCACTTGAAACTAGGTGTGTATGTTGAAAAAGATTGCATTCCACGAATCATGGTGAAAAAAAAATTCAAATAAATGTTATTTTTTAAATTTTCTCAACATAGATTTCTCAGAGGCGAAGAAAAAAGTTTGACCCAAAAAGCACTTGTTGACTTGACTATATTCACTTTTACGGTTTTGATATATACCTAAGGGCCAGGCTGCTTATGAATATATGACAGAGTCTAATTTGTTGTTGTGTTTTGGTTGGTTTCCGGGTTTTGCCGTGGTCTTCTTTGGTTTAAATCTCCAAACGTTTCAACTGCAGTCATCTTCAGTGGCGTGGTCGAAGTACTCTTCTAGACGTATCAACTGATTAAACTGATTTAGTTGATACTTCTAGAAGAGTACTTCGACCACGCCACTGAAGATGACTGCAGTTGAAACGTTTGGAGACTTAAACCAAAGAAGACCACGGCAAAACCCGGAAACCAACCAACATTGACGCCAGCCGTGAAAGCCTACATTCCTACAAGAGTCTAATTTACCCACCACAAAAATACAACTGTCTTTCTCGCCATTTACAGGACATTGGCAGAAATCGGGATTTATTTCTTGCCGTTACGTAGGTCTAGCCACCATTCATTCTAGTTTCCCCAGAAACGCCATTTCTCAATTTCAAAACGACAGTTTAACAACAGAATTTGATAAACGTAGACAACGGACCTCAACGGGCTCTAGACGACCGAACACGAGTTGAACTCAACTGAAAGCAGTCCGTTTACTTGCTTTAAAATTATGAATTTGCATGCAACTATTTCGGCTCGTATGCGCCTTATGAATTATACAAAAGCCGTAAAATGCCTAGTTTTCCGAGATGATACAATACGAAGTCTAGGAGAATTTTTCGTGTATGCTGTCTCTCTCGAAAAGCACCGTATTTCCATCAACTTTTACCCGTTCTTTGACATTCACTTTGGGGTGGGTTCATTGAAGTATATCTGTCGAAGAAAGGGAAAGTTCAAAGAGTGTCTGCATTTCTGTATCATTTTATGCCCTCTGGAAAATTCATATAGGAATGGATGGATATATGAGAATTCAAGTTGAAAATTACTTCTCATATATAGCGAAAAAAAATTTCTCTTTCAACAAATTGTTAATGAATATGCTGGTTTTGACTAATCAAGAAAAATGGTGGACTACATAATACGAATTTCCGTTAAAGATCCTATACAATAGGCATTGTCGTCGGCAAGTATTCATCAAAAAACAACTACTGCTCCCTACGACCGTTGAATTAGATCTGTTCAATACTTGGCACAGTTTTCTACAAGAACAAACTTTGCAATGCATTTCAATTACTTAATCCTCCATTTTTCTTGATTAGTTTTATGATATTCCGTCAAGTAGTGTCGCCCCTCTTCATGATTCTGGTTTTGAATTAATCTTATAAATACGCCATCACGAAAAAAATATCAACTGTAATTGACTAACTACAGAGTGATCAACTCTTAGTATAGACTAAAATACGTTCAAATAGAATTGGATGTGATGATAATATTTCCGTTTGAAGGTTGTAGACGATGTAGAAACTTGATTACTTAGGTTTCGGAGGTCTATCGCCTCGACGCGTTGAAAGATGTTTGACTTCTTTCACTTTTTCACGACGTTTCAATTGCTTGTTCTTACTATGGTCTTCAGGTGAAAACTGATGAGTTTAGATGCTACGAGGTCTTATATATCGACCCAAATTCACAAATGTTGAACGTTCTTTCGATAAACACACCAAAGTTGATGAAAAAAATTATGAAAAAATGTTTTGGTGGGATGGAATCCGTCTTAACTCTAGATGAACTTTTTAAGAAAACGTCAATCGATTCAGGAATTAGTATATTCTGTAAATTTCAAGTTGATCAAAGAACAGAAGTTATTACTCAAAAAAAGTTCCAAGGGGTAGACCCCTAAAAATCATGATAAATACAAAATTATCAGATCTACTTGAACTATATGCGCAGAATTTCATGCTGATTCCAAAAATATATGATTTGAATATGCCCAGATACAAGATTAATCATAAAAAAGAATTAACAAAAAAAAAGGATTTTCAACACGAAATTGCAGATGTTCTGTAAAAAGTATATGAAATCTATATTTGATTTGGAATCGACTTCAAATTTGGTGTGCACATTTGAAGAAGTTCAGCATTATGGAAACTGATAAAAAAAATATAAAACAAGAGTTTTGGAGGGAAATGACCCTTGCCAACTCTGGATGAACTTTTTTACTCGAGAACGGTTAAAGATAGAGCAATTTTGCGAACGGCAGTGGATTCAGAATAATGAAATTAGTATACTCTGTGAATTCCAAGTTGATCAAAGAACAGAAGTTATTACTCAAAAACCCCCTAAATATCCCCTAAATATCATGAAAAATACCAATTCATCAGATCCATTTGAACTTCGCACTACAGACGCAAAATTTCATGATGATTCCGAGAATGTATGATTTGGATAAGCCCAGATCAAAAAGGAACTAACAAAAAAAAGGATATTTTCAACTCTAAATTGCAGATGTTACGTAAAAAGCCCATGAAGTCTTTATTTGGCATGGAATCACGCCAAATTTGATGTACACATTAAAAAAAGTTTATAAAATGTGGAATTGATAAAAAAAATTATGAAAAAAAAATTAAGGGAAATGACCCCTCTCAACTGTAGACGAACTCTTCAACTCGAGAACGATTAAAGATAGAGCAATTCTGCGAATGCCAATCGATTCAGAATGATGAAATTAGTATACTATGTGAATTTCAAGTTGATAAAAAAACAGAAGTTATTACTCAAAAAAAGTCCTGAAAAATACGAATTCATCAGATCCATTTGAAATTCGCACTACATACGCAAAATTTCATGTTGAATCCGAAAATGTATGATTTGGATATGCCCCGATAAATGATTCACCTCGAAAAAGGAACTAACAAAAAAAACGGATATTTTCAACTCTAAATTACGTAAAAAGCCCATGAAGTCTTCATTTTACATGAAATCGACTCCTAATTTAGTGTGCATATTCAAAAATGTTGAGCATTTGTGAAATTATTAAAAAATATAAAAAAAGTTGAAGGGAAATGACCCCTCTCAACTCTAGATGAACTTTTCAACTCGAGAACGGTTAAAAATAGAGCAATTCTACGAACGGCAGTCGATTCAGAATGATGAAATTTTGTGTGCATATTCAAAAAAGTTCAACATTTGTGAAATTGATAAAAAAAATATAAAAAAAAGTTTTGAAGGTAAATGATCCCTCTCAAATCTAGATGAACTTCTCTTCTCGAGAACGGTTGAAGCTGGAGGATTTCTATTACTTCAAAATCCAAATTTGCTGCGATTTATTTTGTAAACATTCGAACTAGTTCGAATATATTGTGCTAGAGAGGTATCAACAATGTTGAAATAATACAGGGGTACCCTTCTCTCTAAGCGTTTCCACAAAGTGGAAAATAGAGACAAACATCTGTCAGAAAATAACTACTTCCCTGGCTAATACCACGACGGACATTGAACTACAACTGACAGATATTTGTGCAACGTTCTTCAAAGAAGACCCAATTGCAAATGCTTGTCTCGTAATTAAACAGAAAATTATCCATCATTTGGCTGGGAATGACCACCTGCCGACATGCATGTATCGAGGTCTATTGCCTCTCATCAGTGACAGGGTATATCGGACAACATTATAATTATCCTATCCCTGCCAAATGAATAATAATCAACTATTTGACTAATATTTCCCCACGGATAACACCACGATCTACAACCAAGTTGATCGAAGCGCCATCCGCACGGAACAAGACAAAACACTCCCAAGCAGCACAGTCTCCTGGAAGAGAAATCTGTAAACATTCGAACTAGTTCGAATATATTGTGCCAGAGAGGTATCAACAATGTTGAAAGAATACAGGGGTACCCTTCTCTCTAAGCGTTTCCACAAAGTGGAAAATATAGGCAAACATCTGTCATCTGTGTTGTTTTCTGACAGATGTTTGCCTTTATTTTCCACTTTGTGGAAACGCTTAGAGAGAAGGGTACCCCTGTATTCTTTCAACATTGTTGATACCTCTCTGGCACAATATATTCGAACTAGTTCGAATGTTTACAGATTCCTCTTCTCGGAGACAGTGCTGCTTGGGAGTGTTTTGTCTTGTTCCGTGCGGATGGCGCTTCGATCAACTTGGTTGTAGATCGTGGTGTTATCCGTGTGGGAATATTAGTTGAACAGTTGATTATTATTCAATTGGCAGGGATAGGATAATTATAATGTTGTCCGACCCACCCCGTCACTGATGAGAGGCAATAAACCTCGAAACATGCATGTCTGCAGGTGGTCATTCCCAGCCAAATGAAGGATAATTTTCTGTTTAATTACGAGACAAGCACTTGCAATTGGGTCTTCTTTGAAGAACGTTGCACAAATATCTGTCAGTTGTAGTTCAATGTCTGTCGTGGTATTAGCCAGGGAAATAGTTGTTTTTTGACAGATGTTTGCCTTTATTTTCCACTTTGTGGAAACGCTTAGAGAGAAGGGTACCCCTGTATTCTTTCAACATTAGCGATTTATTTTCTTGAAACTCTCAGTCGAATCATTTAAATATATATGCCGAAATGAAAATTCAGGACGGTAAAGTCTTTTATTTATTCTCTGATGTCCAGTCTGATGAGAAACACTTTGACATGGTGGATTTCTACTCTTCACAACGGGGAAAGTATGGATTCGATCATTTAATTATTTTCTGATCAAGAAACTGTTTAATGCGATAAAGCTGGTCTGACGATATGTGTGTTTCCAGAAATTCATCCGTTGACAACCCTGAGCACAAACATTAAACTTCCGACTCGTAGTACGATTTGTAAAAACCCAGTCGGATAAAACAAAGGGAATTTACCTTCCAACATTTCTCGCAAATAGAAGACCCTGTTCTTGTTGCACGAATCCCTGTGAAACGAGAGAACGATTTACAAAAACGTCCCGAGGGAATTTGATATTGTGTAGTGTTGACCTCGTGCTCTTAGCTACCTTTTTCTACGGGGGATGATATGTTTACACGCCGCTGATGGAAACAATGAAAACAATAAATACGGTTTTCCGTGAGATAAAGTCGGGAGAATTGTGCCGGTGAAACATTTGATCAGCAGGGAGTCAAACGTCGCCGTGAAATAGGGTTCCGCTGGATCTAATGGACTTTGATGTTTTCAATTATCGAATGACAAAAAAGGAGCTTGTTGGCATTTCTTCTTCCGAAGAAATCGGTTGTTGCGTAAAAAACGTCAGAAATCCTAGCGATTGAAATTTGTTGGGGACATGGGAACTTTTTTAGCAGGACTACGTATCTATATTTCATTTAAAATACCTTTCATTAAACAATATCGCAGTAGATGATCAAAGGGGGTTTTGGGTCCGCATGCGCAGTACGGTCGAGCTTGCCACGGGCCATCGGAAATAGTCGGGGTTGGGTAGAGGAGATCGGTAGAAGTCGGCCGTCGCTGGTCTGCGTTCATCGAGTCGCGATAGATCCAGTTGATGATAAGAATTCTCCACTACCGCGCGCTTCGCTGGTCTGCGTTCATCGTGTGACGTAGTCGAGAGAGATCCCGTAGACCGATAGCATTTTGCCAATACAGCGCGCATCTTGAATATTTAAAATTAATTGAATTTAAAAATAAACAAAGTTGCGGAGAATGAGGTTTGATCCGGCGGAGAAAGTTTGGAAGCGTGTGACCTAGCCATTAGTCCACGGTGGCTTCATACAAGATGGGGTATGAATGTGGCAGGCATGATTGAAGGGGGTATAGAAGGATTTGGTATTGGAGCCGTGGGTATAATAGAAAAAGAATAATGATTGTGAATGAAAATATTCAGAGTTTGAAAGTGTGATGATAATAGTGGTGTTTGGAAAATGGGAAAAAAAAACATGGCGGCTGTCTAATGTTATACAGGGTGTACCAACATAATATTTAAGTGAAAAAACATGGTTGCCTCGGCCATTTGTCGAAGAAAATACCATTGGGGGTATGGGGGGATTCAAAATGTTTTCGTGAGGGGGTCCGTCATTTTTAACGTGCGATTTGGAGTGAAAATTAGCATTTTAAATCTTACTCGTTTTTTGAAACGCAAAAAACGCATTCAAGAGAAAAAAAAAACATGGCGGCTGCTCGTTAGATTTAGTATACCAGGTGTATGAAAACATATCATTTAAGGGAAAAAAAAACATGATGGGTGCTTGTCTTATTTAGTATACAGGGTGTCTCAAAACATATCATTTAAGAGAAAAAAAAACATGGCGGCTGCTCGTTTGATTTAGTATACCTGGTGTACCAACATATTATTTAAGACAAAATAACATGGTGGGTGCTTGTCTTATTTTGTATACAGGGTGTCTCGAAACGTATAATTTAAGAGAAAAAACATGGTGGCTGCTCGTTAGATTTAGTATACCAGGTGTCTCAAAACGTATCAGTAAAGAAAAAAAAATGGCGGCTGCTCGTTAGATTCAGTATACAGGGTGTCTCAAAACGCAAAGTTTCTGAAGAATCATATCGTTTGAGAGAAAAAGAGACATGGCTGCTTGGGGCAGAGAAAAAGGTATCATTGGGTACATGGGGATTTAAAATACGAATCATCGAAAAATAAGCACTTCCGGTTTGAAAAAATTGAGGTAGAAGAAAAGTAATAGTGAATTCGGATTATCCACATCGAGGAGAGTTCAAATATGCAATAAAATGGCCACTTCCGGTTTTCACTTCCGGTTGTCCGATTTCGATAATTTTGGCATCAATGGATTCGTTTCGATGTCAAGAAACATTGTTAAGCATTTTCCAATGCCAAAAGGGCATAGGAGGCTATCTTCGTTAATAGTAAAGATACAGAAATGTGCGGGTACTCTAATAAGACAACTTTTATGGGGGATCAAGAAAATGATAGAATTTCCTTCCGTCAACTGCCATAAGTGCTAAACCTCACATTTTAATGCGTTATGTAATCATCGCTCAAATGTTAGAAGTCGGTTCGTTAGAACGCCGCTCAATATATCGGCGGCGCCTCACACTCGATATCTGTCAAAAAATGTGACAAATAAACATGGTTGTACAGGTACATAAAAACATGGCTGCTACATGTATGTGTCTGTATTACATGTCATCGACACCGAATACGTCAGCGCTCTCTATCATCAGGAAGGTGCCCAATCATTAAAAATTGAGATAGAGCATTGATAAGGGTCCAAATTTAGTTACTATCGGTCGTACGATTTCAATAATTTCGACACCAATGGGTTTGTTTCGATGTCAAGAAACATTTTCCAATGCCAAATGGGCTAGGAGGCTATCTTCGTTATTAGTAAAGGTATAGAAACATGCGGGTACTCTAGTAAGACAACTTTTATGGGAGATCAAGTTTGATCAAAGCAGAACGAACTAACTTTATAAAACGTCTATTTTAGTCGCATTTTTGCATGTTTTACCGTTTCAAATTTTAGCTGTTTTTTCGAACGCAAAATCGGTTATTGTAGTCGCATTTTGGCATGTTTTAGCGTTATGAATTTTAGCTGTTTTTTCGAACGCGAAAAACGTCTATTTTGATTGGATTTTTGAGGGGAGGCAGACCAACTTAGGTTATAAAGTAAAAATAAAAGAAAACAGTTTAAGGAGAAAAATTTTATTGTACAGTTTTATTTTGGTAACATATCACATAACCATTTGTATAGAATATCTACGTTTCGGAGACTGCAATTATAGTGGGGTTGCTTATCAATGTGATGCATACAGGGTGTTTTACCATCATTGTCGCCGAATGTGGGAACCATCCATGACGTATTATCATAGTCCTCCAAATTCACAACACGTGTAGGTAGGTTCAATTGATGAAATTTCTCAGCAAGATAGTCACGTTTTTGGAGTCCTCGTACATAAATGATATCAGCATTCTGTAAATTTTTCTTGAGGATGGAATCTAATTGATGATATTCCACAAAGCCAGAGGAATACCTCAATCCATGAACGTTTCGCTCCAAGAACCAGGCAGTACGTTTATCTGCTCTACTCAAAGAGGAAAATGGTATAGTTGGCAGCAGAAGAAAATTACTACATTGAATTCCAATCCTAATGGCAATCTCCTTAGGATGGAATTGTTGCTCGATGGTAAAGCCTTGAATATCTATTTTCATGTTGACTCTGTGATTGATACTGAAGTGACAAGCATATGTTCAGTTTAATTTGTTAATGATTTCGCTGAGTGGGAGGTGCTCAATAACAGTGTCGTGCACAATGATGCAATAGGCTCTAGTATTTTGGGAAAATCATTCAGATGCCTCGATTTCGAGTTTCACATCAACTGTTGAACTTTTTATGCTCTCATCCCTTCTGGAACAATCGATGACAAAGAGAGTCTTGCCAACAAATTCGGTGGAGCTCAGCAGAGGATTATGTTGATTAGTAATTTTGTAGCTGAGACCGAATTGTGCATAGTTGAAATAGGCTTGCAAAAAATTACCCTTTGCAAAATTCAGATGCATATTTTCTTTCGGGTAATTTTCACCGTTCAGAGTGAGCGTTATATTGGTGATATTCGAATGAGTGAATATTGTTGGATCATTGATGAATTTGGCGTAATCACGGTCTTTTTGGAAACATACAATCACATAGCGAGGACTTTCGAGAAACGAGGAAGTCTTGACGGCCCATATTTCACTTTTTGCACCTTGTGTGAGAGCAGGCAACATATGAAGTTCCCATTTTCTGAACGGCATGAGAATAGGAGTATCAGCTTGGATGGCCTTCAAGAGTTGTAATTTAATTTGATCATGTGGAAAGATTCTCTTAACTTTGAGTTCAATATTTTCAATTTCCAACTTGACTGCTGTCGTACCAGCCGACGATCCAGCGGTCTCCTCTATTTTGAAGCAGTTGCTATCATCTGCAGCTCGTACTAATCGGATGGTATGTTTGCCATAGGAAACACATTGATAATCGTTGAAAATATTCAAAAAATGTCTGATGGGTATGAGCATGTTGAATGTTAGATCAGTGGTGCTGATAACCCCAGCGTTGCTGGGAAAAGTCCAACTTGAATTGGCCAAGTGCTTGATATCTTCGTCAGTGTAGGTGAGAAAGCCCCTGACAGTACTAACAATTCCAACTTCACGGACCGTCTCCAACTCCTTACCGCTTTGTTCATAACTAACAGATTGAAACATGAAAGCACCAGCATTGTTTACGAATGTTACACGACCATCTCCTTTGGTTTTCACAACTTTTCCACTGATGAATAACAGGCTATCATACAAAGCATCGTAAGCGTCAGATTGATTGATGTTGATTTCAATGACATCATTGTTGCGAAAGGACTTGACATATGGGTAGTAAGTCCGCCATTCCACCTTTTGTATGGATTCATCGTTTTGTGGTTTTCGGAAAATGTTGAACACTTGATTGGACAACATGATAACCGAGAGATTCCAAAAACAGTTTATTCTCCGGTGATAGTAGTTGACACACGTTGAAGGTCTTGGTGAAGACTGAAGGGGGGTATGGTGGTGAGTTATTCTTATGAATAGTTAGCACCATACTTTCGCTTCAATTCCAAACGAACGATTATTTCTTCGTTTCGAAAATCAACGAGTTGAGAATGCTGGTCCAGCACTCGCAGCGTAATATTGTTTATTTCGTCTCTATGAGCAATGGGTAGATGAATGAGGTGGTTGGGTGTTTCGTCGATTGCGTAACCAGGATCAACGCCAACAGCAAATTCGTATATCGTATAAGACGGTGCGTCGTTGTAGAATGCTCCGAACGTAATGTTGCTATCTATGTGTATGGTACGTACTTTAATGATATCTACAGGTAGATCTGATGCGTAATGCATGTTGGGTTTGAGAAGAATAGACGAAAACCCTAAAATGCGGGCCAAACTGTTTTCAGGTCGGAAATCAATTGAGTGTTTAAGGCAGAATATTTCGCTTTTCAGCGTGTTATTATTCGGTTTGAGGTAGAAAAATTCCTGAGGGTTTTCCTTGTACGTTTTGGGTGTGATGTGTTTGCTGATCAAAGCCTCAATATCACCAATTTCGTAAGAGCCAGTAGGGATATCGATACTCAGTTTAGTTTTGCCGCCGTTTTCAAAGTAGTAGAATTTTGTACCTTCTTCAATGTTGGGTATACTGTTGTACGAATGGAAGCTGAGCAAAGCCAATCTGTATTCTGAATCAGAATCCAATTGAATGGGCGGATTGAAATCGATGGAAAGCGTTGAAGAACGACTCGTTAACGTCAATATCATAGACATGACTGATATAGTGTCGGAAGCGACCCGCCTTAAATAATGAACAACAACTTGGATGAAAAATCATTTATTATTACAATAATAACATTGAAATTGTGCACTAACTGGTCCATGATACTCTGCTTCTTTTAGTGATGCCGTTGACAGTCCAAACTCATTTTGATAATGAATGAAACATGGTAGACGAATCTGCAAAGCGAATCAATTTTTGTAGTCCTTTGGTAACCTATGCCATACGTCCTGCGTTCCCAATCAAATATTCGATTGACAAAGCTCGCAGTTGAGTATCAGTGAAATCTCGCAATGATTTATATTTATGCATTTCAACCAACGATTGATGCATCTCAGCGGTGGACATTATGAAGTAGAAACTTTAGGCAGAGATGTCCGCAATTACTCTGATTGTGATTTTGATATTGACTATTATTATATGTAATTCTAACGCCCCTCCCAAAATATCTTGCCAATTCCAATGGAGGTTTGAGATTGCCAAAACTATCGAAATATTGTGCGACATTGCCGTTTTTATTGTAAGCTACCCAATGAGTGCCCGCATTCAAGTGGGAATCCAAGTTCAATATAGCGCATTCTCGCAGCCAAGGGCCACAAGTTGGCAATGTATCACGCATAAAGACTCCACGAAAATGTGGTATTTTCATCTGACGAGCACACTTCTGAATTTCCGAATTGTATAACGCTCTATTGGGTAGCTTATCTAGCAGTTTTTTTGCTTTTTCAGGTAAAGACCGCGTCCTTTGCGTTGATGTTGTTTTTTCAGGAACAGTCCAAATCCTCGAGGGGTTTTCCGCAGGTACAAACCCGAACCTAAATGCTCCATGGATTTATTGTGACGTTGATCTTCTTCAAGTTTCTTTTTAGCATTTTTTGCGTCTATTACGGTTTTTGCTATGGAGCTCGCTCCACCTGCCAACGCACCCAAAGCCGAAAGTGCAGCAAATATAGGTATAAGTGGTAAAATTCCTCCGGACTTTGCATCGAATGGAATTATTCTAGGCACTCGTATTTTCTTACGTCCTCCAGCTTGACTCAATGCCATTTTAGCAGCTCGCAAAGCCGAAGCACTAGATTTCTTAATATTAGTAGGATTGTGTTTCCAATTTTTAATAATTTTTTTAAGCAAGTTACGGCGAAAGGACACGCCCATACCTAGCTTATGTTTGACTTTCATGGTGGAAGTAACAAGTCAAGCTGCAGCCCGTTCCCCAAATTTAGCGTCTTAAGATTTAACTCGTTCCCAAGCTCTATTTTCCAACACTTGATCTGCTTTATGACGGCCTTCTAGAGAGTCGGATTGAGAATATGCAATATAGTGCTGTCTGCAGCTTTCGTCTAAAGGATTCACGCCAGTTTCTCCGCGTTGTAATCTCTGCCTCAATTTGGTGCCAGGCCCGCAAAACGAATAACCTGGTAGATGCAATTCGAACGGGAGCTTATTGATGATTGAATTGACAACACCTGCACCAGAGTAAGTCAACATTGATAATGATGAAAGATACCTTCAATGCGTTTATTTATAACCGTGGCGCACTCATGTTTTTTCATCACATCATGGAGGTCGTTCAACAAGACAAGACACTGCCTATTGAAAATTTAGATTTTTTGAATGGAGACCTCGATAGCAGTATGGCTGGGAAGCATGGTAAATTATTACCGAATTCGTTTCGTGCAATTATTTGCGGACCAAGTGGTTGTGGAAAGACAAATGCCATCTTAACACTGTTATTCCACCCGAATGGAGCAAAATTTGAAAACATCTACGTATATTCAAAATCTTTGTACCAGCCCAAATATCAGGTGGTTCAAGAAATTTTGGGGAAATTCAAGGGATTGGGATATTATCCGTTCAGGGAAAATGAGGAAATCATAAGCCCTCACGAGGCCAAATCAAATTCCATATTCATTTTCAATGATGTTGCATGCGATGGTCAACAGAAAATTCGAGAATACTACTCCTTTTGTAGACACCGAAATATTGATGCTGCATATCTATGTCAGACATATTCAAAAATTCCAAAACAATTGATACGAGACAATTGTAATATGATTGTGCTTTTCAAACAGGATGAAATGAATTTGAAACATGTATTCGATGAACACGTTTCCCCAGACATGACGTTCGAAGAATTCAAGGAAATGTGTGCAGAATGTTGGGGACAGCATCGATATGGAACCGTTGTGATTATGAAAGATTTTGATATAAATGCTGGACGTTATCGTCAAGGATTCGATAAATATATAAGTATACAGAGAGATTGATATATCTCACAGTTATCATCATGAAACCGTTGAGCAAAGAAGTTGATGTTATTCGAAAGACTAAAATCAATGAAATTGCAAAAGCTATTCGAAAAAAATATTTGGCTTTGAAATTGGGTAGATCCGAAGAAGATGAGTCGTTGCAAAAATTCTTTAAACCTGTATCTGTCCCATTGAGGAAAATAGCAGCAATGCTGCCGCCGACATCGCAATCTCCTACTACCACAATGAAAAGTGAGGTAAAATCTGAACTCAAACAAGAGAAAGTGGAAGAGCGTAAAACGTCTCCATTTGAATCCATCGAAACGATGACTCCATTCCAATCCCTCGAACATGTTGCAAGCACAGATGATGGTGATGATGAGGATATCTTTAGCGTAGGCACACAAGAGGAACAAGATAAGAGCTTTGTGTCAGACATGAATGAAGAAGTTTTACAGGAATATATCGATCAATATCCTATAATGGCTCAACCGTACATTATAAAACATTGGAGTAATGACAAAGAAATAGATAAAGTATACGGTCCTGTATATGATGGTGTATCTTCAAAATGGTTCCTAGGTAACAAAGAAATATATTTCGACAAACGCAGCGGATATATTAAAATGGGTGGATATCAGTGGAGAGCAACACCCGGTATATATGAACTCATATTTTTAAACACACCTGAAAAAACTATAATAATGAAGATATGCAGGCATACAAATCAATTGTAGATTTGTCGAATATTCACAAAACTCCCTAGGCTATCCGAAAGGTAGTAAAAGATACAAGTATACCGAAATAATTAAACCGATGTTTCCTATACGAAATCAACGTAAAATATCGACACGTACCGGTTCATCTAAAACATCTGCAGCAAAAGGTAGCGGTTTACCGAAAGACATACCTATTGCAATGACATTCAATACCAAACCTATGGAGTTTGTTTATTGGGATGACCCAAACGAACTATGCGAACGCCTCAAATTATTGATAGCCTCTCGGGATGCTGGAAATACTTCGCATGACAATGAGATTATTGCCATTTTGAGTGAACTTAAAGAGGCAAATATAATTCTATAAGATGACATACATTCATGCATACATTCACATTTTCAAAATGGTTATCGATAAGTTCGGACGTAGCGACAGTAACACCAGTGATAGAAAGCGAAAATTACCTACGCCCTCTGGAGGCGGCGGCTTGCTGCACACTCCAGATGGTAACATCGATTTTGATAATTTGAAATTGAGTAATGTAAAGAGGCCCACCAAAAATACTGATGCTGCCAATAAACAATATGTGGATGAAATCGATAGAAGAATTGCTGCAGCTATACAACATCAAGGTGAACAACACCATTCGGAAATAGTTCAACTGAGTGACAAAATGGCAAAGATGCAACATGAAATTGAAAATGAATTGATTGCAACAAAAAATTATCTGGAAAAGAAAACACGAACACTTGCAAATAATTTTATTGAAATAACGCAACTAAGTGAGGTACGCTATAATGAAACAAGGTCATTTTTCGAAAAATTCAACCTACAATACAAAACTGATATTGAAAATATTCGTGGAGATTTGTTGAAAAAAATGTCTGAAATAACCGATTCGATTCATGCACACAATTTAAAATGGGATATTAAGCACAAGGAAATGCTGCTAACCAAGAATGAGTTAAACCAGTTTCGAATTGATATTTTACAGCAAATCACCAAAATAAATTCAGATATAGCGAGTGTAAAATCTGCTGTCGAGGAAATTACTAAAAGACAAAATGATAAAATAGTAGGTTTCACAGTTTCGTCATCACATATGTGCGTGATGGCTTCCAAAGACAAGATTCAACTTGTCCGTGAACTGCACAAACCAATTAGAAAAAATTATCCTCGACGTCGCACCATTATTAAAGGCTTAGATGATTTATGGCAAATGGACTTGGCCGAAATGAGACCTTACGCCCATCAAAATCGTAATTTCAAACTCATTCTAGTCGTTATAGATTGTTTCTCGAAATTCGTGTGGACTCGTCCGCTGAAAACGAAAACGGGGGAGGAAATTACCAAAACGTTTGCAGATATTTTAACACACACGAAACGATGCCCAAAAAATCTACAAACCGATCAGGGAACGGAATTTTACAACAGTAAATTACAGAGTTTGATGAAAAAACATGAGATAAATTACTACAATACGTACAGCATCCTCAAAGCCTCTGTGGCCGAACGGATTATAAGAACTTTGAAGGAAAGATTGTACAAGTATTTCAGTTTGAATGGCACCTACAAATGGTTGAATATATTACCTGAAATCACAAAATCTTACAATGATACGCGCCATTCAAAGACGGGTATGAAACCTTCGGAAATTGATAAAACCAACGAAAAAGAAATTCTTAAATCAACATACAGCCACTTGAAAATAGCTGGACCGAGAAAATTCGCTATGGGCGATGTTGTGCGAATTAGTAAGGCAAAGCACGTTTTCAAAAAAGGTTACACACCCAATTGGACTACGGAATTATTCAAAATCATCAAAGTCAATATCACCAACCTTGCCACCTTCATGCTGGAAGATATGCAGGGTGCTCCTATCAAGGGTGCTTTTTATGCAGAGGAATTACAAAAAACTGCAAATCCAGATATATATCTCGTGGAAAAAGTTCTGAGGAAGAAAGGCCAAAAAATGTACGTTAAATGGCTCGGTTTGCATAACAAACATGACAGTTGGATCGAAAACGTTGATTTTGTATAGAATCTCATGGGAAACAAACATAAATCATATAATTCCGAGGGGTCATTCAAATATTTTTTTCATAGTTAACAAACATGCAACAACAATTTTAAAATTGACCACGTGATCTGAAGCTATAAAAGTATGTGAAAGCACACCTAGATATTCAGTTTGAAAACGAAAATGTCTCAAGATAGTGGTTACGTCAGTGAAGTTGAAGTAATGTGCGATAGTGATGGAGAAGATTATAAAGAAACTCTAAATGCCATCGACAGAGCATTGGGGCAATACGAAATGGCAGCTCGGAACGAACATCAGTTGATGCTGATGGTCTTCCCTATGCCATCCTACGAAATTCGATGTGGTATAAGTCCCTCCAGGGATTTTAGCTCATGCATCGTTTTGAAGCAGCAGTACTCCATTCGATCTATCAATTTTGCTTCTTTTGAATGGGCAACCCTCATTGACATCCTGCAAGAAATAAAGGAAAATTTCTTTGAATCACAAATCGATGAGTATGTAGATGAGTATGATCCAATCACAACACGTTGCGGGGATTACATTTACATCACACAGTACATCGAAAGTAATACCAAACAAATTTCCATTTCCAAGGATATCACGAACATGGAGTTGTCTGAACAAGATGTGAACGACATTCTCAATACACACTTGGGGGTGCTGTCTGACCGTATCGCTATGCTGGATGCTATGAACTTTTGTGACTATTATCGAGGTGTTTTTGATATTATTCAATCTTGGCTACGTGAAAATAAAACCAATTTGAGTTTGGAAGAAATTATAGAAGGTTTTTGTCAAGCTTCATCTTTAGATAGTATGTTGGCTAATGCTTTACGTGAATATTTATTTTATTATAAACAAAAAATTGTGTATGATTTATGCAATAAAAATTAAATGGTAATTTGTTTTATTTATTTGAAGATTTGCTTAGATTTCCAATCATTTCTGTTTTTCTTGAGACCACAATACCAAACACCGGAAATTCGTACTCGTTATCAGTTTCAGAGAGTGCTTTTTCAAGAACTTCATAGGTGGCGCAGCGAGCGATTTACTATTGGTCGCTACTTCATCTGTGAGGAATTGTTAGTTAAATGATGAATTACGATTACAGTCATTTGTGTACAACAAACCAATGATGAGGTTGGTCATAGTCGTGCTGGCTGCTTTCTTACCATTACTAGCAGCAAATTCAACTTTTCTACAACACTATTTGGAAACATATGGGTATATTGATAATAGTTTGCTGACAGATTTTTCAACAGCTGTTAGTAATTTCCAAGAACGTTATAATTTACCTGTAGATGGAACTTTGAATAATGAAACAATGGAGCTTATTACGAGACCCAGATGTCAACATGGCGAAACCGAGTATACAGTTTCAACAAAATGGAATAAAACTCATCTGCGGTGGTACCTATCTCGCTATCCATTCAACAAAAATTATAATGAATACCTTGCAGTATTAAAAAAAGCTTTTGAAATGTGGCAGAATGCATCCATTTTAACATTTGAGATGGTAATGAAACCTAATTCAGATATCACGATAATATTCCTTAAAAGTTATCATCAATATCGAAGGAATTGTATGGGTAATTCATATTGTCCTTCGGCTTTTGATGGTCCTGGCAAAGTCTTAGGTCATGCTTTCTTTCCAGAAGCACGTAACAATTCTTGTATAGAAATTCATTTTGACGATGAAGAAAAATGGTATACAGGATATAATGAAACGCCTTACGGATATTCGAATTTATTGATGACAGCTGTTCATGAAATTGGGCATTCTTTAGGTTTAGGTCATTGCGATACGAAGGACGCAATCATGTATCCATGGTATCAACAAAAAATGCGCCCCATCCATCAAGATGACATTAATGGACTTGAGGTACTATATGGTCGAAAGTACCGATTTGTTGCTATACCTAAGTATATACTGCCAGATACAACTACTACTCAAATTCCTCCCACTTCCCTCAAAACTACGCTCCAAATTCATACTACAATCAAACAACACCTTCATCATTCACCTAAATTCAATAAAAATTTATGTGAAGTTAAAGCTCCACCAGATATAATGTTTTTGACGTACGCTCCAGGCTTTCCAAGCTATCGATTGTATGTTATTGTGAAGGATATGATATGGAAGTTTGATATTGGCGATAAAAAGAGGAAAATTACTGAACCTGAAAAACTACAGAATTATCTACCGAAGGAATTAAGACCATATGGTATAGATTACGTTTTCCAAACTGCTAATGGTAATTTATTGGTTGCCAGCAATAATAAAGTATATTCAAATTTATTTCCGACCTTACAAATCGATAAAGATGTAGAAATCCCCCTTCTACCTCCAAACGCTAAAATAAATGCACTTTTTCAAACACATGCAGGAAAATATTTTATCTTTTATGATAATACTTCCTTCATTGAATTTGATGGAGTGAATATTAATGCAGCGGGAATTATCACTACGGGCCGTATTGAAGATGCTTTCTCAGACATTCCCAATGACATCACTTCAGCGTTTCGCTATATAAATGGCCATATGTATTTTTTCAAGGGAAATACATACTTCAAGTACAATGAGTTCCAAAGAAGACTTACTGAAGTAGGAGACTTTAATTGGAACATGTTTGATATTGCGTGCCCCAACAATAAGCTTTTGGATGATCTTAGAAATTTATTGATGAAACTGACATCTTTTTATGAGTAATTTGATAAAATATGCCGACGCTGTAACACCCTTACTTTAGAATAACACAAAATATATTGAATAAATTATGAAAATATGTCTCACTTTTATTATAACCTACCTGAATTTGATTTCCAATGTTATAATTTACTATTAAAGAACGTGAGTAGGGAGTCTGCAACATTCCATTGTAGTTGTTAATTAATGTGTATGCATACATGACACCTACAGTTCAGACTTTTTTCTTGAAATTTTTTGCATCCATAACACATATTTGTTATAATGTTTCCTCATAGACTGTACCATTCAAATATTACCCATTTATGAACTCAACACTATTCTACGTTGAAACGCTAACGCCCTGTTGGAAAATGCTTAACAATGTTTCTTGACATCGAAACAAACCCATTGGTGTCGAAATTATTGAAATCGTACGACCGATAGTAACTAAATTTGGACCCTTATCAATGCTCTATCTCAATTTTTAATGATTGGGCACCTTCCTGATGATAGAGAGCGCTGACGTATTCGGTCTCGATGACATGTAATACATTTCCGATTGGGATCGCACGTTGAAACGCTAAACTCCTGTTAAAACATCATATAAATTCTATAAATGAGATGCTCTTTATACCTTCTTGATTAGGATTGAAACGTCCTATGAGTGGTTTTTTTCATATCTTGAATAGTTTTTGAACACTCTGTGTATGTCTAACAAATTTTTGGAAGACTCAGTATGAAATATCACCATATTTTTCCATTGGGTTCCCATATCCTCAATGATACGTATTTTCTGCGTCCCATTTTCCACATGACATTTGACACTTGCATCAGCCATGTTTTTTTCTCTTAAATAACGTGTGATACGCCCTGTATATACTATTGCTGAATACGTTGCTACTCACAATGACCCATTTTTCATCCGACACATACATGTAGCAGCCATGTTTTTATGTACCTGTACAACCATGTTTATTTGTCACATTTTTTCTTTTTTTTCTTCAACGATATTACCAATGACAACTGACAGATATCGAGTGTGAGGCGCCGCCGATATATTGAGCGACGTTCTAACGAACCGACTTCTAACATTTGAGCGATGATTACATAACGCATTAAAATGTGAGGTTTATGGCACTTATGGCAGTTGACGGAAGGAAATTCTATCATTTTCTTGATCCCCCATAAAAGTTGTCTTATGAGTACCCGCACATTTCTGTATCTTTACTATTAACGAAGATAGCCTCCTATGCCCTTTTGGCATTGGAAAATGCTTAACAATGTTTCTTTACATCGAAACGAATCCATTGATGCCAAAATTATCGAAATCGGACAACCGGAAGTGAAAACCGGAAGTGGCCATTTTATTGCATATTTGAACTCTCCTCGATGTGGATAATCCGAATTCACTATTACTTTTCTTCTACCTCAATTTTTTCAAACCGGAAGTGCTTATTTTTCGATGATTCGTATTTTAAATCCCCATGTCCCCAATGATACCTTTTTCTCTGCCCCAAGCAGCCATGTCTCTTTTTCTCTCAAACGATATAATTTTTCAGAAACTTTGCGTTTTGAGACACCCTGTATACTGAATCTAACGAGCAGCCGCCATTTTTTTTTCTCTTAACTGATACGTTTTGAGACACCTGGTATACTAAATCTAACGAGCAGCCGCCATGTTTTTTCTCTTAAATGATACGTTTCGAGACACCCTGTATACTAAATCAAACGACCAGCCGCCATATTTTTCTCTCTTAAATAATATGTTGGTACACCAGGTATACTAAATCAAACGAGCAGCCGCCATGTTTTTTTTCTCTTAAATGATGTTTTCATACACCTGGTATACTAAATCTAACGAGCAGCCGCCATGTTTTTTTTGTTTCTCTTGAATGCGATTTTTGCGTTTCAAAAATCGAGTAAGATTTAAAATGCTAATTTTCACTCCAAATCGCACGTTAAAAATGACGGACCCCCTCACGAAAACATTTTGAATCCCCCCATACCTCCAATGGTATTTTCTTCGACAAATGGCCGAGGCAACCATGTTTTTTCACTTAAATATTATGTTGGTATACCCTGTATAACATTAGACAGCCGCCATGTTTTTTTTTCCCATTTTCCAAACACCACTATTATCATCACACTTTCAAACTCTGAATATTTTCATTAACAATCATTATTCTTTTTCTATTATACCCACGGCTCCAATACCAAATCCTTCTATACCCCCTTAATCATGCCTGCCACATTCATACCCCATCTTGTATGAAGCCACCGTGGACTAATGGCTAGCGTCACACGCTTCCAAACTTTCGCCGCCGGTTCAAACCTCATTCTCCGCAACTTTTTTTATTTTTAAATTCAATTAATTTTAAATATTCAAGATGCGCGCTGTATTGGCAAAATGCTATCGGTCTACGGGATCTCTCTCGACTACGTCACACGATGAACGCAGACCAGCGAAGCGCGCGGTAGTCGAGAATTCTTATCATCAACTGGATCTATCGCGACTCGATGAACGCAGACCAGCGACGGCCGACTTCTACCGATCTCCTCTACCCAACCCGACTATTTCCGATGGCCCATGGCAAGCTCGACCGTACTGCGCATGCGGTCCCAAAACCCCCTTTGATCATCTACTTATCGCGAAATCTTTACATTTTTCCTCTCCAACATTGCGTTCGATTGTTTTGCCCTCAGATAGTAGAACTACAGTATGAAGTGAGTCATTCATAAATCAACAAATAATGTTGTTATACCCACAAGTATCACCGATTCGTCTAGCAAGTAGGACAGAAATAGACATGGGCGTAACATTCATGAGGGCAGTTGGATAAGAAAAAAATGCATTAGATGGAAAAATGTTACGAAATTGAAAAAAAATCCTAGCAACGCCGCTGTTAAATGCCGACCATAAAATATACTCATTTGCATAGCAAAAGAACCGACCAATCGCAGTAAACATTTCCTTGGTCTTGGATTTTTTTTTTGTTTTTCTATACTGATCATTCTGAATACTCTTGAAAATCTACTCTGCTCGAATTGGGTTCAGTGTGCTCGGAGTATCATTTAGCAATATCGGAGCAGTGGTGTCGAAAGTAGGATATTAGTGAAAAGCAGAAACCACTTATAATAAATAAACTATTTTTGAATACGAGGAGAACACCGTAGATGAAGGACATTGCAAAATTTATCCAAAATCAATTCGCGGATTTGGAAAGAAAGTACCAATAGGAAAAGGAAGAACGAGAAAAAGCACTACAGAAAATTCTCGCAGAACAGAGAAAAGAGCGAGAAGATGAAAAACAAAAACGAGAAAATGAAAAACAAGAAGAGGAAACGTGACGGTTGAATGAGAAAGAACGAGAAGAGGCATTCCAGAAAATTTTTGAAGAACAGAGAAAAGAGCTAGAAGATGAAAAACATGAACAAGAAGAAGAGAAACAAGAATGAAAAGAAGCACTCCAGAAAATTTTCGAACAACAAAAGAATGAATCAGAACGAAGAGAAAAACAATGGGAATCAGACTTTCTGAAGGTTCTAGAACATCAAGACAAGTTATTCCAACCTTCCAACATGAACTACAGAAAACCGAAGTACAAAAATGGAGAAACTGCAATAAAAACTAAAGAAAGATGTCGAAAAAATCAACGATGACATTAATAAGAAATTGGATACAGTGCAAGAGGAAATGAAATGAATCAAAAACCAGTTCTCCAGAACCAAGGTAGTCGAGACAGGGTTGTCACATCAGGCATTTTCGTAAAACAACCGACTTTTGATAGATCTCTTGGTCCATGTATCGCCGGCAATTTAAAGTTGTGGCAAAGACTGATTTATGGGGCGAAAAAGAAAAAGCTACAGCATTTATAGTAGCTTTGAGAGGGTCACCTTTGGGTATGTTATTGGCTATAACCATCGAACAGCAAAATAAATATAAAGACCTGATCACTGCATTAGAGTTACGGTAAGGCGATCAACATCGAGAATAGCTGTATCGAGCTCCAATAAAAATGCGCACTTAAAAATCGGGTGAGAGTCTGCACACATTTGAAGCAGAAGTGAGACGCCTAATTCAGCTGGCTTACCCAGAAGCACCACGAGATTTCAAGGAACAGCTAGCGGTGCAGTTAGATGGACTGAGAGACACCAAAACCCAAAAGACTCTGCGACTAACACACCTCAAGAGAAGTAGCGATGCCTTGGTACGTTTTCTAGAACTTCGATGCCGAAAGTACGAGCGGTATCAATAGAAGAACCCGAACAACGATTTGACGCAGTTACTAGTTCATTTGAGGTTCTGGGATTAAATCTTTGATGAACGGAATAAGCACTCAGAAGAACAGGGCGTGCTATAGATGTGGGAAATTGGCACATCTTATAAAAGACTGCAGGGTTAGAATGCCACCAAATCCGCAATCACCTGTGAGGACAAATTCTTCCAGCGAGACCACAAATGGGCGGTAGGAAAACTAGAGTTAGCGAGCATATCGGGGCGCATGCTGACTAGCAATAATAGAGACCCCAGGGTCATCCTTATAAACATGCTGAGAACCACCGATAGCCTAACCATTTCAAGAAAATTTATTGAAATAGACGTCATATGCACCATGAACACCGATGCTGTAGTTTCTTTGGTACGCAGTGACATCTTTAAGGCAGAAACCTATCTCTTTAAACCTTGTGCTTCGAACAGTCACGGGTGAAAACGCCTCTATTCGAGAAGATTCTGAGATTATACTGATTCTTCGGCGACTTACTATGATAAATACAGTGTACGTTGCAGATATAGAAGATGAATTTATTCTTGGAATGGATTTGATCAGTAACTACGGGTTTTCATTTGACATTGAAGAGTGGATCATGAAGTTTGGAGAGGAATAATTTATCCTCACAATTTAAGCATAAAGGACGATGTCTGTGAAACTACGATTAGTGAAAACCGTGAAAATTCCTGGATCTTTGGAGGAAGTAGTTTGTGTTATATCAGATGAAGACCTTGGGTGCTGCGTTGGAATGGTACAGCCATGTGATGAATCAACCAGGAATTCCTGTTAGAGTTGCTAACGTGTATATCCCGAAGATATAACATCTAAATAATGCGATATCATTGGAATCTGTGAACCTATTATATAGGTAGCAAACTACGATTTAGGTGACCACCAGGAAAGAAAGGAAGCCTCAAAGAGTGTTATGACAATTCATGAAAAATCATTTGAACACCGGTCGACAGAAGAATTGAGAACTGATAAAAATTTCATCATAAGTGAAAGCGACATCTTTGATTCAACAACAACAGGAAGAACTAAGCCGGCCAAACACAGGATCGACCCTAAGAAATATCGTAACAATATTAATTCGAAATAGGAAATATAATATTCGATTTCCAAATTATATATTTCCAGTTACATTACAAATAATTGAATATTTCACACGTGTAATTAATCGTACTTGGCAAAAATGCAATAATTTCAAAAGATCAAAATAGATTTTAAATAATCCAACCTTTCATTCTAGCTAGAAACGATTTATAGAAGCTGTTCATTGTATATTTTCCACTATCATTGATGAATTCGGCCTGTAACATCTCTCAAATGTATGGAATTCCTTGATGTTTCCAGAAAGGAAATATTTCTGAGTAAAGCATAGTTGTTTGAACGAACACAGTTTCTTCATGGATTGTGGGTCGACGAAATCATCATGAATGTTTCCAACCTACGTCTGCTGAGCTACTTTCCATAAAGTATATGTAGTATATTTCCTGTGTATTATAAGTCGGAAGAGAACTTCGACTTATACCGGGTGACCACGAGGTGAGGTACGCCCCCCAATTTTTCTATAGTTTTGAAGATACAGGTTTCAAATTTGGCACGTCGATATATTACTCAAATACGCATATTTTGACTCCATAACCGAAAATTCACCACTTCCGGTTTAACCGGAAGTGACCCCAAACTTTTTTTTTCAAATGACACCCTGTACAATTTTTTTCATTATCAGGAAGAACACGCAATTTGTGATAACACTGTTCTCCAAAATTGAAAATCGGTTGAAAAATGGCGGAGATACAGTTGATTGTTCAATCGAACAAAGTTGGCCGTGAACATCAAACTCAAATCATCACAACTGACGAACGGCGTCAGCATTTACGAGAGGAAGGTTCGAGGTAAGATACAGCTGAAAATTGAGCTTCCCATGTAATTGCATCAACCATATTTCCCATCAATTATCAAACATTTCCTCAAAACGGATTAGTACCCATAAAGAAAGTCTCACAACTGCCATTTCTCAAACAACATACTCTTTTCACATTGTTATGTTGAAAGATGATGAATTATCAGATTACTCGAATGAAAAGATTTGAAGAATTCCGAAAGGAACCAGAAATACAATATAAGTGTTCCCAAAATTGAATGTTCTTCAACGAAGGCGGCTTTGAACATAAGAAAGCTAAACAAAAAAGCATATTTTGTCAACAAAGTGACAATTTGTTCTACTCATTCAATACAAGAGAATTGTAACTTGTTGAAAAACATTCCGATGGAGCGAAAATTTACTAGAAATGAAAAAGTAGATTTACTGCTAATTTATGGCGAGTGTAGAAAAAATGCAACTGCGGCTTGCATTCTTTACAGTGAACGATTCCCTCTCAGACAACGCCAACCAAGTAGAAACTATTTCGCACGTTTGGAAAGGCAATTCAGGATAGAACCAGATGACAATGTACATGATCAGGATAGTTTTATTATTGATGCAGAGACGGAAACTAATGTTTTGGCTGTTGTTTATGTAGATCCCACCATATCACTTCGACAAATCGAACATGAATTACCAGTTGGACGAGAATCAGCTCGAAAAATTCTAAAAAAACATGGGTTTAAGCCGTATAAATATCAGATACATCAGCGCCTTCACGAAAATGATCATCAAAGAAGGGTCCAATATTGCAATTGGCTACTTGAGAACCACATAAGGAACCCGGATATGACGAGAAACATTATATTTTCCGACGAATCAAGATTTACGAATCTTGGTATGTTCAATAGAAACAACACCAGATACTGGGCAACTGAAAACCCCAGGCTCATAAGACAAGGGAATTTTCAGGAACGCTTTGGATTCAACGTGTGGAAAGGTCTGATAGGAACTCGAATCATTGGGCCCATAATATTTGATGGTATGTTGAATGGGCAACGCTATTTGGGATTTCTACGAAACGAAATAGAAGGATTCATGGAGAATTTACCTCTCGACGTCTACCAAAATATGTATTTCCAGCAGGATGGTGCACCTCCCCATAATTCCCGAATAGTAACCAGTTACCTAGATGAAACATTCCCAAATCGATGGATTGGCACGAATGGCCCTACAAGATGGCCTCCGAGGTCACCGGACCTCACGCCACTGGATTTTTTCATATGGGGTTACCTGAAGAACAAGGTTTACTCTTCTAGTCCTACATCAAGGGAAGATTTGGAACATCGCCTTAGAGAAGCAATTGCAAGTATTACTCAAGCTCAGTTAAATGGAGTTATGGAAGCAATAGTGAGACGTGCAATTTTGTGCAGAGAACATAATGGAGAACATTTTGAACAATACTTGTAAATCATTTTTTCATTACTTTGATTTCTGTTAGTGTAGTAAGTGACCAGAACCAATAAACAATTTACTTCATACCTTTTTTTTCGTTCAGAAATTAGTTGTATCAAATGTTAGAAATTGGAATAAATATCTAATACATTTTTTTTACTCTGCAGGTATATTCTTATGGTGGATTTATACAGCAGTTCCAATTCATGAGTTTTTAGTCACTAGTAAAAAGTCATAAGAATGTTCGTTAATGGAATATTTATTCCAACAACGATCTTAAAACTGCTGTATGAATCCACCATCAATTACGATTAGCATACGAGTAATGAGAAAAAAGTTCGCTCCATCGCCGTAGAGTGTTTTTCGACAACTCACAATGTTCCATTATTCAGAATGTACCGCAAATTTTCACTATTTTTTTTTAAATATGAATTTTTGTTTAGCTTTCGTAGGTTCAAGCCGCCTATGTTTAAAAATAGTCAATTTTGAGAACACTCATAATGAAACATCCCGTATCTTCGATTCCTTTCGGAATTCTTCAAATCTTTTCATTCGAGTAATCTGATAATTCATCATCTTTCAACATAACAATGTGAAAAGAGGATGTTGCTATTTGAAAAATGGCAGTTGTGAGCCTTTCTTTATGGGTACTAATCCGTTTTGAGGAAATGTTTGATAATTGATGGGAAATATGGTTGCTGCAATTACATGGAAAGCTCAATTTTCAGCTGTATCTTACCTCGAACCTTCCTCTCGTAAATGCTGACGCCGTTCGTCAGTTGTGATGATTTGAGTTTGATGTTCACGGCCAACTTTGTTCGATTGAACAATCAACTGTATCTCCGCCATTTTTCAACCGATTTTCAATTTTGGAGAACAGTGTTATCACAAATTGCGTGTTCTTCCTGATAATGAAAAAAATTGTACAGGGTGTCATTTGAAAAAAAAAGTTTTGGGTCACTTCCGGTTAAACCGGAAGTGGTGAATTTTCGGTTATGGAGTCAAAATATGCGTATTTGAGTAATATATCGACGTGCCAAATTTGAAACCTGTATCTTCAAAACTATAGAAAAATTGGGGGGCGTACCTCACCTCGTGGTCACCCGGTATAGTTCGCTAGACGACAAAGCTCGTACTGATGACATGTCGAGAATGGGAGTTGGTGTGATTGTTAAAAAAAATAGAATTATTATTTTGAGGTGCCTCGGCCAGCTCCGGGTTCGACCTCATTCTCGCCGCCCAGAATCTCTCCATTTTTTACAAAGAGAAAATCTGCAATATGATAGGGAAAATACCAAATAGTTTCTATAATCTAGCCTACTCCTAGCAAGAGCCCTAAAGTCCCTAATTTGACTTACCAGTGTAGCTGAAAGAGAATTTTTGATTAGTAGATAGCTAAACAAAAATCTGACAAATTAAAACTATGTACTTTAACGCGCCTAACCAGGGAGTTTACCCGTGTCTCTCCCGGGAGAGAAGTTGCGCTTTACCGCCCCGTCTCACCTTAGTGCAATGGCTCGTCTTATAACGGAAGACTCACCCCAGTGATCCGGTAGGCATCACCTGGCATAGATTCCGGGACCACGCAATCTAATAAAGGCAATACGGAGCCGCTGCTTCCACCGGCGGTGGAGGCCAGGCTAGGCTGAAAGAGAAAGTAAGATTAGTAAATATAAAAATATTCAAAATTACGAATTCTTTTGTAGTGGGCTCGCACTGAGTCCCAAAATTCAACATTTTGTTTTTAGTTCTGAAAAGAACTAAAGTGTCCAGCAATCATGCGATCAAACGAATTCTTTTTGGAGGGATGTTTGGTTTTCTTGATATCCCTCCAAGAAACAAGTTGGCCTAGCAGAAAAATGTTGGCTGAAGATCTTCTCTCTTGAGCATGCACACCTTCTGGAATCTTCTTTCTTCTTTGAAAACCCAATATTCCAATATTCGGACATCTAGAATTTTCTCTCTCGAACTTTCGATTTTCACCTTCGTCGAAGGACTTTTCTGGAACACAATTTCGCCAAAATCGCAATATTCTCTTTCGCCAATTATCTTTGATAACTTTCTGGAACTCTCGTACAATAATATTTCAATACTTTGAAACTCTCAAAAATACTGATTTTTCACAATACTTTTCAATACTTTGCAATATTTCACTCAGCTGAGTTTATATAGCTTTTGTTTCTACTAAACGTGGTACTCTGGAGCACTGTGTGTACGGTGCTATTTCTTCTCGTTAACAAGCGTAACTGGAGCACTGTGTCGAGACGCGAAAAGCGCTCTATATTTATAGTCGCGGTTCGGAGGGCGTGGCCTGGCTTCAGCCAATCGCGCTCGAGAACGGCGAACAAAACTCGGTCGAGAAATTTTGGTGCTCATTTCTCGACGGAAATTTCTTGGCGAATGCTAGTTTAGATTCCTTCTGAATCTTTTCATTAAAAATTTCAGTCCTATATTGGGTTTTCATGACACTCCCCCCCTTCGAAAGATCGCTGACATCTTTTCTGCTAGTGGAATGCCAAACATTTTTACCACCGGGGCAACGTGCGCCTCGGGAAGGATTTATTTTCTTTCTCTTTAATTTTTTCAAACCACAAATACAATTTCTTTAATGGGCAATGCCCCTATACCCAACTGGGTGTACAATATTTTGGCCCTAGCCTAACTTGTATAATTCTAACTTAATTACCTGCGATAGCTAGGATGAGAACTAACTTATATTAAGGAGCTAAGTTTTTACAATACACTTACACTACAATGACATTAACAAATAACACCTTCTGGGCATAGTAATGTCCGGTGTTCCACGGGCCTATCTTAAAGACTAAAGAGGGATATATACAATATTCGGGGTCTACTCGTCCTCTCCTGGGGCTGGAGTCGGACGTGGATCCAAGTGGTCTTGACCACTTCTGGGATCCGGGGCTGGTCGGAGATCATCGGCGGAGATATTCTGCTCGTAGCCTCCTTTGAGGACCACATAGCAGTTTGGGCCGATTTGCCGTTCGACCTGGAATGGGCCGACCCAGGTCTGGCCAAAGTTTTTACGACGCGGACCAAAATTCCGGCACAAAACCCACTGACCTGGCAGAAATGATACGGGTTGCTCGTCTTCTTGATTTGGGAAAAGTTTACTTCTGTAAGTCGAAGAAGAAGCGGCTGCCTCTGCAACGCGCTCTGCACGGTTTTCATTACGCCTTTTCCTCTTTCTTTGAGAAGGAGTAATCCATTCTCCGGGCTGGGGTATCTCGTAACCTAGCAGCAGCATGCTTGGCGACATTCCTGTTGCAGCGTTGTATCGAGTCCTTAAATTGAAGACAATACTAGGAACCTGCTCTTCCCAAAGGGTTTCTTCCTTGTTCAGTAAAGCAGCTCGTAGCATCTTCTTCATCTCCTGTACTCGCCTTTCTATTGGATTCGCCTGTTGGTGATAGATAGGTGACCACTTAATTTCGATATAGTAGTGCTCTGTGAATTGTTCAAAGACCCTGCCCGTGAATTGGGCTGCACTGTCCGAAATTATTAACCTTGGGTAACCCCATCTTCCAAAGACATCCTCCTGCAGAAATTTGACGACAGCTTCGGCGTCAGCTTTTTGTACCACCTTGGCTTCAACCCATTTGCTAAAATAATCTGTGGCTAGAAGTATGTACCGGTTCCCGTTCCGGGATGCGGGATACGGACCCATGGCGTCTATTGAGACGATTTCCCATGGCCTCTCCGGACAATTTGGCCGTTGGATCATTTCCTGTTGAGGGGCAGCACGTTTGGTTGTTGCGCAAGTGAGACACCTTTTGATATAGTCATTAATGCGAGATTTAAGGGGAGAAAGTTGAAAGTGCTTGGAGATTTGCCGATATGTCTCTAGGCTTCCAGGATGCCCTATGTCGTCATGATCCGTTTCAGCACCTGGTGCAGAAAATTCTTCGGTATCACAACCCACCGACTTTCAGGATCCTGGCCTGTAAAATAGAGCACGCCATCCTCTATGACGAACTCGTCACGAATTCTTCGTTCATAGGGGTTTGGATTTGGCGAGTTCCTTGCTCTAATAATTCTCTCGATAAACCTTTGGAGGCTAGGACAATCTCTTTGTCTGTCTTTCACTTCCTCGTAAAACGTTCTAATTTGTGTTAGAGTTGGTGGTTCTCCTACAGGGGATTTTTCCTTATTCTCCTTAACTGGAAATATCATCCGCTCTGTTTCAGAGTATAGATCATGGCCTGTCGGTTCGTCAATTGGGTTTCTACTAAGAAAATCTGGGAGCTGGTTCAACTTCCCTGGGATGTGAATGATTTCAAAATCATATTCTTGTAGTAACAAGGACCATCGAGTTAGCTTTGCTCGTTCGTCCTTCATTTTGCTCAGCCACAGGAGTGCCGAGTTGTCTGTATACAGTTTGAAATGCTTGTCCTGAAGAAAGTGCCTGTACTTTTTAATACTCCACACTATGGCCAAACATTCTATCTCATTCACGTGATACTTTCTTTCAGTTTTAGATAGTTTCGCGCTTGCATATGCAATAATGTCTCTATTTCCGTTTGTGTTCTCTTGGAACAGGACTGCCCCCATGCCAATGAGGCTTGCGTCCGTTTGGAGACAATAAGGTCTCTGGGGATCAGGTCTGGAAAGTACGAGTGGTTGACTGACCAGCTCTTTTATTTTATTAAATGCTGCTTCAGCAGCAGGAGTCCATTTGAACCTCTTCTGGGTATCAATAAGATCTTTCAGGGGAGATGCGATTTCCGCAAAATGGGGAATGTATTCCCGTAGCCAACTAGCTGTTCCAAGAAACGCTCTCAGCTGTTTCAGGGATTTAGGTGTGGTAAAGTTTACAGTGTTAAGTATATGAGCCTCTTGTGGCCGATTTCCTTTCGCGGAAACAATTCTTCCCAAATAATGCAGTTCTCTTGAGCCAAAGTGGCATTTTTGTGGGGAGAGCCATAGTCCGTGTGTCCTGAGGCGTTCTAAAATCCTCCTTAAATGCACGCAATGTTCCTCGACATCGCGGGAATAAACAATAATGTCATCAAGATATACTTTGCAGAACACGTCTGTATATCCAACTAGAACTGAGGACATAAGCTTCTGAAATACGGCTGGGCCGTTCTTTAGGCCAAAGCTCAGAACTTTGAATTGGTACACTTGTCCGTCAGGAGCACCAAATGCTGTGTACTTTTGAGACTGCGGTGTTAAGGGTGCTTGCCAAAACCCGTTTCTTAAGTCTAACGTGGTAAATATTTTTGCTCTCCCCATTTCTCTGACTGTCTCCTGAATAGGAGGTAAATTTGGAGCTTCTGAAACTATCAATTTGTTGATCTCCCTGTAGTCTACGCAAAATCTTAGTTTTCCGTCCTTCTTTGGGACGAGTACTACAGGGGAGCAATATGGGGAGTCGCTTGGCACTATCACGCCAGCCTCCGAGAGTTTTCTCATTTCTTCGTGGACAATCTGTTTACGGCTTTCTGACATCTTGTCATACCGAAAGCGTCTAAACGGGCGTTCCTCTTTGACCTTAATGTCGTGTAATACTGCTTTTGTAATCGGCTGTCTGATTGTTTCCTCGAACACATCAGGAAAGTCCGTGATTACTTCCAATATCTTGTCCTTCGTTTCGGGCGAAAATTGCTCTTCGGCGAATTCTGCCAACTGAATTCCGGCAATTGCCCTCTCTGAAACTGGACTCCAAAAGACCGTTTGTCTAGTCTCACTTCCCAAGTAAACACATTTTCGTTTCACATCTAGGATGGCCTCATTATCGTCCAGAAATGGGACTCCTAGAATTATAGATTCATTAAGGTCTGATAGAACTGTAGCAGTTATAAGGAACTCTTGTCCTTCAATGTCCAACGTTATTTCTTTCTGTCCTAGACTGTAGGAAGTACTATCTCTACAACTCAGTCGGATGGCAGTCGGATTCGGAAGGTTTGACAGATCGCAATCTTCGAATAGACTTGCTCTTATGAAATTTGTGCTTGCTCCTGTGTCTATTAAGGCAGATACCTGTTTGCCGTCGGCGATCACAGGGATCCTAGGAAGCCTTTGAATATGTCCGTCTTCTAGGCTTACCAGAGCCTCTAGGGGGGAAAAATTATACAGGGGGGCTTGAACAGACTCGTCTGTTTGAGTTGAAAAATTTACACAAGGAAGGTTTTCGGGGTTTACGTTTCCCAAACTTTGTGTGGAAATGTTGGTGTGGGTAACAATTTCCACTTTTGGGATGTAGTGGGGACTCGGCTTATTGGCGAGCGGACGTCACCATCGCCGTAGGTGGTGCGTCTTGCCTGAAGTTTCCCGAGCAATATGCATTCTCTTCCGCAATATAGTTGAGTCTGCTATTTTCAGATCTCTGATTTTGTGTCGGTGGGGGATTCCTCTGTCCCATGTTTCCATATGAGCCTCTGCCCCGAGCAGCAGAGAACTGGCCTATTACGTAGTTGCGAGAGTCCTCTCTTTCTTGTCGAGAGTCTCTGGCTTCACCTCTGTTGTTATTAGAATTTCTCCATCCATTGGAGTTTGAATTCTGATTACCCCTCCAGTTTCCATTATACTGGTTTTGGGTATTAGAGTTTCTAGAGGTACTGACGTTGTTCGAACCCACGTTCGCTTGTCTAGTAGGTTCCTGTATAGCGGCTTTACTAGTCGTTTTGAAGCAGCTTGGGGCCGTCAAGCTGGCCTCTATTTGGATACAATGCATCGTAAAGGCTTCTAGGTTTTTTGATAGGCTTGTCTCTCAAAAAGGATTGTATTGCGGGGTCAATCAGTTCTGTGATTAAACGTATGGCCTCCAGTTCGGGCAGATTTGGCATCACTCGACGGATTAGGGCCATTTTCTCCCCAATGAAAATATCTGTCTTGCTTTTTGTCTGTTTCTCTCCGTATATCTTAGCGAGGAGTCGTGAATGGAGCTCCTGGCTATCAAACCGGTCAAGGAAACGGTTTACGAAGAATTGCAATGTGGCATTAATGTCAGTATATGAATTCATCCATGTTTGGGACTCTCCTTTAAGCTGACTTCTAGCATGAGCCACCCAATCATCCAGATCTAAGTCCGCTTTCCTGAATTCAGACACCAATTTGTTCAGGAAATATCTAGGATTTTCAGAATCCTTTCCACTAAAAGTGGGTAATTTGTTTCTATCGAGAGTTTTCGGCTTCGAATGGCCTGTTAGTTCTTTAAGAACTTGCACCAGCTGCGCCATGTCACTTTGTGGCGGAGCAGGGGCAACGGTATTTATAGTTTCCGGATTTAACGTGGAATTTCCAACCGGAATATTATCCTCTGGAGCAAAAGAAACCCTCCTTGGGCTTTCTTCGCTTTTAAAATTTGGGTGCCACCTGTTCCCACTTAATTTTTCGTCGCTGGGATCGGAAGTAGGCGACGTTTTGAGAAGTAATGAAAATGGATTATTGGCAGATACACTCTGCAAATATGAAGCTTCCGCCCGCTCACCATCGAGGGTACGTGTCGAAGCTATGGAGCGAGTATGCCAGTCGCTATCATTCATGATTGAAGAAATTCGGGGATCGAACGTTTCGACTTGAACACGTTCCTCCTCAGACGTTTGTGCATGGCGTTCCCTATCAAAGAATTGAGTTCGTTCACTGATCTCAGTGAGATAATCGCCATTTCGTAGTCCAGAATTTTCTGGAAATTCGAATCTTCGAAAATCATCATTTCCGACGTTTCGGACGTTTTGTACATCATCATTTTGGCGATTAAAGGCCCCACGTTGGGCGCCATGTCGAGAATGGGAGTTGGGGTGATTGTTAAAAAAAATAGAATTATTATTTTGAGGTGCCTCGGCCAGCTCCGGGTTCGACCTCATTCTCGCCGCCCAGAATCTCTCCATTTTTTACAAAGAGAAAATCTGCAATATGATAGGGAAAATACCAAATAGTTTCTATAATCTAGCCTACTCCTAGCAAGAGCCCTAAATTGACTTACCAGTGTAGCTGAAAGAGAATTTTTGATTAGTAGATAGCTAAACAAAAATCTGACAAAATAAAACTATGTGTTTTAACGCGCCTAACCAGGTAGTTTACCCGTGTCTCTCCCGGGAGAGAAGTTGCGCTTTACCGCCCCGTCTCACCTTAGTGCAATGGCTCGTCTTATAACGGAAGACTCACCCCAGTGATCCGGTAGGCATCACCTGGCATAGATTCCGGGACCACGCAATCTAATCCAGGCAATACGGAGCCGCTGCTTCCACCGGCGGTGGAGGCCAGGCTAGGCTGAAAGAGAAAGTAAGATTAGTAAATATAAAAATATTCAAAATTATGAATTCTTTTGTAGTGGGCTCGCACTGAGTCCCAAAATTCAACACTTTGTTTTTAGTTCTGAAAAGAACTAAAGTGTCCAGCAATCATGCGATCAAACGAATTCTTTTTGGAGGGATGTTTGGTTTTCTTGATATCCCTCCAAGAAACACAAGTTGGCCTAGCAGAAAAATGTTGGCTGAAGATCTTCTCTCTTGAGCCTGCACACCTTCTGGAATCTTCTTTCTTCTTTGAAAACCCAATATTCCAATATTCGGACTTCTAGAATTTTCTCTCTCGAACTTTCGATTTTCACCTTCGTCGAAGGACTTTTCTGGAACACAATTTCGCCAAAATCGTAATATTCTCTTTCGCCAATTATCTTTGATAACTTTCTGGAACTCTCGTACAATAATATTTCAATACTTTGAAACTCTCAAAAATACTGATTTTTCACAATACTTTTCAATACTTTGCAATATTTCACTCAGCTGAGTTTACGTAGCTTTTGTTTCTACTAAACGTGGTACTCTGGAGCACTGTGTGTACGGTGCTATTTCTTCTCGTTAACAAGCGTAACTGGAGCACTGTGTCGAGACGCGAAAAGCGCTATATATTTATAGTCGCGGTTCGGAGGGCGTGACCTGGCTTCAGCCAATCGCGCTCGAGAACGGCGAACAAAACTCGGTCGAGAAATTTTGGTGCTCATTTCTCGACGGAAATTTCTTGGCGAATGCTAGTTTAGATTCCTTCTGAATCTTTTCATTAAAAATTTCAGTCCTATATTGGGTTTTCATGACAGACAACGTATTGCACGTCATTTACTTCTCTCTGCCTTGCCTTACATAAACAATTTACCCCAGAATCATTAGCTCGAAATAATGTGAAAATAGTAAAAGCTCACTCACAGCTCTGATGTTTTCCCGTTGTTTATAGTTCGAGTTATTCAACAGGATTTGCATCCAGTGAAATAATGAAAGACATTTTTTGAATCAGTAGTATTTACAATAATATGGGTTATGCAGGGTGGCCCACCAAAAACGTACTGCAAGGAATTACAATCTGGGAAAAAACTTTTTGGCAGAATCCGAAAACACATCAAGTTTGTTTGCCAGGTAAACAACTTTGTACACATTTTTCTCTCATAGAAATGGAGCTTCAATTCAACTAATTAAAATACGCTTTTATTTTTCTATATATTGATGCTTAGTTTTTCATAATCGATCCACTCGTTTGGAAAATATAGAGCTTTGATATACCAAATTATTGTAGAACGAAATCTATTTATTCCGTCTGTTTATGGAAATCTTCACTCGACTCAGAATCGACTTCAAATTTGGGATGCATATAAAAAAATAATTATAATGGTTTGGGGTAAAATGACTCTCAACTCAAGATGAACTTTTCCACTAGAACTAATAAGAATAATCCAGAATTGTTACAGTCGTAAGTGATGAATGAGCAGCGTTATTTCCTAAATATCATTATTTCAATGACCAATACATTTTTGTTGCTAATTTCCACTGGCAGCACGCAACGTTTCCAATAGAAACACATTGAGCTATTGACATACCATTGTGGCGAATCGATCCGGAATATCAACCATTCCATGAATAATTGCGTGGATATCGGCAAATCAAATTGAAGTATGCATGTGAGAAGGTGGCCGTAAAACAGCGGAACATCGTCGAGTCGTTAACATTCGATTGTTCTGGTTTATCCATTGTAGGCGTCTTCGTTATTGTGGAGTTGTGGGTTGAGATAAAATTTCTCAACCATATTATTATTATTGAGAGTTTCTAGCAGAGTCGGCGCGCCCGGAAAGGCATGCGGGATTTCGACTCTCTTGAAAATTTCATAGGCTTTTTACGGAAAATCAGCGATATCTAGTTGGAATTTTTTGTTTTTTCTTTAATCCGTCATCGAAATAAATTTGTGTGGTGTAATTTGAAAACAGTTCGTCAAGATTTGTTCCCTTTTCGCAATTCTTGAATGATAATAAATACAAATATTTGAATATTTGATCGAACCAGAGGATTTTCGACGTTTTGGTGATTTTTTCTGCTGAACCTCGTATTTGAGCATATACAAATCATATATTTTCGCATGACATTTTGCATATATAGTGCGAATTCCAAGTGATTCTGATGACTTGGTATATTTCATGATTTTTAGGGGTCTACCCCTTAGGACTTTTTTGAGTAATAACTTCTGTTCTTTGATCAACTTGGAATTCACAAAGTATACTAATTTCATCATTCTGAATCGACTGCCGTTCACAGAATTGCTCTATCTTCAACCGTTCTCGAGTTGGAAAGTTTATCTGGAGATGAAAGGTGTCATACACTTAAGAATAATATTCAAAAAAACTTCTCTGCTCACATTCGAAAAATTTTATATTTTTGATTCAAATTAACACATTATACTGATTTTATGATTCTGAATCAACAGAATTTCTCAATTTTCAACAGTTCTCGAATTAAAGCATTTATCTGGACATGAAAGGTGTCATACACCTCGGAATAATATTCAAAAGACTTTCCCTGCTCACATTCGAAAAACTTGATCTTTTCTGAATATACTCACCAAAATTGAAGTCGATTCTCAGTCAAATGGAGATTTCATAGACTTTCACGGAACCTCTGCAGTCGCGAGTTGAAAATTTTAAAAAATCTGCTGAGAAGTTCAATTAAAAATCCGTCTGTTGATATTTTCGATTAAAATTACTAAATTATACTGACTTTATGATTCTGAATCGATTGGCGTCAACAGAATTTCTCTATCTTTAACCGTTATCGAATTGAAGAGTTTATCTGGAGATCAAAGGTGTCATATACCTCGGAATAATATTCCAAAAAATTTCTCTGCTCAAATAAGAAAAACTTGATCTTTTCTGAATATACACACCAAAATTGAAGTCGATTCTCAGTCAAATAGAGATTTCATGGACTTTTCATGGAACCTCTGTAGTCGCGAGTTGAACATTTTAGAAAATCTGCTAAGGTGTTCAATTAAAAATCCGTCTGACAATACTTTCTATTCGAATTCACAGATTATACCGATTTTATGATTCTGAATCGATTCGCTTCAACGAAATTTCTATATTTTCAATCGTTCTCGAATTGACGAGTTCATCTGGAGTTGAATGGTGTCATACAATTCGGAAAATTTTACAAAAAATTTTCTTTGACGATATTCGAAAAACTCGATCTTTTCTGAATATACGCACCAAAACTGAAGTCGATTCTCAGTCAAATGGATATTTCATAGACTTTTCATAGAACCTCTGCAGTTGCGAATTGAAAATTTTCAAAAATCTGCTAAGGTGTTCAATTAAATAGTCGTCTGTGAATATTTTCGATTCAAATTCACAAATTATACTGACTTTATGATTCTGATTTGATTGGCGGTAACATAAATTTCTCTATCTCGACTTAAGTTCATTCAAACGATTAAGAAATTATTGATTTTTTATAAGCTGTTCCCAAGAATTGTAAGAATCCCTGAAAAACGACACAACAAAAACCAATATGGAGGACGACAATTCAATCGCGATCAAACAGCTCTTGTGACATAATCACTCATTTTTAACGAAATATATTCGAAAAGTGATGGTGTCTGATTGGTCTATTCCATCATGAATGAAATAATCACGTAACTTTTATCTCCAGTTAGACTTTCGTTCTCGACGTCCGAGTGTTGGTCCTCATCTCTCATCTCCCTATGAATTCCCGGCTGCATTTAACCGCAGGACCGTCCAACTTCTCGAATAACTCACATTTCAAACCATTATCGTTTCAATCAAGATAATTTACAAAGCCCGGCCGTCGTCATAGCATTTCATTCTAGAGGGAGTTCTGAGCACTCGGTCCGAAATATGCTGCAGTCGAGACTGTCGAGAGTAGCAAGTCCTCTCGAATAACAGCATTCGACAGCGTTAGTCAAATTTTATTGCCGCACTCCGAACTGCCATTTGCCGATATGATTATTGCCCGTCATCTTCTACTTTATTAGTTGATTTCAACTTTCCAGTTTATTGGAGAAGTTTTCAATCGAGTTTAATCCCGAGACTCTTCCAATAACAGCATGGGCGCTATTTTTTCTTCGAGCCATATCGCCATAACGGTCTCGTAATGTTCACGAAACTTCGGGAGAACAATGGAAAAGGAAACAAAGGGTTGGAAAGTAATCAACTGTCTGAATGTTTGAAGCCTTTGGAAGCACCTTGAAGTTGCAAAACAGCGTAAGCTGAACTTCGCCTGTTCATGGAGGTTATTATTATAATTTTTCCCATATATGTACACATTTTTATATATATATCTCAATGAATAAGGTCCATTCCATATTATTATTATCATTTTCAGGTAATGAGTTCCGAAGTGTCACCGATGAAAGGATCAGTTTTGGTAAAAATAATCAAATCAAATCAAATATGCTCTATTATCTGAAGAACCTATTTCTTATTGACAAAGTCATTTATAAATAAAAATTAGAAAATAATTATCAGGTACCTACCTACAAACAGCGACGAATTGTTGGCAAGGCTATCGTAAAATTCACGAATGGGGCCTCCAAAGTGGCCTTCTATTACGAATCGTTCAATAACCTTTTGTTTGTTGTAGAGCTAAAGAGTGACTGACAAAAATTGCTCCAAGCCATAGTGCCATCATTTACTGTTCGATTTAATGATAATATTCCCCAATGGGGCCTGTGCGGTAAAGGACGGTTATCATTATTATTATCTACTGTAGGTGACCAGCAATTAAATTTGCTGATAATCGGCCCTGATTTCAATTTCAACGTCGAGAACTGTAATTTTTTTTTCAATATGTTGATTGACATCATAACTCTGGACTAATGAAAATAAAACATGAACAAAAACATATTTTTATTCATTTAAAATTTTTGGCGAATCAGCAATGTTAATATTTATACACTAGCAGATTTTTGAAAATTTTGAACTCGCGACTGCAGAGGTTCCATGAAAAGTCTATGAAATCTGCATTTGACTGAGAATCGACTTCAATTTTGGTGTGTTCATTCATATAAGATAAAGATATTCGAATATGAAGAGAGATTTTTTTTTAAATATTATTCCGAGGTGTATGACACCTTTCAACTCTAGATAGGTAAACACTTCAATTCATGAACGGTTGGGGAAAAAGAAATTCTGTTAAAGCCAATCGATTCAGAATCATTAAATCAATATGTTCTCAGAATTTCGATCAAAAATATTAACAGGCGGTTTTTTATTTGTACACTTGCAGATTTTTGAAAAGTTTCAACTCGCGACTGCAGAGGTTCCATGAAAAGTCTATCAAATCTCCATTTGACTGAGAATCAACTTCAATTTTGGTGTATTCATTCAGAAAAGATTAAGTTTTTCGAATATGAGCAGAGAAAATTTTTTGAATATTATTATGAATTAATATAATACGTGAATGTGAATCAAAAATATTCACAGACGGGTTTTTAATTGAACACCCTAGCAGATTTTTGAAAAATTTCAACTCGCGACTGCAGAGGTTCCATGAAAAGTCTAAGAAATCTCCATTTGACTGAGAATCGACTTCAAGTTCATTGTTTGCATTCAGAAAAGATCAAGTTTTTCGAATATGAGCAGAGAAAATTTTTTCATCTCCAAATAAATTCTTCATTTCGAGAACGTTTGAAGATAGAGAAATTCTGTCGATTCCAATCGATTCAGAATCATAAAATCAGTATAATCTGTTAATTCGAATCGAAAATATTCTCAGACGGATTTTTAATTGAACACCTTAGCAGATTTTTGAAAATTTTCAACTCGCGACTGCAGAGGTTCCATGAAAAGTCCATGAAATCTCCATTTGACTGAGAATCGACTTCAATTTTGGTGTGTATATTCAGAAAAGATCAAGTTTTTCGAATATGAGCAGAGAACAGTTTTTGTATTTTATTCCAAGGTGTATGACACCTTTCATCTCCAGATAAATTCTTCAATTCGAGAACGGTTGAAGATAGAGAAATTCAGAATCATAAAATCAGTATAATATGTGAATTCGAATCGAAAGTATTGTCAGACGGATTTTTAATTGAACACCTTAGCAGATTTTCTAAAGTTTTCAACTCGTGACTACAGAGGTTCCAGGAAAAGTCTATGACTGAGAAACGATTTAAATTTAGATATATATATTCAGGAAAGATCAGTCTTTCTGAATATGATCAGAGAAAATTTT
Source organism: Chrysolina americana (assembly GCA_958502065.1). Taxonomy (NCBI): domain Eukaryota; kingdom Metazoa; phylum Arthropoda; class Insecta; order Coleoptera; family Chrysomelidae; genus Chrysolina; species Chrysolina americana. Next base: position 39,041,160 of record OY293415.1, on the reverse strand, counting down.
CTCGAGGTGTATGACACCTCTTAATTCCAGATAAAGATGTCAATTCGAGAGCAGATTTCCTAGAAGAACTTCTTGAAGATCACATTTTGAATTCAGATCGTTAGTTTGTGATATATTAAAAGATAATTTATTAGCATCGCACCAATATTTCACTTTACTGGTATCATTCACAATCATATGATGCAGTTTCGAGTGATGTTTTAATTTATACAAATTGAAAAAAATTTTGGTCCCAGGACTGACCCCTAAGATACTCCCCATTAAATTTGTAGATTGTGCGAAAAGCTTCCTTAATTTCGTCCAAATATGACTCAAATCACTGGATAACCATATTTCTGTACCCATATACTCCCAATTTTTGTATTAATATTTCGTGGTTAACACAGTCGAAGATCTTTCAAATGAACATTTTGTAAAATTGAAAATTGCAACATTTGTTCCTTTTCCTCTTTGACATACAAATTGAGAGGGATTAAAAGTGTTGTGCCATTAGAACTGGAAAAATTAAAGGTTTTCTCAGAAGAATCTTCAACCATAATAAATAATCAATATTACCCAGACCTACCAAGGGCTACTTGAAACTGTCTTGCAGATTATAATCCAGCCTATTTATCCATAATATCGCCTACAGAAAGTGGCAATTACTTGTAGTTGTGGGTTATTTAAAAGAAAATTATTACGGCGGCATATAATTTCTTCTAATAAATATTATTTAAAATAACTGAGTACTCAAATCCATTATCCTGATACGATAATAAACGGTTTTTACAGTAAATATGAGATTATATCGTGTAAATTGCTTTGATGATGTACATTCCTAACAGTTGTTATGAACTAAGCCAACATTTTATTTCATACGTCGAATATACAGGGTGTCAATTTGAAAACTTACCACCTGTAATATCTTGACGTTTTTTTGATTCTTCATATTATTTACTGAAAGGAAGATATTAAGGGTGGAAAGTTCTCAAATTGACACCTTATATACAGATAATGCTATTTTGATTTGAACATTTTATCAGTTCAGTGTATATTAAACCATTTTATAATGCTATACCACCAAAGAAATCAACAACTAGTTTTTACTGTTCAAGAAACATCTGAGGAAGTGGATGACGCAGATGAAGATATTGCCACTGTCATACAATTATAGTAATCTATATAGTAGGCAAGATCACCACTTACGCTTTTGACAAGTGTCCAAAAGCTGGTTAAGTGACAGGGTAGGTTCGCGGCTAAGCTCCAGTGAAAAGGGGAGTGGGTTGAGCAAAAAAAACAAAATGTCCTGTGATATTAAAAATGCGGGCGTCTGTCATATGAATGCTGAGCCCCCTGTGAAGATAATTTTACCAATTCCCATATAACACTAATAGTAATTTAGGCAAATGCCACACTCTTAAATGATAATCAGCTTGGAGTCATATAATATTATATAAGGTGACAAGGGTTTTACGACCACATAAAAGTCGAAGTAGCTGAAGGCTTATTAGGAAGTACCAAAGACACTGTCAAGGTGAATTATAACAAAAAAATATTATATAACATGAACTGTAGAATAGCCCAAGGCTCAAAATATCTAAGGGTAGTTACCCACAGTTATCATACTCAACACAATATACCCCTCTTGGGTAGGATATTAAATGAGCCGCTTAAGTTAGGTGCATCTTACCTGTAGCGTTTAGATAAATTCAGAGTTATTATTTTCAATGAAGAAAAAAAAGGTATATAATATCGAGTGAATGGATTAACTTGCGTGCCACATCACATTGGTTTCAGCCAGGCATTTGCGGTGGAATTTACCAGGTGAAAGGATATCAATAGTGAAGGTGCGAGTTACGGGTCAGCCTTCAGGGTAGTGACACCAGAATGAAACCGATACAAAAGACCCTGAGATGAAATCATTGACTGTCTGATACCAACTTGACTAGACCTCATACCTTTGTCTAGGAAGGCCTGGTGCTAACTGCTGGAAAGATCCTGTTGGAAGGCTCCTGATGTTATTCCATATCATAGTCCTAGTCAAAGGGTCAACGACGTCAGGCTTGATTTACACGCTTTTCCAAAATTATGCATATAAAATAAACCGAATTGCCAAAGGCTCAAAGGATAAAGTTAGGGGGTTCTGCTTACCCGAAGAACATGTGGTTAGAATGCTAGAAAGTGAGGTTTGTTTTCCAAAAATTAACTAGCTTCCCATCAAATCACCAACGTGACAAAGTACGGAAATCATTAGTTCAGTTGAAAGAATAATCCCATTAGCTGGATGATTTCATAAATCAATAATCAATATTCAACTGAAAATGTCCATCACTTTCTCTGCACATATAATTTCCACAGTAGACAGAAAACAGAAAATACTTTCCTTCTTCTTTATTAGGACCGATATCAAGAACTTTAGCGTTGTTGCCAAGTAATTTCATTCCTCGAAGTGTCCAAATGTCAACAAAGGATTCTAAAATGTTCCTTGCAAAATTTCATCACCTTTATCTAATACTCAAACATACGGGAATTCGTCCAGACAGATAACTATTATCACGATATGGTGTCTTCCTAAATTCATGTCACCGACGGCCTTTGAAGCTCATTTCCACCGATACATCACAGAGAAGTCGTATCTACCTGGAAAAGTGATCTATGCCCCAGCGACAGTAACTGAACTGAACAGCTGTTCTCTGACAATAGATAGCGCTGAAAATACAAATAATTGGAGGGAGTATAGATAACGAAAGATGCAAAATAGCTGTAAATATATCCAAAGTAAACAAACTACGGAAGAAATAATGTTTCAATAACAATTAGATTTTATTAAGGTAGTCAAATTCAAGCATCAGTCTAATAAATATAAATCGAATTCAATTTTATAACTAAAACTCTAAGTAGCTGATAGTGGAAACATAATAATGTTACAATATTGAAAGTTCACCAGCTTGTTAATAATATGAGCTTAAAAAAATGCTCGATGTAGAGAAATGTTGAACTCAGTTTTTCTCCATTTCCATGCTTGAGGACAACTTTTTATTGGTCGAATATATTTGTTTTCCTTCTTCGTGACTCTGACAATTCCGTCACCAATTTCATCAACATTTTTCTTCAGTTTCAAGAGTTTTTCTTCGTTTTGATGAAAAACCTGCTTCAAGTTAGGATTCTGTTTCTCCAGAGTTTCTGAAAAACCGGTTGAAAAACCGGCTTATCTCGTGAGATCTCAGCCCACATCCATAAACATGACGAGTGTGGTTTCATTTTATAGTCGATTGGTTTTTCAACATCTGCATTCTGAAATTTATTGCAGAAATCTGTACTCTATTCAACGGATCAAACAAAAGTTGAAACAGGTACTCATAAGTATATATCTTTCCCATACATCTGACAATAAATTCGAATTTATCTGGGTATATTACAAAATAGTTATCGGATAAATAATGATCGTATGGGGTGAAGTTATCAAAAAGTTTTTACAGCCGAAATATGGTTTTATGGCGCATTTTTCCTCGGATAGCGAGAGAAAAGTCAGGTTGAGAGTGCTGCGATGAAAACTGAATTATTATTTAAGGGACCACTAAATTGTTTTTTATCCATTAAAACTCAGAGAATATGGCCATTCAAGTGGGCAATGGATACGGATATTGTAACGACTTTAACGCATGGAGGTATATTTTATTGATATGACCCATAGCGGAGAATTTAATGAATTTATCGAAGTTACGTTTTAGAAGCTTGGCCAGTGAGAGAAATAGTTATTTTTGTATCAAGTGCGTAAAATTAGTGTTTTTTTAATACATTTTTTGTACAACTGTGAATATGAATTAACATCGTCTGGAATATATTTTGTCCCAATAAGTTATCGCTTTTAAACAACTGTTGTCTTGAAAATATTATCAATAGATGCGTACAAAAAGGTTTGATTAATAGTTTCTTTGAATTTGATAGACTGAAATCGTGAAAAAATGTGATTTTCAAGGAATTAAATGAAACTTAGTCAGGTGTTCGGCGGAGGTGATTTGACAATTGCAAGGGACAGCTCGATTATTTTCTTCTCAATGATTGCTATCAAAAGTCATATATCTAGGCAATTTGCCAATGGTTGGATTAATAATAATCTATTTTCATTTGAAAAATCAATTAGTTTCAAATCATTCTCTCCACGCCTTGTGTTAACATATCAAACCGACAACGAAATTGCCATGATCTCGTCACATTAATTATTCTGCATGGAACTTTCGCTGACCGGCAAGAATTGTATGTCATCGTATCACTCTGCAGAATTGAATAAAGGGGTGGTTATATTGATATAAATGGACAGAAAATATCTGTGGGTTTAAGGCGAGTCATCCAAAAATTATATATTTTTTAGGGCTTCCATGGAAAGTTATGAATGATGAACTACTAATTTCGACTGATGCCTGGATAGTCGCGGTCAGATTGTTCAGAGGCCTGCAGTGGAGAAACTATACGAAACGTCATGAAGAGGAACGAGAAAAAAATTTCAGTAGAACGAGTATTTTTGTTTCTGCCATTGCCACAAATGAAGTAGCAAATACTCAACAAATTTAATCCACTTTTGTGACTTGATATTGCTAGAAGAAACTACGTTTGCAGATGGCACTGTATGAAAAAAATAGAAAATTTTATTGTCGATGGAAACATTCAAAAAATTAAGGAGTACCTAAAAAATTATGCGAAGCATGTTTTAATAATAATTTAGAAAATTTGAGGAATCTTCAACAAAGGAAAATATTTTAATTTTTTCTATTTACCAAATTCAAAATTATATGCACCGACAGAATATATACAGAGTGTTTCAAATTTGATCCTCACCATTGTGATCTCGGAAACTATGAGAGATAAGAAGCTGGTTATTTTGCGGCAAAGTTGCGCCTTTACCTGACTAACAATATGCCGTTGAGAAAGTTCTGAAATTTTGAGTATATCCGGAGATATCCAGAGAAGATAGAAATTTAGCAAAATGCATTTTATTTTTTCCTGACTTTATTTTTCGAAGGATTCGAAAATAAATCGCACTTCCACGTTGCTACTTTTTCCCTGCTACATAATGGTGTTTTCAGATTTGCTATCCGACGTTTCGTCTTTCGGCCATCATCATCAACTTTTTTTTATTAAACGGCGCTATATTGGATTCTGTCTGATTTGAATAGAACCAGATATTAACTTTTCAATGATGTATATTAGTTATCGTCATTTGTCAAAAAACCAGAGATATAAAAAAAAGTTAATATGCCATGACTTTCAATTTGACTTTCAATTTGTCACCTAATGACATTTTGTTATTGTACAAGTCGTTGCATTTTTGGCGAAAAATAGCTTTTACGAATAAAGAAAAAAGAGATAAGATACAAATTATGGTCAGAGGGAACATCAAAATATTGAGGTCCTTCAACACAGTATTGTTACAGAGTTCGGAAGATTGAGGAGGAGGAAAATTAATCGTGCAGTGAATGATATTCGAAGAACGGCGCAGTTGTGTTATCATGAACAAGGCCAATATTTTGAGCATTTGCTGTGATTTACTTTTGTCTTTACATTTGAGTTAATTATTGTTGTTGATTCACAATTCTATTTCCATTGAAAAGGACACAATTTTCAATTTACCTCATACATACCTCATTTATCAAATTTTCTTCAGTTTCCTGGTTGATTTTGTCTTCATATTTTTAAATTAGCTTTTTAAATGAACCAAACTCGGGGATATTTTGATATAATAACTTCAACATAGTTCGCTGGCCCGATATAATACATACCATGTGAATGGTATCAATCCTGAATAGTGACTTACACGGTGGGATTTTCTAAAACGCACTTTCATCAATTACCCGAACGTTTTCATCACTTCCAACCAGTCTCATCCATTTTTCTCCAAGTCCCATTGTTCACACACGGACGAAGGAATATCATTCCGCCCAGCCAGCCCTTTCGATCGCCAAATACCCCATTAAATTGAATCGAAACAATAATAGTCCTGCATACCGACTGGGAATCTGACAGGAAGATCGAGAGAGAGCTTTCGACTAAAGCTGCTCGGTCTGGATGTGGTCTGGAGTGTTACTGCTTATGAATTGGCAGACAGTGGTTGTCCCTGAAAAGGGTTTGCGAAAAAGTGCGTCTTGATTGTAATAGAAAAGTAAAATACTGAAGAAACATTATCTGCATTCAGAGTCATCGGGCCAGCTGGTCATCTCTGTAAAACTGTTATTTATAATCCGATTTTTTTTTCAATAGATGAAGCCTCAATAGTTCTAGCTGAGTTCCATGAATTTGAAATAAAAATAAAAATTTCAAGGGCTACTTCAAATTTTTTTCAAGGTCAAAAATACAAAAACATACTAGCAATCTTTTTGAATAAAATTCGCGAAGCTCCATAAAAAAAATTTTGTGGAGTCAAGTTGGGGGATCTGAGAGAAACTCGATCAATGCACTATATCCACCGATTAGGAAAATTTCATTGTGGATGGAACAGCCATCTGATTGAAATAGAAAATGAGTCTCTCCTGGCAGTGGAAGTTCATCCATAGAGTTGAAAAATTCGTTCATCAAAACATTCAAAAAATTTGACCATTCAAATTGCTTAAAAAAAGGGTCCAATTATTCTGGCATGTAACATTCCCAACCGACCATTTATTTTTTGTGAGTAATGTCTTCTGCAATTTATTATCCAATATGGATTTTATTCCGTCCAGTACCCTGAATTGATCAAACTGATGATTAATTCGAGAATTGGTTGAAAAAAAAAACAAACTGAGTGTGTAGGCACTCTCATCTCAATCTATTCTTTTGTTGTAGATCTTTTATGTTATCAATATTGGTTATGACTGATTATTGATCATTGAATATTCATTACTATTTCGATGTGAAGATATAAATTTAGTTTCTCTGACAAAAAACTGCAGTGTTCTGATGGACATAACCAACTCCCAAACTATGGAGTTATTTCTGGAAGAAACAGAATTTGACACCATGTTGAATAACTGCTGTTTACAAGCTCGACTTCTAATGAACTAATAGAGCATTTCAACCGATATTTTCAAAAATATTGTGATTTTTATGACGACTGTTCGAAATAGTTAGATAAAATGATAAGAATTTTATTTCTGTTAAAAAAAATATCGTGAAATTTTAGTCACACCCATTTGAAAGCACCAGAAACCTAGTGGCATCGTCAAATTTCAGTTAAAAAAATCGCTAGTATGTTTTTTGGATTTTTCATCTTGAAAAAAATTCGAAGTAAGCCTTGAAATTTTTATTTCTATTTCAAATCCATAGCACTCTACTAGAATTATTTCTGCTCTATCTATTGAAAAAAAAAATCTGAATCGAATAATAAATAGGAGTTTTATATAAGTGGCCTACTTCCAAACAGGTTACTCTGTAGTATACAGGGTGTTCCGAAACTATGGTGCCAAATTGAAACAAAAGATTCCCCTTGAAAAATAAATAGGACTTTTCTAATATTTCTTTCCTTAAATGTCGTTCGTTGCAGAGATACAGGGTGTCGAATATGAAAAATTAAAAGTAATTTTTATTCATAACTTCCACAGTTTCCAAAATTATTCAATAATATTTGAAAGAACGTTTGTGTTCAATAGGTGCTTCGTTTCGAAAAAGAAAACACATTTTCAGTTGTTACCAGTGGCGTACAAGAAGGGCATCATGGTTCCTTTTTTTCCCTATTTTATACGCCACTGGTGAAATCAGAAGAATTATACATTTTTCGGATTCCTCATTCAATTTTCAGTAAAAAATGTATACATGTTTGAATCCGGAAAAACTTACCGGTTTTAAGTTAATTGCGCTTTTATGAATGAAAACATACTAGTAGTAATGAAAAATTTGTTCGACAGAAATTAATTTTACAATCCCAATTACTTACTTGTTCAAATAACATCTTATTGATAAAATAGAGCACCCGTTGAAGAAAGGCATACCTTCAAATATTATTGTTATTTTTTGTCACACCCTGTACCTCTGCAAGAAAAAAAGGCATGTGGAAATGTCATTGATTTTTATGGTAAAATATCCAGTTGTAAGTTTCAAAAGTTGTTAAATTCACTTCAGCCAAACATTTTTTTCATTACTAGTTGTTTATATTAAAAAACGCGCAATTATCTTGAAAACAGTTGATTTTTCTGGAATCAAACGAGTTTACATTTTTTACTCTAAATTGAAAGAGGAATTCAAAAAATTATTAATTTTTCTGATATCACCAGTGGCTTAAAAAATAGGGGAGAAAAGGGACCATGATGCCCTTCTAGTACGCCATTGGTAATAACTGAAAATGTGTTTTCTGTTCTGAAATGAAGCACCTATTGAACACAAATATTCTTCCAATTTTTTTTGAGAAATTTTTAGAACTGTGGAAGTTTTTAATAAAAATCACTTTTATTCATATTCAACACCCTGTATCTCTGCAACGAAAGACATTTGAGAAAGGAAATATTAGGAAAGTCCTATTTATTTTTCGAAAGGAATCTTCTGTTTCAATTTGGCACCATAGTTTCGGGATACCCTGTATATGAATATTAAGTAGAAAACAATCTACTTACAAAAGTTCTACGAACAAACAAGAAGTGATATGAATAAAATATCAAGAGAATAAAATAGAAGCTCAGAGGATCTGCAAAGAAAAATTGGGATCATATAAAAATAATTATTGACTTCTGAAAAAACTCGTTTCCAATATGGAATAAAGCGCGATAACAATCTGGCAAGAACCCCTTCGAAAACTCACGCGTACCTGCCTCTGGTTGTGAAAGTCTGATCGTTTTCAGGGTAAAGGTCAGCTTTATTATATCGTGTAGATGTCTGTGGCGATTGGAGATGAGCTCGGCAATTCGTAAGGTTGAATGAGCAAAAGACAATTATCTGCTACATTAGTGAATATGTTTATCGATTTGTTGAGTACACTTCTTTCATTTCGAAGAGCGCAAGAAGCCGTTATAATAGTGAATGCAAAGAGCTAAATATTTGATAACGAAAAACAATTTCTTACGAGGGAAGAATCGATTCGTGATACTCGATGGCAATCCATTCAATAAATAATAAGAAATCGATTTGAAGTGTATAACTTCCCGCAAAACACCGGCACCGCATAGAATATTTAGCGCCCAGTATCCAGTAGGAAACAACAGTATCCTGACCTCCATTGAATTATATATTCTGTTGAGCACTAGTAGAAATATTCTGCAAGAACAACATCGCAAGCAATGTCTTTCCGTACAATTATCATAATAATAATATAGCGGAAGACCTTGTCTTATCCAAAAACCTGACCCTCGTATTTCTCAGGTCAAGTGGGCTGAAGTCGGAAACCGAGGGATCCATAATGGCCTGCCAGGATGATGTCTTCAACACCCTCGTCTACCGTAGTCGCGTGATGGGTGCATAGCATGTCGTGGGGCAGCTGAGACCATAAGCTTGTCCAGCGCATGCGGTCTCAGCCTATATCCACAGGCATAGCGCGGCGCTACCATCTACGACACTCGTACGGTATAGACGAGACACTAGTGGTGCCAAATGCTCTAGGGATATTGAGTCCGCTGTAGAGGATGATGAGTGACGAATCCATTGGAACTACCTGTTCCCCACTCTCAGGCAAATACAGGCCAATAAGCTTGAACTTTTATTTGACGTAAAAATGCCGTTCTGATGGCCAGAAGATATTCATTCTTCGAGAATGTGTCGGATCAGATTCTATACTAATGCATGAGATAATATCCACCAAAATGCAGTGTTCTAAATCTATAGACGCCGCTAGACATACTATCAAAGTAATCTCTTCTCAAGTTGCAACCCGCCTAAACTCCCATCTTTATAAATCAAAAATTCATAAGGACCACAACCAAGTAACCGGAGCCAGCACTGCGCTTATCATAATAAATAACCGGATCCGAATAAATTGAATGGCTTGAAGCCAACAGGAGTATGTTACGAGTCCGTTGTGGAGAATGAGAAGTGTCGAATCTTCCAAAAAGAGGAGAAAAAACGGACTAAATATTGAGATTTACTCTTCGAACTCCGCAGGCTTTGACCAAACCATTCTATTAAAATAGTGGTTTTGATAATAGGGATCCTTGATGGAATGATGGACACACTGCTCTCGAACCTAAAAGTCATACCGGCTTGCCGTGATATGGCAGAAATCTTACAGGATAGATAGAGAATTCCGTAATCCTTGGTTCACTCCGCTTGCTCAGAGCACATGATTTTCGAACCCAATAGTCACCTACCCCACGGCGCGGGTAGTGATTATTGGGGAAAGTGATACAGCGCAACTTCCGGGAGTATCGGAGTTCGTAAGACAGGGCCTGACTGGGAAATTTCTGATGGAAAAAAAAATCCGGATTTTCAAACATTATTATAGCATTCAGCAATTTACACCCTTCAGTATGACTCAAGAACAGAGACGATGAAGGGTAATCTGAACTTAAAAAATTTACAACGTTTCGACGTTTGTTTGACTCCTTCTTCAGGGCTAAAAAGTGTGCAGAATAATACTAGGTAGAAAATATCAGACAAAGTCTGATGGCTTCAGGAAAGAGACAGAAATTTCAGTAAAAACCCCTTATTCTCTCCTTAACTAAGGCAGATATCTGACAGAAAACAACTACTTCTCTGGCTAATACCACGACGGACGTTGAATTAAATCTGACAGATATCTGTGCAGCGTTCTCCCTAGAATCTGGGGGATAGCCACAAATGCTTTCTGTATCAAGTAGCTGAATACTGCCTGACATGATCAAGGACTTAACCACTTACATACCGGTTTCGAGGTGTATTGTCTCTCTTCAGTGCAAGGTAGGTCCGACAACATTTGCAGTCGTCCTCCTGAAGCTATCAGACTTTGTCTGATATTTTCAAACAAACTCTACCCCCAGTTACTTTGGAGTGCTTTCTGAGGTTTTCTAGAGGTGGCGCTGCGACTGTCTTCTTACAAGACTCCGCATCCACCTCAGAGAATCTGAACTGGATCCTTGAGGAACCTCCTGGTCCATGGTACAAACTGATGTTTTTTTGGGAAAAGGAAAAACAATTAATAATGATGATGTTGGGGTAAATGATATCGTCTCACGGCTTCCCTAGATAAAATTATTCCAAATGAATGAATTTGTCATTCTCATTGTATTATAAAAAGAATGTTTGTGGTTCCTGATCCTGAATGAAAAATGCCACATATAAATTTCGGTCGGGTCGTTACAGTCCAGCCTCTAGGTAAGTGAAACTTTGGGCCGCACTGCTCTTTCTGCAACATTCCCCGGAATCCATAACTCATCAAGAAACGAGCTGGATCGCGATTCCCGCAGCATCCGAACCATGAACTCACATGCTCTGATCAATTCAAACATTCCCCGCGAATATTCCACGTCCTCGTAGAGCAAAAACGTCTCCCGCTTTCCTCACGCCACAATATGCGTATCCACGCGTTCTCTCTCTCTCTATCTTTCTCGTTCAGCTCCCGGTGGTTCCCGGATCATTCATCATCCTTTTCATAGGCAGAACGGCGCTTTTGTCCTGGCCAAGGACGATAATCAAAGCAGGAAGGGGCGAACAGCATGAGTTCGTTACACCATCGAGGCCTGAGAGGTTTTCCGGAGACGCATGAAAACACCGACGTCGTCGGCGAAGCGGGAAAATAAGGTGTGGTTAATTTCCAAAAAGTAATTTGATGACGGCGTACAGGGTGTTCGGACGGGGCGCGGCGCTAATAAAGTTTTGTCTCGTTCTTAGTTTTCTTTTTTAGTAATGCTTTCTCCTGTTGTATTATTATGTTGTTGGTGAATAAAGACGCTTTATTATTATTACTATACAGGGTGTTTCAAATTAAGCCGGTACCAATGCCAACTTTGTTATTATTCATACTACGAATTCACTCAAATGGCAAACTAGTGGCATTTTCAATGGCCCGCATGAATCTGACGACAAAATGAAATGAATAGAATTTTTTTCAAGTTAAACAATTTTATCAAAAAAATGCACAAAAAGTAAACTTGGCAGATCTCTGTTTATTACAGTCTAGATTTATCAGATCAATGGCACATTATTTAATTTTAGGTTAGATAAAAAATCGTGGCGCGATTATCAAAGATGCCCATCAAATGGAGATGTATACGCGCCACGATTTTATATCAAACTTGAAAATAACTAATGTGCCAATTATGGTTTTCGCAATCTTTCCATTTCTGAAAATGCCTCTTTATTACGAAGCTTCTTTCCTGTCAATTTTGTACAATCAGATTCCTCAATCCGAAGACCATGTAACATAATATTGCCCTTCCTCAAACATAACTCTGAAATGTTCATTTCCGTGTCGGTTCCAGAATTCTGAATGTCCCCCCTTAACACCTCTCACCCACCCACGTAATTCTGATATTTTTTTCATAATATTGTATTGTTATTCATAAATCTGAAAACCGCATGTTCGTATCTGTTTTGGTTCCAAAGGTACCCCTCAACCACTCCCTACCACCCAATTTCTTCATAATGTATGTATTGTCATCGGACCTACATTACTGTGCCAAATTATATTGAAATCGGTTCACGGGAAATGTGTCAAAATGAATCGCAAGATTTGATAGACTGTCAGAAGACTGACAGCAAGGCTCTGTAAAGTTGAATGAAATCGTTTCAAAATGGGCAGTCTCGTTCTCAAAATATTTCATAAAATAATATTTTTTTTTTAATGCAACACCGTATATTTTATCTCGCATTTCGATTCGTGATTACATTTTCACATGACTTTTCATCCTAGAGTTGAGAATAAGATAGTTTTATTCATGAGAAAACATTTATGACAATAAGATTTCATGAAGCGTTGAAAAATATGAAGTAAGTAAATGTTCAAAAATGCTCCCGTAATCAGTTCTATTGATTTTAGTTACAATATTATTTTTCAATCCTTCATATTATTGTGTTTTATTTTGAACAGGTCATTCTTCAGAAATCCCTTTAAAAAAATCTAGGGGTCTCATGTCTGGTGCACGAGGGGGCCACTCAAGAGGGGCGATTGTAGAAATCGATTCGGTTAGACTCTGTTATTTACATTTCGAGCTGCAGTCACATTCTAAGCACAATGTTTATTGCAGCTTGTTTCGCGATCAGTCAACCCAAGAGTCGGCAAAGCTGAGTTTCTGCTCAATTATCTACTTACATCGCAACTATGTTCCGCGAAACAAACTGCAATAAACATTGCGCTTAGCCTGTGACTCGGTCTTGACCGTAGCTCGAAGTGTATATATACGTAATGCCATTGAATTTAACCGACCTCGTATCTGTTATGATAACTGACATTCCCATTGTGGAGCTCAAAAAACGGGCACCCGATATTTCTGAATAATATGTCCTCCAAGTATGATACTTTCCAAAATAAAATAAAAACAGGCAAAGTAGTTCCTCTTTTTAAAAATTATATTAGACCTCACTGGAAAACCTTCATCGAGTAACAAAACCCAATGGATTTTCCAAAATCTTTGAATATGCATCAAGTTCGAAAGAAAACCAACATGACGTTCGTTCAGAATTGTCAACTACAGCTGCCAATATATATATAAATATATGAATAGTTTTATTAGCATAATTATATCATTTTCTGCCAAACTAATTGATTGTCAATCAATTTATTTGCTTTTTTGATAGGTTGTGAATCGAAAGAGAATGGCATGAATTCCGAAATAATTAACATTATTTTAGGTAAGTATTAGAACATTAATTTTAATATGAAAGAAAATAGGTAATAAGAGAGTACCTCAAATGAAGGAATAATTGTTTCAGTACGAAAAATGTGTTTGTTACTAACATAAGATATTTTTTTGACGTAAAAAGGTCGTTTATTGAGACTACGGCGAAGAAATAGGAAACATTTATATTTTCCGAAAAAAATTAATTTTTAAACTTTTGAATCTAACCATAGGGAATATTTGAAAAATTTGAAGAGCCTATGTTAGGCCTTCTTATGGCTCGATAGTATACAAGGTGTTCCATTCGAAATAAAGAAGATTTTGCACATTTTCATTTACAATGTTTGACAAGCTGTTTTTTTGCACCCTGTAGATTTCAAATACATCGTTTGAAAGAGTCACCAACGAAAATTATTTGACCAAAAAAGAATTTTAATGGGACTTGGAAAAATTTAATATTTTGAAATAAGTATTGTGAGTGACGAATTTTGGAAAGAAAAGTTATACCGAAAATTTCGAAAACCATCATTAATTTTGAAAAGAAGATTCACATACAGTACCTTTTATTTAAGTATCATGTGAAACCGAAAAACTTATAAAAATTACTGGTTGCCGTTTAAAAAAACAAAATTGGGACCCGCCCAGAAAAAACTGAACACCCTATGCGAGTGCCTTTCATTTTGTATAGGTCAGAAAATAGTATCATCTTGCTGCTAAAATTATTCATCTATCTATAACCATAATGCAGATATGGAAAGTGTAATAATTATTATCATATAAAAAAAATTGATAAAATGTGCATCACTCACCTGGACTCGAACATCTTTCCTAACTCTAGCAAAGTCAACAGGAAGGGTTGCACTTGAGGTCCTTTTCAAATGTTGACAATGTTCCGATCAACTGAAGTTATCCTGCAAGAAATTGAAAAATTAAAAAAGTATTTAATTATAACAAATTTCATGACAGCTTAGACATAAAAAATGGAAAATATCAAAATTTATTATTATTACAATAAAATGAATGAATGTATCCATTGATCATACTGTATAAAAAAAAATGTATAAAATGTATAAAATGTTGAACTGCAAATGACATGAAGAATGACAGATCAAAATTGATTAAATTGAAAATGTATATGAAGTGGAAAATTTAAAACAAAGTCAATAAGAAAATAACAAGACCTGTTTATTTTTATCAAAATTATGATCAGGTATAACAGAAATCAGCTTCTGTAGAAGAAAACCAATTCAATGATGACCTTGAGTCACTTGGCAGCAATCAAAGAAGTTAATCCTTTTTTTCGATAAAACTGCCTGTTTCTCATATCTAGTAAGCGATCGACATTCACTTCAATTTCCCTTGCTGACACAATATGATTCGCTTTGTCTAAACACACCACAAAAAAAACATAACATCAATGTGTTTTGGATAACTATTTCTTCAAATAATTCAATAATGCATTCATATTATCGTTGATTTATCTTGCCAAAAAACACTCTTAATTATCTTTCATTGGATACATTTTTTCTATCTCAAAGTTTGACATTTAGTAATTTCACTCGGTTTTGCAGAAAAAATAAATTTATCCGTTAAAAATACTCCTGCTTTTACCGTTGATAATTAATAGATAATTAGTTTAATGTATTATATTGATTAGACAGTATGAACTAGGTATGAAAATTTCGTGAAAAATTTTTATCTGAAAACTCATATCAAAAAGGCTACAGAAAGACTTACAATATGAAAGGAAATAAACAAGTATTTCCAACAATCAGAACAAACCGTATCAAAATCAACAAAAAAATAACTTACCACACGCAAAAAACGAAGAAGGCACTGTTGTTATTCGATTGAACTTCACCCGTGTAAATGAATCCGCAAACTATTCCCCAAGTGAACGAATTAATTTTTTATGGACGAGCGTCACTAACCTCACAAATCACCGTATAGTGAAATCAGTAGTCCAACTCGAGTATTTTGAAATCACAGTGCATAAACTCAGAAGTTCGACTTTGCCAAATGATGAGTGATAAGATTTCACACAATTTTCTATTATTATTCATAATTATTGATGAATTTTAGGATATTTGTCATTTCAAGAGACTAATTCAGTACAATGAGTTCGTTTTCTCCTAGAAAAGTTAAGTAATAATAATATTTGATTTGGAATTTGCTTGTTTTGTCCTATTTATTGTCATTTAACATTTGGTTTTTGATATTTTGCTTTTTAAAAGAAATTATATAATTTAAAGAAAGAAAAATTTGAACAATTGAGTGTATTGTTTACAACAATACAACCATTTATTTCACACATAATGACATAAAAAAGAAACTCGAAGCTGCAACTCTTCGCAGAGAGAGACAATTAAGCAAAACAAAGAGTATTTGTTCAAATTATTCACAACATTATTTATACTAAGTTTGATTATTTAAAACAAGTACCTTTGATCATAGGCAAATGATACAATTGATAATAATAATGTTATTATTGAAAAAATACTTAAATAATGTAACAATTTCTATTTGTACAAAGTATAGAATTGAAAATTGTCTAGAATGAATAAGGAATTAGAAGATACAATTGAAAGCTTGTACGTGATTTTTGATAAATGAAATAATAATAAAACTTATGAAATACGGGAGCAGTAGGCACTGCTTGTGTGTGCGAATGAATAGATGAAAAATGTAGCAGAAATTGAATAAAATGTTAGATTTGTATCCACCATGATCAGTTGATGATGATGATGATGATAATAAATGATAATGATGATGAATCCATTGCAAAATACATAAGTTGACACACAAAGGTATAAATAATAAAATATATTCAAATATAATACAACATTTAGGCTCTTTAAGATCCTATCTATGGCAAACTCTGATTACAAAATTAGATCATTCAACTGCGTTGATCACAAAATCTTTGTTGATGTTTAAAACACAATAATAATCTCTGATAGAAGTACTCTATAGCTCAAAATAAAGTAGAATAGATAATTTTTTGAATTTTCCTTACATAGTGGATGAAGCCTGTAAAGCCAGTGAGTCACTATTGTCACTATTGGTCACTATTTTAAAATCGTGTCACTTTTCTCACTACTTTCGAAATTTGGTCACTATTGTCACTGTTTCAGAGCTTAGAATTGGTTAGAATAAGGTGCTCGTTAGAATACCTTGCATCATTAAAAATCTAAAATCAAGAGCACTTGTAATTACCAATCCAGAATACCACCAAAAAATTTAGAAATAATAAAAAATACCCTGTACAAAATAATTACCAAACATTAGTCAAAAATAATACTAAGCGAAAAACAAAACACTGAAAAAAACGAGTAGAACAACAAAATCGACATGTAACAAAATACCATATGTAAAAAATCTTTCAGAAAGACTTGCAGCGGTTATTAAAGATGAACATTCAAAAATAGCGTTAGAAAATAAAACACCATTGGAAGACATTTCTCTTCACACCAAAAAACAAAAATATCAAATATGGTTAACCAAATTAAGTGTGATGCCCTCAGGGCTATATAGGACATACTAAATGTTACCTGTAACACATCACAAAAAAAGATCACAGTTTTAACTTTATGACACCCATCGTTTTTGATACGCAACCCTTTTTATCTAAAAGACTACTATTTGAAATTATTCACATATTTAAACATAACAGTGTCAATACCAGAAGGAATTGAAGGTTCAAACACAATATTTTTTAGTTTGAAGTTAATCATATATTCATGTCTTTGATGTTTTTATTTCCCCTTCTTTTTTAGTCAGTTTTATAAAATTTTCTGAGAAAAAAATCATTTGTACTTGGCTCTCAGTATTCGTGTATGTGTCGATATTTTAATTGTTCAAATAATCTTGAAATGTCCGTTTTTGAAATTATTTCAAGCATTTTAAGTAGAGGAAAATAAAATTTTCGTCAGTCCTCTCGAATATCCAAACTTTTATTCTCGTCGAATTTTAGTACATCGTGGCAAGTAAAACAAATTTTCAAAAAAAAAAATCCGTTGTTACAGAACCCTGATGATGATTTAAATATAGCTTTGGCCCAAAAAAAATTTTTTCTTTCCAAAGCTCAACTTTGAATGATAGATAGAAGTTTCAGTGAGTTTTTAAGTACAATTTTCAAAGTACAGATTACTTCAATTACTTTAATCTTGATAAATATTCTTATCCTCTTTTTGTAGTATTTGTCTTGGCCTGGAATGATGAAGGAAAATATGACCAGCTTTCATAGAAGTTCATCAATTGGTTGAGAAAATGTCACTATTTAGACAAAAAAGCCAATAAGTAGTCACTGTTTCTGTGAAAATTAAGTCACTATTCTACTATTTTTCAACCTCTGAAGCGCTGGCAACCCTGCTGTAAAGTCTTCAGGAGTTTAGATCTCCTTCTCTCTCATGTTCTGTGACCATGAAAAAGCAGGAATTGAAGCATTTCTTTCAAAAGCAGCATCCAATGAACTTGGTCTCGTGTTCCATACTGAACAAAAGGACTCAAAACGTTGCCTCTCTCAGGTCAAGTGGGCTGAAGTCGGAAACCGAGGGATTCATAATGGCCTGCCAAGATGGTGTCTTCAACACCCTCGTGTACCGTAGTTGCGTGATGGGTATAGAGGTTCAAAACACTAGAAGAAGAACGTGCCATGGGACTCCTGAGACCATGATTCATTTTCTGTCAGCTTGTCAAGCTTAGGCGGTCTCAGCCTATATCCACAGTCCTAATGCGGAGCTGCAAATGTTGTACTGCCAACTACGACTTTCCCATACGGTATAGACGAGACACTGGTGTTACTTTATGCTTCGGGGAATATTGAGTCCGCTATGGAGGATGAGGAGAGCTGAATCTATTGGAATTACTCATTCTCAACCCCAAGGCAAATACAAGCCTATAAGCCTGATCTAGTCCTCATCGACAATCAAAGAAAGACGATTTTTGTCATAGAGTTCTTGGCTCCCGGAGAAATGAAAAACGTCCGAAAAGAAGAGGAAAACATACTCAATATCTTTATTTCTTCTCCAAATTCTGTAGGGTTTATCCAAACCACACTGTTAAAAGTGAATATGATCATAGGGGTAGTTGGTGGAGGGTTGGATACGCTGCTTTCAAATTCAAAAATTATACCGGATTGCCGTGATGCGGCAGAAACCTTAGCAGGACGAACCACACATGGCACATGATTCGTGGGCCCAGTATATGTTGTTTATGCATACAGTGAAAAGTGAAGGCCTCAAAACAGTTCCTTGGGGAACACCGTATTTTTTTACATCGCTAATAATTCCATTGATACACACTTGTGATCTATTCCATAAGAAACTCCTTGAAAGGCTGTGTGTTTTTAATCTAACACCAAGTCCTAGTTTATTCAATAATATTTCATGACACATAGTTTCGAAAGGTTTCGATAGATCAACGATCATGCAAAGGTTTCGTTATAATTTATCTTGAGCGTCATAGATTTCCGACGTTAGTTCCAGAATTGCGTTTTCTGAAAAATTTCCTTTCTTGAAAACCATACAGCCTGTCATGATTATATCATTTATAAAAAAAAATATGGCAAACAAAATGTTATGAATTTTCTGTTATTCTAGAAATATTAGATATGAGAGTTACAGGTTAAAATTGTGAAATTTGAGTTTGCCATCTGGTCTTATATCTTTTCTGCTTTGATATCCTTAAAATTGTGTGTACTAAGTATAAGAGAAATAATAATAATAATGATATTCTTCATTAGCCATGAGACAATAACAATTGTATAAAGGTCAGTTTTGTTAGTACTTCAAATTATATTAAAACAACAGTTGATGCGATAAGATTTTATTTTACAAATATCAAAACTGGGAGTTATTTCAAAATCGTCTTGTAAAAAATTCTTACGTACTGTGGCCTCGAACCTCTGTCCACTTCGAGCAGAAGTTTCATGCTGTTGAGCTACTGGTAAATGAAAACAAATAATATGTTTTCCCTGTATAAGCAGTATTTTTTATTGAAAATCCCATCGATGAATGTGAACAAATACGTGCAAAAAATGTGTGACAAGGAGAATCATAATCAAATCCAAAATAAAAAGAGATCAGTAGGACGATCCTTCATTGAATGATATACGTCGGTATTAAAAACGATGAAATTTGGCAATATAACAGAATTGACAACATGGAGAGTATTTGAAATGAAAAGATGCACTTTTGTACACGATGAGATGGATAAAAG
The DNA here is from genome assembly GCA_958502065.1 of Chrysolina americana. Taxonomy (NCBI): domain Eukaryota; kingdom Metazoa; phylum Arthropoda; class Insecta; order Coleoptera; family Chrysomelidae; genus Chrysolina; species Chrysolina americana. Next base: position 39,021,259 of record OY293415.1, on the reverse strand, counting down.
TATTATGGAAAATCAAAATATGGATTGAATAAGTTCTCAAAATAATTACTTCTAGTTGAAATTCAGAAAACTTAAAACTTCGAATATATTCATGGTTTGAACCGTACTTATATTAAAGAATATACCGAGGAATATACAGAGAGACTTTTCTGAAAATTTTCAATTATTCGGAAATGCAATATCCTCTTCCATATCATGGACTAATTTGTCTGCATGTATTTTCTTCTAAAATTGATTTCCTTTGATCGTACAAAATTGTGATTACCTCTATCAACATTCACTCGCTTCAAAGAATAGTTAAATAATAACTACTTGGTACTGATTTATTGTTTCTATGCAACGTAATATTTTTATGAAAGACTCAATCAATACTCGGTAAAATGACTCGTTTATCTTCATTTATGGCTCATTAAATCATTTACAGACTAGTCAGCTTCTTAAATGGTAAAGAATTCACCATTGGTATGCTGCTGGTCGGGTCAATTTTTTTAATGATGCGTTACATGCCTACCTGTTGTTTCGAAAGGGGTCAGTGAGATATACACTACTTGTCCATACTGACGAAAGTATAATCACGATAGCGTTATTGATTTTGATAATTTCGAAATTACCGTCTTCGAGATAAGACGTGAGAACAAATTATATAAAAATCAACTGATCTTCAAAAACCCACATTCAATTCTATCTATTCTATTTAAAGGAAACAAAGGATAAATCCTCCAAGACTTTTGATCCTATTCAAAGCTTTGAGTCCTTCGACATTGTTAAAAGTTTCAACAGTGAGTTTGTCTTTTTATGTGATCAGTTCTTTGTCTTCTATGCTATTTTTTTCTCATGAAATGCTTCATTTATGCGTGATTTTCAAGTTTTACAACACCTGTGAGTCAACTTGAGCCCCAAGCTTTGTTCTACGAAACTTTCGAAGGGTTTTCTCGCGTAAATCGGCCATTTGTTGATTATTTTAGTGATCCTGAGTAGGGTTTGCTCACTTTCACTTCACGAAATGGTTCATGTGCGGTAAGTACATTAGCTTTCGATTGAGAAATTTCACTTATTCATCAAATCCTGAAGGGTGAGTGGAAATGTCTTTCAAGTCAGCAAGGAATGAACATTTTTTTAACCTAATTTTTATCGCAAAGACAATCAACATTATTATTTTAAAGCCGTTATTGTCAACTGCACTGTCCCATGAAACAAAAACTCGAATAACTGCAGAACAAATAAACTGAGTATGTTGCAACGTTTAACAAGGTATTCTTTACTGATCCCAAATCACGTCAAGGGTATATAATTACAGCCAGTTACGGCAATTCATAAATATTTCGATCGAATTTGTTTTTGCGAGACTTTGAAGCCAACCGATTCGTCCAGTTCTGGGTCGCAAGAATCGCGAATAATTGATATAATTATTATTTTCCCTCGATACGCATTAACATGATATTTCGGACATGTTTGGATTGATGCAGTGACAAAAAGTGTGAGTACCGGTCGCAGTTTGATTGATTACGATATATCCTTGGTGTTGGGTCATTTTTCCGAGAAAGTAAAAGTAAGGCAATCACTCATTGAGAGAGTTCATTTACAATATGTCGCGATTCTCAATGACCCATTAGAATTATTTGGAGTGGACGCCAAATATAATGGAAAGTCTCATTTTCAAACTAAGATAGACGAACACTAAACATGAATTTTCGAGTAAAACTTTATAGTGAAAATCTCATATAATTTAGTCATAGTGAAAATTAAATTCCTACAAAACATTTTCTATAAGTTTATGTGAAATTTTTTTGGATATGCTTCCCGAATTTGATGTAGAGTCCGTACCAATAAAAGAATTTATAGACTTTTCACGGAATCCTGTTATTTTTAGTTGAAATTGTTTAATTGACGTTTAATTTTTTTTTTCAGCTGAATCTTAGATTTCAACATGTGTTATTTATATATTTTCGGAATCAGCTTAAAATTATGCGTATATAGTGCAAATTCCAACGGAATGTGATGATTTTGAATTTTTCACGATTTTTAGGGGTCTACCCGTTCGCAGAACTGCTCTTTCTTCAACCGTTCTTGAGTTGAAACTTTCATCTACAATTGAAAGGGACAATTTTCTTATAAAACTTTGTAAACATGACTTTTCTATCAATATTTGTGGAATTCAACCTTTTATCAAATATGGTCTACAAATAAAAAGTGGGTTCCGAACCAATTGAAGATTTTATAGATTTTTTTCCGAATCTCTGTCATTTCAAGTTGGAATTGAATAATTTACGTTTAACTCATTTTGTCGGCTAAACCTCGGATTCCAACATATGCAAATTATATAATTCCAGAATCAGCATAAAATTCTGCGTATATAGTGCCAATTTCAGCGGAATCTGTAGATGGTGTATTTTCCACGATTTTTAGGAATTTTTTTGAGTGATCTCTCGTTTTCCTTCTTTCGACTTGAAATTCACGAATTATACTAAATTCATCATTCTGAATCGATTGGCGTTCGCAGAATTGCTCTATCTCTAACCGTTGTCGAGTTGAAAGTTTCATCTAGAATTGAAAGGGATAATTATCCTATAAAACTTTGTAAACATGATTTTTGTATTAATATTTGTGGAATTCAACCTTTTTCAATTATGGTCTACAAATTAATAGTGGATTCTGAATCAATTGAGGCTGAACCTTGGATTTCATCATATGCAAATTATATAATTCCGGAATCAGCATAAAATTCTGCGTATATAGTGCCAATTTCAGTGGGATCTGAAGATGATGTATTTTCCACGATTTTTAGGGGTCTACCCCTTAAAACTTTTTTCGAGTGATTTCTGTTTTCCTTCTTCAGTCTTGAAATTCACAGACTATAATGCGTTCGCAGAATTACTCTATCTTCAATCGTTCTCGAGTTGAAACTTTCATCTAGAATTGGAAGGAATAATTTTCCTATAAAACTTTGTTTACATGACTCTTCTATCAAGTTTCGTGAGATCCAACCTTTTTTTAATATGCTCCTCGAATTTTAAGTCGATTCCGTACCAATTAAAGATTTTATAGGCTTTTTACGGAACCTCTGTCATTTGAAGTTGAAATTGATTAATTGATGTTTCACTATTTTTTTCTGCTGAACCGGATCTCAATATATGCAAATTATATATTTTCAGTATCAGCATGAAATTCTGCGTGTATAGTGCACATTTCAATGGATTATAATGATTGTGTATTTTTCTCGATTTTTAGTGGTCCACCCCTAAGGAAATGAGGTTTTGGGCGCCTGTGTTGTCACTCAATGAGAACAAAAGGAGTTTTCCCCTTCACCACACTAGTAATTTCCTTCCTTGATTGATGCGCATTTCGTTAACCAATGAACTTCATCAGTAAGATTACTGAACTGACTCTTTCAACTAGCTGTTGTTCAGTCTTTTTTTCAAATATTCTAGTTTTTGGAGCACTCAAATGAGAAAATACAGTAGAATAGATGGAAACAATGAAAATTTACCAAGTAAATGGGATTAAAAAATTAATAACCATCGAAGTAAATGGATGAACTCATTTAGCGAATGAAAAGAATTACTTTAGAGAAATTTTTATCGTTCGAGAAGAAAATATGCTCATTGAAAATCCATCATGACACTCATTTCGTATCGTGAAAAACAACTGATGTAGGTACCCGATTAAAACGGACATCAATGAATTATAGTCAGTCAAATGCACTATAAATATTTCTATTTTGGACATACTGCTAACAATGTGATAAAAACAATAAATTATCCTAATGGCTGTTTCACCATTCAATGTTGTGACATATTCGTGTACTAGAACAGAAATCTATTCATTAATCGTTTTTGTATTTTTTTCCATTTACTGAACGATAATGGCAGAAAGTAATATATTCAATTAGTGCCAATCGATTTCAGTTGTTATAATGGAGAGCGGAAAACAAGATACTTGTAGTAGTTGTTGAGTGTTCGAAAACACCGCCTTCTTGTTGAACACCTATTTGAGCTCTTCACTTGATACTACGTGTTGCATTCAAGTTCGACCATCAATTCTATCAATTATAGGTTTAATATTATTCTTCAATTCATCGCAATTATCATGTTTTATTCTTCAGGAAACCCCAAGGGTTACAAACCTAGGGGTGACATGTCTGGTGAACTAGGGGGCCACTTAACATGACTATTTGTAGCGATCCATCTGTTTTCAATGTGTTCAGGAGTATTCACCGGTACTACAATAAATCCCCACTTTTGTGGAACCTCGTGGTAGACTGCCATCTCGTAGACCTTATTTGGGGGGAAAGAATATGCCCCGTGCTACGCAATCTTGCTAATGGTGAACGTGAAGTATATGGGGGTATGTGTGGATCTGATGCAATTAGCAGTCACAGACGTACAAACGTGGTGCATAAGGGAGAAACTCAAGGTTAACCCCCAAAAACCACGATTGTTCCTTTCACCAGGAAAAGAAAATTCAAACCTCACAGAGCTCTTTTGGGGAAAGCTTACAGATGTCAGAGGAGTCGAAATACTTGAGGCTGAACTTAGACTTGAAGCTCACCTGAGACATACTGCAAGAGTAAAAGCGGTTAAATTGCAGTATAATTTCATGGATTTTCCCCAATTCTTGACAACAGGAACAATATAAATCGTTTTACGAACATAGACGTCAAGATGTGGATTCCGACAACAACTGTAGAAGGGTAGGTTTGATCTCTGAGAGACGAAGCATCGAAGATTCCAAGTAGATTCAACAGAGTACCTATTTGGTAGATACATCAAATTCCAGAGTCATGATCAATGTCAAAATGGTGGTTAGAATTTAGGTTATATGGCAGGCAAATGAGTTTCTTGGTTCTCAAATGAAAGATTAGAGTTTACAGATTTTTTGATGATTTGAATATGTCCCAATACCCTCGTATGGATTTTGTTCTTGATGTTTATCAATTCACCACAGATGTTGTCTGTGTAAAGAGAGAAATTTTGATAACAATATTGGTGATGGATCTACTAGTTAACGGAAGCAGAAAAGGTGATTGATTTCAATGTCTCTGTGAGTCACAAACGGAATTATTTTTTGATGAAAAACCAAAGTCTACGTTAAATGTCCTCGGCTGTAATTTTATTCCCTCGTGGACAAAAGAAAATTTCAGACTACCCCCAGGCATCGGTATCCTCCCGACCATTTTCCATAATTCTCAATTTGCCCGTGTCGACCTTTCTCAACCCGGAACTTCGTCTTCCTGTCGACCTACAAGGCCAGAAAAACTTTTAATATTACCTACTTTCCCCAATAAACATTCTCGTATTCCACCCTATCAGACCTTATGACATTAATCTGTTCCTCCGGACCAGAAAAAGTGATTGCCTGCGTACTCGGAAAGATATATTGTTTCGTGGTTGCAAAAACGTCGCGCGTCCGATACTGTTTTATCCCTCAGGAGTTCCTGCTACGCGGCGGGGATAGATTATCGCTTATAGGAAGTGAATCGACGTTCCAGTGGATATTTGGGTTTGATTTCTAACGAGGTGATGTTGAATTCTGAGGAAAGATGCAATATCGAGTAATAACTCGAATGCTTCGTAAATGAATTAATAATAATGTTGAAAAAATACAAAAATAACACATGAACACATGAAAATATATATTATCTTTAATTGGATCGGAATTCACTTACGATTCGATGAGCATGTTCAGAAAAGGTTGAATTTCACAAAAAATTATAGGAAAGTCATGTAAACAAAGTTTTGTATGAAAATTATTCCTAGATCCAAGATGAAAGTTTCAACTCGAGAACGGTTACAGATAGAGTAATTCTGCGAACGCCAATCGATTCAGAATGATGAAATAAGAATACCCTGTGAATTTCAAGCCGAAAGAAGATCAGAAATCACTCGAAAAAAGTCGTAAGGGGTAGAGGCCTAAAAATCGTGGAAATTATCAGATTCAGATGAAACTTGTACTATATGACTGATCCCGAAAATATATAGACTGCAAATGCTAATATTCGATGTTCAGCAGAAAACAAGACAATAACGTCAATTATTCAATTTTAACTCGAAAAGGCAGAGATTCCTTAAAAAGTCCATAAAATCTCCAGTTGGTTCGGAATCCACTTCAAATTCTTACAGCATATTCAGAAAAGGTTTATTTTTACAAAAATCAATAGAAAAGTCATGTGAACGAAGTTTTGTGAGAAAATTGGCCCTTTCAATTCCAGGTGATTTTTTCAACTTGAGAACGGTTGGGGCTAGAGTAGTTCTGCCAACGCCAATCGATTCAGAATGATGAAATAGTATTCACTGTGAATTTCGAAGTCGGAAGAAGAATATCAGAAATCACTCAAAAAAGGTCGTAAAAATACAAAATCATCAGATTCAGTTGAAACTTGCACTATTTACGCAGAATTTCATGCTGATTTCGAAAATATATGATATTTATATGTTGAGATCCAATGTTCAGCAAAAAAAAATAGTAAAACGTCAATTATTCAATTTCAACTTGAAATGACACAGGTTTGGTAATAAGTCTGTAAATTTTTGGTGGTATGGAATCCACCTAAAATTCGATGAGCATATTCAAAAATGGTTGAATTTCATGAAAATCGATAGAAAAGTCATGTGAACAAAGTTTTGTTTGAAAATTAGCCTTTTCAATTGTAGATGAATGTTTCAACTCGAGAACGGTTAAATATAGTACAGTTCGGCGAACGCCAATCGATTGATAATTATGAAATTAGTATACTTTGTGGAATTCAAATCGATCAGCTGGAAAAAAACTACTCGAAAAAATCGTGAAAAATACAAAATCTGGTTTGGTTGAAACTTGCTATCAGGCCGTTTCTTTTATCATGTGGTAACATTGCTATATTCTAAACCATAATAGATACAAAGACGATTAAATAGGAAAAAATTTAACTATTGTGGTGAGCAGTACATTGGTCATAGAAAATCTACGGGGACTCTCGCCCTTCTCGACTTATTCAGGGAAAACTAAAAATGCTGTTGTCACTGATGATGCTAGTTATTTTATATGAAACGTTATGAAAATGTCGAGTGTTATTGAAAAAAATAGTTGATGATGGCGGTGTTGACACGAAACGTTTGATTAAAAATTTATCGTTACTTAGTTTCAGTACATTTTGAATACATTGAAACTTTCCTTTTTAATTTTTTTATATTTTCTGAAATAAGAATTCTATTCATTAAAAACCGAAAACAGCATTTTCAGTTTTTCCGGTATAAGTTGGGAAGGGCGAGAATCCCCGTAAATTTTCTATGACCAATTTACTGCTCACCACAATAGTTACCTTTTTTTCCCATTTAATCGTTTTTGTATCTATTACGGTTTAGAATATAGCAATGTTACCACATGATAAAAGAAACGGCCTGTATACTATATACGCAAAAGCTCGTGCCGATTCCAAAAATGTATGATTTTTATATGCTCAGATCCAATATTTAGCAAAAAAATATATATAAAATCTCTAAATGTTCTTGTTTTTTTAATTCCACTTCAAATTTGGAAAACATATTCAAAAAAGGATAAATTTCATGAACATCCATAGGAAAGTCTTGTGAACATGCCCAGATTCAAGGTTTAGCAGAAAAAAGGATTGAAACGTCAAAAATGGATATATCTAAGTACTCAGTATCCGGAAAATTTGGAAATTTACGAAAATGAATGGGGATATTATGGAAAAATAAATAGCCATTTGTCAAAAAACCCATAGTGAAAAAAATAAAAGAAGTAGTGCGTACTGTGGGGACATTCAGAATATTTGTGTATTCCATGCTTCCAAGGTCCGATAAATATGCATCTGTCTTTGGTCCTTGTCTATTGACTTCATTTTTTAATTTTTGTTGTGAAAAGAGATGAAGTTTCAAATTGTTATTGACATTTCAAATTTTTTTGTTCTGGAGACAAGAAGCTTTTTTCGGCAAAATAATAATTGTGTGTCAAAAAGAGTGACCCATATATACCATTTTTCTATAATTTTCACATTCTCTTTAAAACATTCTCCTCTCTCCTGAACTTGTAACAAAGCTTTCCCTATTCACAAAAACAAATTTCGATTACGAATCATTGCTAACGACTAGCAAATCATCCTACCATTTTTGCCGCCAGCTCCCCAGCTAATACCCACGGAACAACCTGCTATGTCTCAGCACGAAACAGCTTTCCAAAGTTTCGCATAAACTCAAACTGCATGCAATTTCCAGTGGCCTTTCATAAATTTTCACCGCACGTCAAAAACGGTATCATAAAAGAATATTGTAACGATTTATTCGTGTAATTACGTGTACAATAGCGGCTATCTTGAACAAAGACGAAATTCAGACCAACCAGTACCTGCCATATCTTCATTATATCACCTTGGGAGGTAATTTCGCTCCAGCAGGTCCAAGAAAGTCTGATGTCGAGTCAGCTTCGTTCCCGTTCCCGTTTTTCTTAATTTGTTATTAAATTAAAGCGCTGATAAGTTATTGCTGCTCATGTCGCCACAATATTATTGGGACTAAGTTGTTGTAAAAATAATCGAAGAGTTAACTGGGAGAAACTTTCAATGGTGTAAGCAAAATTTCATCTTCAACACCCTTATTATCTTGAAATGAGTCAAAGATTCACTGTTCAAAGTTTGAAAAAGTACTTAAGAAACACCTGGTGTAGTGCTAATTTCAAGTAAATCTAATGAAATTGTTAGTGTGTTGAATTTGACCTTCTTTGTTTATGAAATCGATCCCGAATCAAATTGAGATTTAGGAGGCTTTTTACAAAACATCTGCAATTTCGAACTGGACTTTTTTCCGAAAATATTTATTTTGAATTTTTGTAAAAATTGCAACCTCCCCTTTAATGTACTTCGACGAGCTGATTTCGAATTTTGCAACAAAAATTGAGCTCGACGAAGGATTCCATTTGAAAAGGTCTTCTGGAATTTGTGGAGATAATGCCTCTGACAGAAACTCCTGTGCATGAAATGTAACTTTCAATCCATATAGACAGCTCAACTCACAATTATCGTTACACTTTTCATCATAAAAAGGAGAACAATTTCAGCTATGATATTTGAAGGGCATGGCAAAGTTCTTGTAGAAAACTCTACCAAGTATCGAACATATATAATTCAATGGTTGTAGGGAGCAGTAGTTGTTTTCTGTTTATATGTTAAAGCGGAAAACTGGATTATCTAATTCTATTTTTATCATTAGTTATGAAATATCGATAAAGTCGTGCTGCTGAAAAATAAAAACTACGCAAGAGAGAACAAGTTGAGAAGCCTATTAGTACCGTCGTAATTTCCTTTTAGGTGGCCAGGTCATAATTTGGAGCCCCCTATTGTGTCGAATTTATCTAACATGACATCAAAAGAATTTTCTTTTGTAACTCTTACTCTTCCAGTTCGATGAAAACGCTGCATTTTTCTTAAAGTAGTTAATTTAGAAAAAGGCCCTCGATTGGGATGCAATTCATTGAAAATATCTATTTAGTCACAACTTCGTTTTCTATTACCATATCCTATGATCATATATGTACATAGCTATTAATGTAATTTATCTATTTTTTTTTTGGTCGCTTGCTGCAACTTCCAGGATTTTTCAAAATGCTTAATAATCCATTTACATTCAAAGCTTTATTGTATGAAATCACTGAAAACGATTCTGTGATAATAAAATCAACAACTTTGGTTATTGTCACGTAATTGTCATTTTAGTGTGTCATGAATATTATTATAGTTTAAATTGAAAACTTTTTAAATGAAACTGTGGCGAAAATTATGGCAGATATTTATATTCCTGAAAATATACTTAAGGCTGCTAGACTTTTGAAAACGATTGGAATACGGAATAATATACAGGGTGTTCCGTGAAAGAAAAAGCAACTTAGTATCGTCAAAACTTTTTCAGTCGACATTAGTTTTGTTGAATAGGTAAAAGTATAATTAGATGAGTCTAAGACCCAATTTCACCAAACTACTCTAAATCTCAGATTAATCAATCCCGGCTTGGTAGTTAAGTGGACTTAACAGTATTTTCCGTTTCACCACGGATCGACCGTTCCAAAGGTAATCTCGATTAACTGAATTGCGATTACATCGACGAACGGTTTGGCAACGATGTTAACACAGGGAAACGTGGTGTTCTGTGTCATAGGTGACATATTTGTTGTTAGTAATAAACAATATTTTACTGAAGTTGTGATTATTAACAAGAATAAGATCCAAAAACTGCAAAACAAAAAAAAAGAGACCCCATTTTCAACTTGGAAGATAAACATAAATAAATTCATCATCTTCACTGCTGTCGTCTTCCAGAGCAAATTTATAAACACGTTGAAACGCCATTTTCACGATATTTTGAGGTTACAATTTTCATTAATCCCGCTTAAACATTTCAATCGCCCAAAAATGACCGATTTGCACAGAATCACGATTACTCGATTTAATCGAGCTTTGGCGTGTGATGAAACGCTACAACACGTTAATCCTGATTTGAGCTCTCACTTTAGAGCCAAATCGAGATTGAAGCAGTTCGTGAAACTGGGCCTAATATTTAACCAAGACTGTATATATAACCTCAAAGTTCACTGAATTTCGCCACCCCATTAACAATCTCGTTTTATTTTCAGGGACCTCACCAGCAACAACATAACCACAATCAACGAGACATCCTTGGCCCGTTACGACCACCTGGAAGAACTGTAAGTACACTTCCTGCCGACTGGGGGTTGAATGGGGTCGGGACGCCGTATTCGGGACACTCACCCTGTCAATGCCGTGTTATGGACATATCGTAGACACATTACCGAAAGACCGTCTTCACTTTATGACCCATCTCCCCAATCACTTCCACTTTCGCAGTATTTGTCGGGTGCGATTGAGACGTGAGGGGTTGATAATGGACAAGTTGGTCGTGTATTGTCGTGTTTAGTTTGTTAGACGGACGTGCACTGGATGTTATATGGTCTCTTGATTGTCGTTTAGGTATTATAATGGTGGATTCACCGTCTTTTCGTGTCGTTGTTTGAGAGATTTTTACCGGGGGTATCAAAAATGTTTGGACATGTTCATGAAACGAGAACTCTGGGATATACCACCGATGTTAATTCAACAAATGAATCATTTGGCCGCCTATATTTAATTGGAAGACAACTTCAATATATTCAAACAAAAACTGCAGAACTTTTTATGTATTGAATGTCACTACGACATAAATGAATTCTTGAACAAAAAGCTAACGTGCTCTATCACTGATAATAGATTATAGACATATTTTTGGTATCTAGGTAAGTTGCTGTATGCATTCCTTCCCTTTGACTTATCCTATATCATGGTATCTGTGATCAGAAAAAATAAATTTTTATTACAAAGTTAAGAGCGGACATTATACTTACCGGTAGGGCTTCGCGAGACCAAGAGACTGGTCTTGGTCTTGTCTTCGTCTTGATACAAGACCAAGACCTTGTCAGTACTCACCTGAAGACGATTGCGGATACAAGCAGTCGAGACGTTGTGAAAAAGTGAAAGAAGTCAAACATTTTTCAATCCATTAAGACGATGGACGTCCAAAAGTAATCAAAATAGTTATTTATGCAACAAGTGCAAAAAGTAGGTGTTTATTGCACTCGACGTGAAATTGTCCGACGAGGCCGTTAGTGCCGTCGAGTGCAATAAACATTTTTTGCACGAGTTGCATACAACATTTTTTCTACGTTCATGCAAAAAGTAAAAAATTATTTATTTAGGTGCGGCACTAGGTGAAGGAAAATGAAATACGCAATTTAAATAAATAATTATTACTATCGATTTCATCACCATCATCTAGTTTTCCATTAATATTACTCATTTTAAAACTTTCAGGTCTGTAATTTTCAGAATTAAATTTTGACTGACGTTTATATAACCACAGTTGCATTATAAAAATCAAAATCATAGTAGCCATGAGCGCGTATGTTATAACGAGGTAAGGTCATAGTAAAGACAGTTGTCTCTATGAGACGGTTTAGAACATAGCGGATCGGTTTTGATAATGGAATTATTCTCGGGAAGGCATTGTTTGTTCAACTCTGACTGCTAACATTAATACAAAATAATATAAAATATGTAGCTGTGTAAAATGTATGGCCAATATCACAGAATATCTGCTAAATATGTAGTTGGTTTGAACGTTTATGTTTATCATGATGACAGCACGTTGAAGTAGAATGACAGATGAGTGCAATAAAAACTTTATTGCACTAGTGCAATAAAGAGCTTCTTTTTCCACTGAATATAGTTCAATAAAGTTTTGCTTCTTGCATGAATGTAGAAAAATAATATTAGTGTACTCTTATGTTACAATCCTTTCCTATGCAAAGATTTAATCACTGATGTGCAGGTCTTCTACGTAGAATATATTCTTATAAAACAAAATTTACTCAAAAATTCGATTCTGAACACCCCTGTACCCCTATATTACTTGCTTGAAGTGTCTTTATTGACTCTGCCCTAGAGAACCGAGTTTAAAGCCAGAGCTCTTTCCGTAACCGAAAGATACACCCCTGACAATGCAGCTCGTGGAAACTAGGTCTCTCAGTTTCCTTCGATAACTACATTTTAAAGTATATTTAATACGGTTGATACAAACTCCCAATCTCCCTCATCCACGCAGGTAAATATTTACCAGATACAAGCTACCTTGCAGGAAGTTGGCGACAGAAGTGATAAAATTCTCATAAAAATTCATTAGTTCAGTGTGAAGTAATTCGAATGAAATGTTTGTTTTTTAATCGATTTCAGCGATTTTGCTCCTGAATAATAGAGCAGGGGTAGCTTCGAATTAGTGCCAAAACATCCATATTAAATTAAAAATTGCATGGGCTACTCCTAATTCATATTATGGCCAAAAATACAACCATTTTTGTTTTTTATAAGAAATCTGGCTTTGTAATACTTTCAAACGGGTGATACCGAAATTTCATTACTAAAATATTAATTCCGAACAGAATTGTATCATAATTCTTATGAACGAAAATATGAGGTAAACATCTGACAGAGACCAACAACTTTTCCGTTTCATACAGAATATTCGAACGACAATTCAACTCATGTATAAACAATCGGCAAAAGTTACTTCTGCCAATATTACAAAATCACTATCGTCTATGGGATTTCCGAATAGAGAAAAATGTTCTGTTTTGTAGAATAATACATAATTTCCATCACAATATACTCTTTCGATATAACACTGACTTTGTGTCATGGAGACGTTGGAATGGAAATATAAACCTCATGCAAACGCTACTCTTGCAGAAAACCAGAATGGAAAAATGATTCCAACTGGAGGAAAGACATTTTAGTAAATTTGCTTCGTGAAATAAAGAAGGAAAATTGAGACTATTCCGATACACTCACATGGATTGCAACTGAATTGGAAGTTCAGCAGATCTCTGAATTTCATTTATTTCAGGTATAGAGTTATTCTGGAATGTATCAGGAAACGCTTCGTTGGGTTGTTGAATTTATCGAAATTGAAATTCTGAATTCACTGAAATACATTCCTTGAGCTTTTCTCACATGTACTGGAAGTTCTTGAGGGTGTTAATTAGGGTATCGTTATTGAATTAATACTTTTGAGCTTCCAACAGTGGATCTGATTATGATAATATAGTGATTCAGATATGAGTTCGAGAAATTCTACTTCAGTTCATTCCACTGGTCACAAAATCGTTAGACGAGTCGAAAAAACTCAACGTATAGTTGTGAAAAATACTAATTTTCAACAGACCAACATTTCGGCAGTGAATTTTGCCATCCTCAGGGCTCTATAATGTAAAATTATGGACAGACATATACTTGGATAATCATAAAATTGAGTACAAAAAAGACATTTCAAAAGAAAACGTATGTGGTCATAATTACAGCAACCAGTCTAAAGAGAAATAATTTCAAATAATTTTTTTTTTATAATAAATGTGAATAGACTTGCGTGGAGGGGTTATTCTAATTGCTTGAAAAAGTTGCTTATATGTGCATTCAAATATACTTTTTTGTCGATATACATTTCAACTTCTCAGAGTATACTAACTTCATCAATTTGACTCGATTGGCGTTCGCAGAATTGCTCTATCTTAACCGTTCTCGAGTTGAAAAGTTCATCTGGGGTTCAGAGGGATCATTCCCCTCTATGATATCCTATTTTTTTAATACATATTCGTAAAATTAAAACTTTTTTGAATATGCACACCGAATTTGAAGTGGATCCCTACTCAATTGAAGATTTCATGGGCTTATTGCGAAACCTCTACACTTTCGAGTTGAATACTTAGAAAAGTTGCTTATTTGTGCATTCAAAACTATTTTTTATATGAATATATTTATATATAAATATAAATATTGACCTCTTGCTTTTTTTAAATCAACTTAGCATTTTCGTGAAAATCGTTGGTAAATAAAAATACACGACTTTCAACTTTGTTTCCCATTTCAACTTTTGAAACAACAGTTTGATCTATTCGTGAGGTTGAACCATAATTGTGGCTTCAATTACAAATTTTCGATTTTTTTTTGCTTCAATTCTTTACCCTAGAAGCTAGACTTCAGTATGTGCAAAGAAAGTCTTATTTTGATCCTATGAATACGCCCTTGAGATATCTGTATTGAATTTTCAACACCCTGTATATGATTTTTGTGTGTTAAAGAAATCGAAAGTATAAATTACGGCGTTTGTCCCAATCACCATCGATTTTATATTATTTTTGGAACTCAGTCCATTCTTACCTCACATATTTTCTAGTGTCAATTTTACTGTATTCATGCCTGAACAAAAATCCATTTTCAAACATCCCCAGACTGTCAATTCCATTACTAGGGCTTTGTTTCCTCTCCAAGTTAAACCTCCTATTTTTTCTGTCACCTCGGGGTTTCCATAAATTTGAATATTATTACATCAAACCCACACCACACCGTCACTGACTTGATGAATGACAAAAAATACAAAAGGAATGGCGAAAATGAAAAACGTCACAGCCGTTGCCAGTAAAACATTATCCGGGAAGCAAGAAATAAATTTCCCGGAAAAAATCGGGTCTTCCTAAAAAACGACTCAATATTATCTGAAACGTCGATATATCTATCAGCCACTGGCTTATAAAAGTGAAACTTAGCCGTGGCAGCGAATAAAAATAAAGGTCCAGACAGTGCCAGTAGGAGGGGGGGAACTCCAGGATCCGACGGGCAGGAATTCTTTTCATTTGTCATACGGATTTCATCGTATTTAAAATTAGCCGCATTCATAAAAATGTCACCAGTCTTTTTATCATCCGGTCGAGTGTTTAATTCATTGTTTGCTCGCCTGGGGATTGCGGAAAAAGTGCCAGATTTTTCACGTCGTTCATTTCGGAAAAACACTTATCGCGTTCTATTTTAGTCTGGTAAATGATATCTGCCCCCGGACTCCGATGATTAGAATTGTTTTATAGAATCGAAATGTGACGTCATATTCGAAATATCGGTACTATGCTTTCCATTTCTAACGTTCGAATATGACATCACATTCTCGACACATTTCGATGCTATGAAACATTTCTAATCATCGGAGTCCCAGCCCTGGATGGGAAAGAGAAGTAAAAAGTTTGTGCTATTCGATTTGCGAAAGTTCCTGTCATTCAGAATTTGCCGATTGATTTCGTTAATTGGTGAATTAAAAAAATGTATGCAGTGTGAATTTGAGATCACTTACCCCACGTACTTTCTGAATCATGTAAATTCAATTGAAATTATGTAGCTGCAGGAATACTCCAATAATCGAAGCTTGAATGAGATCATTTTGCTAAGCAGGTTCCAATTCGTTGATATAGTTGGCAGTGTCGAACACGGATACGTTTCAATTTATCATTGTGACACCAAAAAATGTTGATTCTGAAGACAGAGTAAGGGAATTTTTACGAGTGAAAATCTTTTTGAAACTTTTCAATTCGCCATCAAAATTCATGTTTTGTTGAATTTTTAGGGATCAAGTAATTTTTCTTTAAGTCGACCTGCTCGAAATTTACAGAGTATACTGGTTTCAATACTCTGAATCGATTAACGTTGCTCTATCTCTATGTGTTCGCGAGTTGAAAAGTTCATCTGGAGTTGAAATATCTCTTTTTTCTACTCACATTCTTGAAATTTATTTATTTATTTTTCAGTTTAATTCTTTTTATGTACCAAATCACATGATTTTTTGGAATTAACATGGAATTTTGCGTAAATAGTGCAAATTTCAAGTGGTTCTGATGATTTTGTATTTTTCATGATTTTTTTGATTGTTTTCGAGATTTTTTTTTACATTCTGAATCGATTGGCATTCGCAGAATTGTTCTATCTTCAACCATTCTCGAGTTGAAAATTTCATCTGTAGTCAAAATATCTCTTATTTCCACTCATATTCTTGAAATTTATTAAGTTTTATTCCTTTTATATGCCAAATCAAATATTTTTGAAATCAGCGTGCAATTTTGTGTGAAAAGTGCGAATTTCAAGTGGATCTGACAATTCTGTATTTTTCGTGATTTTTAGGAGTCTACTCCTTTGGACTTTTCTCGAGTAAATTTTTTTAACACCTATTGATTCTAAATTCAAAGGAGAATAATAATTTCATCTTTATGAGTCGATTGGCATTCGCAAAATTATTCTATCTTGAACCGTTCCCGAGTTGAGAAGTTCATCTGAAGTTGGGAGGTATAATTTCTCTCCATATTTCTTTTTTCTTTTATTCCCCTTGTTAGAATTTATTACGTTTTATCCCTTCTATTTCCAAATCAAATATTTTTGAAATCAGCATGAAATTTTGCGTGATTTCAACTGAATCTGATAATTTTGTATTTTTCGTGTTTCTTAGTATTTTTATTCTTACTTATATTGATTAGAAATTCAGAGGCTATACCAATTTCATCATTTTGAATCGATTGGCCTTCAATCATTTTCGAGTTGATCAGTTCATATGGAGTTGAAAGGAACAATTTCCCTCTATATCTTTGTGAAACCTCTTTCACCCCTCCTATCCCTATTACTCCTCTTCCCCCCCTCGTCCCTTATATCTCTTCCAATCATCTTTCTCCTCTTACCCCTTCAACCCCTCACACCTCTTCTACCCATCCTTCCCCTCCTGCCACCTTACTATAAAATCAAGATAAATACAGTATTTTTTCTAATCATCACTGTTTCGTCAAGTTCACCTTGTTAATATGACTTTAAATGAAAAACTCCTCTCGTGCGAAGCAAATTCGAGGACCCGCTATCTCCACTAAACATCGCGAAACTTACACCCGAAGCAGCTTTTTCCTTCCCTTCATCTTCTAATTACGGTATCTGTTAATAATCTCCTCGGCGCTTACAATAATTACCATCTCGCCGAGTCATCTTTTTCCTAATCTCCCTCTCAAATAATAAGCAGTCTGTCGACCTCACTTTCACCAGACTAACTTTTTCCTTCACATTTCCCCCAAAATAATGAGTAATCTAATGGAAAAAAAATGATAAACGACGACTGGTCTCGTTTAAGAAGTTTACCGCGAAAAAAAGGCATAATTCCGCCGGATCTACTTTTTTCCTGATAGAGATCTGGCAGTGACGGGTGTTTAGAGTTACAAAATGAAAGTCGAGCCCCCGCGCTTTTTAGGATTTCGTTCGTCGTGTGAAAACCCTTTCCGTTTCCAGACAAAAATAAATTGGACTAGCTGCTGGAAAATTTCAAGAAAGAAGAAAGAAACATCTGATAATATTTTTCTCTGCCTAAAAACCATAACTCTTTGTAGATAATATTGTAATCAAAATGCACTTAACTATCATTTGCTGATTCATTCAATCAATCTAAACAATCACTTAATTCATTTAAGTATATATAGTAATCACTGCAGCTATCTATTTGCGAACGCTGAAACTGTCTATATCTGCGACTCTGCCACTCTGCGACTCTGCCTGCTATCTGTTGTTGAGCGTCAGGCTGATCGTGAATATCACGGTTAGGTCCAGCCTCAGAATCATTACATTGCCTCCTTCTTAAAGACGTTTCACCCCGAAATGTCATTCTTGGAGTATGGCGCGACCTGCAGGATTCTCCATATCTGCACCTTGAATTTCCATAGTCTTCATGCTTGGTCGAGGAAGATGGTTACAGCACACCAAAATCTTGACGCTGCTGGATCTGAATATTGTCTCCAACATGCTTCTTGTAACTCTCCAGGATAATTTTTGATAATTTTGGGACTACCAGATCCACAAGATCCATCTCTTATTCTGATGAGGCTCTTCCAGACATCTTCACAGGTCTGTTTGTCTCGAAAACACTCTCTGATTGTTGTTGTTTGTTGTTTTTTCCATTAACCAGCTGTCATCCCCCTACGAACGACAGCCCTCAGAAGTCTAAACTTGTGCGAGCTAAGGAATAACGAGGTCTTACCTTTTAACGTGCGATTCCTAGCACGAGACCAGTGACCATGCTGGGAATCGAACCCACGTCTCTCTGATTGATAGACTAGTGCTCTACCATCATGACCACTGCGGCCAAGACAGAAGATGCTTCTCTGGCCCTTTTTCAACTGTAGCACCCTCCAATTGCTAGGTTCTGTTCCTGTAGTTCTTGTAGTAGACCAAACTTCTCAGAAAATACCACGGCAATGCCTCTGGACATTTGGAGATCTTCTACTACACAGTGAGCTAATGGGTAATTGGCAGGCACCTTGAAAAGGTCTCGTGGCTCCTCTCGGGCTACCCCATGTAGAACTTTTTGTCCGTTTGAGTACTTACAGGGACATGAACCTCTGGAACGTCATTTATTTTTATTCTTCGGTAGTTTGAGGAGGCGAACTTGGTCATGGTTCACAGCGTAAGGGGAACACCTGGGTTTTCCTCATGGTGGCTCATAGATTTGTGTAGGTACGATCAGGCTATTGCCTCTGGTGACACTTAGGCCTATTAGCCCATTGTATCTTACCCATGTTGTCATGTCACAGCTCCCAACCCAATACTTTTGTACCTTGTACAAGTTTGTACAAGTTTCGCATTGGGGTGGGAACTGTATAGTTCTAGGTCGCCAGATGGCTTTCCAAAAATTGCTTATCTTTTGCGGTCTAGAGCTTCGCAATAGCACAGTATGCGTTTCACGGTTTCCGGATCCTTACCGCATAGTCTGCAAGTCAGGTCTCCATCGTATAGCCCTATTTTTTTGAGGTAGGTACTTCTTCACTGGTGCAAATCCAGTCAGGAGTCCCGTAATGGTTTTCAACTGGCTCCTGGTATATTGTTTCCCGTGTTTGTTCCCTGGGACATTATTACAATAGTTTTCCTGCTCTCCAATCCAATCTTTTACAGACACTGTTACTATACAATTTGGTACCCATAGCATCCTCTTCATGCGAGTTCGTCTGCTTTCTCACTGCCTGCGATTCCCTGATGACCAGGGACTCATACCGGTTTGATTGGATTCCAGTCTGGCAGAGTTCTCAGTACTTCTTTGCAGTCCCATACCAGTTTGGTTGTTACATTTTTGCTACACACGGCCTTCAGTGCCGCTTGACTGTCTGATAGGATGTTTATGCGCGTTTTCAACGTTTTTTCTATTATTTTCCTTCGCGTATTGAAGGATGGCGTACACTTCTGCTTGAAAGATAGAAGTATGGGTGCCCAGTGAGTAGCTGATGCCAATACTTGGATTCCTGGAGAACACTCCTGAGCCCACTCCATCCTCAGTCTTGGATCCATCTGTGTACCAGATTTTTCCCTGTAGAATATCCTCGAGCTATGAGCCGTTCCGTTTGGTATAAAATTTCCAGCTTAGATTCATATATCATCATACAGAATGATTACATGAGTTACCATCTCACAATTCTACATTTTTTCTTAGTAATCATGCCCATTTTCGTTTGGAATTAGGCGATTAGGAACAAAACTAACGTGCACAATGAAACAGTTGTTTTTTATCATAATGACAATAAACGTTTATAAATGAGCGCTATCTACATCTTTTTTCTTCGAAGTTTACGATCTGCGGTTCTCAACACGCAAACTAAGAATTACTTCCGACAAAGTGCGGGTTACTAGAATCCAGTGGCGTAATCGAAACACATACGGGGAGCAGTGATTTCATATGGGTTTACTGTAATTCAGAGAGGCTTTGGAGGGTAACACGATTGAGGTAGAGACCAACGAAAGCCTCGATAGTGCAGTAAACTGAGTAAGGAAAGAAAAACTTGCTACTTATTAAGAGAGCTGCCCCCAAAAACAAGACAAGGGAAAAATAATACAGCCTGGTTGAAAACCTGTAGTAGAGCGAAGGGCATAGGATATTCGATGAAGCAAAATAAAACCAAGACTGGGCGCAATACAAAGTCGCTCTCACGCAGTACGATAAACGAATCAGAAAAACAAAAAGGCAATCTTGGAGAGAGTTCTGTGAAGAGTTAATAGATTCTCCCACATGTCACACTTTTGTAAAGTTAGTTGTCACGAAAAAAATTTGTTGTTACGAATCACTCAGGTTCTTGAAAAAGACCCAATGTTTGACGAATTTTGTCAATACTGATACTAACTTGATAAAGGCGCCATACCGTGCTAGTTTACTAATAATTGCAAAAGATGGAAGGAAGATTGTGTGAGAAATCGGTGAGACGCTTTTACTGCCGGCCGCTGTGGATATGGTCCAAGCCGTGTTTGAAGAAAAGGCAGCCAAAGAGAATCAAAAAATACCACTGCCAAATAACACAGTAAAGAGAAGGATTGTCGATATGTCTAATAATTTTGAAGAATGCACTTATTTTGCACTTCAAGTTGACAAAAGCACCAATGTTGCAAACTTGGCGTAGCTACTTGTTTTCGTACGATTTGATTATGATGAAGAGGTGATGGAAGAGTTTTTGTACTGCAAACCACTTGAATCAAATACCACAGCGCAACTTATTTTTAAGGTAACTGATGAAAATGTACTCAAAGTAGACATTCCCTGGTCCAAGTGTATTGGTTTGTGTACTGATTGGGCAAAATCTATTTCAGGAAGATTGACAGGGCTAGCAGCAAAAATAAAGAAAGTTGCTCATGAATGCAAAAGTTCGCATTGTGTCATCCATAGAAAAGCATTAGTTGCTAAAGGTATGCCAAAAAATCTTAACTCGGATCTATCAGATGCTGTGAAAGTTATTACCTTCATAAAGGCTAGGGGTCTAAACAGGAGATTATTCTCCTTGATGTGTGAAGAAATGGGTGGCAAGTTCAAGATTTTACTCTTGCATACAGAAGTGAGGTGGTTATCTTGGAAGAAAATTTTGAACCGTCTATTTGAACTAAAATCGGAAATTTTTGTGTTTTAAGTAATAAAAATAATGAAAGGAAAAAATTGTTTGCTGACGAAGAATGGTTGTCACGATTGGCTTATCTAGCCGACATTTTTGACACACTCAACACACTGAACTTGGGACTTCAGTTACCAAACACAACAGCCTTCACAGCCAGTGACAAAATGAACTCCTTCAAGAGAAAGTTAGTCCTGTTTTGTTCACAAATACAGGAGGAGAATTCATCTGCATTTCCCACTCTATCATCATTTTTGAAGGAAATGAAATATCTCTAATACCAGATATCGTTGCAGATATCATTGTTCACTTGGAAGGCCTTCAAAAAAACGTCAGACGTATTTCTCTGAAGATTTTTCAAAACTGGACTAGATCAGAAATGCTTTTTCGGGAACCTCACCAAATGACTTGGAACTAAAAGAAAGTTTTATCGATCTTACAGAAGATAATTCCATAGAAGATTACTTTAAAGAGAAATCTTTAATTAACTTCTGGATCGAATGTAAAACCGAATACCCTTTGATCTTCCGGCAAGCTCTGCTATTTTTGTGTGAGAGTGGATTTTCTGAACTCTTGTACATAAAAAATAACCGTAGAAGTAGAATAAGTGTTGAAGAGGACTTAAGAGTGAAGATATGTTCTATTACTCCTTATGCTGATATTTCAATCATATGCAAACAACAAGTTTCGCAGGACTGTGTATGAAATTGACCAAATACCTAACAGTTCTGAAAATAACTCCATAAAAGACGAAACGTCAGTAATAAATCTATAGTGGTTTTAGTTTTTCTTGATCACTAAATAACGTGGTAATGACGTGGTCTGATGAAAGAAGAGTATATGAAAATAAGTTTGCAAGTGGTCATCATGTATGTCAGAAAAATACCTTTTGTCTACACAAGAGGCACCTGAAGTTAATTTCTGTTGGGCATCTGTCCAAATATGGAAAAGAAAAAAATGAGGGTCATCATTCAAGTTCTCATAGATCACCACGTTTGACCAATATAGTTTTAATAACGAACGATATATATCCCGCAACGATTGCTCATACCGCAAGCAAAAATAGCCCAAGAAATGATTATTGGTCTAGACAGCTCTATTTCAACTTCGCGAAAAATCCAGAGATCAACCATCTGAGAATGGCTTCGAGTAATTAATACTAAGTGAGAACCAGGGGCACAATGAAATAATGAGAGGTGTGTGCACCGGCTTAGCGAAGATTAGAAAATGATCATAAATTCCGCATGAAATCGAGTGCTCGAGCTTTGTCTGTGAGCTTTATCACCTCTTGCATTGTCGGGTGCACTGATTTGCATACACAGTGGCTTTTTAGGATAAAAATGCCATAATAAACACTTGTTCTTTATTCGAGTGGAAAAGTGGCCTGATGAATATCTTGGAGGACGGTGTTAGTCTCACGATTTATACAGAGGTATTTTACGGTGAAATACGGAACTTTGAAAGCTGCGGGGTTGAACAGTAAGTCTTGTTCATGATGTGGGGATCGACAATATCTCAGGAGAATTATAAATGGAAATCGATATTGTATTCATTTCCAATATACAGACAGGGTGTTTCAGAAATTCGAGCAATAAATAAAATGGGGTGTTCTATGAGACATAATGATTCAATAAAAAGCATTTCCATTTTTTTTTAAACACTTGAAAATCTCCCAAAAATAAAATCATTTACTCACGGTTGTTTGGGAAGCACTGGTTTCATTCATCAGTTCCTATGGCGCCTATCTTCTAGTAATTGTGTTCATTACTCGTATTCCCGCACCGTGGTCAGTTTATTATTATTTCATAAACCTTGCCTGTTATTACATTCGACTTCGAAGTGAACCGAGATAAAAACACTGAATTAATTCAAAATGAGGGCAATCAGGTATTCTCATTTCGTAACAGGGGAAAAAAGGGAAAATAAACGGAATTTGAATTCACAACAGGTGTTCGAAATGACCGCCACCACTTTCTATGCAGAGTCTCGCACGACAAAGTAACAAGTCACAAACACGCTGAAAACTACCTTGTTATCGCATCTGTTGAACGGCGTTTTACCTAGGTTCCAACTACCTACCTAATTGCTTCGAAATTTTTATCTATTATCCAATTAAAAAGTACCGCGATTGTGAATAACGTGTGCGTAGTACCTAACAACACTGACATTTTAAATAGTGGTGAGTCCAATAGGGATTGTAGGAATTTAGAAAAATAAAAATGTAGGTGAATAAAATAGAAATGCTGTCGAATACCGAAACACAACAGGAATCTAGGTACCTACCTACATAAAACGTATGGATTCGTCCAACGATTTAACCAAAATTCATCTTGGATATGCACGTAAAATAGTCCCAAATATCCCAATGAATGCAAGACGTAATATGATCGAAGAATACCACGACAAACAATCGATTAGCTCGCGAGCTTTCCCTTAAAGGGGAACTGATGATGATGGGGGTTGTTGCGGCCGAGGCCAAGTTGACTCAGCGACCCCCACAGCTTAAAAGGGAACAATTCGAAGAAAGAATATCATTTACTTCATCATACCATCTTTCAACATTCAACGTCGGCAACATTGTCATGGTTATTTATTACCCGCCGGCCTTTTTTTGTTGCCCCTTCGGTTACATCTAGGGGCCATTGATCTCTGGCCAGAGGTTCCGAAAAGTTTGCCAGAGTTTTTCGAATACTTCAAAGTCCAATAATTTTCAAAATAACGTTTTTTCGAGAAAAATGTATTCTTTCATTCCGCTTTAATTTTTCGTTTTCTATTTCATGTATTGCTCCAATTTTGGAAACACCCTGTATAAACACTTTAATACATATAAATAAATAAATGTTTGAGTTAATACCCCTTATTTCAAATTCAATTCAAAATGCTGATGAGCAAACCTTATATCTAGTAAAAACCTTAACTTTATGCACAGGCACACATCTGAGCACGACTTATGTTATATGATTAAACCTTCCTCAACTAACAACCTTGACTTGGTATCGGATTTGTCTCTTAACCTACCTAAATTATACCTAGTTGTTTTTGTTTCGGAATGGCAGGCAAAGTTTCAGTATGATTGAAATTTTTTGGACTTTCATTGCCTAAAAAAACATATCTCCACGGTTTCAAGTCAAGACGTTTCAATTGTTTGGTATCTTAAATCGTTTTCAAGTGATTTCCACCAGGAGAAAATTGGGGCGAATATTTCTCAGAAAACAGCTAGTTCCCCTTAGGAATATTGAATTGAATCTCTTCACATGACTCTTCATTACCCGATGTGGTAATGGCACAAATCTCAGATGTTCCAGAAACGTCGTGAGGGCTGTGGTGGTTGTGATGGTGGAGTGCTCGCCTTACAATCACCAGTCCACCAGTCTCGGATATTTTCTTTGCTCACACAAGTTCCTAGGAGCTTCTGAGGGATTTCCCTCTCTGGAAACCTGGAAAATTCGTACAGAAAAAATATATTTTCAGAGGATACGAAGGTAATTGTCTTGGATATTTCTGTTTGACACCTAGCATCATTTCACGTCCATAAATATTTAAATATGAAAACTGTTTTTATTTCTTTCATGCATAAATATTGGTCCTAGTTGATTATAATCAATCAGTTTTTTTTCTCTGAATCACTTTTGCCCGTTTCTCATATTTACTGATTGCTTAGCGTTCCAGATTTCGGAGCACTTTTCAAGAGTGCTCAGTGCTCGAAATTCCGGCGCACTTTCCAAGAGTGCTTGCTGCTCGAAATTTTAGAGCACTTTTCAAGAGTGTTCGAGATTTCCGAGCACTTTTCAAGAGTGCTCAAGATTTCGGAGCACTTTTCAAGAGTGCTTAGTGCTTGAAATTTCGAGGCATTTTTCAAAAGTGCTCGAGTTTTCGGAGCCCTTTTCAAGAGTGCTTAGTGCTCGAGATTTTGGAGCACTGTCCAAGAGTGCTTGGTGCTCGAGATTTCGGAGCACTTTTCGAAAGTGCTCAGTGCTCGAAGCACTTTTTATCAGTGCTCGGCACAGTTCTGCCCAAGCATAAATTACATGCAAATCTCTTTGCATTTGTTGTGACGTACTTTTCCATCAATACCCACATCGAACAAGTCGTATAGCACTCGTACACACTTCCCTATTACCAAATAAAATCCCACCGTAACAGTTCTAAACCCCTTCGTTCCAATTCATTTCGCCGAATGTAGCCACAAAATTAAAAGGTTCCGACTGCGAGGAAAACAAATTAGATCGTTCACCCCTATGAGTTTATTTTCTAAGCTTTCTCTGAGGCAAACGTCACTTTGTATCAGCAGCTCCTTCGTCACTGGGTTAATGAGAAACCGGGAACCTAAAGACCTCGATTAAGTTATACTGCCACACTTTATCAAACCTCGATGAGATGGGGGTCGGTGGACAAGGTCGAGAGCATGTTGTTTCCTTGGAATTGTGTGTCGGTGGGAGGGCCGTGTTGATTCTGGAAATTTCGACGACAATAACAAATTGATTCGGCGTGGGCGTGCGTACTGAGAGAATATTAATTGTTCTTGGGGAGGTGAATTTGATACGGTATCCAACGGTCCACAAGGAAGATTGTCTATGAATTACTGATGGGGGTATTAGATAAGAGACACGCACAAAACATTAATTAATCTGGTTTCGGCAAAAATTAGATAAATGGGGTTTCGGGGTCATGAAGACTGATTTTTGCTGTTTAATGTCAGATGTAATTCAGTGTACCCAAGGAGAAGTAGTTGTCAACTGTCGGATATTTACCTGGGTCGGTAGCGAAGCGGTTAGATGTCGGCCGATGAGACTTCTGCTAGCACTTGTCCAGGTTCGAATCCTGAGTATTACAAATTTTGTCTCAATTTCATCGGAGCCTTCTACGCACGAAAAAAACTAACTCAATAATTTCTTCTTATCTGAAAACTTGTTGAATTGTTGCTAATCCAATATCCCGAGAAAAGAAATCAATCAGCTGACTGTATCATGGTGGATTATACGTCAGCAGCTCGATCGAAAACGGAAAAAAAATTCTCGCAATGATTTCCTCCCAACTGAAAATTATCTGGTGGTAGCTTATATGCAAATATGGATGAATATATATGTCAGCTGGTTGTAGAAAGACCGTCAGCTGATACTTTGGAAGTCATAACGCAAGAGTTAGATGGGAGCATCTAACGCCTATTTGAATACATCAGCTGACGAAGTTTTCCTTGATTCACCGTCAGCGGATCTTGTCTTTGATCAAAGCAGTGTATTAAAACAGCTAAAAAAATGGGAGAAAATGATGAATCTTAAAGTATTCGGCATTACGCTTCAAAGAAATGAATATTTCGTATAAGAACTTCATAACTTATAAAAATATAATCAAAGGACTGAAAATATATTGAGAAAGTAAAGCCATAATTTATATGTATTATACCTTGTTGAAATCATTAAAAACAAATGGTGACATGTTCTGGGGGTGCGATAGGGGAAGTAACATCAAATGTAAATATGTCAAAATGTGACCCCCTATATAGGTACTATTGTTGACGTGTTTCTTATTTTTCATTTCACCAAAAGTTATTTAGGGTGGGCTCGTTTTAAATGGAATTCATTGTATTTACAACAATTCGCGCTGAAGAGATAGAAACAAAGGGCAAGTGTGGCATATTTTCGTAAATAGAAAAAAAGTATTTTTAAATATTTTATGATATACAGCGTGTACCATTTTTAATAAAGTAAGTTTTGGACATTTGACATTTGATGAATTTTTTTATCAGACAGCACAAAAAACACTACAATTCCCACTTTTCTTCAACCTCTTACATCAAAAACTAAATATTTTACAGTCTCTTGAAAGGGGGACAAATTAAAATCAAAGCACTGTACATTGTCATTCATGTACAGTAGGAACACCCTGAATAAATAAACGTAGGGAACTCATTATATCCACTGAAATTAAATTCATCACGTTCCAGTAAATCTAACGCATCACGAAACCACGTCTTTTTGAAGCGAAACGACCCAATTTTAATCTCGGTAATACAATTGCGAAATACTGGACGGGCGTTAGCAGGTTCCCCAAAGAAAAGCGTTACAGCGAATTTCACGTTGAATGTGACAGCCGTTATGACATTTTCATTTCGCAGAGTACGGAATAAGGGGAAAATAAAAAATATAACATACTTACATGACGTAATAGCAGTATATCCAGGAGACTTATCTCTTAATCCTCGCCAGGACGAATGTCTGATCAGAATAAAAGCAAATATTTCACGGCGATAATCCTGCTGTTTACAGAACTTTTCCCTCGGAGAAAATTAGGATATTCACCCGGGAAACTACATCTGACGTGGAGTTAGTCTCACTATAGCGTAGACCTTTCTCTTCGTCGCCGACACGTTTTTATCAACGTTCCTTTTTCGTTTTGTGCGTATATCCGGTCCATTTATCGAATTTGGAGAAGGGTTGATAGTGGGATCGGAGAGAAGAAAATATTATCCTTATAACGAGGCAATGAAAAGGAAAACAAAAATAAACTGAATGAGTTTTTTGTTTTCCTTCCCATTTATTTCGATACAGATGATGTCTATCTCGGATTTGTGTCGACTTGGCTTTTCAGAAATTCAGCCGATGGAATAGGTCGCAGAGACTTTCAGAGATTCGTCGTAGATATTTGTACGATAGTAGAACTTCTTCCATATTCCAAAGTGATGGGGATGTAATTTCCCAAACTTCCTACGATAATGTACGGTATGCAAGTTCAAACCCGTTACTGGGAAAATCTTCGAGACAAGTCGACTTGATTCCTACAATGTATATTTTTGTACAACTGTCAAAAAAATTTGACATTTCTGCATCTCTATTGATGCGTAAATATTTACTTTTTTTCACCGTGGAGAAAAGTATTATTTTCACCGTGAAAATATTGTATATTGTGTATCTAGTAGTAAAAGCAATACATTCAAGGACGACAATGTAAATTGTTGGCCGAGGCGATAAGCCGATGCCAACAAGCATTGAAGTCTGGGAATGTGCTTTTACTACGAGGTACACATACTATTTTTTCTGAAATCGCAATCAGCATTATCATAAATTAAGGGATTATACTTATTGTTTGCGTGCATTCATTTACTGTCTAAAATGTATACAAGCCGTAAAAAAAATTCCCGGATCGTTTACGATACGGGAATAGTTATTATCCTAACAAGTACGGAAAGAGTACCATTCCCGCATGAGACTGCCGTTACCCGAACGACGCAAAGCGGAGTTCGGGTAAGCAGTCGAGTGCGGGAGAGTACCTTTCCGTATGAGTTAGGATCAATATTTTTTCTACAAGCGCATTGAAACATCTTATGTTGCTCTCTTGAACAAACTTTTGCGTGCGGGAAAAAACTCACTTAAAGTGACAGTAGCGTGCGGGAAAATTTTTCCCGCACTAATGCGGGAAAATGACACCTCTCAAACTAAATTGCGTGCGGGAATAGGGCGGAACACGCACGCTTGTAGGAAATAGTAATTTTCCTAACAAGTGCGGAAAGTGATGCTTTCCCGCACGCGACTGCCGTTAACCCGAACGACGCGGATCGGAGTTCGGGTAAGCAGTCGAGTGCGGGAAAGACACTTTCCGCATGAGTTAGGAAAAATACTTTTTCTACAAGCGTAGGAAACAAATTCATTTTTTCAATTGTTTATTCATGCAAATGGAAACAACTAACAAGAGTAACATTTTCTATCCACTAATTATTCGTAATATTTATTGTAAATGTACAATTTGATGCATTATGTAAATTTATAACGGAAGCCAGCATATTTTTTGAAGATGGCTGATTTCCTGAAGAAGGTAACTCGGGCAATACATTATCGAAAGAAATCGAATGTTCAGGCACAGGCATCAAATCGTCGCCGATCGATATAGACGTGGATGGTTCTAAAATGCACCCGGAAGACGATGTAGTGTTCAAATTGAGAATTTTGTTGGACATTTCTTTTTTTCGATTGGTGGAGTCTTCTAAATACCCCTCTGCAACTGAAGTCGATTTCCATCCTCCTAGGCGTTTGATATTAGTTATACCCACACCACAGTCAGCAAGTAAAGTGGCTGAGGAACGCCTGAAGCTGTGACCAGTGTAAAGCTCTGTATTTTGAAGGCGCAGATATACTGCTATTTCGGAGAGTATCTTTCCTATGGTATTGATTCCTACACATTTCACAGTACATTTTCCACTTTTGTAATACAAGAATAAATGACGGTGAGGAGTCTCTTTTGGACGTAAATGTACATAATTTCTGTATACGTTCAAAAAATAACCATCATTTGCTTTTCAGATATCACGAAGGATCTAGAGGAATGATTTTTGGAATCCTTGATATTAACAATTATCAGGTTTTCTTTGTCGTCTATGTCGTCAATGGTGAGTTTTGTCAGCTCTTCTCATCTGCAAGCACCAGCTAATCCAAAAATTGCTACTAACTTAATGATGAGGTATGTCATCGGGTGCTTCAGTCATAAATTTTGAAACGTCTTCTTGAGTGAAGATTTTGGCCTTTTTCGGTCGAAAACCGACATTCTGTCTTTTAATGAATGCAATTATTTTGTAAAATTTGCTAATATCCATATTTTGCTTTACTTTGAATACACTCTTCAACATTGAATATCTTGCCCATAAAGTGTTCGGCTTCCATGTTTTAGACATTTCTAGAAAATAAGCCAAGAATACTTCTTCTTTATTTGGTGTTTTCACTTTTTTATTGTTGCACCATTCAATAAAACTCGTGTATTGCTTCTCATACCTTTGTTTAGATTTCGTTGGCAATAACTCTAAGTTCGCATCTGTAGCTGCTTGCACGATTTCTTGTGGAAGTTCTTTATCAGATGAATAATACATTGTGGCAATTTCACTGAATCGAAAATTTTATATAAGTAACGCTTTGTCTGTCACTCTGACAATTACAAACAAATTTGTGTATTGATCGGCATGACAACATCAATTGTTACCTACTCGTTATCAGATCAATCAAAGCCTATATATAGGGTGATTTTCATAACAATACATTTTTATTTATCAATATTTGTTCATTTTTGCAATGAATAGTTCAAAATGATGGATGATTTTGAACAAACTCACTTACTATTGCAACAAAAAAGCTTGAACTTTCATATTTTGTCACCCTCCACTTATATTTTACGAGGATATCATATAAATGTTTTTCCCGCACTAGTATGGGAAAAAATTTCCCGCACTAGTGTGGGAAAACTTTTCCCGCACAACTGAATTGCGTGCGGGTAGAGGGTGAATCACGCACGCTTGTAGGAAATAGATATTATCCTAACAAGTACGGAAAGAGTACTATTCCCGCATGAGACTGCCGTTACCCGAACGACGCAAAGCGGAGTTCGGGTAAGCAGTCGAGTGCGGGAGAGTACCTTTCCGTATGAGTTAGGATCAATATTTTTTCTACAAGCGAATAAAAAAAATTATGTAGCACTCTTGAACAAACTTTCGCGTGCGGGAAAAATTTTTCCCGCACTAGTGCGGGAAAAACTCACTTGTGCGGGAATATGACACCTCTCAAACTAAATTGCGTGCGGGAATAGGGCGGAACACGTACGCTTGTAGAAAAAGTACTTTTCCTACAAGCGTGCGTGTTCCGAAACGGACTAAAATACTAGATTAGCGTATTTTGAGGCCTGAAGTTGCTCCGAGATAGTGGGCATTCTTGAACGACTTCAGAAAAAGACCTTTTTCCACTGCCAAAATAAAATAAACATGATATGATACTTCTTGAAGGATTTATTTTTAACAGTTCAATCAATATTATTCAACTGATTATTCATTATAAAACAAATTCATTCATTGAAATAATAATTGATACTTAGTAAAGTTTTTACAATTACTTCCAACATGAATTCTCGAAGATGTTCCATGTTGCTACTAATCAGAACGATATTCAAACTATCTTCTATATATTCTTCTGCAACGGAGGCAGGCAGATTTTCAGCTACCGTGATATTTTATGGACGTAATGTTGCCCCCAGCATTGGCCAGAAGAGTTACAGAGCTTCTCCTCAAACAGTGACTTGTCTTATACTGCTCTTATACATGTGTTTTCCAAGCCATTTTGCAATCAAGCTTGGAATTTCTCCTATTTTATTTATCCCCACATGTTGATTAATACACTTTCCTCTCGAATATTTCAAAAATAATCTGTTACTTTTTGTATGAGGCGGCCGTAGTGCTCTATACTTGCGGTATATCTCAATATAATCAGAATTTGAAACAGTAAACGTTCTTGCGCAATAGGTCTTCGTATCAGGTAATTTAACAATCAGATCCAGCATCTTCAATGGCATCAATAGATATATGTAAGAATTCATCACGGCGACAAGCACCGCTCATACCCAAAGTTAGGACAACCTACAAATGAAAAATATTGAAATTACTACTAATAATACAAAATTATGATTATATCTGTACCTTATAAAGTAAATTTGTTTCGTTATCAGCATCTTGTATAAATTCATTGATATCATCCCTTGATAAAACTTTACATTTTTTTCTCGGTATCCAACGCTTTTATTCTCAATGAGCGAGACTGATTTTGAAAACTTCCTAATATCAATATTTTCCTCAACATTCAATGTACTTTTCAACATTGAGTAGACACTCCATTACGTATGAGATTTAATAATTCCTGATTTTTTCTCAAGATAGCATATAAGCACATTTTCAAATACCCTTTTTACATGTTTCTTGTAGCACCATTCACGAAATTGGTCATTTAACATATTAGATACTATTGCATTCGCTTCCTCAGATATATTTATTTAATGGAGTATCACTACCACTATCATAATCAACATCCATCTTCTTGGTAATAACTTGAAATTGAAGCAACTCCGAGCAAACACAGTGAAACCTTCAACCACGCGGCGTGCCAACAAACCTTTTCTATAGTAACGACACAAAAAGACAAGAAATTGTATTGGAACTATTGATAACATCAGTTATTTTGAACTTATTTTTTCAGACAGGAAACATTTTTAAATATGATTCTACTGAAAACATTAAATAATATTTTCAAGACAACAGTTGTTTAAAAGCAATAACTCATCAGGACAAAAAACCACGTCAACATGTATGAAAAGTATTTATTTTTAATATATTTCAGAATATGTAAATTCACATTCAGAGTTGTACAAAAATGTTGTATGTGTGTCGTGTATAAAATTCGTGTTTTCATGGCCTCGACCTACGGTCTTGGCCAAAAATGAACACTCTTATGTGCCATTAAAAAACACTATTTTCACGCACTTACAAAAATAACTATTTTGATCTTGTCATGTTTTTCACTTAGAATTTTCCCTCATCGTAATAACTCAACTCACTGTATGCCGATTAGCTTTTTTTGTTATTGGCGGAGGGGCATTTCTTTCGTCTTACTACACAATTCATTTACTCGAAGTTCTCTGTTTCGGACTCGGATTCAGTGAAGGATTAAAAACCGAAAATTATCCGTTTCTGCAACGGCCAATTTATTTTATCAAGTGACATAAAAGCTCATGCACCCATCGAGCGGTAATGGATGATGGAGCTCCAATTCCAGGTCATTCCGTTTGGGCTCTATTTCATACTCAATCTAGTTAATGAGTTTTCCACTTCAGAGCACGTACATATTTTCGAAGAGACCAATCGGCGAGGTCTGTGTGATGAAATGAAATTGTTAAAGTTATAGTTGCTTATATTCCATCAGAGTTGAGTTCAACGACAAAGTGATAGCAAAAGCATTTGATACTCTGAGTCACACTATCTTAGAAAAGGAATTATATAATCTGGGTTTCAGGGATTACTTTCTACCCTGGCCAATTTCATATCTTTGAAATAGACAGATATATGTGAAACTCAACAATGAGTCCTCAGACTATTATGATATTAACCTAGGAGTTCCCCAGGGTTCTATATTGGGACCTTTGATCTTTCTGTTATTTATCAATGATATGCCAGCATACATGAGCACAAACTGCACTGTTATATTTGCCGATGACTGTTTTTTTGCCGTGAATGCATAAAAGTTTGATAAATTGGAAGAAAAACTGAAGTTCATATCGCAAAAGTTCACAAACTGGTGTTAACGCCAACTTACTGCAGATTCCAAAGCACTCATCCAAGTTATATGAAAAAAGCCCAGCATATATGGGCATTAACCTCATAATCATTTATCCAAGGATATAAAAGATGAAAACGATTTTCTAGCATTTAGAAGAAAACTGAGAATATTTCTCGTTGAAGGAATTTTTTATAGTAGTGAGGAATATTTATCCCGTGATAAGAAATTACAGTGATTTTACTATGTTGAATAATTTCAATATGTTTTTGGGATTTAAATGTTCCAAATGTTTTATACAAATTTTATTTTATGACTTGTCTGATATCACTATTGTAATTTCAAAGATGAATAAATTATCTATCCGTCTATGTATCTAATCAAAGGTTATACCGTAAAGCACTAGGTTTCGATAACCTGAAAGCGAAATCGCTGAAGTTAGTGGCAGAATATATAGCCCAGCCAATTGTATTTATATTCAACAAAACTATAGAAATGGGGCACTTTCCGTCTTGTTTGAAATCATCCATTGTCATCCCTATCTACAAAAAGGGCAGTCGAGATGAGGTAGCAAACTATCGACCAGTATCGCTTATAACAAATTTAAGTAAGATATTCGAAAAACTTCTAAAAAATAGACTAAACTCTTTTTTCACAAAACATAAACTGATCTCGGATTCGCAGTTTGGATTCCAACACGGAAAAAGTACGCAAGACGCACTGACTGAGCTTACGAAACACTTATATAGAGCCCTTGATAAAAGCAAACCCGCATTAGGCATATTTATAGACTTGTCAAAGGCGTTTGATACTGTGAGTCATTCCATACTATTATCTGTTCTGGAAAATAACGGAATTAGAGGGAACGCGCTCAATCTGATAACATCCTACCTCAAAAACAGAGAACAAGTAGTAAAAATAAGAAATGTTATGAGTCAGCCAGAGCAGATAGAGTGTGGTGTGCCCCAGGGGACAGTACTGGGACCGATTTTGTTCTGTATATATGTTAATGGATTATTTTCAATCGAAAGTGCTGGCAGAATTATTAGGTTTGACTACAGAGAATTATCTCTTAATGTGGAGAAAACATACTTCCTCCCATTCTGTAATTACCATTCTTCCCTTCCAAACTTCAGTAATCTCACAACTCAAAATCAGTTACAAATTAAATCTGTATCATTTATAAAATACCACGGAGTAATGATCGATTCTCATATGAGATGGAATTACCATATTGATTACACCGTAAAAAAGTTGAGATGCATTCTCTATAAGTTTCGACAATTCCAAAACATATTCGACTTAAAACAAAAAAAAACACTTTATTACAGTCTTGTCCAGAGTCATATAACGTATTGTCTAGCAGGTTGGGGTGGTGTCTCGAAAACCTACATAAAACCACTCGAGGTAATACAAAAAAGATTTTTGAAAGTAATATTCAATAAAAACCTGAAATACTCATCTGAAAAACTATATAAAGAAGCAAACATCCTTGACATAAGACAACTACATTATAAGGCTATTATTGTGAAGCAATTTCAAGAAAAGAATATGCTTTTAAAGCCACATCATACTTATAAGACACGCAATAAAGATCTATACATGGTACCTTATGCAGCCAAATCTATAGGTCAAAGATCATATGAACTTCTAGGGCCAAAAGCAATCAATAGTTTTCCATATGACATAAAAGCAATCAACTCGTTATCCATACTAAAATAATGTATTCACCAATATTTATTTGAAACGCCTCGCCTGTCGATTCATGAACTAATAGAAAATAAAAAAAAAAAAAAAAAAAAAATATATATAAAAATGAAATAAACGCCTCCACCTATAATTTTTAATATTTATAATCATTACCGATAATCATTACCGTCAAATAATTAATTGTTTTATATCAACATGGAAATATGTAAATGCGAAATTTTAAAATAATTATTAATGTAGTTAGTGTATATATAGTATATGTGAATACTTTAAATTACCTTTTATAGAATCTTTATTTAACCTCATACAAGGAAACCCTCCTTCTGTGGATTATTTTAATTTATTCATATTTCATAGTCTATGATATTTAGTCATATTTTTTTTTTGTATTTTTATGTCGAATAAATTATTATTATATTATATTATTATTATACCACGAGTCCTTCAAATTTTATCGAAAATGTCCTTTTGTTATATACATTTGGAATCTCAGATTCGATTGAGTATCGTACACAGAAAAGTAAAAAAATTTAATACAGTCGTACATTTTTTCCCAACCCACCTTCATTTATTTCTTTAGTTATGTAAATCTGAAAGTGTGATTTTTTGTTACAGGATTTTGTCTGACAATAAATTGGAACGTATCCATCCTGATGCATTTGCCAGGAATATTCATCTGAAGCGATTGTAAGTACGTTTATGAATTTTTAGGAAAAATCGGAACTGCCTGAATGGCAGTTATGTAATTGAATAACTGTAATCAAAGTGTATCAAAACGTACCAATAACACTCGTCAAACTGATTTCCTTGAATCTTCTAATTTTTCATCATAATTTAATGCGGTTAACAATTGACAGAGTGGAACAGATAATTTTTTCATTCTGTTATAACTGACTCTTGTGGAAGATCATTTATTTATTAAATAGTTGTAATTTATGAGGGTAACATTTTTAAAGATGAGTACTGGAAATTCAGGAACCGTCGATTTCCAAAAGTCCTCCGTAATTGCATGTGGAATCAATTCAAATAAAAAATGAGGGTTTTTTTTAAGAAATTTGCGTTACGACCATTTTTTATTGCTTGAAATGCCAGTAACTTTTGAATTTCCCGCAGAACGATTTCAAAATGTCGATAGTGAATTGTTTACTTTGAAGAATTTCCAACGAAGGGCATGATAAATAAAACTGTTTAATAATGGTAGAGATTGAATTTTTTGCTAAAAAAATTGTGCTATTAATAGTCAAAATTTTGAAAAAATCCTGAATAACTGAATATTCGTTGTGAATTCAATCTGGGAAATAAAAACCACCATCAACTGAATTCAAGCCAATTTTTCATTCCGTAATTTCCAGACTCTCATTTATTTACGATAAATTCGCACCATATACGCAAAATTTCATGCTGATTTCAAAAATATATGATGAGTTTCTGCCCAGATTCAAGTTTTAGTACAAAAAATGTATCAAACGTGAAATATTCTCTTGAAAGTTTTTAAGCATTTTCAACTAGAAACTGCAAAGGATTCGTAAAAAGTCCATGAAATGTTTACTTCAGTAAGAATCGATTTCCAAATCGATGTGCATGTGAGAAAATGATTGATTGTGATGAAAATTCATTTAAAAAATCATTTAAAAAAACTTTAGGATGGAAATGACCCTTCTCAACTTCAGATGAACCTTTCAACTCAAGAACGCCCAGGTAGCACCTGATATTGGCTGACTCTTGATTTCATATTGGGCCAATATTTATATATTTTGTTAATGTAAAAATGATATTGATCCAATATGGATGATTATTGGAAATACACTATCACCTTAAAAATATTGGGTGAATATTGGCTCAACCGATTCCGAATATAGATTTTCACGGTAATATTGGGTCCAAATTGTTTGAATAATTTTTACCAATATCGATAAAACAATATTGTGTATATATCGTTTTCAACATCTAGAATAAATATTGCAATTCCAATATTCCTCTCATATCGATTCTAGGAATAAAACCAATATTGTGTATCCAAGTTTGATAACATATTGGTTGAATATTATTCCACAAATATTCATCAAAAAATTATGACCCATATTGGGTCAATATTATTTGAATAATCTTTACCAATATCGATACATTGTTTTCAACATGCATAATGAATATCGCAATCCCAATATTCCTCTCATATCAATTCTAGGATTAAAACCAATATTGTGTATCCAAGTTTGATAACATATTGGTTGAATATTATTTCACAAATATTCAACAAAAAATTATGATCCATATTGGGTCAATATTGTTTGAATAATCTTTACCAATATCGATAAAACAATATTTTCTATACATTGTTTTCAACATGTATAGTAAATATTACAATCCCAATATTCCTTTCATATCGATTATAGGAATAAAACCAATATTGTCTATACAAGTTTGAGAACATATTGGTTGAATATTTTTTCACCAATATCTAAAAAATCATTATTACCTATGTTGACTATATTGGTTGAATAATTTTCGCAAATATTGAAATAATTATATTGCTACAATATTACAAAGAAATTATATTACCAATATTTTAATTTGAATATTAGTGGAATATTCAAAAAACAATATTGAAATTAATTATAATAATACCTGTGCAACAAAACGCTAGAGGGCTCTAGATATAAAACATCAACTGAAACCTAAGGAAATATATGAAGTACTTTTCACAACTTGTTTTTAACTCAGCGGTTATGACGACGAAAATGCAGATTCTGTTGACTTCTTTATTGAAGGAGAACTGTAATTGTCGAAGTTCCTAGTCATTATATATTTTTATGAAATAGTTCATTTTCAATATTCTACCAATATATCCAAATGATATTGTACCAATATTACTTCAGAATATCCCACCAATATTATTTTTATAATGTCTAAACAATATTGGACCAATATCGCCAAATGTTTTTTATTTTTTTATCGCCAATTTAATATTTTAATATTTTGACAATATAAGTGTACCAATATCGCAGAATATTTTGAGGCCAATATTGTTTCTAGAATATTTTGGCAATATTACACAAGTAATATCGGATCGATATCGCCGAATGTTCACATTTTTTTTCTCGCCAATATGGCATTCGAATATTTTACTAATATTTTCATAATATTGTACCAATAGATAGATAGATAGATAGATAGATAGATAGATAGATAGATAGATAGATAGATAGATAGATAGATAGATAGATAGATAGATAGATAGATAGATAGATAGATAGATAGATAGATAGATAGATAGATAGATAGATAGATAGATAGATAGATAGATAGATAGATAGATAGATAGATAGATAGATAGATAGATAGATAGATAGATAGATAGATAGATAGATAGATAGATAGATAGATAGATAGATAGATAGATAGATAGATAGATAGATAGATAGATAGATAGATAGATAGATAGATAGATAGATAGATAGATAGATAGATAGATAGATAGATAGATAGATAGATAGATAGATAGATAGATAGATAGATAGATAGATAGATAGATAGATAGATAGATAGATAGATAGATAGATAGATAGATAGATAGATAGATAGATAGATAGATAGATAGATAGATAGATAGATAGATAGATAGATAGATAGATAGATAGATAGATAGATAGATAGATAGATAGATAGATAGATAGATAGATAGATAGATAGATAGATAGATAGATAGATAGATAGATAGATAGATAGATAGATAGATAGATAGATAGATAGATAGATAGATAGATAGATAGATAGATAGATAGATAGATAGATAGATAGATAGATAGATAGATAGATAGATAGATAGATAGATAGATAGATAGATAGATAGATAGATAGATAGATAGATAGATAGATAGATAGATAGATAGATAGATAGATAGATAGATAGATAGATAGATAGATAGATAGATAGATAGATAGATAGATAGATAGATAGATAGATAGATAGATAGATAGATAGATAGATAGATAGATAGATAGATAGATAGATAGATAGATAGATAGATAGATAGATAGATAGATAGATAGATAGATAGATAGATAGATAGATAGATAGATAGATAGATAGATAGATAGATAGATAGATAGATAGATAGATAGATAGATAGATAGATAGATAGATAGATAGATAGATAGATAGATAGATAGATAGATAGATAGATAGATAGATAGATAGATAGATAGATAGATAGATAGATAGATAGATAGATAGATAGATAGATAGATAGATAGATAGATAGATAGATAGATAGATAGATAGATAGATAGATAGATAGATAGATAGATAGATAGATAGATAGATAGATAGATAGATAGATAGATAGATAGATAGATAGATAGATAGATAGATAGATAGATAGATAGATAGATAGATAGATAGATAGATAGATAGATAGATAGATAGATAGATAGATAGATAGATAGATAGATAGATAGATAGATAGATAGATAGATAGATAGATAGATAGATAGATAGATAGATAGATAGATAGATAGATAGATAGATAGATAGATAGATAGATAGATAGATAGATAGATAGATAGATAGATAGATAGATAGATAGATAGATAGATAGATAGATAGATAGATAGATAGATAGATAGATAGATAGATAGATAGATAGATAGATAGATAGATAGATAGATAGATAGATAGATAGATAGATAGATAGATAGATAGATAGATAGATAGATAGATAGATAGATAGATAGATAGATAGATAGATAGATAGATAGATAGATAGATAGATAGATAGATAGATAGATAGATAGATAGATAGATAGATAGATAGATAGATAGATAGATAGATAGATAGATAGATAGATAGATAGATAGATAGATAGATAGATAGATAGATAGATAGATAGATAGATAGATAGATAGATAGATAGATAGATAGATAGATAGATAGATAGATAGATAGATAGATAGATAGATAGATAGATAGATAGATAGATAGATAGCGTTCATTTAACTACATTATGTAAATACATACATTTGTAGCAAGTCAGTGTACGAAGTTCAGATACATATATATGTGTATAAATAATAGTTGAGTTTGTATAAGATATAAAGATATACAGATATAAAGATGATTGAGCAAACATTAACACATTGTATAAATATTAACAAAGAATATGGAATGTTGATAGGACAACATTCAATCAGGTGGTAATACATCACAAATCAATATGGAAATCAGTTGCAGCAGGCGGGTTAGTCATATATTCCGCCTCAGTGTAATAGCATTTAATTATAAGTACTTGTTTCATCAGTTGTTTGAATTTTAGAGCTGTGCAGTTCTTTACCTTTTGAGGTAAGACATTATAAAGTTTTATATCCAGAGAGTTCGATTCAGATTTTTGCAGTCTATATCTTGATGATCTTATGAGTTCTGAGTTGCGAGTACTATAGTGATGTAACTGTGCATTAGTATCAAATTTGTTTTTATTGTCGTGAATTTCTAAGAGCGTTTGGTATATATATATATATATATATATGGGCATCAATTCCAATTTTTTTAATATAGGTCGGCATGTATCTTTGTAATTTGCATTAGCAATTATTCTTACTGCCTTTTTCTGTAGCTTGAAAGCTTTTTCAGAATATGAGGAGTTTCCCCACAAAATAATACCATAACTGAGATAGGACTTAAAGAAAGCGGTATATGCTGTCAGCAGAATGTTAGGGCTTACTATAGGTTTCAACTGTCTAAGCAGAAATATGTATTTTGATAGTTTGGAGCATAGGTCGTCAATACGGTAGTGCCAGTTGAGGCTATCATCTATGGTGATCCCTAGTAGATTTACCTCATCTCCATTTTTTATTTCATTATTGGACGATAATATTAAATTTTGAGTTTTATCTCTGTTTAACTTCAGAACATTTCCAGTGAACCACTTCTTGGCTTGATTTTCTAAATGTCTCATTGTTGTGGTTAAGTTTTGACAGTCTTTGTCGGTCAGGTAACATGTGATAGAAGAAATCATTAATATATATAATAAAGAGGAGGGGCCCCAGGACAAAGTCCTGTGGTACTCCTGTTTTCACCAGTTCAAGTCCAGATGCTTCGCTGTTATTGAGAAGTACGAAATGTTTTCGGTTGGTAAGGTAAGAGTGGAAGAGAGAAAGTGCTATTCCTCTCACACCATAGTCGGAAAGTTTTCTCAGAAGGATATCGTGAGAGACGCAGTCAAAGGTCTTGCTCAGGTCACAGAGAGTAATCGCGGTCAGCTGTCCATTTTCGAAGCCTTCGACTACCTGTCTCACCACCCTAGTAACTGCTTGGATGATCGAGCAATTTTTTCTGAATCCATATTGATTCTTTCCCAATATGAGTGTGCTACCTGGGCGGTTGAAGATAGAGCAATTCTGCGAACGCCAATCGAATCAGAATGATGAAATTAGTATAATCTGTGAATTTGAAAACAATCGAATGAAGAAAACATCATCCCAAAAAAGTCCCATGAAAAATACAAAATTATCGGATTCATTTGAAACTCGCACTAGATACACAAAATTTGATGATGATTCCGAAAATATATAATTAATTCATGCTCAGATGAACGGTTTGACAGAAAATTGAATAAAACTTTTCAACTCAAAATTGCAGAGGTTCACTAAAAAGCCAGTAAAATATTAAATTCGATAAGGATTGACTTCAAACCCGATGTGCATGTGGAAAAATAATTGGTCTTCATGAAAATTGATGAAAATATCATTGAAGAAAACTTTTTAATTAAAATGACCCTTCTCAACTCCAGTTGAACTTTTCAACTCGAGAACAGTTGAAGATAGAGCAATTCTGCGAACGCCAATCCATTCAGAATGATGAAATTAGTATAGTCTGTGAATTTAAAAACAATCGAATGAAGAAAATATCATCCCAAAAATGTCCCAAGAGGTAGACCCGTAAATATCATAAAAAATACAAAATTATTGGATTTATTTGAAATCCGCACTATATAAGCAAAATTTGATGATGATTCCGAATATATATAAAGTATTTATGCTCAGATGAATGGTTTGACAAAAAATGTAATTAAACTTTTCAACTCAAAATTGCAGAGGTTCCATAAAAAGCCAGTAAAATATTCAATTCGATAAGGATTGACTTCAAACCCGATGTGCATGTACAAAAATTATTGGTTTTCATGAAAATTGATGAAAATATCATTAAAGAAAACTTTTTGATCGAAATGTCCCTTCTCAACTCCAGATGAACTTTTCAACTCGAGAACGGTTGAAGATAGATCAATTCTGCGTAAAACAATCGATTCAGAATGATGAAATTAGTATAATCTGTGAATATAAAATCAATCGAATCAAGAAAACATCTCTCGAAAAAAGTGTTAATGGGTAAACTCCTTAAAAAACGTGAAAAATCCAAAATCATCAGATTCATATGAAAATCACTGTATACGCAAAAATTTGATGCTGATTCCAAAAATATATTGTTCATATTTGCTCATATACAAAATTTGACAGAAACATAAGTAGAACTTCTCAACTTGAAATTGCAGAGGTTTCATGAAAAGCCTGTGAAATAATCAATTTGATAGGAATCGACTTCAAACTCGTAGACCCCTGAAACTCATGAGAAATACAAAATCGTTGTATTTGTATATGCTCAGGTTTAAGGTCTAGCATTAAAAACGAATGGAACGTCGAAAATTCCCTGAAAATTTTTATACATTTTCATCTCGAAATTGCAGAGATACCGTTAAAATCCTATGAAATATTCAATGGGCATCGAATCAACTCAAAATATGATGTGCATATTCAATAAAGGTTGAATTTAACGAAAATGAAAAGAAAAATTGTAGGAACAACGTTTTGGAGGAAAATTAGCCTTTTCAAATCCAGACGAACTCTTCAACTGGAAAACTGTTACAGACAGAGCAAATCTGCAAACGCCAATCGATTCAGAATTATGAAATTAGTACACTGTGACGATTTTCAGTCAATCAGAAAAATACAAAATCAACTCGAAAAAAGTTTCAATGGGATGGCGTCTAATTAGCCCACGCCACATTACGGATCACCCTTTTTTTATAACTACCTTCGTTTCAAGTGAATGATCATTATTCCTCAGTTATTCCTCTTAAAATTCATTAATCGTAGTCTATATGATTTCTCAAGCAACTCAATTCCTCCGAATATAATGAAAAGAGTAAAATCGATAAAGTCGAACTAGCCTTTCTTTCCAGACGTTTCCATCAAGTGAAAAAATGATGGATAATCAATCCCACTATTCGATTCATTATCGTGATACTTTCCAGCACATATTTTCGAACTTTGTTCGAGTTGATACATTATAAAAAGGTTTCTGTTTACATGCTAATTATTCTCATTCGTGTGTATTCTCCGACTGGTCCTGAGATGCTGGTATACACATCTGCCTATCCCTTCTGTAACTAATTCAATCTGGCCGTGTCTTGATGTGCTGCAGTTAATCACGAATGTGTCTAGATAGCCATAACAAATTTCGCGCGCTGTTGGTTGACATAATGGCATTACGCGTTCAATATGCTACACATGTATATTCATTACTATTCTTGGAATACCAATTCCAGCCGTACATTACAAGCTGGCCTATCAATAAATCCTGTACATATACATTGCGTTGTTGTGGCGGTCAGTGAAATTGTATTTATGGCGATATGTGAACCGCGGCACTTACTTACTGGCAGGGACATTCCACAAAATATCGATTCAATTCAGTATCATTGCAATTTGTCGTTTTGGTGGTATGATTGGCAGGGCGAGTGACATGCACCAGAACGAGAGTATAAAGTATAGCCTTTTTTATTTACATATGAGGTTTTGGTAATGCCTACATTAATTTCATATAAAAGATCCACCACCAGGGCTGAAAAAGTGTTTATGAATGTCATTATAAATGTCATTTTAGACAGGTAAACCATCAAATAACACACTAGGGTGTTATAATCCATAACTAGTGACTTATGGATTATTACTCACCTTCATATTTCAAGTAGTATTCTATTTATTTATTACTATAACAAGCAAAATTCACACCGATATTGAAATTGAAGAAAAACGCTAACGGTCCATTCAAGTTTGAAGTCATTGTAAAATTTGTTGTTTTATTGGAACCAGACGCTCCCATATCGGTACAGCTACTGATAGTGCTGGAAGACGCCGACACATTAGAACCTTGTATTTCTTCTGTAATTTGTAATTTGTTATGCACTGATTCTTCTAGGTATGGGAATGTGCTTTTACTACGAGGTACACATACTATTTTTTCTGAAATCGCAATCAGCATTATCATAAATTAAGGGATTATACTTATTGTTTGCGTGCATTCATTTACTGTCTAAAATGTATACAAGCCGTAAAAAATTTTCCCGGATCGTTTACGATACGGGAATAGTTATTATCCTAACAAGTACGGAAATATTACTATTCCCGCATGAGACTGCCGTTACCCGAACGACGCAAAGCGGAGTTCGGGTAAGCAGTCGAGTGCGGGATAGTACCTTTCCGTATGAGTAAGGATCAAGATTTTTTCTACAAGAGCATTGAAACATCATATGTGATGCTCTTGAACAAACTTTCACGTGCGGGAAAAATTATTACCGCACTAGTGCGGGAAAATCTCACTTGAAGTGACATTAGCGTGCGGGAAAAGTTTTCCCGCACTAGTACGGGAATATGACAACTTTCAAACTAAATTGCGTGCGGGAATAGGGAGGAACACGCACGCTTGTAGAAAATAGTTATTATCCTAACAAGTACGGAAAGAGTACCATACCGCATGAGACTGCCGTTACCCGAACGACG
The DNA here is from genome assembly GCA_958502065.1 of Chrysolina americana. Classification (NCBI taxonomy): domain Eukaryota; kingdom Metazoa; phylum Arthropoda; class Insecta; order Coleoptera; family Chrysomelidae; genus Chrysolina; species Chrysolina americana. The sequence continues at coordinate 38,976,352 of OY293415.1, read as the reverse complement.
CAAAGCGGAGTTCGGGTAAGCAGTCGAGTGCGGGAGAGTACCTTTCCGTATGAGTTAGGATCAAGATTTTTTCTACAAGAGCATTGAAACATCTTATGTTGCTCTCTTGAACAAACTTTTGCGTGCGGGAAAAATTAGTCCCGCACTGGTGCGGGAAAAACTCACTTAAAGTGACAGTAGCGTGCAGGAAAATTTTTCCCGCACTAGTGCGGGAAAATGACACCTTTCAAACTAAATTGCGTGCGGGAATAGGGCGGAACACGCACGCTTGTAGGAAATAGTTATTATTATAACAAGTACGGAAAGAGTACCATTCCCGCATGAGACTGCCGTTACCCGAACGACGCAAAGCGGAGTTCGGGTAAGCAGTCGATTGCGGGAGAGTACATTTCCGTATGAGTTAGGATCAATATTTTTTCTACAAGCGCATTGAAACATCTTATGTTGCTCTCTTGAACAAACTTTTGCGTGCGGGAAAAATTATTCCCGCACTAGTGCGGGAAAAACTCACTTAAAGTGACAGTAGCGTGCGGGAAAATGACACCTCTCAAACTAAATTGCGTGCGGGAATAGGGCGGAACACGCACGCTTGTAGGAAATAGTAATTTTCCTAACAAGTGCGGAAAGTGATGCTTTCGACTGTCGACTGTCGGCAGTCGCGTGCGGGAAAGACACTTTCCGCATGAGTTAGGAAAAATACTTTTTCTACAAGCGTAGGAAACAAATTCATTTTTTCAATTATTTATTTATGCAAGTGGAAACAACTAACAAGAGTAACATTTTCTATCCACTAATATTTATTGTAAATGTACAATTTGATGCATTATGTAAATTTATAGCGGAAGCCAGTATATTTTTTGAAGATGGCTGATTTCCTGAAGAAGAAGGTAACTCGGGCAATACATTATCGAAAGAAATCGAATGTGCAGGCACAGTCATCAAATCGTCGCCGATCGATATAGACGTGGATGGTTCTAAAATGCACCCGGAAGACGATGTAGTGTTCAAATTGAGAATTTTGTTGGACATTTCTTTTTTTCGATTGGTGGAGTCTTCTAAATACCCCTCTGCAACTGAAGTCGATTTCCATCCTCCTAGGCGTTTGATATTAGTTATACCCACACCACAGTCAGCAAGTAAAGTGGCCGAGGAACGCCTGAAGCTGTGACCAGTGTAAAGCTCTGGATTTTGAAGGCGCAGATATACTGTTATTTCGGAGGGTATCTTTCCTATGGTATTGATTCCTACGCATTGCACAGTACATTTTCCACTTTTGTAATACAAGAATAAACGACGGTGAGGAGTCTCTTTTGGACGTAAATGTACATAATTTCTGTATACGTATCTGTATAAGGATCTAGAGGAATGATTTTTGGAATCCTTGATATTAACAATTATCAGGTTTTCTTTGTCGTCTATGTCGTCAATGGTGAGTTTTGTCAGCTCTTCTCGTCTGCAAGCACCAGCTAATCCAAAAATTGCTACTAATTTAATCATGAGGTATATGTCATCGGGTGCTTCAGTCATAAATTTTGAAACGTCTTCTTGAGTGAAGATTTTGGCCTTTTTCGGTCGAAAACCGACATTCTGTCTTTAAATATATGCAATTATTTTGTAAAATTTGCCAATATCCAAATTTTGCTTTACTTTGAATACACTCTTCAACATTGAATATCTTGCCCATAAAGTGTTCGGCTTCCATGTTTTAGACATTTCTAGAAAATAAGCCAAGAATATTTCTTCTTTATTTGGTGTTTTCACTTGTTTATTGTTGCACCATTCAACAAAACTCGTGTATTGCTTCTCATACCTTTGTTTAGATTTCGTTGGCAATAACTCTAAGTTCGCATCTGTAGCTGCTTGCACGATTTCTTGTGGAAGTTCTTCATCAGATGAATAATCCATTGTGGCAATTTCACTGAATCGAAAATTTTATATAAGTAACGCTTTGTCTGTCACTCTGACAATTACAAACAAATTTGTGAATTGATCGTTATGACAACATCAATTGTTACCTACTCATTATCAGATCAATCAAAGGGTGATTTTCATAACAATACATTTTTATTTATCAATATTTGTTCATTTTTTCAATAAATAGTTCAAAATGATGGATGATTTTGAACAAACTCACTTAGTATTGCAACAAAAAAGCTTGAACTTTCATATTTTGTCACCCACCACTTATATTTTATGAGGATATCATATAAATGTTTTTCCCGCACAACTGTGGGAAAATGACACTTTCCAAACTGAATTGCGTGCGGGTAGAGGGTGAATCACGCACGCTTGTAGGAAAAGTACTTTTCCTACAAGCGTGCGTGTTCCGCCCTATTCCCGCACGCAATTTAGATAGAGAGGTGTCATTTTCCCGCACGCTACTGTCACTTTAAGTGAGTTTTTCCCGCACGCAAAAGTTTGTTCAAGAGAGCAACATAAGATGTTTCAATGCGCTTGTAGAAAAAATATTGATCCTAACTCATACGGAAAGGTACTCTTTCCGTACTTGTTAGGATAATAACTATTCCCGTACAGTTTAGTGCCGAAAACGATCCGGGAAAGTTCGTTAAACTAAAATACTAGATTAGCGTATTTTGAGGCCTGAAGTTGCTCCGAGAAAGTGGGCATTCTTGAACGACTTCAGAAAAAGACTTTTTTCTACTGCCAAAATAAAATAAACATGATATGTTACTTCTTGAAGGATTTATTTTTTACACTTCAATCAATATTATTCAATTGATTATTCATTATAAAACAAATTCATTTATTGAAATAATAATTTATACTTAGTAAAGTTTTTACAATTACTTCCAACATGAATTCTCGAAGATGTTTCATGTTGCTACTAATCAGAACGTTATTCAAACTATCTTCTATATATGCTTCTGCTACGGAGGCAGATTTTCAGCCACCGTGATATTTTATGGACGTAATGTTGCCCCCAGCATTGGCCAGAAGAGTTACAGAGCTTCTCCTGAAACAGTGACTTGTCTTATACTGCTCTTATACATGTCTTTTCCAAACCATTTTGCAATCAAGCTTGGAATTTATCCTCTATTATTTATCCCCACATGTTGATTAATACACTTTCCTCTCGATTATTTCAAATATAATCTGTTTCTTTTTGTATGAGGCGGCCGTAGTGCTCTATACTTGCGGTATATCTCAATATAATCAGAATTTGAAACAGTAAACGTTCTTGCGCAATAGGTCTTCGTATCAGGTAATTTAACAATCAGATCCAGCATCTTCAATGGTATCAATAGTTATATGTAAGAATTCTTCACGGCGACAAGCACCGCTCATACCCAAAATTAGGACAACCTACAAATGAAAAATATTGAAATTACTACTAATAATACAAAATTATGATTATATCTGTACCTTATAAAGTAAATTTGTTTCGTTATCAGCATCTTGTATAAATTCATTGATAGAACCTTGTATTTCTTTTGTAATTTGTAATTTGTTATGCACTGATTCTTCTAGATATCCTTATGCTACCGTTGAGGACTTCCATCCTCCGTGACGCTTCAAAGTAGTTATTTTAGCTCCTGCATTAGCCAAAAGAGCCGCCGAAGACCTTCTCAGGCAGTGAGCGGTGTAGAGCGCTGGTTCCTCCAATTTCAAGAACACTGCAATTCTTGAAGGTATCTTCGACAACTTATTTATATCCACACACTGGCTGGTTCAACTCCCATTTTTTCAAAAAACAGAAAATCGGCTAGAACTAGTAATCTTCGGTCTCAAAGACATGTATTTTTACACAAATTGATGGGGTTGACTGGAAATCCTTCTTCAGGTATGGTGAAACTTCTCGATTTCTTGATTTTAGTGTCTGGTAAAACTACGTGAAAATATTAATTTTTGTCTTAAATATTTTTTATTTTCAAATTGATCAATTCATCGCATCTACAAGCACTGCTAATCCCCATTATCAATGCAACTTTCATCAAAAAGTACTCATTGTCGGGAGCTTTGTTCAAAAACTTCTCTATTTCAGGTCATTCTAATATCTTAGACTTCTCGTTATCTTGCTATATTTTCAAATGTCGCTTTCTTATGAAGGTGAATAAGTCGAGCGAAGCATCACAGTTATACTAATATTTTTCCTTCATTATAATTTTCTGCCTTATAAACAATTATTTCTCACTTTTTAGTTCAATGTGTTATAAAAGCGTGTTTTCTGAAGCTATATTAATTTTTTTCTGTGACTTTCATTATTTAAACTAGGTTATGTCCTAATTCCATGCTAGGTCACCCAGCATTTTTTACACATACCGGCAGGCACAGGTGTGAACGTCGACAGGCATGTATTTCTCACGCAGAGTTAAACATGCAGGGTTGGCATGCATGCATCTGAATCGGCACTGAGGGTTTCCAAAACTACTCTGAAATTGTAGTTTGAGAATGTTCCTCTAGAACGAAACTGCAGACTTAAGTGGCACAAAACATAGAGAATCATATTTCTCATATTTCGTATTTTCAGACACATCATTCCTGAAAAATCTGACTTTTTCATCGATTCTGCAGTCTCCTGAGTTGACTGTGGCATTTAATTCGCGAAATAAAGTTAACTCGTTCACCTCGTAACATACTCCTATTGGCTTCAAGCCATTCAATTTATTCGGATCCGGTTATTTATTATGATAAGCGCAGTGCTGGCTCCGGTTACTTGGTTCCGGTCCTTATGAATTTTTGATTTATAAAGATGGGAGTTAAGCCGGGTTGCAACTTGAGAAGAGATTACTTTGATAGTATGTCTAGCGGCGTCTATAGATTTAGAACACTGCATTTTGGTGGATATTATCTCATGCATTTGTATAGAGTCTGATCCGACACATTTTTGAAGAATGAATATCTTCTGGGCCATCAGAGCGGCATTTTTACGTCGAATAAAAGTTCAAACTTATTGGCCTGTATTTGCCTGAGAGTGGGGAACAGGTAGTTCCAATGGATTCGTCACTCATCATCCTCTACAGCGGACTCAATATCCCTAGAGCATTGGGCACCACTAGTGTCTCGTCTATACCGTACGAGTGTCGTAGATGGTAGCGCCGCGCTATGCCTGTGGATATAGGCTGAGACCGCATGAGCTGGACAGGCTGACAGCAAATGCATTATGGTCTCAGCTGTCCCACGACAAGCTCTGCATCTAGTGTCAGGGACCTCTACACCCATCACGCGACTACGGTAGGAGAGGGTGTTGAAGACACCATCTTGGCAGGCCATTATGAATTCCTCGGTTTCCGACTTCAGCCTACTTGACCTGAGAAATGCAAAGGTCAGGTTTCTGGATAAGCCAAGGTCTTCAATGTTCTTAAAGAAAGTCCCATGCATTAGATTATCCTTACGTAGCTATGGGAGACTCGCATTCTCCGTAGCTTTGTCGTGGGCTTTTTGCTAAACGGGTTCCAACTTGGTGACGGAGTTTGGGTTCGTCCGTTCAGTGTTGAATACAAGATCTAGTTCATCGGCTGCACAGGTTGCTGCCTTCAAAAGAAGTGCTTTAAGCCCTGCTTTTTCATGATCGCATAGAAGGGGATCTGTATTTCAGATGACTTTACAGACTCCATTCAGCTGTTCATTGCATTTCACCATTTGATCGGGAACCGCAAGGCATCTGAGCAAATGCATGATGAGCTTATGCGATGTTGTATCAAATGCCATGCGATAATCGATCCAGGCCATTGAAAGGTTACGCTCATACTTCACTTGCGTGATACATCTGTCAATGTCCGTAGGTTTTCCTTGCAGCCAGCGACCCCCTTCTCTGACCCTCTTTGCTAATATATCCGTTCATTCACCGGATCAACTGCGGAGAGTATTTGCTTGTATAAGACGCAGGTAAACATACATTTAAGCATGTAATTGTTTTTTAGTTCTTGGGATCACACAAATATCCGTTTCGGAGGATTAGCACGGTTCGCCCCTCGACAAACCAATACGAAATCTGCTGCTTGTTATCTAGCAATGAGTCAAAAACTCTTGCTATTTGATGGTGGGTGTTCTGTTCATCAAAGACTGGAACAGCAAAGTGCTTCGATCGTTTGAAGGCCCGACGAACTTCTTCCGGGATTATCGGATTGCGAGTATTTACATCAATGGGTTGGTTGATTGGTTTGAAGCTGACCGATCAGATGCAGGGTTTACCCGTAAGGGTGTCCCCTATTAGTTCCCTCAGTATTATGTAGAATAATCCAAAGATCCGTTTATGTGAAAATGCTAGCATTCCTAGATCAATTTGACACAATTTCTAAGTTTCACCATGGTTTCTGCCTAGGTAGGTCAACGGAAAGTGCATTTTGTTTTTTATTTCGGTGTGTCTATGACTCACTTGACAGAAGAAAGTATGTCGGTGCACCTTTCTTTGACTTATCCAAAGCATTCGACATTATTGACCCCCATATTATAGGCAAAACATTTTTTTCACTCGGTTTTAGGGGTAACTTCCTCTCATGGCTCAGATCATATCTGTCTCTCAGAAAGATACATGTTAAAGTTGACAATTGTCAGTCGCAGCAGTATGCCATTGATCTTGGGGTTCCTCAAACACAGACAATATATTTTTGTATGCAGATGATACAACGATAGCAGCGAATGCCAATAATCCAGAGGAACTTCAAGAAAAATTGAACAACTTGAGTATCGAGTTTACGAATTGATGTTTTAAAAATTCACTAGTGGTGAATGTAAAGAAAACTGATTTGTTGCAGTTTTTCTCCAGTAGAAATAGAAAAATTGAGAATTTCCACGTTAGAGTAGGTGATGAAATAATCGATTCATCATATAACACCAAATTTCTAGGTACTTATATCGACAGATCTGTTAATAGTAATTCAGATGCAAGTCTCGCAAGTTGGTCTGCTTTTTCATAACCTTGTATTCTCCTATGTCCAGGCACCCACACAAGTGTTACTTTGTTGTGTTTTGCCATTTCATTGAGGCTAGCTCTGAAGGCATTCCCAAACCTGCTTTGACTTGATCTGTACTGAATTCAGAGCTTTTATTGCGTTCTGGCTGTCAGAATGTAGATATGTTTTCTTTCATACCCACTGTCTAGATTCATCTTCTTCTTCAGTTTTTGTTGGCGTTGCTTCCTTTCGGCGCATTCAGCCAGCACTCTCGCCACTACGTAGGGATCCGCCCTACCCCAGCCTGGTTACTGGCGTGAGTAGTGGGAACTTCGTCAGGGAGTGGAGGGGGAATCTTGCTCAAGGCAATACCTACACCCAAAAAAAAATTAAACAAAAAACTTTTTTTGATATGATTGCACGTTTAACCACGGTTAAAAAACTGTAGTGTACGGCAGACGTCACAAACACTTATAAATTGGGTAATTGCATGTACTAAAGACGGCAGACATCACAACACGAACTACACTATAACATTCACACACATGAACTTGACTTGAGACACGAGAACGCCGTCAGTCCTCCACCATTGCCGGGAGTCGAATACTGTCTAGATTCATCAGTAAGAGATTTGAGCCGGTTCTGGGCCTCCCCCCACTACTATGACGTCATCAGTGACCTTGGGGTGACCTTCAGGGATGACCTTGGTGCATAGGTGCCTGTGTGGGTCTATGACCTTGGGATGTCCTTGAAACGATTTTTAAATTTTGTAATTTTTGACCTTGATGTAGGTTTTGATGAGGTGTTCAAGGTTTTTGTTTGACCTTGAGATGACATTTGGGTGACAGAGATTTTTTTTATACACGGACAAGTACTTTTTCCAAGTACTTATGTATTTTTTTTTTACCTCCAAGACTAAAAACATTTATGTGAACACTTGCTACTATGTATGACTTTCATATTATGTACTAACACATGAAAATCTAGAGAAGGCACACGTCCACACACCACGGAGATCCAGTCAGATATGTGAACTCTGATTCCTCTCCGATACTTACCTTGTAGTGGTGGTGGTAGTAAGCGTGTGTGACGTCATCCGACTATGAGGAGTGCATCTGAAGTAGCCCACGCTCGACGCTTATAATATATACGGACAAGTACTTTTTCCAAGTACTTATATTTTTTTTTACCTCCATGACTACTATTACCTTCATGTGTATGTACACTTGTTACTGTGCATGACTTTCATGTGTACCAACACATGAAAATCTAGAGAAGGCACACGTCCGCACACCACGGAGATCCAGTCAGATATGTGAACTCTGATTTCTCTCCGCCAGTGTATACCTTACAGTGGTGGTGGGAGGAAGCTTGTGTGACGTCATCCAACTATGAGGAGCGCATCCGAACACGATCCAGTCAGAAGCAACCCAAGCTCGACGCTCTGGGATTGTTTGTGACATGATGTCTGCGATAGTATATTATACAAGTCGGTGGTGGGGGAGTGGTTCACTATCCATTATAAAAGAAGTGGATATTGTGATACAAAATCAGAAGTTATATACCTAGCAGTCGAGTAGTCAGCAAGAGTAGTGAAGTTATTCAGTGCATTCAGAGACAGGAATATCAGTGAGTGTGTTTTTCTATCGAAAATTATTTATATTTTCCTTATATATTTTCATCATGTCAGTTCCAAAGGTGGATTTACAAAAAATCAATTCTGTAATTAAACAAGAGATGGAAGTATTAGAACAAAGAGTAATATCATCTTTGCCACTAAATGAAGCTTATCCAATAAAGAATATGTCAATTTGTTCAACTAGTTTTGGTAAATCCATTTTGTTAACATTACTCGATGTGAGCAATAACACATTGTTCAAAACATGGCTACCAAAACGTGTTTCAGAGCAATTTAGTGACGACGATGTTACTTGCATCAATTCATCTGATGGTAAATATACCGTAGCATATTTGGGTCAGACTCAACAAAGCTTTGCTGGTATGAAAACACGATCGTTGGTTAAATTCGATCTCATTGAGTAATAGTTAATTTTCACATATCATAGGCTAAGTCGAATTATATTATAGGTGTTAATTGTAAGGAAAATATAAAAAGTTTTCATACATTGTTAAACACACTCTTTGGCGGTTGGCATCATCGAAAGTATATGTGAGTTTTATTTATGAATTCTATTATAGCATACTTATTTCAATAATTTTTCTTTGATTTCAGTTTCATTTTCGAGAAAGATGTGGATGCTGTATGCTAGCCAAAACTGGACCGAAGCTGTAGACATCACTTCAGCTGTTGAACGATTGACTTCTGAATTGGATGCTTTGACTGATGATGCTCACCATGCCACCAACTATGACCTGAGCGTGTGTTATGATGAAGAGCAGATCCAGTTATGTTTGCGTGACGCTGAGAACTATCAGAAAGGTGTGGATCTTTGTGAGAAATATACAGATGGTTCTTTGGATCTAGATCAACTCTGCGATGCAATGGTTGAATGTGAGCTGAGAAGATTTCTCTACCGTCTCTTGCCATACCTACCTAATGGAATCATCCAAAAGTACCAACTGGATAACGATGGTAATGAAATCGAAAATGGTCAAGAAAATCATGACGATGAAGAAGAAGTTATATTAGATTGTTTGTATATACCTAAGACTAATTGAATTGTAAGCTAGTGATATCTGAATAAAAAACATAAAATAGTTCATACATGTTTTATTTACCTATTCCTCTTTTACAAGAATAAAGAAAGAAAAAAATCAATACAAAATAATGAAAAATGTGTGTGTCTTCAATATCTGCTGTGAAATGATCCGTCCAATGCATTGTATGTCAAAAATGTATCATGTAGAATGAGTGCATATACTTTGGTGTTGGCTGGGAAGTTGACTTTCCTAGTTTCAAACTCGAGCTTAATATCAATAGTTGATGATTTTGTGGCATTCGGCTGATGTGAACAATCGATGATGAATAGTGATTTTGTCGAAATTCCCCAATGTCCATGAGAGGTTCACTCATATCTTTATCATAATAACTTCGTTGAAAGTTCTCATAGGCATAATATGCTGAAGTATCAAGTTTCTTATCGAAATCCAAATTCCAACGTTCATATGGGTATACTTCACAGTTCAAGTACACACGAATGTTATTGATATCAGCAGTTGTGAATTTGGTGATGTCCTTTGCCCTGTCTTCAGACGTGGTAGTGCTTTGGAATCCAATGATGATATAACGAGGTGTTTCAAGGGCCTTGGTTGTCTTGATAGCCCATATGTCTGAAGATGTGCCACGTAGTGATGGAAGTTCATAGAGATCCCACATGCGATAAGCCAACTTGATTTTAGCATTCAGACCACTTTTGTTGATTCTATTCAAAAGTTTTAGCTTGTGCTTATCTTCTGGCACTATGTGTCTTATTTTCCACTCAATTTTATTAATTTCCAAATCAGCATCAACCTCACCAATATATGAGTTCTTGAAAGATCGAGCGATTATTAAGATCATTTCTTGTTTGGCATTCAAGATACTTTTGTTGTAATCTTCAGCGAAACCCATCAAATACTTTAGTGGTAATTTGCCACTGAATACATGACTGGTTGTATCCAAGATATCCTGTTTAGTTTCCGAAAGTCCCCATCCAGTGGTTAATAATGTATTAGCATGTGTTTTTCCAAATGAAATCATAGTCTTCATTGTAGATGTTATCCCCGGCTTCCTGACGACAGCAACTTGTTCACCACCCATTTCGTAGCGAATTTCATCAAAAAGGAAAGCGATAGCATTGTTCGAGAGATAACATGATTTCGTTTCATCTTTAGGTGTGAATTTACCCTCTATATAAATGAAACTCTCAGCAATATCGAGTATAACATCTTGATTATTGATTGCAATTCGAATTTCATCTGAATTTCTGAATAATGGTGATCCATATGGTTTGTATGTGTGCTCATGTAAACTTGTGAGGGAATGATCGAGCATCGGCTCATCGAATATATTAAATTTTTCACTATTTGTTTCGAGCACCATTGTTCCTTATTTTCAGTCCAATTGATTTCAAAAATTTGAGATCTCTCACTGACAGAGCGTGGTGTGCTAACTGTTTAGCGTACACTTTTGGAATGAGCCTTTTTCTAGCCGAGCCTTCCTTTTTAGCTGTTTGTGGAAAGTTTTCAAATCCTCGTCGATTCTGTCTATTATAACAAAAACCCATGATAGTTATGAGATTTTTTTCAATTCCAAAATTATGACAATCTCTTCTGCACTTCCAAAATCAATGAGATTAGTTTTATGATCCAAAATACGCACTGTGATGTTGTGAATCAACTGACGACCTTCTGGACTAATGGGCATATATATAATCTTGTGTGGTTCTTTTGTGAGATTGATGGATTCAATCTCACAAAAGAACCACATCGATATCGAATGAAAAAATAATGTGGGATTCGTCATTATTTATGTATGAACCAGATATAATGTTTCAATCTAAGCGGATGAGTCTTACAGTTGTTATGTTTATCGGTTGTGAGGATTCATGTATCTGATTCGGTTGGAATTTATCAAAATTGAAACCCATCATCTTTGCTATGGAATTCGGATGAGTTAGATCAATTTCATATTTTGATCGCATCTCACATTTGAAAGTATCATTATTGGCATGTAGGTAGAATATATCATCTGCATCGGTATCGTTTTGTTTTCTACCATGAAACAATCTGAACATGATATGTTTCTGAATAACTGCATTGATTTCTTCTATTTCATAGGCACCACATGGTATTTCAATTGTGTATTTCTGAAATATTGGTGAATTAACATCACTGATTCTGAAACTGATCACATTGTTTTTTTCAGTTTTATTATTGACTGTGTTGCATCCATAGAATCCTAAAAGTCCCAATCCATAACGACTGTTTCTGTCCAATTCAATGGGTGGGAAAAAGTCTGCACTCAAGACACTCGTCCCGACAGCTTGTAGTTCGAACTTCCGTGACATGACTGACAAATTTTATGAATAACACTTCAATTTATTGTTGTCTACAACACACTCGAGACAGCTTACGCCTTTTCGGAGATGGTTCATCAATATCCATTTCATTTTTATTAGCACCAATCATTTATATTGCAGTAACAACAGAATATTTTCCGTGGTGGAGGACCATCATTCACATCAGAATCTGGAATGCTATTGCCGTCAAGATTGTGGTGGTCAGTACAATATCTATATTTCATTATGTCGACATCATCTTGTAGACTTTTAGGTAACTTTTCCCAAACATAAGCAATCTCATGTGCAGCACATGCGAGTATTACTTCCTTCGGCATATTTGCAAGCATCACTCGATCCATTCTTGTCAGGGTGCGATATTTTGAATACATCTTAAGTGAAAATCCCATCCCCTTAATAGCCTCTCGAGTCATTGCTGGAGTTGTATCCATTTTGTAATAATTCAGAGAGAAACTTCAAGCACAAGTGACCGCAGAAAACTGTGTTGAACTTGTGCTGGCGATCATAGTTATATAGAATTTTCACTTTCGAACATTTCTGAAAGTATTGAATCAACTCTTTTGGTGGGGGTAGATCTCCAAAACTATCAAAGTATGCAATGTCTTTCACACATTTGCTGTATGCCACCCAATGTGTTCCCGATCCTCTTATTCCATCTAAATTGACAATGGCGGTCTCGTGGTGTCGTGGACCTCTAGTGGGTAATGTATCACGCATGAAAATACCACGAAAGTATGGAATTTTCATTTTCTTGGCATAATAATTGAGATCGATGTCGGTGAGAGGTCGTCGAGGTAGGGAATCAACTAGTTTTTTGGATTGTATGGTTTCAAGTAGAGTCCGAGTCCTTTACGGTATGGTTTAAGGTATACACCACTACCACTTTTACCCAATGCCACACTTTCCATTTTCTTATTATGGCGATTCGCTTCGATTAGGGCGGTTCTGCTTACTTTTGCTGAATTCACAGCTCTGGTGATGCCTGCAACAGCACCCGCTAAACTTCCGAGCGCGGACAATCCAGCAAAAATCGGTATCAGTGGTAGAATCCCTCCGACCTTAGGAATTGGAATTATGCGGGGTGTGCGGATTGTTTTCTTTCCACCAGCAGCTTTGAGGTATTTACGTGCCGCATGTAATGCCACTACGGTAGCTTTCTTCAAATTATTCGTTACAAATTGCTGACCCCCAGCTTTTTTCAGTACATTCCGCACTTTTTGAACCACCCCAGAACCAAAGGCGATTTTTCTGAGATTATTTATCTTTTTCTTCGGTTGATTTTTCTTCTTTTTCTTTATAGTAGTACTACAACCCATACCGAAACGTCTCTTTGATTTCATAATATTGGTAACGAGTAGGGCAGCTGCTCTTTCCTTAATACCAGCGTCCTTCGATTTAACCCTATTCCAAGCTGCGTATTCGAGTTCTTTGTCTGCTCTATGTCTCGCTGTGAGATCAGTTAGATGATTCAAATATTGAATATCGTGTTGTTTGCATGCAATATCCAATTTATTGATTCCGGGATCTTTGCGGGCTAAACGTTTTTCCAATTTTGTACCGGGTCCACAGTACTGATATCCTCCGGGTAAATGTAATTCGAACGGAAGTTTGTTTATCAAATTATTAACAAATCCACGTCCGCTCTTTCTGGATACACCACGAACACATCCGTATCGTTTGATGGTACTCATTTAAATGAAACGTTCACGACATATCATCGCTTACATAGTCTCCAACCACGGTACGATGCGCATTGTAAAGCAGAAAGAAAAGTTTGCTGTAGATAATCTGGATGAAAAATTCGGTTGTGGATTGAATGGACAGAATGTGTTGCGGCATGGTCCGCTACTTCCACCATCTGTTCGAGGACTCATTATTGGACCGTCGAATTGTGGAAAGACGAATGCCATGATCTCTCTTCTGACACATCCACAAGGACTACGATTCACAAACGTTTATCTCTATTCGAAATCACTCAATTAGCCCAAATATCAATTCCTACGAAATGTATTGGAACCCATAAAGGGTTTGGGATTTTATACGTTCAGTAATAATGCAGAAATAGTGGAACCGTCCGATGCCAAACCAAATTCTGTTTTCATTTTCGATGATGTAATATGTGAAAAACAGGACATTATAAGATCATACTTCTGTATGGGACGTCATAAAGATGTTGACTGTTTTTATCTTGCTCAAACATATTCACGAGTGCCCAAACAGTTAGTGCGAGACAATACAAACTTTATTGTAATGTTCAAGCAAGATGAAACGAATCTACATCATATTTATTCTGATCACGTGTCACCCGATGTAACATTCAAACAATTCCAATTGATGTGTGTTAAATGTTGGGAGGATCAATATGGATTTCTGGTCATTGATAAAGATAGAAAAATGCATGAAGGTAGATATCGCATGGGGTTCGATAGTTTTATATATCCATGACACTGTAATCCACATTCAATCGATCGTTGAATTGCATAGAGGTTACTGCTGAAAATAAAAACAATGAATTGAATTTGAAACGTCAACTGGTTGAGACAACAGAAGCTGTACGGCAGAAATTCAATTCTATCAAGAGTGGACTTATTGAAAATCGAATGGCGCTTGAAAAACTCTATGATCCCATAATGAAGCCATTAAAGGTTCTATCTTCAGCTGCTACCATCAAATCACCAAAGTCAACGTTTCCAATGAAGCAAGGTAATATTCAGTCTACTCCAACAAAAGTTACGAGTACCCCAATAGGGAAGGATCCATCCTCATATGATAGTGAAATATCATCTGCTGACAGTGAGACAGGTACTATCAAAGAATTCGGAGAAAATGAAATGTCCATATTCGAAACACCGTCATCATCTCGAATAGGTGATTCTGATTTCTCTGATTTTGAAGATAATATTGGAGATGTTTTGAAAAGACATTTGGAAAATGTTAAAACAAAGAATGTTGCATATGATACAATATATGGTATACGTTTAGATCCTACTACACAAAAACTGAAAATGGGTAGTCTCAATGTACGTTTCAGTGATGGGAATATTATATTTTGGAATGACAATAAAACAAAAAATCATGAATTCCCAGGTAGTCCGGAGTTATACGACATGATTTTTTTGAAAAATCCACCTGAAGTCAATTTCAATGATGAAATTCGTCATATATATGCTAAAATATTGAGACTAACGAATGCACCATACAAACAACATCAACTAAGATATGGTTTCAAACATGCAAATTCTAAAAAATTTCGTGAAGTTATCAAACCAGTACTGAACTTATCACATCATCTGTCGACAAGGAGTAGAACAAAAAAAGGTAAAGGGTTCAATCGGATGCAAAAAAAGTATTATACCAAACCTGCGAATTATGTGTACTGGAATTCACCTGACGAGTTAGTCGATCGTTTACGACTGTTGATATCCTCGAAATCGGCTGGACATACTGGACACGACAATGAAATAATTTCAATAATTGAAGAATTACGTGAGGAAGGTATAATATATTGAAACGTTCAAGAAAATGGTCACTTTGTCCTCATTATATGATGCAGTAACATTCTTGAATTATGTGTACGGAGACGAAGTAGAACAGTTATAGTGAGAGGATGGATAATGAAATAAGTGATCTTAAACGACAAGTTGTCAATGAATTACATACACCGGCGAGACGTAATTTCGCCAGAAGAACCACCACCCTCAAAGGTTTTGCAGATCTATGGCAGATTGATCTTGCCGAATTACAACCCTATGCTAAACATAATAAAGGATATAGATATGTTCTTGTAGTAATTGATTGTTACTCAAAATATCTACGGATAAAACTGATTAAAAATAAAACAGGTGGTGCTGTAACGGATGCAATGGAAGATGTGCTGAAAGAAGCTGACTATTCTCCGAAACATCTACAAAGCGATCAAGGAAAAGAATTTTTCAACAAAACTTTCTCATCTCTAATGGGCAAATATAATATCAATCATTATTCAACATTCAGCACTATGAAGGCGGCCATAGCAGAAAGAGTAATTCGAACAATAAAGACGTGGCTATATAGAGAATTTTCAGCGATGGGACACAACAAGTGGTTAGATGTTCTTCCAATGATAACAAGAAAATATAACCATAAAGTGCATCGTACAACTGGTATTGAACCAATTAATGTTACGCCAACAACAAAACTAAAATTTAAAAGTGCCAAAGTCATCCGTGGAAAACAAAGTCTTTCCAAATTCCGAATGAATGACATTGTACGTATAAGCAAGTACAAAAATATCTTTGAAAAGGGGTACACTGCCAATTTTACAACTGAACTATTCAAAATCATTAAAATTAATAGGACATATCCCACAACGTATATTCTTGAAGATATCAATGGTCAACCGATTAAAGGTGGTTTTTATGAAGAAGAGTTATTAAAAACGAAAAATCCTGACATTTATCTAGTTGAAAAGGTGATGAAGAAGAAAAATAATAAACTGTATGTGAAGTGGTTAGGCCTTCCGAGTGAACACAATTCATGGATTGATAAACGTGACATGGTTCAATATATGTATTAACTTAGATGTTTCGTAAAATAAACTATTAAAAGCAATTTTTTTTTATTTCGAGTAGACTCTGTTGAAATGAATTGAAAAAAAAAATATTTTGTAGCGGTAAACGTTGCCCCAGCCAATCGCAACGTTCTGTGCATGCCAAACCAAATTAACTGCATACCCCATTCCTACTTAGATATTTTCAACTCACAACATTGATAACATTTCATAATCCTCAGAGCTAATCAATATCAGATTGAAATGCGTGATCAAACTCTTTTCGCCACTTATCACGTACAGATGCTGCCGTATCAAAAAGTTTTGTTGACTCCTGAAGCTCCATCTCTGCTTGCATTTTCAAACAATGGGCGGACTGATTTTTGTGTGTGATTTCGAATCGGAGTTTATCTGCATCTTCACACATTTTGATCAGTTCAGCCTTTGTTAATGCAATCTTTGCATCGAGCTCCTGAAGAGCCACCTCGTCCAAGCTGCCACTTCGAACATCATCATCGCATTTGACGATGGTGGCTTTCGCTTTTATAATGCGGCATTTCGCTTTCTTCAGCATGTCCCCACAGCGCTGCAGTGGACCGAAAGAATGAAGCGAAACATCTTCCAAATCGCCCATCACATTCAAGAAGGTCTTCTTACGAGGTTTCCGTACACCCTTCGTTGTTTTCTTAGGGTTAGAAGCAGTAGATGTACCTTTCCTCTTAGATGGTTTTGGTTTCGTATCCACACTAAGAGGAGAGAGAAGTGGAGGGCATATGGGTAGTGACAGTTGTGAAAGGGTTGGATCAACACTTTCTGAAGGTTCCGGTATATCTACCGTCTTCAGATAATCAAGAATGTTATAGTCATCGGTGAAACCTTCTTGGGATGACAAGTGATATACCGGAATATTTTCAAAACCAAACTCATCATTTGTTGTTGGAATACGTGACATTGCACCTTCTTCAACAGAAACATTTGGTAGGGAAGTCATGATTATTTAGCTCGGAGGGAATGTGTGATACCAATGGGATGTGGATAGAAATGGTGCTGATGTTGATGCGACTTCACGTTTTATACGAACAAGCCGACTGGTACATGCGCACATGAATATGACAATAATCTGCCGTAAGAGGAGAAGGGGTAGATTTCCCTTCCAGGAGTTGACTCCACAAATTTCATAGTAATAAGAAGTGTTGAGAAGAGACAGTGTTCTTCCAACCGATGTCTTCTCCAGATGTGTATGTAGTTCCATGTCACCGACATAAACTTTGCCCAATTGACAATAAATATTGAAATCATTTTGTAATATAATGCGAAAGTGTGATTTAGAACAAAATGATCCAAGTGAGTCATAGTTCTAATTCACACCTTCGTATTGCATATATTCATAGTGAAAATTATCCACTGTAGATATAATTCCCAATGGAAGTGTGTATTTTTTTGTAGCCCTGAAAAGGGCTGTTTTGCTCCAAAGAGCCAAGGGGGTTTGGGTGAAGACTGATTAGCTTGAGTCTTCACCAACATTACCAACATTCCTAGCATAGAATGCCCTAGCCCGCTCCTTCGTGTCCTCCCACACGCGATTAAATTCTGTAGCATCTCCGATAAAACTGTCATCAT
The DNA here is from genome assembly GCA_958502065.1 of Chrysolina americana. NCBI lineage: Eukaryota > Metazoa > Arthropoda > Insecta > Coleoptera > Chrysomelidae > Chrysolina > Chrysolina americana. The sequence continues at coordinate 38,958,329 of OY293415.1, read as the reverse complement.
CGGACCCATGCTCTCCTGTTGAGTGCCGCGGAGGCGCTGTGGTATGTGGGATCTCCGGTGCTGTTGTTGAAGACATGTTGAGTTGCTGAATGATACTTTGAGTAGGTTGTCATCGTATTTATAAGGATCGGAGTGGGGATGTGTAACATAGCTTAGTGGTAGTGGTCATTAGGCGCTTGCGCAGGTTCTATTAGAATTTTGGAGGATTTTGTGTTGCCTTCTATCATCTGCACCCGGCCTCCGGCTACCGGAAAATTTAAAAGTAGAAAATTGTAAAGTTATAATTCTACAGCCTTCGGCCTCAAAATAGAAAAAAAAATTCGAACCGCGAATTAAACCGCAGATTAATCCGCGGTCGCGAATCAACATCGCGGCTGCGGAAAATTTCCGGAAAATTTAAAAGTAGAAAATTGTAAAGTTATAATTCTACAGCCTTCGGCCTCAAAATAGAAAAATTTTTTTCGACCCGCGAATTAAATCGCGGCCGTGAATTGGACCGCGGTTGCGTTCGCGGGTTTGATCGCGGCCACGAATCAAACCCGCGAACGCAACCGCGGTCCAATTCACGGCCGCGACCCAATTCGCGATGTTGATTCGCGGCCGCGGATTAATCCGCGGTTTAATTCGCGGGTCGAAAACCGAAACCCCAATGTTCTAGCACCCTATTATCATTTTTTTCTGCACTGATGAACATTTTTCTTTTTTTTCTACTCAATTAAATCTGACAACCTAACCTACATCCGAATATCTTCCTCCAGTTAAGTGCGCATGCGCGTGTGTACTCTTTTTTTAGCCCTAAAAGAGCTGTTTTGCTTCGAAGAGCCAGGGTATGTCGATCCACACATGTTTATGTGAGACGACGAAAGATCACTAAACATCTACAACTCTTCAAGTTATAGAAACTTTGTACATTTTCACCATTAAGTGGTGCAAATGCATATGTTTGTGTTTTTTGTGTGGCCCTGAAAAGGGCCGATGGGGTGCTCCGGAGAGCTGGGTGTCATCCCGCATAGTTATGCGGGACGACCACGGAAGGGAACTCAGATGACATAGATGACATCGTCATCGTCATCATCCGATGATACCACGATGATGGTGTCATCGTCGGAGTCATCGTCCTCCAGGTGATGCACCTCCGGGTGGTCATCCATGTCGACATCCTCGATGCCGATGAATTCAACATCCTCGACCACTTCGTCATCTTCTAGGTGGTCATCCTCGACCACATCATCCTCGGAGATGTCAGACTCATCTGACCATTCCTCCTGGTGCTCCTCCATTTCATCACCATATTCTGATGATGATGATGTTGACGGGGACGGGAAATTCCACGTATCCCAGGAGTCGCTGATCTCGGCCACCTGAATTGGCCCTCTGGGAACTCTATCATCATTCCTATCATGATATTGAGCCCCTTGGAATATTTGATGTACCTGGACTGGGTACAACGACGGTGGCATCTGCCGAATTATCTCGGCATCGTTTTCAAATCTCTCGCAACGTCTCGGAGCTGTGGTGGAGTCTGGGAGAGGCATCTTAGGAGACTGATACTATAATCTGAGTTTACATTGAATTTATACTAACTCATGAGATATAAATGGTGGGAGAGAAAGGTAGGGGTTGTATGAGGTGGTGGGAGAGAAGGTGGAGGTTATAGATGGTGGTAGTGGTAGAAATACTCAACATACTTATTGAATAATACAATTGAGATGATTTCCTGAATAATGTTTCAGAGTTGGAATTATATAGGTACTTATTGAATAACACAAGTATCAGAAAATACAATTAAGATTAAGTGAAGAGCAATGCCCCAAACATCGCATTGCCCAGTGTGTACCAAACCAATAAATTTAATGTACACTCCTTTTTTTCACTTCATCTTTTTTTATTATTATTAACTACTTATATTTACAACTTACAATTAAATTATTTTTTAAAACACACTTACAAATAACTAAACCTATATAAAATACCTAATTATCTACTTATTTTCTAAACGTCGGAGGGTTGCCAATATCCTCTCCGTCGTATCCGTCACACGCGCTCTGGCAGTTTCCAGCCTGGTGACCCTTTCGGCCTCCAGGATGGCTTCCTGCCGATCTCGCACCATCAGGTCGGCCAGCTGCCGGGCAATTTCTGCCCGCGCTAGTCGACTCCGCTGGCAGTCGCGCTCGGCCTCCTCTACCTCCCCCAGTAGCTGGTCCACGTCCGTCTCCAGCGTGGGAGCGATAGACTCCAAGGTGACGTGTGTGATCGGCTCCCTTGCCCTTGAAGGTCCAGCGACGGGATCCATGGTGGCAACTACCTCCACGATCGGTGCTGGTGGAGGGACAGCTGGCGGTGGTGCCACTACATCCACGCTAACGACTTGCACTTTAGCAGGTGGTGGGACAGGAGTCACAACAGGGACCGCAGCTCTTGAGGATGATGGCCATCCTCCTTGGTAAGGGTTGGTTTTATCGCATTTCTTACGGTATGCGGGAATAACACCAACCTTACGCCTACTGCTTTGCCCCAATTGCTTCTTCGATGACGATTTCAAGCCGCTACCACTTGCTCGTGGTGTAAGCTCGAACTCGTTCTCGCTATCCTCAATGATTTCCAACGATTTCACCTTTGACGGTTTTCCTCGTTTGGGGGCAACATCGTCAATGGTATCGCCATATCTCTTTCGTACACCACCACCTTGCTCCTGTGAAGCCATCGGCGTCAGTGGCTCCGGGATATCCGCGTCCTGCCTGATCGTCTCCATGACATCTTTGAAGAAGGCATCATCATCGATGTCCTGGCGTCCTGGTGGAGGTGGCGGAGACGGTCCTCTACGTCTGACTTCTTCCTCGACGTTAGTTAGGGCTGCTGCTACCATGAGGAACTTTCTTGAGAAAAAGATTGAATAATATTGGAAACCCAACGAATATTCTCTTCTGGATCATTCTGGTAGAATTCTATATCGCTATGACCCCAAGGAAGAGTTTGTGTCGTATTGGGAATGATGAACCGTTTATCATCATGGTATGACAATGCAACTTTGTTTTTCAATTCAGTATACATGTCATGTAATATGCTTCTAAATGAGTTCATCTTCCTGAATATTAAACCACCCTGTTCGACAATTTTCTTATAATCTTCACATGTTAATTCATTCTTTATAACGGATCTTTTGACTCCTTTTGCTTTCTTAAATTCACTACCCACAGACTGAACATAATATGCTTTGGCACCGGTACCATAAAAGCTAATTATGGGATCATTCGGAAATTCGTCTTTGAAATTACCCAGAATTGATTTTGTAATAGGAATATTGAATTGATTTCATACTTTGTAATTGGAAGTATCAAATTCACCTATATTGTTGATAATGAAATCATAAAAATTATCGGTATTTACTTTTAAAATTAAAGACTCCGGGTCAGTGCAGAGTAAGGTGGCATTTTCTGCGTAATGACGTTTAATACAACCATAGAAAAAGTTGTACATGACTGTTTTGGATAATTCTAGAATACAAAATCCCAAATATAGTGGTTTATCGTATAATACATTAACTTTTCCCAATTGAATTGCAACAAAATTTTCGGAAAATATTGAACAGCTTTTGTAATTTGGACGTGAAATTAGGGCACTAGCACCCATTTTCCTCTTGATACTTTCCCAATGCGTAACCAGTCTAACATCAATTCTGTTATCAACGTTTTCCATTGTTTTCCCATAAACTGCATTGTTCATGAGTTTATAGAAATCTTTTTCAGCTTTGTTGTTAGATCGATTTCGCATTTCAGTATTCAAATCAATATAAGGTTTCATCCAACATGACTGCTTGAATCTCAACACTCTATGTGTGTTCATGACAATAAGACCATTGGCCACAGCCTGCTGTAAATTTTTATAATGTATAATATATTTTCTTTTGTCATTTAAATTTTGAATTAATTTGGGAATTTTTGATTTGGAATGTGGAGGTATTAAATCAACGAGAAAAGGGAGATCAGCATGTTTGTCATGTAATTCTTGGGGATAATGAACATCTACTTCAAGAACATAACCATATGGACTATCAGATGCTACACCCATTACGTCCAAATTGATAATTTCATTGGGAGTTAGCCAAGCAAAATCGTTGGTGGGTAATGGTTGTGACATACTGTGACCATATAGGTTAGTGGCATCTAAATATGATATGAACGATGAAGGTTCATCGGGGTTATAATCGGGTAAAAATTTATTATTAGCAATATGCGTCCTTTCACTACACTGACTTATTCCGCCACGTATTCCTTTCTTGAAAAAATGAATCATGTCAATGTCAGTCAATAATTCCAATTCTATATTTGTATACTTTAGCATTGCATCCCATGATAATCCGGGTGCTGTATAATACTGTGCCGGATCTAATTTATATTTATCTAAACATATCTTTCTAAAGTTTTCAAATATGTCACATAATAGAAGCACATCGGACTTCAAATATAAATCCGAGTATTCTCCTAAACTCTGACACTCGAATAAATGCCAAACAAGTTTTGCTCTCATATAATCCTTATCTGATATATGCTCTTCGTTAAGATTGTCATAAAATTGATTTTTAGTGGGAATAGTTGGATAATTCAACTTGTCAATATGGTCAACAAAGTTATATGGAAAAACACCTTTCTTTCTCATTATATTGAATTTGTCAATTTGTGGAAAATGTTTATGCATCTCAATACACTGATCGGATGTTAAGTTAGCACCTAAGTTCTGCAAAGAATCCGACATGAATTTGAAACTGTCTATAAATCTCATTTTCAAATAATTCTTTTTCTCTTTTCCATCTTTGTCAGTGTATGTGTGAGTGAATAGATGCTTGGTGAACGATATATATTTTTCCTTAGTTTGTGGGATAACATCCACTTTGTCTTTGTTTCTATACAGTTCTTTTATGAACAAATGACAATCATACCCACTAAGATTATGGAAAATTATCGGAACAAAATTTGGTAATTTGAAATTTAAGTTACATACAGAATGAGCGGCAGGTGATCTTTTCTTCCCATTGAGGTGGCAATGGTCTCTCACTTTCACATCACCACCCGTGAATGGTTTATCACATATTCCACAAAATTGTGCAGAAGAAAACTCTTCTTCTTCCGCGGGGGTTTGTGCAACCATAGGAATTGGATATCTCAGATGATTGTGATAAATATTTCTCAAATCATTTTCAATCTTTGTGACAAATTTCTCGGCTGCATCCTCACCCCTATATGTAACAAATTTTGATAATTTGTCATTATATGAACATTTTATCGAATAAGCAAATGAATAAGGTTCATGTTTCTATGTTTTATTCGAGTATGAGTGTTTAGGGTTGGGTTGACTAGTTTGAATGGGTTTGAGAACTGATTCAAAATCAGCATAATCTACAAATGGCACCTTCATTTGTCTCTCAAAATTTTCAAACATCATCATTTTACCATATTTATTAATTCTGAAATTGACTGATGGTGTTGTAGTACTCAAATGATTACAGTCATGCAACTGATGACGTAATAGTAATCGCTCGTGAGAGAAATACAATAAACATCCATCACAAAAATATTTTTTATGCTCATGCGCAGATAGTTGACTTGAAACTAATCTAGAAAGGTCTTTAATCCAACAATAATGACTATTGCCAGAATCATCAGTTATAAGTAGCAAATTAACATGTCTTCTTAGTCTTCTCTGTGAGTAACGCAACGGACCAACCACTTCATATTTCATTTTACCCTTATCAAGTTTCGACTCTAATCCATATACATTAATCGAAATATCATTCATGTCCTCAAACTTTTTTATAGCTTGAAGTTTAACTGGAAAATCCATACCTGTTACATTCAAAATATTGGAATAGTGGGGGTATGAGGAAACTTCTGACACTCTACCATTCGCAGGAAATAAAGCAGATGTGATGGCCCATGCAAAACAGTGTTGATCCTCATTGCGAATATTCACAACGCCTTTTCGTGTCTCAATGAACTCGGGCAGCTTCACATATGAACATCCGCTGAGTGGATTGTACTTGTTGATGTTCACTTCGAGGAACATAACTTTTTCACAGCTCCATCCTGAAACATAAGAATAATTTAATATTCGTGTATATTGAATTTAAACTTTAAACATACCTGAATCACGTTCTTCAAATTCCGTAGTCTGAGCAATGATGGCATCACGGACTCCATCAAATAACGCATCCAAATCCGTAGACTGGTCCACAATTTTATTTTGTGAGTTGAATGACTTGGTATCAATCAAATCCCGTGTTTGGACAATGTAGCTGCCAAATACCTCCATATTCACTTTGAATATCTTGTGAACCTTTATTGCCTCTTCAAGTAATCCAATAACTTTCTCCCTGATCTCATTGAAGAACGACATATAGTCAGTGTACACATTCGGACTTTCCACTCGATAGCTTACAATTCTACACTTGAAAGCATTTCTTATAATTTGTATGCCATCACTAACTTGGACACATGCATTATTCTTGTGCTGGAGAGTTCTTTTATGAGAACTAACTTGGGATGCAGGGATTGTCACATTACAACAATTGCATGTGTACATTGGTGTCGATGCAGCCGCATCTAACTTAATCCTTTTCACAGAAGGCCCACCTTGGCAACTCTGAAGTTGATGTCGACGGAGATTATCACTACGAGTAAACGATTTACCACAGTCACAGGAATACATTTTCTCGATGTGTTCTCAGCACAAAACTCTATGAGATACTGATTTAACAATCATTCCCACCTCCTTTAAATATAATTTCAATGAGTGGGGAAGAGGATGAACAAATTCTATCCGCTTCGACTACTCATGCAACGTCACAGAGCCCCCACCATGCACACTTCTAATCCAACTCGCTATCGATACATACAAGATGAAGAGTGAACAGTAGTCGCTACATAACTGCATCGTGTGGATGTGTGACGTCAGCGGACCATTCCCACTATAGCGAGAGTCGAGCGAGGGTTGCTTCTGATACGTATGACTGAATCGTGTTCGGATGCGCTCCTCACAGTTGGATGACGTCACACACGCTTCCTCCCACCACCACTGTAAGGTATATACTGGCGGAGAGAAATCAGAGTTCACATATCTGACTGGATCTCCGTGGTGTGCGGACGTGTGCCTTCTCTAGATTTTCATGTGTTGGTACACATGAAAGTCATGCACAGTAACAAGTGTACATACACATGAAGGTAATAGTAGTCATGGAGGTAAAAAAAAATATAAGTACTTGGAAAAAGTACTTGCCCGTATATATTATAAGCGTCGAGCGTGGGCTACTTCAGATGCACCCTCATAGTCGGATGACGTCACACACGCTTACTACCACCACCACTACAAGGTAAGTATCGGAGAGGAATCAGAGTTCACATATCTGACTGGATCTCCGTGGTGTGTGGACGTGTGCCTTCTCTAGATTTTCATGTGTTAGTACATAATATGAAAGTCATACATAGTAGCAAGTGTTCACATAAATGTTTTTAGTCTTGGAGGTAAAAAAAAATATATAAGTACTTGGAAAAAGTACTTGTCCGTGTATGAAAAAAAATCTCTGTCACCCAAATGTCATCTCAAGGTCAAACAAAAACCTTGAACACCTCATCAAAACCTACATCAAGGTCAAAAATTACAAAATTTAAAAATCGTTTCAAGGACATCCCAAGGTCATAGACCCACACAGGCACCTATGCACCAAGGTCATCCCTGAAGGTCACCCCAAGGTCACTGATGACGTCATAGTAGTGGGGGGAGGCCCAGAACCGGCTCAAATCTCTTACTTTCATCTGTATGCATATCCTTATGGCATGTGTCTCAGTTTGGAATACTGTGGTTTTATTACCAAGTGGAAGTGTAACGTTCCTGCTCCAGTTCTTACCTCTGTTTCAGAGCCATTTGTGAACCAGACTATGTTTCCAGATGATAGTGATTCTACCCCAGAGTCCCCTTCGTCCCACATGAACTGAGTTCTGAATAGATTTTTATATGAGTATAGGGTTAGCATGTAGTGTGATATCATTTCCAATTCGGTAATGTTGACTTCATGAATGATTTTGGTGTGCCCAGTTTGTGGTTGGGATCTCCAATTACCTGTCTACACTCATCCTCGCCTCCTCCATGAATGTGATATCCAAAAGTGGAATGTTCATGATGATTTCCATAGCAGCGGTCGGAGTGCTGCTCATAGCGCTCGTGATACATAGACAAGCGAGCTTCTAAAGTTGACCGAGTTTAAGTTTTGCCTGTGGTTGTTTTACTTTGGGCTACCACAGCAGCGGGCCGTATGTGATTCTGGGTGCTATGAATGCGATGTATAGTCAGTTCATGACTTTTGGTTTCAGTCCTCATGTTTTTTGTTGATTACATGTTCCAGGTTAGTTTCTTTTCCAGAAACAGTCCTGAATATTTGACATGATCAGCTACTTGTAGTGTTTCGCCAAAGAATTTGGGTAGTTTCATGTCCCCCAGAGTTCTGTGAAGGGAATGAGTGTGGTTTTGCTGGGGTTTTCCCTCGGTCCTTCTTTTTTGCATATATTCCTCTATGATCCTCAGTACATTTTGCATTAGATCAGAGGTTATTTGGGCGTACTTCCCTTGCATGACGAGACTTTTATGTCGTCCGCATAACCTTGGCATGTTCCAGGTCAGTTTCTTTTCCAGAAATAGCCTTTATATCGGTGACAGTGACACAAATATACCTCTCTCTGTTTCCTCAACTGCGTTCTCTGTTGCGCTAGTCATTTCCCTATTCATAGAAGGATCTGTTTTGCATCTGAATCAACGCTGCTCTGAATAAACAACGATTTCACGTTTTCAATCATCTCTTTTCCAGAATATCCGAAAATATATTACGTGCAAACAATCAATCTCGTCGATGATCAATATTTGTCCACGCTTCGGCCACCAGTCCAAACATTTCCTCTCTTTTCGTCGCAATCAATCATGATCCTCTCATCGTCGCGAAACTCGAAACTATATGTAATCAAACAACCCTTGTAAAAAGCCCCAAGGGGTTGGGATTGTTCCGTTATCGGCCCGCTTACACGTAAATGGGCCAGACTACGACCTGCATCCAAAGCGATGACCTACATAAAGAGCATCCCGACAGCATTCGATGCAATCTATGCAATCCTGATAGGATGCGAATGACTTATGTAAATTAGTATCTTTCGAAGGACGATTCAGCGTGATAGAATCACGTTCTGGAGTTTGTCTTGGAGTTTGTCTTGGACTCTGGAGGTTTATCGGAAGATTTGAACTTATTTTGAAATTTTCTGAGAGTTCTAACAACCATTAAAATTTCGTAATTTTGTGTCATATGAAACAATTCCACCCAATCATGTCAACATTACACTGACAATTTCCCTCATATTATATAAACCAATCAAATGCCATAATTTTCTCATTTCGAACCAATGAGAACAGGACGTTTTGAAAACACTTCCTACAGGCCGTGGTATTTTCAAAACGGTGTTTTCGCTTCTAGCTTGTGTATATATTTTCATAGTTACGACAATCACGGTAAATATAGAAACGTCAGTTGACGGTTCAACTCTTCATCTGAGATTAATGACACATGATGATCCGTTCCTGCAATATGCATTTAGTCCATAATAACTCAATGTATTCGCGAAATTGTCTGATCGAATATCCTTCAAAATGCAGTATTTTCAAATTACTTTCACCTTGCCAGTCGAGATTGTGCCAGAGCGCAAGAATTGGTAAACGCGGATTTGGAATTAATTACTAGGTTGTCAAAAGAACACGATTTGAAGCTTAACCCAAATGAAACATTCATGATGTGCTTTGGTAACGATAAGAATCGAAAAATTGCTAAAGACAATTTGGAATCAAAATTAAGCAATACACCTTTAAACTCTGTTGACTCAGCTAGGAACTTAGAAGTTGTGCTCGATTCGAATCTCAAATTCATGTGAACATGTGAAATATTTGATGAAAAAATCCTACGCGTCTCTCAAAATGTTATACTGCAGCCGACAACTTCTGAGCAAAACTTTAAGGAAAATGCTTTGTGATTCCTTGGTACTCAGTCACTTCAACTACTGTGATTTCATATATGGCCCATCTTTGTATAATTATGATGATGATATGAAAGTGCGACTCTATTTCACAAGTATTCATACAGACCAACTGGTTAAGTATGGAGAGCCGAAGAAAGCTTCATTTGGGTTGCTTTGTGCATAAATTGATAACTCTCCCCCTCTCTTCCCCACCGAAATCTAAATTGATATTACGTAAGGACATTCACTCTAGGAATGTGAGGAGTGTCTGCAAACTGACAATACCACAACATCGAACCGCAATGTTTCAGAGATCCTTCTTATACAACGCAATCAAAAATTATAACAATTTACCTGAGAATTTGAAAATACTCAGTAACAACAAATTCAAATACAAATATAAGTAAATAAATTATTTTAGACAAACTATAAAAAAATTATCACATTCAGTTATGCTGCTGAAGACCAACAGAGTAACATTGAAATTGACTATTTTTGTTCAAGTATTTTTTTTTGGGTAATTTCTCTCTAAGAAAATTCCTATTGGTGGTTAAGTTTGAGTAGCTTTGAGCTAGACTTCGCCACTAAGAGAAATCTTTCTACGGTAAAATATATTTACCTGAGCACCTGTTCATATATTCTTTTTTAAATGATTTATTATTATTATTATTATTGAGTAACTACATTCGCGATCCAACGCGTTCACCGAAAAAAAGAAATAATCTTCTGTTGAATTCCATCATCGATATAGGTGGAGTTACGTAAAATATAAGCGGCAGCGGGAAAATCTTTTTCTTCTTCATTTGCTAATTGTAACAAACAGCGTAAGGAGAGATATGGAGAAGAAGTATTTCCGAAAAAAACGTCGTGAGCCTATAATCCCGTAATTCTTCGCGAGGTGAGAATCTAAAAACAATTCTCTGATAATCACAGTCGTCTGAAGACACCCGTATTTGGCGAAACATCATTTTGGCGTCACATGTGTAACAGTACTTATGACGTCTGAAATTCAATAAAATATAGTTGCGATGTCGCATTGCAATTTTGGGCCTGTGTACAGCGTTTGATTAAGCAACTTTTGATCAGAAAGACTGGCGCTGGCGTTGAAAACCACCCGTAGTTTAGTGCTACTACTTTCCGGTTTCAATACAAACGTTTGTGGAATGTAATACGAATTAGCGGGTATCTTTGTTGATTTTGGTATCAACTCCAAATGTTCCAACTCTAAGTATTCTGCAACGACTGCACAATATTGTTCATGAATATTCTCTTTCAACAAGCGTTTCTCCAAAGCAAAGAAACGACGAACAGCTAATTCCCGCATACCTAGAAAACACGGAGAGGGTTCGCGAAATGGCAATCGTACATTGAAACGGCCAGAGGCGTCTCGAGAATGAGTCTTCATGAAAATTTTCTGTCAGCTTCCGATAGGCTTTGAACTTCCGGAACTGATTCTAATTCGAAAAAAGTTTTCATATTTTCATTAAGTGAAATATCATCCGATGATGTACACACAAGTGAAATAACTGTTGTACGGTTGAAAATGTCGTCTATTTTGCCCAATAGAACATATCCGAACACAGTATTTAGCGCATTTGATTCACCCGGTATTTCTCACACTCGTCCATCTATTAGTAAGTGAGAAAATATATCAGCACCTAGGAGAATGTCTATGTCCCCTGGGGTGTGGAAATTAGGGTCTGCAAGTTTGAATCCCGAATAATGCTTCCAAACTCGCGGCGAAATGGGCGCAAAGGGTAGTTGTTCGCAATTTTTCGGAAGAATTAGAGCGTCAATTAGAAAAACTGGTAACGGTTTTTTAACTGGGCGTAGATACAGCGAGACTCCACCCAAATTTGAAAAAGCTTTGGTTTCTCCTAGTCCTTGAATAGAAGTAGAAGTGTTATATCTATTCAAGTTCAAGCGATTGAAACACTTTTGTGTGATCAAAGAAGTTTCCGAACCACTGTCCAATAGCGCTCGACACGGTTGATATTGTCCATATTTGTCACGGATCTCAACTGAAGCAGTTGATAATAAAACTCGAGTGGTCTTATTCATAAATCCCGAACAAGAATTTACGGGCGTTTCTTCAATATCATTCGGTTGATTTTGTATAGGATGATTATTAGGCGAGTGGTTACTTGGCATATTAGAATAAACATTAGGCGAAACCGTTGATGCGTACTGAGGGTTATGTAAGGACGTATGATGTCTCCGGCCACAACGAAGACAACAAGACGTAGAGCCACAATTCCTAGTATCGAGAAAATTGCTCAAACAGTTCACACAAAGGTGATGCGATTTACAATAATTATATCTGTCTGTTGGCGTTTTTTTCAAAAAAGTGGGACAGCGGAAAAGAAGATGATTTTCTTGGCAAAAACTGCACTTGCGCATGAAAGAATTATCCTTATTAATAGTGCGGGCGGTGTAACTCGATATGTTTGCTGACTGAGATGCACTATAGCGAGAGCGGGTGTAGTTTTGGGAAGTAGACGGTTGATTTCTACTAGAAAAAACAGGTTTTTGAATTTTTTTTTGTTTTTAAAGGGCTAAAATTAGCGGCTTCCAAAGCAATATAGTATTCTTCTAAGAAATCAATAACAGACTTATATTGAGGAGTTGAAGTGGAGCTGTGCTCCTTCTCGAATGCTCTGAGCGTTTCTGAATCGAGTCTTTTCAATATATTGTTTACCAAAAGAAAATCCCAAGAATCAGTAGGAAATCCCATATTGTTGAGACCCGCCAAATTTTCTGCCCAGTAGGCGTTGGCCTGAAGTCTTTTATTCGAAAATCGTTTGATAAGAGATTGCGATTGAGTAATTAGTTGCAGTCATCGGTATACTTCGAACTAATTGGAGAGGTGGCCCCTGGAGGGCAGAAAGCAAATAGTTGAATTTCTCAATAGCTAAAATTTCTGAATTATTGTGCACGAGAGCATCATAAAGATCTTTGAAAGTCTGAAATTCTTTGTAATCACCGGAAAATCTAATCAGTTCCATTTTCGGCAGTCTTACTTGAGAAGAAGACAGTCGAGCAGATGAGACTGTTGTATTAGTTAGATTTTCATAATCGAAAAGTTCGCATGAATGGCCTTCGCGTTATAAATAGCAGAGTTGAGAGATTCTTTGATTTTGTCTTCCGAATTTAAAACTGTAGTCGCCTCGCCCGACATGAGTGATATGACATTTGAATGTTGCTTTAGGAATTCCTCGCGAAGTTTTTCAGCGTCTTCAAAACGAATTTTGAAAATAATTTTTTGACTTTTATCAGCTTTTGCCACCGTCGCCAAAGTGGACAAAACGTTCATTTCATATGCACAACTTGAGCGAACGGCTTTGTATTTACGTAATTTTTCTGCTTTATCGGCCATTTTCAATGAAGTGAAAAATAATAAAAAACTGAATCTCGTAAAATTCTAATAAACGTCTATTTCAAAGTCACGGTCACAATTCCGCCTAAGACTGCAAAAAATGTATGTGATAGAAAAGGATAACTGGCCACTAAATTCGAGTGTGTGCTCAAACTAAACCAAGTCGGCTCTTTTTTTTATGTCGAAGCGATAAAGAACTATTTTGGCGTTGCCTGCAGATATTCCAAGAGTAGAAAGTAAATATATAGATATGTATTTTAAGTAATACGAACAATTATTCCACCCCCAAAAAAAAGTTTTCAGTAGGATGTAAAGTTCTGAAAAGTTAAAGTAACTAATCCGGCTCGAAGGACCAAAAAATGTCTATTTCTTTTTTTAAAACTTCGATAGCACAACTAGAGAGAAAATAAAATGGACGTTTTCACTACAGGTGCGTAAAGAATGACATAAACAATGCCCTATGAAAGATGCGTTAGCGATTCGAAAATGTGACAATCACTGAACAACCTTACCCTCTGTCCGTCGATGCTTCTGCGTCTTCGGGATTCCTGTTCTGGATGTTCACGTGTTAGGGGCGCCCCAGATCCAGCACGTCGAGTAGTTGGGCATTCGACTCCAAAAAGGGCACCACACCAAAATATGCACGACTTGTGAAAGGATGCGAGATAGCGAATATATTTCAAAAGTAGCGTGGGTGAAAAATGAATACCTAGAAGGTTTTTGATCTCTGACCCGATGAAAAACGAGTGCCGCGTTTTCGGTGGCCGTCCAGCCAAGAGGCTTTTTCTTTCGAGGGGAGCAAAAAGACCGTTCAGTGTCGTAGTGGGTTCATCTGCTAAAGCGCATCATACACACTGGAATTCATAAAGTATTTTAACTTACGCGAACCTAACAGACTCTTTGTAATAGCTCATCCTTTTGTAGTTGTAACTCTCACTCTCCACAGCTCTGGCGTGGCGTTTAATAGTATTATTATCATTATACCGAAGGTGAAGAGTCTACATGAATTTTGCTGTTACTGATCATTTGTCCTGTTTTTCAAAAACAATTTCATTATCACTACTGGATATTCTATTTCTTCCATTTTTATAAATTCACATAAGATATTCACTTGTAAGGGCTGTTACTCATAAAAATGATGCAGCTTCTTCAGAATATGACAGCATACTTGAGAAAGGTTGCATTTGCAAGAATTTGTGTTTATGGTAGTAGCGCCATCTCTTTCCGTGATCGAGCACTTGTCATGCAAACCTGTATTAATTATTGTAGACAATTGTATATATATTTAAATTCGCTGTACAAAACACCACTCGATCAAGCTCTCGTGGTGTTTCTAAGAAACACAGTTTTTGTGACAGCAAGGTGAATGTATTTTTTGACAATTCAGCATTTTGTCGGGATATTACTTTTGAATATTTTCCGTCGGCATGACACCAGTAACAACAACAGTGACTGACAATACTGAAAAATGTCTGATATACTTTTTGGTGAGTGGTGCAAACAATCTATTGAGGAAAATGTTGTTGGAAGTGAATTAAAAAATACCAAATCCAACAGACAGTTCATGGATTTTTGCAAGGCCAAAGGATATTTCCTGGACAAAGAGATGTCTATAAGCGTACTGGCAAAAATTTTAACGGAGTGGGCATTCAATATGTGCAAGCAGATTGGTCAGGAATATAAGGACTTCAAAGTAAGGAAAATCTGGAATGTTACCGCAAAATTATTGATGGAAAATTATTACAAGGAGTATGGTATAATTATTATTCTGTTCACCGATATTGAATTCAAATTAGCAAACTAAGAGAAAGCAACTACAAACGATGCCTGAGAAAAGAAAGGAGAGTTCAGTGTTGCTCAAAGGTGACGGATACAAACATTTGGTTCAGAATTGTGACGAGACACCAGATGGATTTCAAAAAAAAAATATTTTTCGTTTTCGATTTCTGCTGTAGGAATAATGTCCATATCAACGGTATTTCTCCGTCTGGAGGGATATGACTGTAGCCAGAATCAAAAATACTTTCCCGAAAAATACGTTCGTGGAAAGTTGATGATTCAGCCATTATCAATCGAAACTAATCTGTAAAAAAAATGTACTACTGTAGCATCGAACAAGTATTTCCCCTGAGCACCCGAAAGACCCCGGTGTATTCAAATGAGTACACTCGATTTCAAGATAGTTTATAACTCTAAGTAAAAGGATTATATCCCGCAAATTACTTCTAGGCTCATCCAACAAAAATAAATAATGCAAAAATGTATTGTTACGAGATTGATAAAAGCCCCCTAGCTGCGCCGCTGAGCCCATTCCGCGGACGCCTCATCCATAATTAGTTCCAAGAAGTGTTTATTTGCATGGATCGTTTTCTGTAATGCAAGAATAGACTAGATAACGGAGCTGCCGCGTCATCGCTCAATTCCTGGAAATGTGTAGAAGTTCTCCGTTATGAGTATTCTCGAATCTTCGCGTTTAATCCAGTCTATGCGATGAGCGCCTATATAAACGGAGACGTTTGACTGGGAAGGAAGTTTTTATGAAGAGAATTATTTAAGAAGATTAGAAAGTGATAATAAGCAGAAGTGTTTGGAATATTTAGCAAGTTGTATTGTTGTAAAGATAGATCTAAGTGTTTTATTAGTCAGTGAAGTGTTGTATGTTTGTTTATAGTGAAGTTAGAAAATAAACAGTTTAGTGGTGTGCTCGGCCTATTATTTAGCAAAAACGTAACAGTGGTGTCCGAAGCGGGATATTAGTGAAAAACAGAAACTATTCATAAACTATTTATGGTGAATACGAGGAGTACATCGTACGATACGATGGAGGACATTGTGAAATTTATCCAAAATCAATTTGCGGATTTGGAAAGAAGGCGCCAGGAGGAAAAACAAGAAGAGGAAAAGCGGCGCCAGGAGGAAAAACAAGAAGAGGAAAAGCGGCGCCAGGAGGAAAAACAAGAAGAGGAAAAGCGGCGCCAGGAGGAAAAACAAGAAGAGGAAAAGCGGCGCCAGGAGGAAAAACAAGAAGAGGAAAAGCGGCGCCAGGAGGAAAAACAAGAACAAGAAAATGAAAAACAAAAAGAATTATCACGTCGGTTGGAGGAAAAACAGGAACGAGAAGAGGCACTCCAGAAAATTCTCGAAGAACAGAGAAAAGAGCGAGAAAATGAAAAACAAGAAAAGGAAATGAGACGGTTGGACGAAAAGAAAGAACGAGAAGAGGGACTCCAAAAAATTCTCGAGCAACAAAAGAATAAATTGGAACGAATAGAAAAACAAAGGAAAACAGACTTCCAGAAGGTTCTAGAACATCAAGACAAGTTCTTCCAACATGTATTACAGAAAAACGAAGTACAAATGGAGGAACTGAAAGAAGAACTAAAAAAGAACTAAAGGAAGACATCAAGAAGATTGACGATGAGCTTGATAAGAAAGTGAAAGGACTCGAAAACCAGGCTAATGGATGGGGCAAAGAAGAAAAAGCTACTGCCCTTATAGTAGCTTTGAGAGGGCCAGCTTTGGTTATGTTACAGACGATACCAATCGAACAGCAAAATAAATATAAAGACCTGATTACTGCATTAGAGTTGCGGTATGGCGATCAACATCGAGAACAACTGTATCGGGCTCAAATGAAAACGCGCACTCAAAAATCAGGTGAGAGTTTGCAAGAATTTGAAGCGTATGTGAGACGCCTAATTCAGCTGGCTTACCCAGAAGCACCGGGAGAATTCAAGGAACAGCTGGCGGTGCAGTTATTCATAGATGTACTCAGAGACACCGAAATCCAAAGGACTCTGCGATTGTCACACTTCGAGAGGAGTAGTGATGCCTTGGTACGTTCTCTAGAAGTTGAGGCGGCCCTCAACTCCTTGAGTCCAAAAGTACGAGCGGTTTAAATAAAAGAACCCGAACAACGAGCAAGCACAGTTACTAGTTTATTGGAGAAGGTTCTGGATGCGCTCAGATCTTTGAAAAGCGGAATGAGCACTCAGGATAACAGGGCTTGCTATCGATGTGGAAAATTGGGACATTTTATTAGAGACTGCAGGGTAAGAATGCCACAACGTTCGCTATCACCTGTGTGGACAAGGTCTTCCAGCGAGTCCTCAAATTGGCGGCAGGAAAAATTTTAATCAGACAACATTTCGGGGCGCATACCGGCTAGCAAAGATGGAGCCCCCAGGATCATCCCAGATAAGAGGCTAAGAATAACTGAATTGCCCAACAACACAGATACCTTGTCCAGAAGACCTGATTCGGATAATTGTGAGTGAATTGAACGTCGCGAAGGAATCAACCAAGTGAGAGTAATGGTTGACGACAATTGGACCACAGCGAAAATGAGGCAGGACCAAGAAAGTGATCCAAATATTGCATATTTTCTACGATGGAAGGAAAGCGGAGCAGAAAGACCCACCTGGAAGGAAATCTCCTTACGATCACCAGGTTTCAAGGCATTGTGGGCACAATGGGATTCCCTTATTGTTGAGAATGGTCTATTGAAGAGAGCTTGGGAATCGGCCGACGGCAGAAAAATGATTTCTCAATTGGTTCTGCCTAGGTCGAGGATAAGTGATGTCTTGGAGGAGATCCATGGCAGCAAATCAGGTGGACATTTTGGAGTGAATAAGACCATGGATAAAATACGGCAGAGATTTTACTGGGTCCAATGTCGTGAAGATATAGAGAGATGGTGCCGAAGATGTCTGAAGTGTGAAAAGCAAGCAAAGGTCCCAAGACAAGATCGAGAGGAGAAATGAAACAATACAATGTAGGTGCTCCCTTCGAACGAATCGCCATCGATGTAGCAGGACCGTTTCCAATGACGAATGATGGCAACAAATACATCCTCGTTGCCATGGATTACTTTAGCAAATGGGTTGAAGCTTATGCCTTGCCTAATCAAGAAGCATCCACAGTTGCAAGAGCTCTGGTGGATAACATGTTTTCAAGATTTGGAGTCCCAATGGAGCTACATTCCCATCAAGGAAGAAATTTTGAATCAAATTTATTCAAGGAAGTTTGTGAATTGATGGGAATTAGCAAGACCAGAACAATGGCCCTCCACCCACAATCTGATGGAATGGTTGAAAGGTTAAACAGGACTATGGAAGAACATCTTTCCAAAGTAGTAGAGGAGCACCAAAAGACATGGGATCGACATCTTCCACTATTCTTGATGGCTTACAGGGCCTCTGTGCACGATTCCACAAAGCTCACTCCAGCCAGCATCATCTTCGGGAGAGAACTTCGGTTGCCCTGTGACTTGGTGTTCGGATTACCAAGTTCTGAAGAAAAAGAGGTACAGGATTATGCAGACGAACTGCGAGATAGCTTGAATGGGATCCACGAATTTGCAAGAAAAAGATTGAAGATAACTAGTGACAGAATGAAGGCTCGATACGATCTTAAGGCTGGTGGATTCAAAGAAGGAGATCGAGTGTGGCTGTACAATCCTCGTCGTAAGAAAGGATTTTCTCCTAAATTAACACCATCTTGGGAAGGACCATATACGATAGTGAAAAGAATAAACGACGTGGTCTATAGAATTCAACGCAGCCCGAGAGCGAAAATGAAGGTCGTTCACCTAGAGAGACTCAAACGTTATAATGGAGACAACGACACATTGTTTGATCGGGATGATCAAAATTGAGAGGGGGATAATGTTACGAGATTGATAGAAGCCCCCTAGCTGCGCCGCTGAGTCCATTCCGCGGACGCCTCATCCATAATTAGTTCCAAGAAGTGTTTATTTGGATGGATCGTTTTCTGTAATGCATGAATAGACTAGATAACGGAGCTGCCGCGTCATCGCTCAATTCCTGGAAATGTGTAGAAGTTCTCCGTTTTGAGTATTCTCGAATCTTCGCGTTTAATCCAGTCTACGCGATGAGCGCCTATATAAACGGAGACGTTTGACTGGGAAGGAAGTTTTTATGAAGAGAATTATTTAAGAAGATTAGAAAGTGATAATAAGCAGAAGTGTTTGGAATATTTAACTAGTTGTATTGTTGTATAGATAGATCTAAGTGTTTTATTAGTCAGTGAAGTGTTGTATGTTTGTTTATAGTGAAGTTAGAAAATAAACAGTTTAGTAGTGTGCTCGGCCTATTATTTTGCAAAACGTAACAGTATAATATTATCAACCAAAATGTACTAAAAGTATGTAAACTGAATATTACTTACCCCCTTGTATAGTTAATGTTTATTTTCTGGCGCGCAGTTTTCGAAATGATTTCTCAGCTAACAACATCTGGTGCATATGTGTCTGTCATTGAAATTATTTGGAAGAAAACTGTATAGAAAACATGTCTATAGTGTTTATTATTGGAAATTCGCCTACAGATGGCTCTAATATGCTGATTTTCGTCCTGTACTCAGATGAGTACAACGGACATGAATGGGTTGAAGGCCCAATTCACAATATTTTTCCGGTATGAAACGGTGAGTTTATGCATAACTTCACGTATAGTTTCATGTCATAGGTAGAAAGATCTCATTAATTGTTCACCAGTCGAGCAATATTCTAACCGTTTGATGAAACGATTACTTCCATTTTCGACACTGCGAAGCAGTCTTACCAGGTAATACAACTTGTATACTCGTCGGCACCCATAAATATCATTTCCCATGCTGCAACGACGACAGGAGCTTCGAAAATCATGAAAGCATGGCTTTTTTGTATCAGGCCAAGGCTTCAGGAAAAAGAAAGGTACGCGTCACATACGAAGGAAAACTCTAAAAGTACAACCAACCCATTACACATGAATAAATATCAATTGATTGGCGCGAAGTCGTTCAATTTCATTGCAATTCCGCAAGAAATATGCTCTTGATGGATATGAGTTCCTCGATGTAGCTGTAAACAATTTCGTATTATTGAGATATGGCGGCGAATGTCTTCTTTATGTGAAAGATTTGCGGTTTATCTGCATTCGATTCGATGTCATTTATTCTCGAGTTATTGCAGGCGAGGAGATGTGGCGGAAATAAAGCTTTCACTTCGGTGATATGAGCGGGATTAATTACTAACCGATTGCTTCGGGAATCGGTCGCGAATAAATGGAACTTTGATCGAAATGTACTCGATCGTTGGTCAATTAATAAAACGTAGGTGAGTTGAAGGTAATGTCACAATTTTAATTGCATTTAATTCAATTTAAATGCCTTGGTTCAGTGTAAGAGCAGTCAATGACAACTCCGCCTTGAATAAAGTGTATTTTTTTTATTTATTCATAATTTTTTTTTCCTTAGGAATTTCCCAGACATGCCCTGTCTCCGGTATTTTTTAAACAAATTGATAGGGTTGACTGGAAATCCTTCTTCAAGTATGGTGAAACTTCTCGATTTCTTGGTTATAGTGTCTGGCAAAACTACGTGAAAATATTTCCTTTTGTCTTTCCTGAATATCGCATCTACAAGCACCGCTAAACCCCATTATACTGACGTTCAGTGGAAGGGGAGTCAGTATGTTTGAATTGTGTATTTTTCTATATTTTGTTTTAAAATCTTGAAATAGTAATGAGAGAGGTCAGGTTAACTTGTCCATCCAGGAAGAGTTCTGAAATATCGTAATCACCCTTAACCATTTATTGTTTTTATTGTTTCAGGTTACTACAAGGTTGTGGACTCAAACAAATCCCAAGTGAAGCACTGATTCCGCTGGTTAAGCTGAACACATTGTGAGTAGACACATCTTTGCATTGATAAAAATTTAAAATATGTATTTAATTTGCATAAAGCACATAGTAGTAATGAGTACCACACTGATAAAGAAAACAATGTGATATCCTCGTTAATTTTTCTAGTGAACTTCTAATGTGTGTATTGTCATGATAAACATCTTTATCCCTCTAGAATATTTCATAATATGTGAGGCAGAATAATGCCTAGAGGATTCCCGAAACACAGCGTTGCTTATTGTTTTTTTTATAGGATGTTTGTAATGTATTTATTTCAGGTTCATCGTTATGCACCCCTTCTGGTAGTGCATAAATTTTCTTCAAATCAGCTCATTATTCCGGAACATTCTACGGGATTCAGGATCGAAATTATTCAAATTTTGTTGTTACGTTTTTGCGAAATTCGAATAGGAAAACATGAAAACCGAAGTCAGATTCTACAGTGGTTTGGTACCTACTGTTTTTGAAATGATTTAAACAGAAATCAGCCAATCTCGATCGAATCATACAAATATATAAAATGAAAATCTACATCTGTGAGGTAATCGACTTCGGAACTAAGAAGAGTTGATAATTCCACATATAAACAGTACAGAGTGGACCATCAAAAAAAAAAATTTTTATAGAATAATGTTTTTTTCTTCACCTATTTTCATCACGATGAAAACTAATATGAGCTGGACTTCTAATGGAGAAAAAGCTGTATGAAAAAAGTTTCCCAGAATCACTACTGTTATTCAATCAAATTTCAAAACTATACTAACTAACCTTTTATATATGATATTCTGAAAACCATTATCATAAAGGGAAAATCATTACGTCACACGATATCAAAATCACCAACTCATACTGTGTAACTAACTATTCACTAATATTTTTTTAATCATCATGGATAAATCATCAATTTGTGGAAATTTTCAGAACCAGTTGACATTCATTTAGCAATAAGGATTGAAATAAGGTCAAAAAATAACCAGGATTTTTCAATTGAAGCTGAAAAAGTAATAGAATCCCGAATGATGGGGATACTTTCATCAAGAATTTTTTCATTTTTTATCAAACATCGAAAATTATAATTTGTTGTTGAAAAAAATACAACGTTTCCTGTAAAACTTTCGTTTGTGAGGGTTCAACTGAAGAATTTACTGATAATGAAGGCTGGAATATCTTCCTGGCAACTCTATTTCGTGACAGTGATCCATACTACTGCTAAACTCATGTTGTACTTGTTCAAATGTTTCAAAAGAATTTGTTGTTCTTGAATATTGATAGTATAAGGTGCTATATATAGCTCGAACCTTCGATTAAAGGAATCACTACAAAAAAATCTATAGGTGTGAGGTATGCAGAGTTTTTAAAGATATTTCACTTAGGAAAAATAATCCAGCAAGGTTCTATTCCCAACTGGCATTGGAACATCCTGGTTATCCTGGCCGATCACGCATGCCGCGCGAAATCGCAAACGAAACCGACCCGTCATTTCTGCTAGAAGCATGTTTTTGTGTTTTAATCCTGTGTGTTGACCGTTATGATTGTTGGGCCAGGCACGTGGGCAGTAACGAAATCTGGCGGATTCAGAGAGAGGCTTTCCGAAGTATGGCAACGTCGCTGCGCAGCTTGCGTCTCGACAGCAATCAACTGCGCACCGTACCTGCAGAGGCACTGGCAGAACTTGCACATCTCGAGGTCCTGTGAGTATCTCAGGACCTAGCGCCGTAGCAATCAATGTACCCACCCCCCTACCCCGTCTACTCGAGTTTATCCTGTTTCAGTTTTGGTAGAAATGTACTGAAATGAGTTCTACTTTTTCATTTGTTTATTATCGAAAAGCATAGTAACTTTAATTTTCCAACAGAACATGATTGCGATAAAAAAATTAATTATCGGAATTACATATATCTTCATAAAGTACGCCCCTGGATAATTCAACAAAATTGTTTTTTGAGATTAAAAGAATCCATACATCTTCTCGTTATAAATTATATCATATTGAAATCATGGAAATATAAACGAGAGATTCATCACCTGTATAGTGAAGTTAATTTAAATAAGGCTTGATTGATGGATGATGGAATTCTTTCAGATATCAATATATCCCAACCAATCAATTTTTCTGTGGATAATGACAGGTTTTACCAACTATAAATAATGTTTTCATGATGTATTTGTATTGAACACTTGGTTTGTTTCTTGCGATTATCCAGCACGTGTCATTTATCTAGACAAATTACATCAACAACAAAAAGGCACTGTCATAGATAACTGTTATCAGCTTCTATAGCAAACGGTTTAAGGAGTACATCTGGAATTAATTTAATTATATTTGACGAAAAATTTTCTACTTTATATAAAAGAAGTAGGTACTTTGTGATCAGTATACGATTATATAAAATGTTGCTATTGAATTAAAAATTTTAGGAATTGAGAACGCGGGAATAGAAGTTTTACAGAACACAAACTGACACAGGTTTTGGTTCACTGCTCACAGGGCTATGAGTTTCCCTCTGATTGCTGTACAAATTTAAAAAAAAAAAAAAAAGTAAACCCATTAAGGAGATAATCAAAATTCTTCACGATCCCCAGCGCAAGAAGGGTCTCATTTCTATTTCCCAAGATGAACATCTCTAGCTCATATAAATTCAGAGCAGAAAAGAAACAGAGCCACTCTCAGGTATTGACTGAACAAATCCAAAACTCTATGGGTACAGGGTTTCGAGTAAAATATTATTTGAGAGCCATTGTTTGGATTTGGTTCATTCATTCGAGAGAAACATTTTAATAATCGAATTATGTTTACCACTCAAGCTATCAAATGTTCAAGCAGATGATCACCCGTTTCTATAAAACCCCTGAAAATCATGAAAATTCATCAGGATCATTTGAAATCCGCACTATATACGGAAAATTTCATGCTGATTTCGAAAATATATGATGTTAATATGCTCAATTCGAGGATCAGTAGAAAAAAGGAACCAAACGTCAAAAATACCGTTTTAACTCGAAATTCCAGAGATTCCGTAAAAAAGGTTGAATTTCATGAATATCGAAATAAAAATTATGGAAACAAAGTTTTGGAGTAAAATCAGCACACTTAAGTCCAGATGAACTTTTCAACTCGAGAACGGTTGAAGATAGAGCAATTCTACCCCTAAAAATCATGACAAACATGAAATCTTCAGAGTTACTTGAATTTTCAACTCGATAAATAGAAAATGTCAAATATTTCTTGGAAGATTTTTTTTTATTTAAAATTGCATTCATTTCGTACATCGCAAACAAAATTGATTTTTGTGGCCTGTCGAAATCAAGTCGTGAAGATATTATTATAGTAATTTGGTAATGTGTTTATTCTAAAACTTTTGTCTATTGATATTCTCATTTAAAATTCACAAAGTATTTTCTCTCGCCAAAAGCAATTCTCCAAAAAATCAGTTATTAAATAATGTCGGTGAAATATTCTCGAAGTAATATTGGTCTCAAAACTTCCAGCGATATTGATGAATTATTATCTGGATATATTGGTAAAATATTTTCCAAAATGTCAATGTATATCAAATATTCGGATTTAAAATCAAATAACTAAAGGAAAGTGAAGATTATTACAAAATTCCTTTGGTTAACTTTCCGTACCAATGCAATTGATGTCAGTACATCCGCACAAACTGTTTGTATTGTTTTTATATTGAATAGGTACTCATTTCAGTATACCTGAAAATCTAGAACCAAACTGGAATATTCCTTTGTCGGAATCCTCTTCCCTAATTTCAGTGAATTCAACTAAATCAAATCTTAGATAGCCGTAACAAAAAACAAATCATGTTGATGTTGTAGTAGTTTTAACAAGTGCAAATTCAATATCTAGTCCTGTATATGTAAATATTATCAAAGTGAATGATCATATCATGACTGCATCCAATTTACAATATTTATCACATATATCGAAAGCATTTTTGTGTTATTTATATAACTTTTCGAATTTTTTGGAGAAACGTGGAAATATTCCTCCATATGCAGAACCTGAGACTGAATACTTATTTTTTTGCACGAAAATATTATTTGTGTGTATACTAATCACTATAGGGAATATTGCAAAATGCAAACGAGAAAGTCCAACCATAAAAATGCTCAGGTTAGACTGATATTTCAGTGAATCTATGAAACATTGTGTTATCAATACCACACCCTAAATTCTGAAACAATTTACAAAAAATACATGAGTCGATGTTTCATGAACACACTGTGCAGATAATTGACTTATATTTCCAACAAACCTGCGGAAAGTTATCTTGATCTACCTGAAGCATTTATCATCATATACAGGGTGTCCCAAACTCGATGGCCTATTAGGCGTATTAGACGTAGGATTATTCTGAAAATTTGGTTTCTTGGATCAGATCTGTTTTATCGATCTAAAATATTTTCAACGCTGCGGCGTTGCCGTTTCTATCGAAAAGTAGCAACAACTTTGATATTTTAAATGGAATACCCTGTATATTATTGCCTTTTTCGCTTTGCTATTGCTTTTCGATTATTTTCATGTGATACTTCCATATAACAATCTCCAGTGGTTTTCGAGAAATTCATTAATTTCCTTTTTTTTTTGTACGAAACATGGCTTCAATTAAATGTTTATTACTGTATTATTTGACTACGTAGAAAGCTGAGAATTTGAAAGATGTGTGACAATGTCCTGTATTTTAGTTATAACCAAGGGAATTTGGACTTCATTATACAGGGTCGTTGAAAATTTGTAATTTCACCGATACATACTGAAGTGGTGAAAAGTGCAATTTTTCAAATGGAACACCCTGTATATTATCAAATATCCTGAAAGACAGTTGAATTTTCTTTCAAATGATATATCATGTTCCTATACCTAGAGAGTCAGGTTTCCGAAATAAAAGCAAGTTTTCTATAAAAATTGGATTATTTTGCCATATTTTGTATTGGGTAAATATGAAATGTTATGAAACATGTCATTACGATAATTCGAAAATTAGTACATTAATAATAAAACGTTTGTGCATTCAGTAACGTAAATTCTATTAGAAAAGATTCAAAGTGGAAGACAATAATTATTCAAATGAAAATCTGATAAATTTTTGTGGAATTTGTCCCATATTCTTAACTGCTCGTTGGATTTTGATACTTTTAATTTTTTTCTCTAGAGTCTTTGCCAAAACCAAAACTTGACAAAAATTAATATTGCATGAGCCGAAAAAAACAGTAAGTTGTATTCAGGGTATCTGAAAAACCTGTGTCTGCGTTGAGAAATCATAATTCACCTTAAGTAGAACTCAATTTTTATTCCAATCAATAAACAAATGAAGGTAAAATTAATCGCTTATTCATGTGTTCGAAGTGCTGACCATATGCACGCAAACATTCGTGAATCGAAGTCATTACATGGTTGGTGGTTGCTCTTTGAAACTCTTCTGGTCGAATTTCCTCGAAAGCACAAAGGTTGTTGTCAGTTCTCTGCTCACTTCTTGTGTACAGTAAGGAGGGGGTACCGTCCAACTGATACCAACAACTTCGATATTCATGAAGCGGCAAATTGTCCAAAAAGTCACTAACTACTGTTCTCAATATATTCAAATATTTTCTTGATTTTAAGTTTTCTTCATAAATACTATACGATTTAAACTAAATTTTTCTTAAAATCTCCTTTCATTTATAAAATGAGGATTTTCTGTAGCCCAAAAATGATTGTTTTTTCGATTGAATATTCCCTCTCTTGAAAGTTTAGATTCATCTGCCCATATAATTTTCTGAAGGAAATTTGGGTCTTCATGAGTCCATGTTAAAATCCATTCACAGAAATCAACACGTTTTGGAGGATCACCTCTATGTCGGGCATGAGCTTTTATGAATTTATAATCATGCATTTTATGTTTCTTTAAAATTCTCCATATCGAAGGGCGAATCATACCTAAATCCACAGTAGCTCTTCTTAATGATACATGAGGATGGGCATGGAAATACCCCAAGACATTAATGTGATTCAATTCATCTCCAGTTATCGGCTTGATTTGATTTCTTGGCGCTTCAACATTCCTGTTGAATATGCATTATAATCCATTTTTTATATTTTTTTCTGACAGAAACACAATTAAATTCAAAAGATGTCAGAATAAACTGACGAAACGTTGGCTTTGAAGAAATATCGTTTTCTTTAATCTGAGATCTAAATCCCAAAAAATATTCCATTTTTGGTCCATTTTGGTCACGGCATACTACAGATTATTTCAAATGGGAAATATCACCTATTTCGAATCGTTATACTGGAAATTGAAAATGATAGTTGTGTGCCGTGAATAAAATTTACGTTAGTGAACGTGCAAACGTTTTATTATAAATGTACTAATTTTCGAATTATCGTAATGACATGTTCCATGACATTTCATATTTATCCAATACGAAATATGGCAAAATAATCCAATTTTTATATAAAAATTGCTTTTATTTCGGAAACCTGACTATCTATGTATAGGAACATGATACATCATTTGAAAAAAAATTCAATTGTCTTTCAGGATATTCAATAATATACAAGGTGTTCCATTTGAAAAAATGCCCTTTTCACCACTTTAGTTAGTATGTATCGGTAAGATCACAAATTTTCAACGACCCTGTATATTGAAGACCGAATTCCTTTGGTTATTACTAAAAGACAGGACATTGTCAAACTACATTCAAAATCTCAGCTTTCTACGAAGTCAAATAATGCAGTCATAAACATTTAATTGAAGCTATGTTCCGTACAAAAATAAGGAAATTAACGAATTTCTCGAAAACCACTGTAGAGATAGGTATAGGGAAGTATTACATGAAAATAATCGAAAAGCAATAGCAAAGCGAAAAATTTAATAATAGACAGGATAGAAGCGGCAACGCCGCAGCGTTGAAAATATTTTAGATCGATAGAGCAGAACTGATTATCCAAGAAACCAAATTTTCAAAATAATCCTACTTTCCCTTTTCCAGAAACTTCTAATAGGCCATCGAGTTTGGGACACCCCGTATATGCGTAAGAAGAATTTCTATTTCATATGGAGATAAGTTGTCATGATATACACTGAACCGTTTTATCTGTATGTACGTACCTATATCTGTGTAATTGAAAGGATATATGTGATATATATGTAATACAATTACGTTATCTCAGTTAAAATTAATCAAATGAACTCGTTTTATATTCTACTTGCATTTAACCAGTAGCGGGGTATAATATAAACATTTTCAGTCAGGACAATGTTAGAGGAAATTGCATTTCTCCTAGCATCTCCATGATTCTGCACTAGATATTACTCATGATGAGAATAGTAATAATAATACTCAGTTTCAAGAAGGGTGTTTGTATGAGTTACATTATTATTTGTCGTAGAATTCTCGACGACCTACTTTTTTTTTGGTGGCCTAGTCATAAATTTCCTGCGGCTGGACCTGTAGTTATTTTTCTTTGCATCCTTCCATTTGAGTCGAGAATCGTATAGATGCTCAACTATCGATGTGTATCGACTCAAATGCTTTGATCATGACGACAGGAATCATTTGGACATATCCCTGTCTCCTGAAAATATTTCAAATGGTCATAGAATATCTCTTTCCTTTCGTGGTTTCTGAAAAAAACAATCTTGATGTAACCATCCACCAAGGCGATGAATATTCACTCTGACACACTGATCTGTAATATAAACATCATTACAACCAATTACATCAGTACATTATATAGCATTTTCTCTACATCAGACTGCTTTATGTGAGTTCCTTTATTGCTATTAGATTGTTTTAAATAAGAAGAGTTGAGTTTAAAGTGCGGTGGGATGTACAACAAACAACCTCATCAAAGCTGTTCTGACATCAATTCAAATTATAGTCATTGTCTTTTCAATTTCAAGCACCTATAATATTGGAAAACAATGATGAATGCGAAAGCATAATCTTCCGAATGCCACAATAGAGTTCAAATTATTTTAAGTTTCGCGTACTCATTAATTTTGAACACTCTGTCATCCGTCAGCTTATTGAATTTTGAAAGTAGCGTAGAGTTTTCAGCTTGGGAATCGGATGACTAGAACTTTGGGTATTGAGCTTTTTGGCAGGTCAAAGAGATGCGCTATAATTAATATAGTGTGTTCCTTGTTTCTTTTTTCCTAAATTTTTAATAAAATGAAGTTGGCATCAATTAATTACAGTAAAATTGGAATTTTTATTTCAAAAACTATAGAATCGATTCAGTCTACCATGAGATATATTTTATATTGTTGAACTTTCTCACGATAAGCTTACGTGAATGTGCCTGTGTAACCATTTACAGAACATCTAACAACCTTAATCCAGTAAGAAACAACTGCATACTAACACTTCACTGTACATAAATATCACTTGACGTTATGTTTGAAAAAAATCTTTGGAAATTATGTTATTGGCACCTTAAAAAATCCATCAAAATATTGAAATTTTGCATTGTGAGAATTAGTACAAAATTGGCATGTGAGAAATCATGAAACAGCTGAATGTAAGAGCGATGTTCAAACTATCACAATGTGTTTATCTGGTATTGATGAACACTCGTAGATCTTACATCTTTTACGATTTTGAACATCTGCTGTTTGGAGACCTTTATCTTGACTTTTTGTTGATATAGCTCATTTTTCAGGAACATTGGCAACAATTTATTAACATCTCTATCTTCCGAAGCATTTCCCCGGATGAAGAAACTTGTCGTTCTGTAAGTACATGGTTTCAGAATTTTCGTGGAGCAAACGAGTTGAAATCCAAACATCTCTTCAATTTATAGGTAATAATTTTGTGTCGAAACCTAATTTTTTTACGATACTTTCGTTTTGAAAGTCATTTATTACCTTGAATATTTCATAATAATATTTGAAATTGGGTGATTTGACTATTGACTTATTATTGATTTCTTAATGTCACCCTGTATATTTCTACAACTTATCTTATTTGCCTCACAAGCTGTGACAGAGTTTGATGATAGTACGATACTTGGTTTCTTTGAAATGATAAGATTTTTTTTGCAATCCCAAAAGCAATCCCAATCGATGTGACGAGGTCAGTAGCCTCACTAAGTGTTGTTTGGATTCTGTGTATCAGTTAATCTTCAAGGTGGTAATATTTATATTGTGTGCTGCAAAGTTTATCCGGTTTCTTTCGAAATACTCATTTAAACACAGGGACAATAAATATAAATCGAGAAAGATTGATGTTAGACATGTGTAAGTATATCAAAATGTCTTATTATTCATTTATAATGTTTTGGAAACTATTAATTTTACAGGACATAATCCGTGTTCAACTTGTGAGAATCGTAAACATCGACAATGTTATTTGTTTTCCACCTTTTATTTTTTCTAACGGGATACAAATTTTGTTGAATTATCAAATATTAGCAAAATTTTGAACAATAAATGCACGAAAATGATAATCAGTCGTTCAAATATTTACTTGCGAATCGGGAATTTATGATATTGAATGTCGTTATGAATTTTCTCCTCAGTCTTCAGCCTTACCAACCGCATTGACTATTATACAACTATGCCAACTGTATAATGGTTGTGGATAGTAAATTGTGGTTTGCCAGAAGGTACCCCAAAGATGAGATCGAGAGAAGCTGGCCACAAATCCTAGCAATTGTCATAAGTGAGTTCTAATACTTCTGTATAATGATTTCATAGCATTATCATAAACACTTATTTCAAATGCCGGTATTTATTTTAAGAATGACAGTCATATTTTTTACTTCTTCATTTCAATCAAATCATACACTATAAGTAATTTTCATACTCTCCTTATTTGGCTAATATTTTGAACATTTCACCCTATATTCTAAAGCATATTGTTGGCGTTATTTTTCGAAGTTTGTTTGCAAAGTATTCCCATTCATGATGAATGGATTTAAATATTGAACAAATGGAAAGTTCAAGGTGAAGCTTCACTAGAAGAACGAAAGATTTGTCGTTATTGCTGAGTGGTCGGTGGATCAGCGGTCTAATGCACAGGCCGTTCGAAACTCCAGCGATAGTCGGTTCGAATCTGATGTAGGTACGAGAATTTTTCTCAACTACTTTATATCGGATCGATAGGCGACCGCATGTCTTGTTGAAAAGCAAGTGTATTGCGAGTCGTCTAGAATCTCGTCTAGTGCTAGCTTGAAGTGCACACAGACCACCCAAGGTGGTGCTATAGGTTTTCCGGGTCTTCCTGCAGCTGAAAAGTGAATACATCACCTGAATCATCAGTTAGTCGCCCCGGAGCGCCACGGCAAATAATAATAATAGCCGTCCTTTACCCGCACAGGCTATGCCTTTGGGTACAATCAACGAGTGTTTATGAGGGAGTATTATTATTATTATTATTATTATTATATTGATATGTAGAGTCTCAATTTGAAAATTTCCCACCCTCAATATCTTTCTTCCAGTGAATAATATAAGAAATCGAAAAAACAGGTCAATTTTATTTTCTAGGGGGACACTTTCAAGGAATATTTGTAGCCCTCTTGGTCCAAACCCCTAAGAGGGGTAGATGTTACCCATAGAATCTTAAATGAAGGGGGTCAAGTAACTTTTTATTTTTTGTTAATTATGTAATTAGAATTTGCCTGTTCTGAGATGCACAATTGTATTGACTCCTTTTAATAAAAATGGTAAGAAGAGTAGGTGGCACCCTTCCAACCCTTGAATGACAGGAATAAATTTATTACGCGTGGGATGTTTTATTTGTTGGTTATTTTCCTTATCAGTACAAAATCAAATTTAATTTGCGAGAAAGACATTGCAAACATAAAATCTACTTACGCTGAATGACAGGAATAAATTTATTACGCGTGGGATGTTTTATTTGTTGGTTATTTTCCTTATCAGTACAAAATCAAATTTAATTTGCGAGAAAGACATTGCAAACATAAAATCTACTTACGCTTATCTTATTAACTGTTCGAAATGTCCTTCATTTTGCTATAAATAGTAATAAGTCTGTTTTCGAACTCTTCTCTAACATTACAGAAAACTTCACTAGGAATTGACTGATGTACTGCTGTAATTCGTCTTTTAAGTTCTTTAATATCAGAAGGTTTGTTTTATGAAAAACGGATTTAGGATGCCCCCAAAGAAAGAAATCTAAGGGAATTGAATCCGGTGATCTCGGAGGCCATTCAAATGCTCCCCTTCTGCCAATCCATCTATCCTGAAATCTCTTTTTTAACCACTGTCGGACGGAAAGAAAATAATGAGGCACCATCCTGCTGGAAATGTAACAGATCGTCCTGTAAAAGTTCATTACCTACATTTACTTCAATTTGGGTTTCTAGCTCGTGAGTTATTAGATGATCGATAGTCTCTTCAATCATTTCAAGATACAGATTGCCAGTTAAGTTTTTTTCCAGAAATAATGGACCAATAATGACATTTCCAAGAATACCAACTTTTTGTGGGTGTTGTTTATGCCCTTCCCGAGAAAAATATGTGGGTTTTCGTCACTCCAATAGCGACAATCTTGTCTATTAACGTTGCCATTCAGATGTCTAACAAAATATTATGGATGGTATTGATTCGACGAGACATGGTTTTACAAAAATCTATTCTTTCATCATAATCATCTTCATGGAGCTCTTGAAGAACCTGCATTTTATATGGATGAAATTTATGTGTTTTCAATGCTTCTCTTACAGTCTCTAGTGACACTTCCGTCTGTTCTGATACTGATCGTAAGGAGCTCGTGAGTTCTGTAGCAAATGTTCCCAAAACTTCAGTTTGAGCTTCTTTATTTAGTACTCTAGGGTTATTTCCTTTTTTTATTTGTCACTGAATCGGTTTCGTGAAACTTATTCACCAAATCAAGCACATACCAGTGACTTACGATTACTTCTGCTAGTTTAGAACGGCATTTTTCGGAAAATTGTAATAAAAAAAATAATTCTGGGTACCGTTGGAAAAATAATAGAACGCCAATCAAAATGATGTGCCACTTGACCCTCTTCCCCATTTGAAATGTTAAGGGCAACATTTACCCCTCCTATGGTAGGCTGTTATATTTTACGAGTATAAATGATGTAGTAAACCATTAGGAGCATTTTTATGACAAAATCCTCATGATTTCACTATTACTTTGTAGGGTAATTTATGGTACATACCCAAGTGTGTTTTTTTTTTATTTCAAGGTTGCTTGTCGTCTTTGAACAATGGATTGCTATCCTCCTGGTCAATGCCATTCCTTCCGAAGATCACAAACGACAAGGAAAACTACGATATAACCGAAGATGAAGCTTCCCACTTCAACACCATCCAGCCAGTTACGATGATAGTTTGTTGTACAATCTTTTCGACTCTCAGTGACATGATAGGAAGAAAGAAAACTTTGCTCTTGATAGCAGTACCTCAGCTGTTAGCCTGGATATCCGCAGCATTTGCTAAAAGTCTCTACGTTTTCTACCTATCAAGAGTATGTTCTGGAATTTCAGATAGCATCCTCTACAGTGTTCTTCCAGTGTATATAGGAGAGACAGCGTCACCAAATGTCAGGGGCACCTGGGGTAATGGTTTGGTGACCTATAGGAAGTAATTTCAGTGTCGAGGATACTTCTTACATTTGCATGCCGCTCGCCATAATATTCTCCATTCTCTTCTTTCATGAAGGAAAGGGATGAAGACGCCAAAGACGCTTTGAGGTTCCTCAAACACAAACGTGACGTCGAAGAGGATTTCGAGTTGCTGAAGGGAGATGTCCTGCGACAGTTGTCTGAAGCAGGAACGTGGAAGACTCATTCATGATTCATAGCAACAGAAGTGCTTTATTTTCGGGGATTTTCCTGCGAACATTTCAACAACTTAGTGGAATGACGGTATTCATAGTGTATACACAGTTCATTTTCGAGAAGGCAGGTGGAAACGTTAGCTCTGAAAAGTCTTCCATCATTTTGTTGGGAACCTCACTCGCTTTGAACAGAAAGTCTTACATAATTTCCTCTCTGCCGTATGCTCTGGTTCAACTCCTGTTGTCGTTTTATTTCTATATAGATGAATATGTTCCCAGCGTGGATGTTACTTTCCTGAACTGGTTTCCCATCACCGGGATGCTTTCCTGCCAGATTTTCGCCTCGATAGGGATGGCATTAATACCAACGTTGATTCCCAGTGAACTGTATTCTGCTAGCATCAAATCGAAGGCAATGGCCGTGCTGATGATTGTGTTTGGTGCAATGATTGCTGTGTCAAACAACGTGTTTTACGTGCTGAATTCTCACCTAGGATTGTTCGCCCCATTCTCTTTCTTCGGCGCTTGTACTGCTGTGTCAGTTATTCAATTATTTTATGTTTTTGAACCTAGCTAGTGATATCTGTTATATCCCCCTATCTTGATATAAATGAAAGTTATCGTTCATGAGTACAAGAATATCCTGAATTACGTAACACATTTAATGCTGCTGAAAAACACAAAAATGGTTGGTAAAAATTTCAAAAAAGCATACTACCAAAGTACAATACCTAATTCAACTAAACGGCCTGGTCTGTTATTTCTTAATTGAATATTAAAAAGATTGAGTCGCATCATACTATTAAAATTATTAATGATGGAGTAATGTGTGCAAATGCACCTGAAGAAACTAAATTGATCGAAAACCATTTCTAAACTAAACTAAACTCAATAATGAACATTCGGCAGGAAATGACGAAATACCACTATTTCTTTTGAAAAAATATTTGAATGTTATAATTAAACCCATAACATTCTTAGTGAATGTATGTTCCTCAGCAGGTGAATTTATAAAAAGGGCCCAGTAAACTTGATGGATAACTTTCGAACGATAACAATTACATCTAGCTTCTCGAATATCTTCGATTATTTCTTTCGTCTAATAACCCATTAGCTCCTACGGATACCGTATGGTATCGCAAAACACCCCTCCGTTCTTTAACGCTTTTTGGTCAAGGTCGAATGGAAGAGAGACGCTCGCTATTGTTTTCATGCTCGGTAGTCAGTTGACTCTGCATATCCGAGAGAGCCAGTGGTTTTGATAACGTGTTGTCAGCAGTTTTGCGAGAGTTTTCATATCAGATAATTTTGTGCTACACGAAATAATGGATATACGATGGGCGTGAGTACTTTTTAACATATTTCTATATACTTTTTTGTAGAGTGTGATACGGTAGTTACAAGATAATGCATGAAAGAATACCCCTGTGAATAAATAAAATTATTTTGATGTAATATAATTGCAATATATTAGGTCAAATATCAATGATACCATATGGTATCAGTAGGCGTTTTGGAATATTTTAGTGTTTTATCACCACATTCGCTACGTTTCATTTAGATATAATTTTCAACGTTTTAGAAAAGGATTTTCGCTTTCCCAAGCTATGGATATTCTGGAGGAAGACGATAACTTGCTTGCAAACGTAGATGAAATTTTTGTAGAACTCCCCGATCCCAACATTGACACAGATGAGGATTCTGCGGACGAGGACGAAGGAGGAATGATTTGCTTTCTCAATGGTAATGTAGTAGGAAAATAAAATTGATGTATGCATTTTATTCACATAATATTTTGTATGTTGCAGGTCGTCAGTTGTGTGCTCCTGCTGAAGTGAAATCGCTAAATGGAGAGAGAATTGGAGAATGTGATAGAATTGACAGGGTTGATGACGTAAGTAAAATTGGACCTTTCCTATGAAATAATAAATAATTTACAAACATTTATAATTTTTCAGGAGGTTTTGGTAGAAGTACCTGTAAGACAAAAGACAAATGTTTTCGACAGAAAATCGGGAGTGGATTACCAATCGGATTTCTGAAATAGCAGTTCCAAACTTGATTTCTGGTGATATTGAACCGAACGCTCGACAGTTTCCTAAAGCAGATTATTCTATGTACAAAAACTTATCTCCTGTTCAGCTATTTGAAATATTTTTTGATGATAGCATATCTGAGTACCTTGCTAAACAGACGCAAATGTATGCTCATTTTAAAAATTAAGCCGATCCAGGAATTACTGCGTCAGAAATCCGTTGTTTTATCGCAATCCTTATTCTCAGTGGATACAATCCTTTACCATCGAAACGGTTGTACTGGGACATGAAAGATGATGTACACAACAAAATGGGTGCAGATTCGATGAGAAGAGATCGATTTCTTAAAATTCTGAGATTCATCCATATGGCAGACAATACCCAAATTGATCAATCTGACAAAACTTGGAATCTACGACCGCTAATAAATGCTATAAAAGACAAGTGTTTAGCCAACTATCAACCAGTTGAAGATTTGTCTTATGATGAATCCATGATTAGATATTACGGACGTCACGGTTGTAAGCAATTTATCCGTGGCAAGCCAATCCGCTTTGGTTACAAGATGTGGTCGGTAAACTCTAAAGATGGATATCTGGTGGATTTTGATCTGTACCAGGGAAATGACCCTCGAGAAGACATAGAAATCACCAAGTTAGTTGGGAAATGTGCGGCACCATTGATATTGATGTTAAAAGAAATACGAGTGCGAAACTTGCCCTATGTTATTTATATTGATAACTTGTTTACCGGTATGAATTTGTTGGCTTATCTTCGAACTTTAGGATACGGGGCAATTGGCACAATTCGAGAAAATCGAATCGCAAAATCCTGCCCTCTGACCAGGAAACAAGATTTTCATAATAAGAAGCGGGGGTATAACGAACATGTCATTGAAAAAAATGATGGCATTCTCTCAGTACGGTGGATGGACAATTCCGTTGTAACAATGGCCTCAACAAATGCTGGTGTTCAGCCAGAAGGAACCGTAAAAAGGTACTGCCAAAAAGAAAAGAAGCATGTAATGATTCCTCGTCCAGCCTGCGTGGCTGCTTACAATCAGAACATGGGTGGAACCGATCTGATGGATCAGGGAATTGCTACTTATCGCATTAACGTTCGTGGAAAGAAGTGGTATTGGCCAATTTTCACATGGCTTATTGACGTAGCAATGCACAATGTCTGGTATCTGAGCCGTAGAAATGGAAAAATATCAGCATTAAATTTTAGAAGGGAGATAGCGCAAGTATATCTCACAAAATACAAAACACCTATCAAAACTCCTGGGCGGATATGTCTAACAAAAAATATAATTCTTGATATTAGATTTGATCAAATGGATCACATTGTGATTTCGTGCAACAGACGAAGATATGCCGGAGAAGGATGTTCATCCTTTGGAAGAACAATGTGTCGGAAGTGTAATTTGGGTCTTTATATCAATTGTTTTGCTTCTTATCACACTAAATGACTACAGTGTTCACATATTGTATATAAGAATTCAATTATGAGTATTTGACTTTTTTTGTGATAAAAATGTTTCTTAACGCCTACGGATACCATATGGTATCAGTGTTTTTCTTTGATATTTAATTATTATTTTTTTTTAACTTTTTTTCTAGCTGACTAGTGCCTACTTCGTCTAAAACGATAAAAAAGTTTGATGAAAATTGAAAAAAAAAATCTCGGCGCTAATGGGTTGAATATCAGTCATCAACCAATCATAAGTTTG
Source organism: Chrysolina americana (assembly GCA_958502065.1). NCBI lineage: Eukaryota > Metazoa > Arthropoda > Insecta > Coleoptera > Chrysomelidae > Chrysolina > Chrysolina americana. The sequence continues at coordinate 38,920,686 of OY293415.1, read as the reverse complement.
TTTCCTATTTTATAGGACCAATCAACGCTCTATTAGCGACTATTTGCATGATACACAATAATAGTCACCGACTATCCAGCATGATACCAATATATCAAGGAACCTTTTCATCTGACAGTACTCTAAATAAATACATCTTAAACGTCAAATAGAATCAATTCTGTTGAAGCTGTGAAAGTATTTGAAAATGAATCGGTTTGGAGAAACCCAAAACAAAGATAGATAGGGTAATCGAGGATGCAATCCCGTATAATACAGTGTCATTCATATAAATAATCAGATTCAAGAAATAATCTTCACAAATATACCACGACCTTGAATAACTGTCGATTATTTTATTGCTGCTAAATTTCTCTTGTATTTATTAATTTTACTTGACATTATTTTGGCATTAATAATGAGAGATGAAAGCCCTCGAGCTTCGCTCTCGGGTTTTCATTAGATTATTAATGCCAAAATAATGTCTCGTTGAGTTATTATAAATAATACAGTCGAAATTTAGATGCAATAAATATAGTCGACTATTTATCAAGATCTTATTATGTTACCCTTGAATATTCATTCTTAGATTGAAATTTTTGAAAAAGTTTGGTATTTTCAGCAAAACCCATCATGGATTCAGAATTGGTCTTTCAACAAGTACAGCTGCAATTTCATTATTTCAAGAAGTTGTTGAGACATGAGAATGTCGTGCAGGGATCTTTTGTGATCTCAGCAAGGCATTCTACTGTGTCAACCATCTGCTCTCATTTACCAAATTGTACAATTATGGAGTCAGGAATTTACCTCTTGGTTGAATTTCATCCTTCTCTTTTAACAGACTGCAATACGTAAGCATACCAGAACACATTTCTGGAAGAAAAAAGCACATGTCTATTCTGAAAGGGAATTGGTAAACGAACGAGTTCCGCAAGGGTCTATATTGGGGCCAATATTATTTCTGTTGTACACCAGTTATCTTGATAAGCACTTAAAAGAGTCTCATGTTACATAAGCTTGATATTTTCACGGTTACACAAAATAAATTTTTCAAAAATATTTTTCGAACAAAAGGACATATGTCAACTGAAAGTAGTTTTCTTCATCTTTCAATTTATCGAGTAATGTACAGAGGTTTCGTTTGAAAAAATAAACTTATGTCCAAAAAAATACCGTTTGTTTTCTAGTCTCAACGGATTGAGTGGAAATCAAAACGAATGGTATTGATATTTATCCATTTCTACGAATATTGTTTTGCCATGCTATAATGCAACACCCTTTTTGAGATATTATTTTCTATTCGAATGAGGGGACACATGAGCTACAACTCAGATGCAATGAGTCCATTTCTAAGATAATTCAATTTCTGATTAGAGCCCAAAAATCAAATCCTCTAGCTTGAAAACTGTTCATAGGATCGATCTGAGAATTAGACTATGTGATGGGGATAACAAAATCTACACCATATTAAAATTTGAGCTGAATTTGTCAAAGACCGTTCGTAAACTTCAACAATACAAATATTTGTTCTTTAAACATCACATTCTCTTATGACCAAATTGGTGGAGGAAATTTCAAACTGCTTGAAAGAAATATCTAATTGGTATATTTGGAGCTCGTTCCATATGGAAATACGTTCATTAAAATTGCAATTTGAATAACAATCGCTTGGATTTTAACAGGCTGGAAGGTATGCAATGTTACATTTGGTTTAAAATTGAGTTGGTAACAAAAAGTAGTTCGGGTTTCGTCCAAGAATGAAAGGCAAATTGCGTTTCATCATTTCCAAAATTGGTGATGGAGATGGAAAAACTTGGCCACAAGTACTTGCAGTTGTCGTGGGTGAGTATTCGAAATATAGTGCATGTTGAAAGTTAACGAGCAGTGGAAGTGGTGAGTTGAATGAATTCGGATTAGAAGTAGTAGTATTATTGTTATTTTTTCAGTTGATCCAACAAAACTGCATATTTTGATTAACGTATAATAAAATCAGGTTTTATTCTATAATATCTCGACATTATGACTACTCAGATACTAGTTTGATATTCATAGACCAAGAGCCAGCAATGTATTTTGAGTTGTCATGGCATGGCATCACACGTTAAAAGGTAAGGGCTGCGTCTTCCCTAGCTCGGACAAGTCTTTCGAAGACTTTTGAGGATTGTACTCTTAAGTGTGTGCAGCTGGTTGACGGAAATAACAATAACAATTTCATGAATAGTGATATTTTTGGAACTGAATCTCATATTCCTATAGAACAATAGAAGTCGAACGAAAATATATGATTTGTATATTAGGCTAGGCAAAATAGACCGGAAATTCACTATAATTACAAACATTTCTTTAGCACCGTCATATGTTAAGGTAAAGACTCAATATAAAAATTTGCTCAAAAATCCGAGGACCGGAAATTAGGCAAATTCGCATAAAACGCTAATTAGCAATATCTCCTTAGGCAAAATTGCAAACAATGTGCAAATTGTAAATGTACCAACGAACTTCTTTTCTACATTCCTCTTGAAATTTGCTCCTGCAATTTTCAACTGGAAATACGAGTAATCCTCAATTACGTTGTAATTAGCGCTAATTACGATTATTGCAAACATTGAGCAAATTTGTAGGTAGGTATGCGTGTATCGGCATATAGGTAGACAAAAATGGTTCAAAACAAATACCACGGGACTTCATGACAGATACTTTTTTTAGAGAAAATTACATCCAAACGAACAGAATACAATGATTCCATGTAGTAAAAATTTATTTTACGTATTTTACAGTATTTTCAAAACGTGTCGAATAAATAAGTTTTTCAAGTACCTATGTCAGCACTTTTTCTCCCTACTAGACGTATGGGAAATATAATAACGGTCACATTTTATCAAATACTTTCCAAAAATTCAAATGCAATACTAGTACAAATCGTTCAGAGAAAAAAAATGTACTTCCTTGCGGTGGTATGGCGGCCTTCGGGAACCGTCGGAAACGTATGGCAAGGTGATTTCTGTGAATGGCTACTCGACGATGATTAGCTGCGCAAAAATTAGCCTGGTACAAATGGTTGAATTGTTTTTTTTAAAATTAACGTATTCGTGTCGGTATGGCGGGCTGTAAGTCACATCAGAGAAGTATGGCATTACGCTACCGCCTACTTCTTTTTTTATCGACTATCGGAAAATACAAGCATTTTTGTGGAACAAATCGTTCGACACTCGTTATTCATCCGACACGTTTGATTAACGCCCACGCGATTGGGCCGCCGGTACCAGCGCTATGACCATCATTTTCTTTTTTGTCATTATGTTATTAGACCCTGGAAGAACCGCCACACTGGTACAAATGACCTAATATTTTGTGACACCATCAATCATCTAAAACTTTTCAAACTTTCGTTCCATCCAAAAAAAATTCAGTCTTGTTATTTCACATCAAATCGTTCAAAAGTTATAGTGGTCAAGTGAGAAAAGGGATTCAGACAAATGCATTTCGTTAAAAAACATAAAAACGAAAATCATGGGGGGGGGGCTATTAAAATTAATTCAAGTATCCATAGTATCCAGCAAAATTGCATAGTTATGTGAGGGCGCTCAAATCAATATAGAAAAATACTCCAAAATTGAGTCTGCAGGGTTTCAGCAAAAAACACTTTGACGGTGTGATTTTGAATGGATCCCTGCAATTTTTTTGTCAACAAACATAAAAGTCAGAGTGATGCATCTCTCGAAGTAAGTACTTTTTGTGAAAAAAATATAACTAGTGAGATAAAAAATAGAGAATGTGGTCTAATTTCCATTCATTTTAAGATGTTTTTTGAAATATTGAAAAAGTACTCCGAGAGATTCCCAGATGCAACTTTTTAAAATTGGATGGTAAAAGAAAATTTTGAATTCACCCAGCGAGCTCCGAGTATGTTGATTTCTCCCGTTCCTTGTTTTACCAATAGCCACTAATAAGGTTAAACCCCTCTTATCTCAGTAGGTTTGCATAAATACATTTTGCAATAATTGGTTATTATTATAATTGAACAATATATTGTTGCCTTCTCATTGCTAGACTCATAAACGGAGCTATCAAACTGGCATTATGGCACAATTAGCAAAGCCATCTCGTCAGAAATAACATTTCTTAAAATTGGGGAACTTGTTGTTTGGAATTCATTTCTCTCTTAATAATGAACTAGTGCACTTAAAGGCATGGACCAAAAAACAAAATGTTGAAAATGAATGGTTCCTAACAAAAATTGGTATTTTGAAAAAATTTGACCATGAATTTATTCCACAGTATGTTTTGAAATTAAGGTTTAACAACAAACTTCTAATTAACCCTGTATAATGACAAATAAGCCAGCATATAACGAAAGACTGAGTGTGCAAGTTTGAATCAATAATTTTATCTACAGTTTGATGAAAATAATTTTAAAAATTGAACCAATAATGAAAAAACTACGAGACCTTAAATTTTACCAAATATTAACTTGTTGCGTTTTTTTGCATGTGAGTGTATTTGGATCATTCGCAAATTATAAAATAAAGAAATTCATAAGTATGTCCGACTTTTCAGGATATTCGAAAAAAAATATTTAAAGGCTTTGGAATGATTTGAAAACACCAGTAGAAAAAGTAAAAGCTCCGAAAAAAAATATGTTTACCAAAGCAAACAAAACAGAAAAGTGAGGATGTTGTACCTCCTGAGTCGACCATCTGTCAAATGTGTATGAAACCAATTATAATCAGTAAGATAGGATGGATTACAAGGGAAGATCATTTGGCATTACCTATTGGTTGTATCTTTAATTTATGATAAATAAATTATTTCGACATTATAATCGTGATACATCAAACTGTTAAATTCTTGATATTGTTCGATCTGAGTAAAGTATAAGAACTGGTCAGAGCCGTCTTGCATCAAGAAGTACTTAAGAGTGCGATAAACAAAAATAACGTTTTTATTGACAACGTTTGACATTACATACATTTGAAGTAAGTATTTTCAGTCTATGTTAATACACACAACGTGGATAATTAGATCACCAAATAAGTCTAAAACTCTTTAAGCTGTTGGAAAAAGTAAGAAGCAAATGAATTTCAATGCTCAATGGCCTATCGAAACATTCGTGACAAGTCGGCTTCACTCGCAGTAGGGTCATGCTGATAAATTTGGTTCTGGGCATCGACGTATAAATGAATAATGGACCCAGTTATTTACATCTACAAGTGAAGTCGCTGAAAGGCACCATCCTAAAGTCCTGCTGTTGAGTTGGGTGTTGCCACATCAAGTCTGTGATAATTCTTCATCAACCATCAACACTAGCTTAAACTCAATTGCCAGCGAATTTCGGTCAGTAACTCAACATTCCGATCCGTTTATGAAATTAAACTCGTCATAATACATTCCAGAATCAAAACTAGTGAAATTAATTTGAAAAATCGGTGCAAACTTCCAAAATATTCTGTACTGTCCGTTGAAATGCTGCACGTGCGGCAACGCTGTTGAAGTACGCTTTGTTTCTCTTCATTTGTTGGTTGTTTACAAATTTCTCCACTTTATATTGACATTGTCTGTCATATACGGTATTTGTTAAAATATTGGTGTTTTGTTGCGTTTGGATTAAAATAGTGAAAGAAAAATAGATAGAGACTAATAATGGTGCTTTACTGTTGGGTTTGCAAGCAATCTAATTGTTCTAACAACCAGAATCTCAACTTTGATAAGTAAGTACATAGATTGTTCACAAATGTTAGATTGACGTTCATATTCTTCAGTGGCGTCACAGTGGGTATCAATTTTCTATACATACAAAATGAAATAGTACTGAAATCTCCTCACTTTATATGAAGGAAGGCACATATCGGTATTTTAGGAACACATCACATCGTACAACAAGTTTTGCTGAAATTTTCATAATTATATATGAAATTCCACATATTTTTGTTATTATCAATTCCTATATCAGTTAAATTGCGTGCGTACAGTCTATCGCAGGTCTCCTCCTTCCCTGTAACCCGCGCGCCTACGAACCAAGCGGCTTCAAAACAAACTGTATTGCAAGTATGGGATTGCTGAGTCCATTATTAATTTATAAGTCCAATTGCACAAAGTTTGAATTTTTTTGTCATGCAATGGAATATTGTCGACTCAATCGAAAATATTCCATTGCACTGCTTTTCCAAAGGTTCATAGGGTTGCAAATGTATAGGTGGACTTGTTTGCCATTCCAGAACCTTGAGAAAAAATTGCACAAAGTTTGGAATTTTTTATCATCTGCGAAAATAATTTTAATTGATAATATTCTATTGACCTGTTTTCCCGACGGTTTATAGGGTTGCAAATTCATAAGTAGCCTTGTTTGCCATACCAGAACTTTGAGAAAAAAATGCACAAAGTTTGGAATTTTGTGTCACCCGCGAAAATCGACTTAATTGATAATATTCTATTTTCCGACTTTCCCGACATTTTATAGGGTTGCAAATTTATACATGGACTTGTTTGCCATAGCAAAACTTTAAGGAAAAAATGCACAAAGTTTGTAATTTTGTCGCATTTGCAAAAATTGCTTCTAAAAAGACTGTTCATTTCTGCCATCTTCCGGGATACTGAAAAGAGTGCGAACTCAATTGGCGACTTAAAATTATACCAGCAAAGTTTGCAAAACACGAAAATGATGTTTGCAATTTTGTGACCCCTAAAACTAAGACTGAGACTGTTTTTAGCGTTATCCATGTTTTTTGGATGTTCCGTACGCATGACAAGTGTGCAAATTCAAAGCATTTTAGGGGTGACTATACCATGATTTACCACAAATTTGCACAATGTTTGCAATAATCGTAATTAGCGCTAATTACAACGTAATTGAGGATTATTCGTTGAAAATTGCAGGTGCAAATTTCAAGAGGACTGTAGAAAAGAAGTTCGTTGATACATCTACAATTTGCACTATGTTTGCAATTTTGCCCAAGGAGATATTGCTAATTGCTAATTTGCCTAATTTACGGTCCCCGGATTTTTGTGCAAATTTTTATATTTAGTCTTTACCTTAACATATGACGGTGCTAAAGAAATGTTTGTAATTATAGTGAATTGCTGGTCTATTTTTCCTGGTCTAATATGCTCAGATTCAAGGTTTAGCAGAAAAAGTGATGAAACAACAAAAATTCCCTTGAAATTTTTCATTCATTTTCAAATAGGGAATGGTTTCGTAAAAAGCCAATAGAATTCGCAATTGACCCGGGATTGACTTCAAATTTGATGAGCATATTCGAAAAATATTGATTTTTGCGAAAATTAAAAGACAAGTCATAGAAAAAAAGTTTTGGAGTAGAGTCAGCTCTGAATCCAGATAAAGTTTCTAACTCGGGAACAGTTACAGATAGAGCAATTTTGCGAATGCCAATCGATTTAGAATAGTTGATTTAGTATATTTTGTGAATTTCAAAAGAAAAAGAACACAAATCACTCGAAAGAAGTCCAATGGGTCCTAAAAATCATGGAAAATACATAATCATCACAATTACTTGAATTGAATTGCACTGTACAAGCAAAATTTCAGGCTGATTTCGAAAATATCTGACTTTTATATACTCAGATTCAACGATTAGTAAAAAGAAGAAACCAAATGTCAACAATTCCGTTTTAACTTAAAATTGCAGAGGTTCCGTCAAAAGCCTATGAAATCTTTAAAATACTTGTAATCGACTTCGAATTTGGTGAGTTTATTCGAAAAAGGTTGGATTTTATGAAAATCGAAAGAAGAATTATGGAAATGAAGTTTTGGATTAAAATCGGCCAACTTAAATCCACATGAACTTTTCAACTCGAGAACGGTGACAGATACAGAAATTCTGCGAACGCCAAACGATTCAGAATAATGAAATCACTATACTTTGTGAATTTCAAGTTGAAAGAAGAAGAACAGAAATCACTCAAAAGAGGTCCAAGGAAAATACAAAATTATCAGATATCCTTGAAATCAACACAATTTACGCAAAATACACGGTTCACCATAAAAAAGGAATAAATCGTCCAAATATCTAATTGAAATACTTTGAAAAAGTCTGCTCTTGATGAAGTCAAATTGTCACAACTTATTGATAACTACACATGGGATGATGAAATAAAACTGACAGCTTGGAATACGTTGCTGGCTCTCCCTCTATCATGTACCGAAATAATGCACATTTTTTGTATTGAGATGAGTCATCATTCTGAAATTGGGGTTCAAGTATTTTGATTGTCAACATAAGTACACGAATGGGTATACAAAATTTTATTTGTTATCCAGTAATTTCTATATGCTTCTCAATTCAATTCAACTTTTTGAAGTTCCTGAGAACATTCTGATGCAACTCGATACGTTATTATCTGCAAATTTCAAAACCATTTCGGAAACTCCAATGTTTAAACTATCGAACTTCGACACAGTGATAAAAATAACTAGATTTTCAACATACAGATATTCACTTGCAGTACTGATATTTTCCAATATTTCAAGGTGGATTGGTAGCCCTGAACTGTGGTATGCAAATGTCGTGGTCGTCACCATTCCTTCCAAAAATCACCAAGGATCCAGATTATGACATATCCGAAGATCAAGCTTCCTACTTCAGCGTCATCGAACCGGCTGCCATGATGGTCACTTGCTTATTATTTTCAACCCTGAGTGACATGATTGGAAGAAAGACATCGCTTCTGCTGATAGCTATTCCCCAACTCTTATCATGGATACTCACAGCAATAGCAGAAAGTGTATATGTCTTCTACGCTGCGAGAATACTTGCTGGGGTGGCAGATGGAGGAATGTACTCCATTTTACCCGTATATATCGGAGAAGTATGCAATCCAGAAGTGAGGGGAACTTGGGGTAACAGCTTGACTTCTTGCTCATTCTCTGGGGAGCTTTTAATCGTCCTGATGGGAAAATATATGGAAGTTCAAGAAACCTCCTACATTTGCATATTTCTAGTACTAGTTTTCGTCGTCTCATTCTTCCTGATGCCAGAATCTCCTTATTTGTACTTGATGAAGGGAATGGATCAGGATGCAATTGAAGCCTTGCAGTTTCTCAGGTGGAAGAAGGATATCAACGCAGAATATTTGAGTCTCAAGTCAGATATACAACGGCAAATGTCAGAGACAGGAACTTGGAAGGATTTGCTAAAGATATCAAGTAATAGGAAGGCGTTAGTAGCAGGAATTTTCATGAGATCATCGCAAATATTTGGAGGAGCCTTGACTTTTCTCATGAATATTCAGTTCGTATTCGAGAAAGCTGGTGTAGGAGTGGATTCTAGCTTGGGCTCTATAATTTACTTAGCTCTGGGTTGGTTTTTGAACCTGTTAGTGATAATCTTCTTATCTGACAAACTGCCAAGGCGGACCACTTATGCCATTTCGTTGTTGCTTTCAGGGGTTGTCTTAGTTGTCCTCGCGCTCTATTTCTACGTGGATCAAAATATAGCGGAACTCGAGATAACTTCACCTTGGGTTCCAATCACCGGAATGATCCTTTATCAAGTTTTCAGTTCCCTAGGAATGATGATTATACCAACTTTGATGCTTGGGGAGCTGTTTTCCGCCAGTATCAAGTCCAAGGGTATGACCGTGCTCATCATAACTTTCGGTTGTTTTTTTATTTTTATCAAATTATACGTTATTCGCCCTAACCCGCCTCATGGGTCTTTGTGGACCTTTCTTGCTTTATGGCACGTGCTGTATTATTTCTAGTGTAGTTTCGTTTAGGCTTGTACCGGAAACAAAGGGGAAGACGTTGGAAGAAATACAACAAAACTTGAAAGAAAATGCGAATTCTAGTTAACAGACAAAAAAATATACGTCGATATGATAATTATCCCATTCTATTCAATTTTTGTTCCTAAATTTTCTATTAAAAATGGATTTGTAATGAATAAACTGTATTGTATATCTGTCAACTTTTTGTTTTTTCTTCTGCTGATCAAAAATATTGATTAAGAATTCAATCAATGCTGCGATAAGGAATTCAGACTAGAAATTCATCACATCATCCTGTAGAATACACCTTAACCAGATTTGGAACATACAGTACATACTTCCTGGGCTAGGCCAGATCATAGGCTCTGGAAAGTTCTAAAACATACTGAAAGTTGGATATCAGCAATTCTGGCCACCAAGGATGGTGCAAGGAGGATGAAACTTTCTGTAGATTTCTAATAGTGTCGGTAATTGCCTCATTCGCAAATTTAATTTAGACTTCAGTATTATCAACTTATTTGTTGGTTTTCATTGTTAAAATATAATCGACATTGAAAAAATGCGATACTGTATGGTTACTCAACTCATTTCTGCATAAATTCCCCAGTTGTATGATACAGGGTGTTTCCAAATTCAGTACAAATATTACACCCTGTATAGACCCAATTTCTGAATGAGTAAAAATTATTTGCAACTTGTACAATTTTGAAGTTGAATATACGATTTCCTATTATTTTCAGATTATTATTTTTCCAGTTCAATGCATTTCATTTTTATTCATAGGCGTGGTTGTATTTACAACTGTGCGTAGGCAATTACTCCCACTTTCAATTTCTATCTCTGTCTTACTTGCTAGACGAATCGGTGAAATTAGTCGGGATAACAACATTTGTCGATATATGAATGACTCTCCATCTTCTAGTTCTATAATATAAGGTAATAAACACATGCTTCTGAAGGTTCTAGACCATACTGAGAGATCAATAAAGTGAAGTTTCCGACCTATAGAATAATCTGGAAGGCTGCGTATGGCGACGAATGAAAAGTCGTTCGTAAACTTTAGTAATGATTCCCATACAGTTCTACAAAAATCACAATCTTTTATAACGGAATATAAAGGAAATTTCAAACTGGTTGAAAACAATATCCACTTGGTATGGTTGGAGCTCATTTCATTTGGAAATATGTTCATTAAAACTGCAATTCGAATAGCAATCGCTTGAATTTTAATTGGTTGAAACGTAGGTAACGATGCATTTGGTTTACAATTGAGTTAGTGAAAAAAAGGAGTGGTTTTTGTCCAAGAATGAAAGGCAAATTGAGTTTCTTTATTTCTAAAATTGGTGAAGGAGATGAGAAATCTTGGCCGCAAGTACTTGCTGTTATCGTGGGTGAGTTTTCCAAAAATAGTTTATGTTGAAAGTTAACGGGCAGTGGAAGTAGTGAGGTAATTAAATTCGGATTGGAAGTATTAGTATTAATGCTATTTTTTCAGTAAATCCAAAATCAAATTAGATATTTTGATAAACGATTAATAAAATCATGTTTTATTTTATATCTTTCTATTATAAACACTCCGATACTAGTTTTATTTTGATAGACCAAAAGCCAGCAACGTATTTCAAGTTGTCATTTCATAGGTAGTGACATTTGGAACTGAAACTCATATTCCTATACCATAAAAGGGGACTAAAACAACAAAGACTTTTTTATGTTCAACTCTTCAACTCCTGATGAACTTTACAACTCAAGAACGGTTCAAGATAGAGCAATTCTGCGAATGCCAATCGATTCAGAAATATGAAATTAGTACACCTTGTGAATTTCCACTCGATCTGCGGAAGTAACAAATTACTAGTAAAATGAAAAAAATCATGAAAAATACAAAATCATCAGAGTCACTTGAAATTCGAACTATATATGCAAAATTTCATGCTGATTTCGAAAATGTGTGATTCTTATATGCTCACATACAAGGTTTGCCAGAAAAAGGGAATAAAACGTCAAAAATTCCCTCGCACCATCTAATTTAAAAAAAAAATTATTTTGTTTTTGTCAAAAAATCAGAAACTTTGTTTACATCAATCTCGACAAGCTGATTTCAAATTATACCACAAAAATTTATTTGGATGACAAATTGTAACAATTTCGGAAGATTTTTTCTTATGTTCAACCCTCCAACTCCAGATGAACTTTAAAACTCGAGAACGGTTCAAGATAGAGCAATTCTGCGAACGCCAATCGATTCTAAATTATAGAATCAGTACACCCTGTGAATTTCGATCTGCGGAGAAAAAAAATTACTCAAAAATCAATAAATTCATGACAAATACAAAATCATCAGGATCATTTGAAATTCGCATTATATACGCAAAATTTCGTGCTGATTCCGAAAATACATGATTTGTATACGCTCAAATATAATATTTAGCTTAAAAAGGAATAAATCGTCAAAAATTACCAATTTTTTTTATTTATCTTCAACTACAAATTGCAGAGGTTTCGTAAAAAACCTATGGAATCTTCAATTGACTGGGAATCGACTCCAAATTCGGTGAGCAGGATAAAAAATGAGTTTTACGAAAATTATTAGAAAATTTATGGAAATAGAGTTTTGGAGGGAAATTAGCTCTTTCAAATCCATATGACGTTTTCAACTCGAGAACGATCATAGATAGAGCAGTTCACAATCGTGAAATTAATATACTGCATGCATTTTAAGTCGATGGCGAATAAAATTTCTTGAAAAAAGTCCTAAAAATCATTAAAACACAAAATTATCAGATTCACTTGAAATTCGCACTATTTACTCAAAATTTCATGCTGAACCTGGTTTTTTATATTTTGTGATATAAGAGCAATTCTGCGAATGACAATCGATTCTAGATAATGAAATCAGTTATTTAATTATAATATCTTCATCAAGGAGAGTATATTCTTCATCATATTAGAAAAAAGTAAAAATCGTGATTTTTTTTTTCATATATTAAATGATTCAAACATGTACCGTCGTGTACAAAAAAATCTGATCGCAGCCGCCGTTTGAGGTTTACCTCAGAAATTTTTTTGTAGGGTCAATGTTAGTAGGTTAGTTGAAATCAGTGAGAGAGTGAGTAGATACTATGTATGATGTCTTTGACGAAATCATCGAAATCCAATGTTTTGGGGCTTACCCCAGTTTTTTAACTCTTATTGCTATCAATCAAAATACCCAGGTTCAAGACAATGTCAGAAGTGACAAGAAGAAATGTCAATATAATCAAATTGGGTTGTCTTGATACCAGTTGATTTCTTAAATGCTTTTTTGGGATACATATTTTGATTCATATCAACTTATTTCAAATTATACGAATACATGTGCTACAAACAATCACAGACGAATTTTTGAAAACAGTTAAAGTGATATTATTCGGAAAAGTCTGCCCTTAATCATAGAGTTAAATTGTTACAACTTATAAAATGACAGCTTCAAATATGTCGCTGACCCACCCTATATTATGCACCGAAATAATACAAACTTTCCAATGAGATGTATGAATGTTCTCAGAAAAATTATTAAATTGAATTCAATCCATTCGATTTTTTCACTCCCATGAATATAATTGAAAAACATAGAAAAACATTTTGTTTCAAATTTTCTTCGGAACTTTCATGGTTCAAACTATTTAACTTCGACACAATGTCCCTTCAGTAACCATAATAATAGATATTTTCAACATGCAGATAGTCATTTTCTATTTGTCAAACTGATATTTTTCAATATTTCAAGGTTGTTTGGTAGCACTGAACTGTGGAATGCAGATTTCGTGGTCGTCACCATTCCTTCCAAAAATCACTAAGGATCTAGATTATGACATATCGGAAGATCAAGCTTCCTACTTCAGCGTAATCGAACCAGCAACTATGATGGTCACTTGCCTATTATTCTCAACCCTCAGTGACATAATTGGAAGGAAGGAAACGCTGCAGTTGATAGCTATTCCCCAACTCTTATCATGGATACTCACAGCAATGGCAAAAAGTGCATATGTCTTCTACGCTGCAAGAATATTCGCTGGAGTGGCAGATGGGGGCATGTTCTCTATTTTACCCGTATATATCGGAGAAATATGCTGTCCAGAAGTGAGGGGAACTTGGGGTAACACCATGGTATTCAGCACTCTCTTTGGAGAGCTTATGATCATCTTGATAGGAAAATATATGGGAGTTCAAGAAACCTCCTACATTAGCATATTCCTAGTACTAGTCCTAGTACTAGTTTTCTTCGTCTCGTTTTTCCTGATGCCAGAATCTCCTTATTTCTACTTGATGAAGGAAATGGACCAGGACGCAATTGAAGCCTTGCAGTTCCTCAGGTGGTAGAAGGATATCAACGCAGAATATTTGAGTCTCAAGTCGGATGTACAACGACAAATGTCAGAAACGGGGACTTGGAAGGATCTGCTGAGGATATCTAGTAACAGGAAAGCATTAATAGCAGGGATTTTTATGAGATTTTCGTTAGTTTTTGGAGGTGTTTTGACTTTTCTTATGAATACACAATTCGTGTTTGAAAAAGCTGGTGTGGGAGAGAATTCCGGTTTGGCCTCCGAGACTTACTTAGCTCTGGCTTGTATTGTGAACCTGTTGGTGATAATCTTCTTATCTGATAAACTGCCAAGGCGAACCACATATGTAATTTCGTTGTTGCTTTCAGGGCTTGTCTTAGTTGTCCTTGCGCTCTATTTTTACGTGGATCAAAATGTACCGGAACTCGAAATAACTTCACCTTGGGTTCCAATCACCGGAATGATGTTTTATCAAGTCTTTAGTTCCCTTGTACTGATGTTCATACCAACTTTGATGCTTGGGGAGCTGTTTTCCGCCAGTATCAAGTCCAAGGGCATGACAGTGATTATCATAGCTTTCGGATTTTTGTTATTTTTATCAAATTATGCGTTATTCGCCCTAACTCGCCTGATGGGTCTTTGTGGGCCTTTCTTTCTTTATGGTGTGTGCTGTATTCTTTCTGCTGTAGCTTCATTTCACCTTATACCCGAAACGAAGGGGAAGACTTTGGAGGAAATACAGCAAACTTTCAAAGGAAATACAAACACTAGCCAACAGAAACAACGTGCAGTTGATCTTTAGCTTTGAAAGTTCAATACTTTAGAAAATATTCGTTACTAATTTGCTAATGATTTCACCATTGTTTACATAATGCGATAAAAGACTGGTACTGTCCCGCACTCGTGTACAGGCCATTGTTCATTTGAATTGTGTTCTAACATTTCGTTAGCACGAGTGTCTAACTTCTTCAGAGGTTTCTTCTTAATAATTCACCGATGCCTCAAGGTTCTTTACTCTACAAGTTGTATTCATTCTGCCTCAGGTAGTCTTTCTTGATTCGCACCTATACCTACTTCTTGTGACTCCATTGTTATTTGATCAGATGTTTGTACCTGTTATCATTAAATGGTTCTTGATTATTCTTTTCCTTGCATTTTTGGGAATGGGATACCCGATCCGGTTCAAATTCAGTCTCTTCTTTTTCTTTCTATCAAAATTCTCCATGTGCTTATGGATCTCTATTGCTTCGCGCACAAGTCGACAATGATAACCGTGATTTGGAGCAAGAAATATTGTGACTTCAAGAAGATCCTGGGATCTGCTTCACTGAGCTTCTGTTCTGCTACTGCCGATGTGTCCGTTTGGCCTAATCTGCAGTTTCGTATTTAGATCCAAATTAATCCCAAGTTCACAGGAATGTCGCACAAAAAGCAGATGCTATCAGAAATTGCTAAAATTTCCGATCCATTCAACAGTTTGGCATGGGATGAACCAGTTGGGCAAGACACTTTGGAGCTATGGAAGGAGTTTGAAGCGGAACGCCAAAGTATTGGGGCAATCGAATACCAAGATGGATGCACCACGAAAATGGGAGTCCTGATCTCAAAGGATTCTGTGACGCATCAGAACAAGCCTCTGAGGTAGTAGTCAGGAATAACAAACATCACCCTACTACAAGCCAGGGCAAAAGTAGCTACAGCAAATAACTGTGTGTAGCCGTCTAACTGGCAAAACTCATGTAAAAACGATAAATACTTTTCCACAAGAACACGGTATGCGATATAACCTCCATAGATGATAGTGGTTCTCTTTTGCCGACCTAAGGCTTGAAAACTGTCTTCATTTTGTTAGGATAAGAACTAATTCCGTTCTCATAGCGAATTTTGTGGGTATATAATCTATATTCCAAAAATTTCTTCAGAAAAGGGATTTGTAATGAATAAACTCTATATCTGTCAACTTTTTTTTTTGCTGCTGACCGAAAATATCAATTGAGTGTGTGATAATATTAATAATAATTAATAGTAATGAAAATGATACAGAAGACCGTGAGAATGAGAATGAGAATGAGAATGAGAATGATAATGAGAATGAGAATGAGAATGAGAATGAGAATGAGAATGAGAATGAGAATGAGAATGAGAATGAGAATGAGAATGAGAATGAGAATGAGAATGAGAATGAGAATGAGAATGAGAATGAGAATGAGAATGAGAATGAGAATGAGAATGAGAATGAGAATGAGAATGAGAATGAGAATGAGAATGAGAATGAGAATGAGAATGAGAATGAGAATGAGAATGAGAATGAGAATGAGAATGAGAATGAGAATGAGAATGAGAATGAGAATGAGAATGAGAATGAGAATGAGAATGAGAATGAGAATGAGAATGAGAATGAGAATGAGAATGAGAATGAGAATGAGAATGAGAATGAGAATGAGAATGAGAATGAGAATGAGAATGAGAATGAGAATGAGAATGAGAATGAGAATGAGAATGAGAATGAGAATGAGAATGAGAATGAGAATGAGAATGAGAATGAGAATGAGAATGAGAATGAGAATGAGAATGAGAATGAGAATGAGAATGAGAATGAAAATTTAAACTAATAGCAGATATTTACTCGATCAACAGTAGCCAGTTGGTTCTTTTGGAGAAACTTTGCCAGGCCTTGGTCAGTTGTTTGGGGCAGTTGAATTATTTTCTGTTTGAAGTTTGCTGGATTTTATTATAATCTCTGTTCATTGTCGGTATAGTTGAAACTCATTCTATATGGAAATGGGTTCATTCAAAATGCGATATAAATACCTCCCTAACAATCGTTTCGATTTTAGTTGGCTAAACAGTCTGTAACGTTACGTTCATCATGAAATAGTTATTGAATAAAAGGAGTGCAGTTTTCGATCAACAATGAAGGGCATCTTGCGTTTCTTCGACTGTAGAATTGGCGAAGTAGATGAGAAATCTTGGCCGCAAGCACTTGCGGTTGTCATAGGTGAGTTTTTCGAATGTAGTGCAAATTGAGAGTGAACAAGAGTGAATTAATTCGGATAGATTAGAAATAGTAGTGATATGGTTGATAATTTTTTTGGTGAATCCAACTGACATTTTGAACGACAGACAATGAAATCAGGGTTTAATTTGGAATATTTCCCCATTAAAAACATACTTGTTCTTGGATTAAATTTGCAAAGAAAATTTTGCAGTAACATTGAAGATTTCAAATATTCAAGTTAGTATCCATGCAAATGTTCAGTTTTGTATGTATTAGAATAGAATTAGGAAAACGTAGGAAAATTATCCTTATGTGCATTTTCTGATATAGATAGCATCTCTTCAAATTTTAACTGATTATTTACTAACAGACAATAATTTATTTCAGGAAACAAAAAATAAACAACTTTCCCCTCATAATTTTTTTCGATATATTAAGAGAAACCCCAACATATTTTGTTTTTTATTTTAATGGCAAACTTAACTCTATGAATTTTAAGTCAAACGGCACAAGGAAAATTTCCCATAAAAATCATAAAATTATAAAATCATCAGATTAATATGAAATATGCAGTGCATACGCAAATTTTCATGCTGATTCAGAAAATATATATTTTGTATACGCTCATATTCAAGGTTTAGCAGAAAAAAAGAATTAAAACACGATGAAATCATTAAGTGACTCGAAATCGTCTTCAAATTAGGTGTGCATATTCAAAAAAGATTGAATTTTATGAAATTAATAGAAAAATTATCGAAACAAAGTTTTGGAGATAAATTAGCCCTCTCAAATCCAGATGAAGTTTTTAACTCTAGATCGGATATACACTGACCGACATAAAAAGTGGGACAGCACAAATTATATCCAATTGGGTTGCTGTCCCACTTTTTTTGCCGGTCAGTATAGATAGAGCAAAGAGCACTCTAAAAATTATAAAAAATAAAAAATCATCAAATTTACTTGAAATTCGCACTGTATACGGAAATTTTTATGCTAATTCCAAAAATATAAAATTTGTGTGCGCTCAAATCCAAGGTTTAACAGAAAAAAATTGAAAATCAGAAATTCCGTTGACATTTTTTTCGATTTTCAACTCTAAATTGCATAGGATCCGTAAAAACCTGACGAAATCTTCAACTGATTTCAAATCGACTTCAAATTTGGTTTGCATATTCAAAAAAGGTTGATTTATCGAATATCAATAGAAAAATTATGGATTCAAAGTTTAGGACGGAAATTTACGCCCCTAAAATCAAGATGGAGTTTTTAACCAGAGATCGTTTACATATAGAGCAATTCTGCGAAAGTTAGTCGATTCAGAATGATAAAATTAGTATACTCTGTAAAATTCAAGTTAATCAGAGCACACTTGAAAAAATCATGAAAAATACAAAATCATCAAATTTACTTGGAATTCGCACTGTATACGCAAATTTTCATGATAATTCCGAAAATATGTGATTTGTATATGCTCCGAATCAAGGTGTAGCAAAAAAAAGGATAGAACATCAGAAATTACCAAAAAATATTTTCTATCGAATATCACCTCTTAATTGCAGAGGATCCGTGAAAATCTGATGAAATCTTCAATTAATAGGTCATCGACTTTAAATTTGGTGTGCATATTCAAAAAAGGTTGAGTTTAACGATAATTGATAGAAAAATTATAAATTTAGAGGAAAATTCCACGCCAATCGATTTAGAATAATGACATTAGTCTACATTGTGAAAAGTCAATCGGCAGAAAAATTAACCCTAAAAATTATGAAAAATACCAAATCATCAGACTTAATTGGAATCCAAATCATATAGGCAATATTTCAAGCTGATTCCAAAAATATAGGATTCTGTATATGCTCAGATACAACGTTCATCATCAAAAAGGAATAAATGAAGATTCAAAAATTCCCTTGCGCTATAAAATATTTGAAAATTTAATTTTTTTTATGGAAAAAAATCGCAAATAATCATACCACAAAAATAAATATCGATGACAAATTGAAAACATTTAAAAAGATTTGTTTGCTGAAAATATGCAAAATTTGTCACTTTCTCTCTTATACTGCCTTCGTTAACAAAATGTATGTCGATCACAGTAAAAAATTTGATTGGATAATGTGGAGATACACTTCCCAGAATCTTGTTCTGTCTGATAAACTGATACATTTCAATATTTTAAGGTGGATTGGTAGCACTTAACTGTGGTCTCAGATGTCGTGGTCCTCACCATTCCTTCCAAAAATCACCAAGGATCCAGATTATGACATATCAGAAGACCAAGCTTCCTACTTCAGTGTTTTATCGAACCGGCAGCCATGATGGTTACTTGCTCGTTATTTCCAACCTTGAGTTACATAATTGGAAGAAAAACAACGCTTCTATTGATTGCTGTTCCTCAGCTTTCATCATGGATACTCACAGCAACAGCAAAACGCGCATATGTATTTTACGCTGCAAGAGTATTTGCTGGAATAGCAGATACGTTTACATCGGAGAAGTATGCAACCCAAAAGTGAGGGGAACTTGGGGAAATAGCATGACTTCTGATTTGCTCTTCGGAGAGTTCCTTATCGGCCTCATAGGAAAATACATGGGCGTTTTCGTCATCTCATTCTCGATGATGCCAGAATCTCCTCATTTCTACTTGATGAAGGGAATGGACCGGGAAGCCTTGCGGTTACTCAGGTGGAAGAAAGACATCAACGCACAATATTGGAGTCTGAAGTCAGATGTACAACGGCAAATGTCTGAAACGGGAACTTAGAAGGATTTGCTGAGGATATCTAGTAATAGGAAGGCGTTATTAGCGGGAATTTTCTTGAGGATCTCGCAAGTATTTGGAGGAGTCATAACTTTTATCATGAATATTCAGTTCGTATTCGAGAAAGCTGGTGTGGGTGTCAGTTCCAGTTTGGCCTACTACCAAGGCGGGCCACATATGCCATTTCTTTGTTGCTTTCAGGGCTTGTCTTAGTTGTCCTTGCGCTCTATTTTTACGTGGATCAAAATATACCTGAGCTCGAAATAACTTCACCTTGGGTTCCAATCACCGGAATGATCCTTTATCAAGTTTTCAGTTCCCTGGGACTGATGTTCATACCAACTTTGATGTTTGGGGAGCTGTTTTCCGCCAGTATCATAGCATGACCGTACTCATCGTGACTTTCGGTTTTTTGTTGTTTTTATCAAATTATATATTATTCGCACTAACTCGCTTGATGGGTCTTTGTGGGACTTTCTTGCTTTATGGTGTCTGCTGTATTTTTTTTGCTGTAGTTTTGTTTCGTATCGTACCGGAAACGAACGGAAAGACCTTGGAAGAAATACAACAAAATTTGAAAGGAAATGCAAATTCTTGTTAAGGGAAGGTTTTCAAATAGGCAATGATGAGGTAATCTACAGTTTTGAAATTTTTATACTTTGGTACACATATTAGTGCTGATGGCACTACTTTTGCTGGTATGATGGAAAAAACGGGTGTGATTCGGAAGTTATCAATCAAAAGCGTTCTATAATACTGTCAAATTAATTTTTTATTGTTAGATATGTTGATAAATGTAATAAACAATTGAAAATAACGTAAAAAATATGAGTTGTAGTTATTTCACAATTAAATTGTGTAGTTTCTGTGAAAATGTGATTTCTAATCAATAAACTGTCTACTTTTCAATTTCTGCCTTATTTTCTATTATGTTTACTATGGTAATTTCAATTTTTCAAGTAAATAAACTGACATTTCTGATGCTGACTTCTTACATTTTTTTGTTAACACCTTCAATTGTACAAACTGGTACAGTATCACAACGAGGAATAATTTTCAATAGCATCGAGAGATAAAACATCAAAATGAAATCAATATACAAGCATAAATTCATAATTTTTTTTGTAGAGAAACTGTTTTTAAATGGACATGACTTAAAATCCGAAAGAATTTTTTGATGCTAAACAAATTTTTCAAATAACATATTTTGATATTTTCCAAAATGATGGTACTTTAAGCTTGGCTCGAAATTAAGTTTTCTAACGCGCCTAGTATGTTACGTGTTCATCAGTTTATTTTTATTGATGCATTTTGGATTTAGCGGATGCACAAATTTTCAACAGCAATAACTTCTTGTCGAAAAACTCATAATATCACCAGATGTTTCCTATATGGTTTGTAATGTGAGATACACTTCATATAATTTTCTCCGATAGGAATTTCCCAGTCAGGCCCTGTCTTTAAAGCTACAACATTTCCGGAGGGCGCGCTGGATCATTTGCCCCAATAACCACTCTTCACGCCGTGGGGTTAGTGACTATTGGATCCGAGAATCATGTGCCC
Organism: Chrysolina americana; assembly: GCA_958502065.1. NCBI lineage: Eukaryota > Metazoa > Arthropoda > Insecta > Coleoptera > Chrysomelidae > Chrysolina > Chrysolina americana. Next base: position 38,899,334 of record OY293415.1, on the reverse strand, counting down.
TGTGCAGGTGGAGTGAACCAAGGAAAACGACCTTCTGCATTTGTCCGGCTAAGATTTAGGATGCAAGTTCCTATGAAGATGCATCATTTTACGAATTTTTACGTCGAGTTGTCGCAGCTCTTCCTGGGTTCATTTCATTACCTACTCAGAAAGAGTAAGGTAGAATTGGAACGGCAAGCATATCAGTTGCAGCAACTGTGTTCTTTCTCGACAGTTCTCATGACCAGATCTGTCGGAGTTTATGCTGATATGATGAGAGTTTTTAACCTCTTGGGTGTGGCGTTGATTGACCCCTAGGTAAGTATACGTCTCTCCGGCATCCACATGATGTAGGATGCTTCCGTCTACAAGCTGAACGTCCTCTCCGTTTTCTTTATATTGTCTTCTTTTGAGATGAACCGTGGCACATTTGTCGACCTTGCACCATTCTTAAGAATTGATGAAAATCCTTTTCTCCCGAGGCAACAGTTTGAAGTCATCCATGTTTAAAAGATGGGTGACCTTATGCCCTTTGCTGGGCGTGCTGCAGTTGTATCCACGGGTATTCCATGGTGCAATGGACAATGGCAATAGATAGATGTGGAAGAGAGTTGAGGGAGTCTCCCTGAAACACTCTCCTTCTGAAGATAACCTTCACTGTGGACTCTGACTTGACCAGATCTTATGGTAAAGTAAGTCCTCCAGAGCGGTATCAGCTGTTCAATTCATCTCACTATTTGAACGGGTACCGCAAAGCAGCTGAGCAAATGCATGATGGGTTCATATGATGTTGTATCAAATGCTTTACAATAATCGATCCAGACTATTGAAAGGTTGCGCTTTTACTGCACAGAGTCCTGCGTGATATATCTGTCGATGAACAGGTTTTTCTTGCAGCCAGCGGCCTGAGAGAGTATTATTATTATTATTCCTTGATTCCTCGATTCTCTAACTTCAATTCGTCCTTCATATAACGATAACTCATGAAAGATACATTGCAGTTTACAAAATCTTTCGTACAAAGATTTATTTTTCAGACGTTAAAACACCATATATTTTAGCACTCAGGAATTGGCGTCACTTTTCTTTATATCCCAAAAATTGCCATGAAAAATCATTGCCGGAACTTTATTTTCTCTTTTAGCGTTCCTTGCGTATAAGTTATGAGCCGACTCACACAGGGATTTTTTATATCAACCCGCAGTAAAGAATGTGAGAAGTTCTCCATTATGTTTGCTTTTTTATTGCCCGTATTAGGAAGCTGAATAACTTTTTTGTATGTATATCAGCAGATGAGAGAGGATTCATGAGGGCCCTACATAAAATTCGCTCAAAACAGTCAGCAAAAACATAATATCCTTCACTGCCCGCTTACTGTTACACTAAACCGCTGTTTCCTCAAAGAATACAGTGATATCCAAACTACGTATCCATTCGGAACTTTGATATTATTCAAGATACAAAGTTGTTCAAATGGGTAAACTATTAATATTTTTATTTTTGACTGGAATATTATAAGCTTATATCATCATAATTACGCTATCATGATGGTCATGATGGTAGAGCGCTTGTCTCAACCTAAGAGTCATGGGTTCGATTCCCAGCAAGGTCACCGGTCTCGTGCATGGCATCACACGTTTAAAGGTAAGAGCTGCGTCTTCCCTAGCTCGGACAAGTCTTTCAAAGATTTTTGAGGGTTGTACTCTTAAGGGTGTGTAGCTGGTTGACGGAAATAAAAACAAAAACAACAACAATAAAGAACAGGACATTATAGATTCTATACCTATTCTTTTACCTTATGCAATAAATGTATTTCATTAGGAGCATTCTTTAGAAATCTGATGACATCTTCAGAAGATAAAACGGCAAACTTTTTCAGCATATAACTCTTACTCTTCCGTTTCAAAAAAGCCTCTAGTTCATTGAACTTGGTGATATCTCGTTTTTCACGTATAGTCACCAGCGATTTTAGCATTGACCATTTAGTCCATAAGGAATTCGGACTATACGTTTCTGACTGCAACGAATTAACACAATTACTACCAAATCTACCGAAAAATATAGAAAATACCTTACAAGTTCTTGATAATATGCCAGAAATACAGTCTTTTGGTATAATATTTTTCCGTGTCAACAACTCCAGATATATCTTGTATTAATTTTTGTGAATTCACTTTTAGATCAAATTAATAATTATCTTGCTTTTTCAGCTTTTTTCAAAATATCCCATAATATTCGGGGTAGAAAACACGTTCTCAATGCAAACACAGCTTGAAAACAATGTTCTGTTTATAAAAAAAAATTGGTACATTTATTGCGTTTCGAAAATTGTTTTTTTATTTATATACCAAGGGAATTAATGAGCTGTAATAACCTTAGGAACTTGCTATCGTTCAGGCCAGAAGCCATCGGGACGCTAACTTTGGTCATCGGTATTTGAGGCCCTTATAATTCCCTTGATACATGAATAACTTTTGATGATCTACAGATGACAATTCATTCTGAACAGTATCCAGATAGAAGTCATCCAAATGAGAGATCGCTGTGAAATTCGCTGTAGTTTTTAGATGGCTTCAAAATAATCAACGACGCTTATAAAAGAATGCAATATTCCACTAACCTGTAGAATATTTTCTCAGCTTTCTTCCTATTTAAATATGTATTTATCGAATGTGTCTCCTTATGGTCGGAAAATGCGAAAAATGTTAAAAGTGTGCTAGGATCCGACATGCTAGCACGTACAACCGCCAAAGAAAAATACTTCAGAAAGTTCTAGATTTTTTTCAGTGTTTTTGCCGTATTCTACGCCATTGAATTGGTATGTTAGTAATTTTTCGAATATTTTGACAAGAATATTTTTCGTCTTCTATCACTACCGAGAAATCTAATATTTTGTCCAGTCGAACTTCGACGACGTAAAAGTACCGTAATACCAAGGAGTTTTCGCGATTATTCCATTATTTCGTAGGAAATTTTCTCAGCTTTCTTCCTATTTAAATATGTATGCAACGAATGTGTCTCCTTATGGTTGGAAAATGCGAAAAATATAAAAGGTGTGCTATAGGAACCGGCATCATAGCACGTACAAGCGCCAAAGAAAAATACTTCCGAAAGTTCTAGAATTTATTTACTATTTTTCACATATTCTACGCCATAAATTACCATGAAATTATATTTTCGAACACATGTTTACGCGATGTTTTTTTTTGTGGATAACAAAGTTCGTAACTACTTCAAGATCATAGGTACACTATTGGAATGAGTGAATCAAAATTGATGAACAATATCAATATCTCATAGCGCCTCCGTTTCATACATTTCATTTGCTATTCCGGGAGCCTAGGGATATTTTCATGCCACCGAGATTAATATCGATATAGTTTCGGAAAATAAATAGATTCAAGTTAGCCACGCATGTCACGCACACGATCCTCATTTGTTATTAGCGTTGTCAGGCGTATCTCAGTGGATTTTTTCAGCGAACGAGGGTTTTGTTTGATCTCCCCGCTTGACGATATTTATTGTCAACGCAGGCTTTGATGTATAAAATATATTTGTGAGACATGGATTTTCAGGAAAGTAAGGCTTTCCTTTTCCTTTCTAAAAATTGTGTCTTTCGTTGATGACGGCTTTTATAGGGCATACGATCTTGTACTGGTAGTTTGTTTAGGAACTTCAGTTGAAGTGTTGATTTCTGTGTTTTTTCTTGAATTTGCTTGGGTTATTGTATACCAAGATTGAAGTGTATTCTAATAATAATAATATCTAGTCAAGTCAGAGTCCAAACAGAGCAGGTTATCTTTAGAAGGGGCGTGTTTCAGAGAGACTCCCTCAGCCCTCTTCTCTTCTGCATCTCACTACTGCCATTGTCCGTTGCACTACGGAAAACCCGCGGATACAACTGCGGCACCCCCAGCAACCGGAGGCATAAGGTCACCCATCTGTTCTACATGGATGACCTTGAACTATAGTCCTCTGGGGAAACGGATCTTCATCAGGCCTTAAGGGTGGTGCAAGAGTACCTATACGCATGCTATCAGAATGGAGTTTGGTATCGACAAAAGTTCCACGGTTTATTTCAAAAAGAACGAAGCGAGGAATACGGAGATGACGTTCAAGTCGTAGATCATGAAAAAGCAGGGATTGGAGCATTTCTTTTCAAGGCAGCAACCCGTGCAGCCGATGAACTCTGTCACGTATTCGACACTGAACGGACGAACTCAAACTCTGTCACTTTGTTGAAACCCGTTCAGCAAAAAGCCCACGTCAAAGCTACGGAGAGGAGAGGCTCCTACAGCTACATAAGAAAAATCCAATGCATAGGATCTTCTTCAAGAACATTGAAGACCTTGGCTTATCCAGAAACCTGACATTTGCTTTTCTCAGGTTAAGTGAGCTGAAGTCGAAAACCGAGGGATTCATAATACCCTGCCAAGATGGTGTCAACACACTCATCTACCGTAGTCGCGTGATGGGTATAGAGGTCCCTGACACTAAATGCAGAGCGTGTCGTGGGGCAGCTGAGACCATAATGCATTTGCTGTCAGCCTATCCACCTTTTGCGGTCTCAGCCTATATCCACAGGCATAACGCGGCGCTACTACTATCTTTGACACTCGTATGGTATAGACGAGACACCAGTATTGCCTTATGCTCCAGGGGATATTGAGTCCGTTATGGAGAATGAGAAAGGCCGAATCTATTGGAACTACTCGTTCCCCACCCTCAGGAAAATACAAGCCAATAATCCTGATGTAGTCCTTCTCGGTCATCAAAGTAGGACGATTATCGTCGTAGAGTTTTTGGCTCCTGGTAAAACGAACATTATCCGAAAAGAGGAGGAAAAACGGACAAAATATCGAGACTTACTCTCTGAACTCCGCAGGTTCTACCCAAACCATTCTGTTAAGATCATAGGAGTACTTGGTGGAATGATGGACACGCTGCTCTCGAATCTGAAAATCATACAGGCTTGCCGTGATATGGCAGAAATCTTATCCGGAAGAATGCAGAAGGCTGTAATTCTTGTTGTTCACTCCGCTTACTCAGGGCACATGATTCTCAGACCCAGTCACGGACGTGGCGAGTGCTTACTGGGGTTGATGACAAACCAGCGCGCCTTTTGGATATATCGGGTCTCCGGAGACAGGGTCTGACTGGGATATTCCTGATAAAAATAATAATAATAATAAACGTTTTTATTACTCACAAAACAGAATATACATTTTTTAAATGAAAAAATCGGAGTAAAAGGCGAAGTTGAAGTTAGGTGATAGCAAATCACCAGTAAACTGTTCTTCCACTCAACCTAATTTTGTCTCTCTGCCTCGAGGTAGTATTTGAGTCTGATACTGAGAGAACTATATAATAGGGGATCGTTTCAATGAAAAATTTTAGAGTGGAAGAAATACCTAAATGGAGTTATGAAGTTTATTTCATCTATTTTATAGACATTTTTTCAACTGTTTCCTAAACTACCTCAAACTTACAACTTTCTGAATTTTGGTCTTATACTGATCCATCAAATTCGAGCCATAGAGTAGCGGCATAATGAAAGATTCATAGGCGTTTCACATAAGGTACATTTGACATTCATATTCAGAAGATTACTGCTCCCATAATTCCAGCAACTGATTTGTAGGAACTTGTTTACATCATTCTCAAAACTCATGTCTGTGTCAATTGAAACTTCTAGATTTTCTGCTGAGTTCACTTTTCCATGAAGCTCATTTTCTATTGAAATATCAATAGCAGGCGTATTGTTTTTACTGAATTTTGGGCCAAAAAACAGATTGAGTGATAAACAATGGTCAGATGCTAGTTTCACAAAAGCGTTGAGCTCTATATTCATCACAACGAAGTTAAATATTTTTTGTGGTGATATATAATTTTGCTGATACAGTTTTTATGCGCCTTCATGTTATTTGAAATTTCTGAGTTGTAACTTTTTTTCTTGCCACTTTTATATATATTTCATTGTGTTTGTTTCATTTAGTATCCATAGTTTTGTATATGAGGTCTCCTACTTCAAATGAAGATATGTTATATTTCGATTGGCTGCAGATTTCAATCCGTTCATTTTTATATCGTGACGAAAGATCTCTGGTGATATGGACGCAGGTTTATGAAAAGTCTCGGATTCTGAAACATACTCTGATTCAATCTCACCCGAAAGATTTTACATCCTGACACCGAGTCCAATATCACGAGAATACTCCACTGCGGAATGAATTATCCATCCCCATTTTCCACTGTTTCTAGGACGCGACTTTCCATAAACGTTTCACTCCAGCGAATTCCACAACTGCAACTGAAACTCTAAATCAGAATGGTTATAGATAGAATCGCCCCAACTCGCTAGAAACCCTAATATATTCGAATATACAAAAATAGCGTCTACTAACCTCATTCTTGGTGTTCGTTCGGGAAGAATAATACGAGGGATGATCTAAGAATTCAATTTAATTTTTTATCCAATACATGACAGTTGTGACTGTCATAAACAATGCCATTTTAAACAAGTAAACTATCAAATAACACACTAGGGTGTTATAATCACTAGTGAGTTATTGATTATAACTCACGTTCATATTTAAAGTAGTATTCCATTTATTTATTACTACTACAAGCAGAATTCACACTAATATTGAAATTGAAGGAAAAAGCTTACGGTTTATTCGAATTTGAAGTCATCGAAAAAGTAGTCATGAGCCCTTTCATTGGCCAAAAGCGTCGCCGAAGACTTTTTCAAGCAGTGACTAGTGTATAGCGCTGGTTCATTCAATTTCAAAAACTTCGCAATTCTTGAAGGTATCTTCCCATTATTGTCAAAAACAAAGAAGGGGCTAGAACTTGTGTTCTTTGGTCTCAAAGACATGAATTTTATAAATAAATTGAATGGGTTGACCGAAAATCCTTCTTCAATTATGTTGAAACTTCTCGATTTCTTGGTTTTAGGGTCTGGCAAAATTACGTGAGAATACTTCAATTTGTCTTGAATATTTTCTATTGTCAAATTGACCAATTCATCGCATCTATACAAGCACTGCTAATCCCCATTATCAAAGCCACTTTCATCAACAAGTGCTCGTCATCGGGAGCTTCGTTCAAAAACTTCTCTATTTCAGGTCGATCTAATGTCTTGGACTACTTTGGTTTGTATCCCTGTGATTTGCTATTTGAAAAGCTCGTTAGTTTGCCATATTTCGAAATGTCGACTTTCTATACAGGCCGTTTCTTTTATCATGTGGTAACATTGCTATATTCTAAACCGTAATAGATACAAAGACGATTAAATGGGAAAAAAGGTAACTATTGTGGTAAGCAGTAAATTGGTCATAGAAAATTTACGGGAATTCTCGCCCTTCCCAACTTATACAGGAAAAACTGAAAATGCTGTTTTCGGTTTTTTACGAATAGAATTGTTATTTCAGAAAATATAAAAAAATTAAAAAGGAAAGTATTATTTATTGTATTCAAAATGTACTAGATCTACGTAACGATAAATTTTAAATCAAACGTTTCGTGTCAACACCGCCATCATCAACTATTTTTTTTTCAAATACGGACCTGTCTATTTCATCACAAATATTGATAAAATCACAATTCTGTGGTATATCACACTCGACATTTTTATAACGTTTCATATAAAATAACTAGCATCATCAGTGACAAGTTTTAATTACGGTCCTGTCGTTAGTTTGTTTATGAATTCCACAGAATCTAACGCTTCGATATAAAAATTATCAGTGACGTTTTAAATGAATGTATCTATGAAAATTGTATTTATGCTATAAAAATTCATAAAAGATTTCTGCAGTTTCAGAGACGAACGATAGCAATTTACCCCAGAAATAAACTTACTTAAGAGGAGAAGAAATCAAACCAACAGAAGAAAAACAATTTATTTCAAAATGAATTTGTGGAAGAAAATAAAACCAATACAGAAAAAGAATTCTACATTAAATGCTCGAATTGACGACCTCTTTGTTGAATGCACATAAGTTGTCTGTCCATATAATTTCTGTGGCAATTTTCTAGCATGATGGTTATAATGCTATTACATGCATCTCTTATTTTCTGTTTGAGATGGTCGATATCGGTACTTGGTGTCGAAAAAACTTTATCCTTTATGTATCCACAGACAAAAAAATCCAAAGGAGTAAGTTCTGGGGATCGAGCTGGCCAGGCAATTGGTCCATTGTTTCCAATCCAATTTGTTGGGAATGTTGCATCTAAATGTTCCCTTACTATTGCTGCATTATAGAAAGGGGCAACGTCTTGTTGAAAATATTGTATTTTACGGCGGGTGCTTAATGGCAATTCATCTAAGTAGCCATCAAACTCATTGAATAAAAAATTTAAGTACATTTCACCATTCGAATGCTTATCGTAAAAGAAAGGACCTAATATGTTTGTTCCCAAAACTCCCAACCAAACATTTATTCCGAAACTCTCCTGGAAATTGGTTTCTCTATGTAAATGTTCATTCGTATTATTCCACCTATAATGGATGTTTCTGTTAAACCAACCATTGTTGGTGAATTTTGATTCGTCCGTCCATATTATTTTTTTACAAATATTTCGAACTTCCCTATTTCTACGTTTTAACAATTTCGCAAATCGTACTCTCCTTCCGTAATCCCTTTCATTAAGGTGATGAACTTTGCGTATCATGTAGCATTTGTATTTGTTCTTTTTCAAAATATTTCTGGTAGATTTTACAGATATCCCAAGTTCGTGGGCAATTTCTCGTAAAGAACAATCTTGATTAGAAATATTTTTGTAACTGACCAATCCTAGATTTAAAAAAAGACGTTATTTTTCACGTTTTAGTCTTTATAAGGTAATATTTGCTTACCCAAAACATTTATTTGGTTCCTTATACTTTCAGTAACAACACATTTTCTAGTTTTATTTCTGTCAAATGCACCACAGTCTCTCAAATTTCTTTCTAATCGTCTAAGCATTTGAATGTTTGGAATGCGACGATTCGGGTATAGCTCACCATATATATTTCTTGCCAAAAGAGGATTTCTATTTGATTTTGCACAAGTAAATAGCATATCAGTCCTTTCGTCATTCGAATACATCTTTAATATTTAACCGAGTACTTAAATGTCTGACAGTTCTTAACAGATATCAACAACTCATTTATTTTTCCTGCCATAGAATTCAAGCGAAGCCTACGTGTTTAAACATGGTAAAAGAAGTTAGATGCTATTTAATTGTACCAAATTAGACAACACTTGTATTTTGAAAACTGATATTTTCATTACTTCCAGGATTGAGAATTATGAAAATAATCCATGTAAAAATTGATACAGGAGAAATCAGCCATAAATCAAGGATTACTGTAATACAAAAATCCCCAAAAAGGAAAAATACGAATGTTCGTCGTGTTGGGGTATCTTCCTATCGAAAGTATTGGGTAATGACTGAAGTATCCTAATAGTTCAATGAGTTTTGAAGAAATCAAAACAATTTACAAAAGAACTAACGACAGGACCATAATTAAAAATTGTTGTCACTGATGATGCCAGTTATTTTATATGAAACGCTATAAAAATGTCAAGTGTGATATACCACTGAATTGTGATTTCATCGCTTTATCAATATTTGTGATGAAACAGACAGGTCCGTTTTTGAAAAAAATTGTTTATGGTGACCGTGTTGACACGAAACGTTTAATTAAAAATGTATCGTTACGTAGTTCTAGTACATTTTGAATACAATAAAACTTTCCTCTTTCATTTTTTTATATTTTCTGAAATATCCATTCTATTCGTAAAAAACCGAAAACAGCATTTTTAGTTTTCCCTGTATAAGTCGAGAAGGGCGAGAGTCCCCGTAGATTTTCTCTGACCAATGTACTGCTCACCACAATAGTTAAATTTTTTCCTATTTAATCGTCTTTGTATCTATTACGGTTTTGAATATAGCAATGTTACCACATGATAAAAGAATCGGCCTGTTTAGGTGAATAGTCGAACGAAGCATCGAGTAATTGGTCCATAGCGACGATGGAGCAAATTTTTTTTGAAAAATGTAAAAAATAAGCCAATGAAACATTTTCATTTATACATTTTATCTTCCGTGAATTCATCCAATACTCAAACATTTTGAACTCTTTGTCGTAAGCATCTCGGGATTTTCAAGGCAAAATCTGCATCGCTGCTTCTTCCGCTTCCGTAAGGATAACCTCAGGAACGTAATTTTCATCGGTTTCTTCCATGATCTATACGTTTTTTTCTTCAAAAATTGTTCCCCTTTCTACAGGGAAAACTGGCAATTGTCAAAGTTTATTCAAACATTTGCTAACAATGTATCATGCCCGTGGCAACCAAACAAACAACTTGCTTTGACTAAAATGTAACGCAAGTAGCTTTGGTTTGATCACAAACCTTATTAATTAATTATTATCTCATAAAAAAAAAAATTTCTTCCACTTGGATAAAACATTGTATGCCACTCGTGTATTATGTTTTCAAAATCACTTGAGAATTTATAAATCTTTCTCGCATGACTCATTTTCAACATAACACACTAGTACCATAATTAACTATTAGTTTGAAGAGATGTTTGGATTCTTGATAATCATTTCTGTTCCATATGTATAATAAATAATTTTTTCTGTAGGTTGATGAAACGAAATCAGCTTTCCGACATAACAGAAGATTCCTTCGCCAATCTAACATCACTGAAAATTTTGTAAGTATCAACAAATACTGGAATGAATCCATAATTGAAAGCTTTGGTAAAAGTACAATTCAAGAAACAGGAACTACCCAAACTCTGAAACTACGTCAATTTCACCCACCAACAAAATTATCACCTTCAGGAGCTTAAACTTTGGAACATCAATGGCAAGCTTCAGCTCCTGAAGATGCTTACATTTCTGGCGAAACGTTTCGCAAGAGAAATTCACGTAGTTTTGGTGTGGTTTTCAATTCTTGAACAACGTGTTATTGAAGGCTTTGGAAAGGGAGACCATTACTTCATTTTCTTTTATTACACCCACCCCCGTTCTTTTCACTGACTGTTGTCCATAACTACCTGTTCTCTTGTTTTTTTCTGTGGCAATTACTAACGTGGACCTGGTTTTTATTATTTAATTGTCAATGTATTGGCAAAAAATGAAATTGTTCATTAAAATTTTTAAAAATAGTTCGTTCAAGTGAGACTCAAATAATTGAAATATTGATGATGTTCGGATGACTCTGGCAACCAGTACGTAATCATTTGGATATAACTTTCCTACACAGATGGATTGGTAGACGCGGATCAACAGAATGGCCAACAAGATCTCTGGACCTCCACAGTTAATCCAAATCCAGAGTTCATTTCAATAAATCAAAAAATCTTGAAACATTAAAAAAATATATCAGAGACGAAATGAAAATAATTCGACCTAAACCAATAAGAAACGTTCTAATGGAATTTCAACATCAGCAGGGTATTGTCATTAGGAAAATGGCAGACAATTTCAACACGAATCGATTCAGAATGATGAGATTAGAAAACTCTTTGAATTTTGAGTCATTCGACTTGAAACAAAATAATTCGAAAAATCGAAAAAAAATATCGTGAAAAATCGGCAGATTCACTGCGATATATACGCAAAATTTCATGCAGATTCCGAAAATATATGATTTGTTAATGTTCATATTAAAGGTTTGGCATATAAAAGGACAACGTCAAAAATGTCGCCACTAGGAGTAGAAAAAAATATGGAGGAAAGTGACTTCTTCCCCCCTTCAAATTAACCTTACAGCTCGGGAACGGTTGAAGATAGAGTAATTCTGCGAACTCCAATCGATTCAGAATGATCAGACTAGTATACTCTGTGAAATTGGAGTCATTCGATTTGAAACGAGATTTTTGGAGAAATCGAAAAAATTCCAAAGACCCCTAAAAATCGTGAAAAATATAAAATCAGCAGATTCACTTGAAATCCGCACTATATACGCAAAATTTCATGCAGATTCCGAAAATAAATGATTTGATTCGACATAAAAAAGGATAACGTCAAAAATATCATCAGGATTAGAAAAAAAAATGGAGAAAAGTGTCTCCTTCCCCCCCTTCGAATTAACCCTCCAGCTCGAGAACGGTTGAAAATAGAGTAACTCTGCTAACTCCAATCGATTCAGAATTATCAGATTAATATAATCTATGAATTTCAAATCATTCGATTTGAAACAAAATATTAGGGAAAATTAAAAAAATCATGAAAAATACAAAATTGGCAGATTCACTTGAAATCCGCACTATATACGCAAAATTTCATGCAGATACCGAAAATATATGATTTGTTGATGCTCAGATTAAAGATTCGGCATAAAAATGGATAACGTCAAAAATGTCACCATTAAAGAGTAGAAAAAAATATGGAGGAAAATTACTCCTTTCCTTTCTCCGAATGATAGATACCAAAAATATATGATTTGGTTTTGCATCCTGTGTTACAAAAAACGCTCAGAAGAATATATGTTCTAAGTAAAAGATATACCTACTCAAATTGAGAAGAAATGTGCTATAAACATTCAGAATTCTACTGCAAAAATTTCGGAAGTTATGGGGGTGGTTCCGTAAGATATGAGACACAATTTATACGTTGCCTACAAGTATTTACAAGTATGTACTCAAGATTTTTGCCAGATATTTGAAATGAATAATAAGATGTTTCAATTCATGTTATTTTATTTTTCATAGTTCCAAAGTCATGAAGTCAAACAACATATTGATAAAAAATTACAGTTGTTGACGTAAAAATTTAAATTAGGGCCAATTATCAGCAAATATAATTGCTGGTCACCTATAGTAATCAATAATAATAATAACCGTCCTTTACCGCACAGGCCCAATCGGGGAATATTATCATTAAATCGGACAGCCAATGAGGGTGATATATGGATTGAGGCATTTTTCGTCAGTCACTCTTCAGCTCTACAACAAACAAAAAGTTACTGAACGACTCGTATTGAAAGCTCATTTGGGAGGCACCATTCGTGAATTACCCGATAGTCCCCGATGCTGTCCTCCAAAGAATATGTATTTCCTGACACATTCCAGTTCCAACTATCGCCGTAAAACCAAATAAAATCCCACTTCAGAACTCTAATGACCCACAAATAAAAGTTGTATCTTTTGTTTCAGAGAACTCGACGATAACTTCCTGACACAGATACCGAGTGCTATCGCCAAACTACCTGACCTGCAGGAGCTGTAAGTACCCGAAAAAAGACTGTAAATTCCGCAGAAAAGCACAAACGCTCTCATTTATTTCGCCAACTTTTCCAAATTAATGAAGAGTACCGAAAGTTCGATGGTTTGGTGAAGTTTCGGATTATACATATTTCATACCGTTTCCGTGACAAAAACTATGAAGCTGTTTGACAGGATTGACCGCAACACTGGGAAACTTTATGGGAGTTTATGGGTTCACATTTCTTGATGAAAATTTATCGATAATATGTTTCGCTTTGTGGTTTGGGAACTATTCAGTTTGAAATATGTTCATTGATTTTTGATAGAAAAAAATTCAACGCATTTACTAACGTAATAACCACCTCAGGAAGTTATACAGGGTGTATCACCAATACGTGGGTGGTCGATAGCTGCTTCCCTATTTATAACAAGTTTAGACTTCTGAGGGCTGTCGTTCGTAGGGGAATGACAGCTGGTTAACGGAAAAAACAATTTTTGTTTGGTAAAAGTTGTAGAGAGCAATTAAAGCTATGGTTCTAAAATAACTACCAACAAACATAGTGTTCGATGAATGTGTGACTTATCAAAGTTACTTATATTTTTTAAATGTAACACCCTATATATATATTGTCACTCCATTGAATTTCTTTGAGAAAGTGTTTCTCAAAAGTATAGGATTGTATGGATTTATACAAGATGGTTTTGGAGTTACACCCTGTATGTTCGAAGTTATTTTTGAGAGCATCTAAGGTCTACCCACGCATCGTTGATACACCCTGCATACAGGGTTCTATGATGAGTAGGAAGATGATTTGACAATCAAAGTATACTGTATAACGGTGTAGTTTGCTCATTTTGGCTTTTATGTTTCTGTTCATCGATTTTGTATTTTTTGTGGGTATTTCGCACGTAAAACACATAATTAAAATGATTACATACAGTTGTATTTTCACACGCTTTCATTTAGCTTCACCTGAATGTATGTATGTTTGTAACCGACTCCTTTAAATTAGAATTTGACCCACTTTGAACGGACAGATGTTATTGAAATTTTGTACACTTATCAAGAACCGGTGACAATACTATAATTTGATGAGTTTGTCTCATTATCCTGATCAGGATCGCCAGAACTTTAAATAATTGATAATTCGCTGCCTTCCTTGAATAGAGTCGCTATTTTTGTTGGCTCTCTCTCCAGAGATTTTTTTTTTAATAATTCAAGAACTTAAAATGGAAACATAAAATACAGTAAGTTATTGTTTATATATGCAGAAAATAATAATAAAAGAAAAATATTAGTATTATAAAAAAGGGTGGTTTGCTCGATTTACGAAAATATGAAACAAAGCGCCCTATCCTTTTTCTACAGTGATAGTAATATTTCTCATTTATTATTATTTTCTGCCTATATAAACAATAATTACTCAGTTTTTTGTTCAATGTGTTATAAAAGCGTGCTTTTTAGTATTTTCAAACTATATCTATTCATTCCAATAGATTCAAAAGTGTCAATCTGCAGTAGCAACACTTCCTAATTTTGTCTCTCGATTCCATACTTACTTTTTAACGATATCCCGATATGTTTGTTAATAAATTAAAATTTGTTCTAAAAGTGGCCTGGCATGGACTAAAAGTCACACACGAATCCAATTTATTTTTACTAGCAACCAGATGATCGTCTCGTGTCAAGTTTATTATTTCGTGCCCCACAATTTATGTGTTCCAGTCAAAACTGAAATTATCGCAAGCTAATTCATTGGGCGCCAAAAAAACTTTAGGTGTTATTATATCGAACCCACAGAAGCGATATTATGCAGTGAGGACGAAAATTGAGAAATAAAATCGATCACAATTGCCAATTCAGTCGGTTTTTCGTCGAAATATCGCGTATTTCTTCAATCCCCCTGAACTGAATCTGACATCTGAATCGAATACATCAACGTATATGTTAGCAAAACTGACCGAAATACTTATGAAAAAGCGTCTGAACACATTCTTAAAAGCAAACAACCTGATGAGTAATGTTCAGTTCGGATTTCAAGCAAAAATATACCCACGATTGCTATATATTCTTATTCCTAAACGAAGTTTATACCTCAATGAATGGAATTCAAGTTGTTGCTGCAGTATTATATGATTCTTCTAAAGCCTTCGACTGAATCAACTATGGAATACTGTTACGGAAACTGTCTCACTATGGTGAAAATGGAACTCTACTTAAATGGCTCTAATCTCACTTGACTGGAAGGACTGGCTGGAATGGTCTTCCGTCAAGTAGTATCGCCCCTCTTTATGAGGAAACAAATTGTCAAAACAACATCTTTTTCATTTTCAGCCAGTATAAACTGCGGAGTTCCACAAGGACCGGTGCTTGGCCCAATATTTTTTCTTCTCTAAGTAGAAAATGGGGTATTGGACGCCTGTGGTGTCACTCAATGAGAACAAAAGAAGTTTTCCGCTTCACCACCCTAGTAATTTCATTCCTAGATGCGCATTTCGTTAACCAAGTTAACTTCATCAGTACGATTACTGAACTAATTAGCGAACGCCAACCGATTCAGAATGGTAAAGTGATAATACTCTGTTAATTTGGAATTGATTTCGACGAACAAGTATATATTTTTTTTATAATAATAAATGAAAGAGTCAGAATTGACTTCAAATTTGGTGTGCATATTCAAAAAAGGTTGAATTTAACGAATATGAACAGGAAAACAGTAAATAAAAATGTTTTTGGGGGAAATGACCGCTCTCAACCTCAGATCAACTTTTCAACTCGAGAACGGTTGAAGATAGAGCAATTGTGCAATCGCCAATCGATTGAGAATGGTGAAATTAGCATACTCTGTGAAATTGAAACAAATATATCGACTGATATATATTTTTGAATGCACACATAAGCAACTTTTTGAAAAGTTCAACTCGAAAGTGTAGACGTTCCGTAATAAGCCTATGAAATCCTTAATTGGGTCGGAATCAACTTCAATGGTGTGCATACTAAAAAAAAATTAGTTTTACGGATATGTATAGGAAAAATAATTATTAAAAATGTCTTAGGGGTTACTAACCCCTCTCAACATCAGATCAACTTTTCAATTTGAGAATGATCAAAAATAGAGCAATTCTGCAAACGCCAATCGATTCAGAATGGTGGATTTAGTATAATCTGTGAATTTTAAACGGATATATTGACGAACAAATATGTTTGAATGCACACACAAGCAACTTTTCGAAATGTTCATCTCGAAAGTGAAGAGGTTCCGTAATAAGCCTATGAAATCCTTAGTTGTGTTGGAATCAACTTCAAATTTGGTGTGCATACTCGAGAAAGACTGAGATTTACGAGTATAAGTGAAAAAAATTAATGAGAGTGTTTTAGGGGTTACTGACCCCTCTTAACCTCAGATCAACATCAATTCTGCAAATGCCAATCGAATCAGACTGGTGAAATTAGTTTCGTTTTTGAATTTGAAATGGATATATTGACGAACAAATATTTTTGAATGCACACATAAGCAACTTTTCGAAATGTTCAACTCGAAAGTGTGGAGGTTCCGTAATAAGTCTACGAAATCTTTAATTGGATCGGAATCGACTTCAAATTCAGTGTGCATACTCAAAAATTATTGAGTTTCACGAATATGAGTATAAAAAAATTATTAAATTGCTTTAGGGGTTACTTAACCTTACATCAACTCGAGAACTGTCAAAGATATATCAATTCTGCAAACGCCAATCGATTCAGAATGGTGAAATTTGTTTCATTTTTGAATTTGAAACGATTATATTGACGGACAAATATTTCTGAATGCACAAATAAGCAACTTCTCGAAATGTTCAACTCGAAAGTGTAGTGGTTCGGTAATAAGCCTATGAAATTTTTAATTGGGTTGGAATTGATTTCGAATTCGGTGTGGGTACTAAGAAAAGATTGAGTTTCACGAATATGAGTAGAAAAAAATCAATGAAAATGTGTTGGGAGAAACTCCTCATCTCTAAACACGTGTGCGTTGAGTTGGTTTCACTGTATTTGGGATATAATCATCGTATGTGTAGATAAGGTGTTTCAGACCAACATCATAAGGTTAGACAAATACCTTAACTACAGTAATTAATGCAAAATGGGAAAAATAAGCTTGAAAAGTTATTATTCAAAGGTATTTCACAAAAAACTCACAAAAAACTCTCTAAAAACATCAGTTTGAAAGAAATCATGATCCCAACATTGTTTGGAGCGAATGTGAGATATTAAACTTCAATCAGGGTATTTTTTGCTAACACGGCAGTATTACTATCATTATTATTAAGTGAGAACCCATTGCCGTATTTTCAAAAACTTTGATAAAATCCAGCCGTGTTTTCATTGCTTTTGGAACCTGATTGCTCTTAAATCAACCCACTTTCCTTTTCAGCTCAATATCCGGTAACCGCATCAAGTACATCGAAGGAGGCTTGTTACAGAAGACGCCTGCCCTGGCCCTGCTCGAATTGAAGGGCAATCCCTTGGTCGGAGTGGACGCCCACGCATTCTCCTTCCTGCCACGGCTTCGAAAGCTGCAAGTATTATGTTGCTCGTTCTATACATTCACAAAAATGTGCTCGTTTATTCGGTAGATTGATAGTACAGGGAAATTAGGCAGAAATAAGCCAAACTTCGAAAAAACTTCCGTACTGTTAGAATATGGCATTAATCTTCATTTTGTGACTCATTAATGCGAATAATAATGGTCGATCTTACAAAAAATCGAGTTTTTCGAATATGAGCACAAAAATTTTTTTTACACCAATCGATTCAGAATCATAAAATGAGTATAATCTGTGAATTTGAATCAAAAATATTGATAGACGGATTTTTTATTGAACACCCTAGCAGATTTTTGAAAAATTTCAACTCGCGCTGCAGAGATTCCAAGAAAAGTCTATGAAATCTCCATTTAGTGAAGAATCGACTTAAATTTTGGTGTAAATATTCAGAAAACATCAAGTTTTTCGAATAATACCAGAGAATTTTTTTTTAATATTATTCCGATGTGTATGACACCTTTCATCTCCAGATGAAATCTTCAATTCAAGAACGATTGAAGATGCTCATCGTAGGTCACCCTAGTTGGGATGTGGGTTTATCGGGGATTTTCTTACTTTTGGGCATATTTTTTTATGCGGATTTCCATTTTTTGTCCCACGAGTGATAAGGAACCAACGGTGATATTTCTGCAGAGCACTTGTGACAGGAGGAAAGCCTGAATCATCTGGGATGTGGCCTGGTGTCTCACATAGACCACTGGAGATACTTTCTGCTTCAAATAGCATTCAGCATTCGGCATAGTCTGATCTTGGGTTATTTGGATTATACAGAGACACCTCGTATTATAATATCTATAAATTCATATATTGCTAGGTTTTGAATCGCTTGATGTATTGATTTTACAGTGTGCGAAAAATGGTACATTCTATCGTCAAGGAGAAGATTTCTCCAAATAACTTTATTGACCGGTTCATTTGGCATATATAGCCAAGTATTTCAAAACCTCCGCCAATAAAAGCTTCTCGTGATTTTTTTTATTGGTCTTCGATCCCTATGTCATCAACTTCAAATCTCAAGCAAACCAAATAATGTCTTTATTTTCATTATGTTTTTGGTTTTACCTTTTTTTCCAGACGAACAACATTTAACGATATTGGGAAGGTATAATTATTTTTGTTCTGAAGGTTCAGCTAGGTCTATATAGATATAGAACTTAGAAGATGTGACTTTATTTCCGGATCTAGTACGTACTTTTATCGCTGAAAAAACTTGAAACCTCCGAAGGCTGTGTTCATTCTTTTTCCTGACGAATCAGTAGTAATAATTCTTTGTCACTGTAACTTTTAATTTCATTACATTGCCACTTTCTTCAACATCTTGCTCTTTTACAGTATTTCCTTGCTTCTGCTCAATTATATCTTCACTATCTTCATTCTTGTTATCAACTTCTTCGTCGGTCTTCTTTGCAAAAAATGACTGATTTCGTGTTCGTTTTTCGATTCTAATGCATCCTGCATACTCGTTTTCATCTTTCTCTAATTCACAATTCGGGTATACATCATTAATTCACCGCTTAGAAACAGTGTAATCGATAATTAATTCTTATATTATTATCTCATAGTTAAATAGCAGAAACTGGAGAAAGCCGATATTCAATTACAAATTATGGCCGGAATCCAGCTCGAATTGCTTGAATGATTGATTGAAGTGATAAAAAGCGAGGCAATTGATTTATGGCAGAAACTTGAAAATAATTATGTCAATTCGAAATTCGTTCCGTTGGTGTATTCAAGGGGTGGAGTGTCGATCTGTCAAACAGTTTTTGTTGAGGTGATGAAAGAAAATAAGGGTTTCGAAATGTGGTGTAAGCTCGATCAATGATCGACTGTCAAGAATCAAATATGCGAGGGTATCATTTAATTTTTTGAAGTAGGAACATAATGAATCACCCAGAATTGTCATATTCAGTGGCAAACCACTATTTGTTCTCTGGGAGAAATTATGGCCACTATATACCGTTCATTACGGGAGGTTATCAGTCTCTTTCATCTGACTAACGAATGAAATTATCTACAGAGTCGATAAAATTAACGACAAAAATAATTGAAATTATTGAAAATAATAAATATGTGGATATAAAATATGCAATAGAAGAATATCCAGTTGGAGTATGTCTATTTAAGTATATGATATGGGGTGTAATAAGATTATTCATTAGGTTTTCAAATCGCACAGATTCTCAAATCCCAAAACTACGGATCTAGGCCATTCCAAACCCCCGGAAAGAATGCCATATTCTCAGACACAGGCACAAATAGACGAATCAACAAATGTTTTTATTCGATTTTGACATTTTTATAGCATGTTATACCAGACGTGTTGATATAGATAGGTATGGGATGATTTGTAGTTGATAATGTTATAAAAGTGTGACGGCGACTTCGCCAAAGATTTATCACGGAAACATGGAAGTGACACGATGATGAATGGCGTTACAGAAAGCAAATTAATTTGAGATTGTGAAAGCATCTGAAAACTTCATAACAAAGCCAGCAATATCTATGCTTTCCAACTCACATTCATAAGGATCACACTACTCAAGCCATGATGTTCGATCTTTCCTAACACTCTCAAAATGCAAGTAACTCGAAATATGTATGGTGATGGTATTCCTGCTGAGTGAGAAATATGATGCAGTTTGGTGCAATCGAGACACGTTGCACAAATATCTTTCAGATGTAGTCCAATGTTAGTTGTGGTACAAACCAGAGTATTATTAGTTCTTTGTCAGATATTTGCCTAATATTCTACACTTTTCAAAAGAATTTTTGCTGAGCACTTCCGGAAAATGATATTGAGGTAAAATATTTATCAAATCATGGCTAGATGAGCACCAGGAGATTCCGGATTGGTTTGTCGAGCTCATTATTTCTTGCAAAGTTATTCCAATTCCAAAAGAAAAGAACGCTGATGAAATATTACTTGTCATGTACTTCTTTATGAAAAAGCAACAATCAAACTGTATTGAATTGTATATTATTGTATTGTAAATATCCAAATTAGCACCGATCTCAATCCTGCACACTCCGCTCTGCACCATTCCTTAAGTTTCCATCACTAGATATAATGTTATGTAACTCATTAGAAGTTTTGTTATTCCATTATATCGTGGTGTCAGCCACATCCAATTTGTAAGGTCGTTGATATATCTTTGAAGTCAGGTTAGGTTTGAACGTGAGTGGGCCCATATCAGGCCATCCAATGCGGCCAATGGCCTATTGTAGCTCACCCTATGATTATATTTCTCCCAATATATCCAATCTCTTAAAGAAATCAAGGAGTACATTGGGAGAACAATTTACCAGGTTCTCTGGCCTTACTGTTGTATTGCCAAATAATGAGAATATTTTTATTATTTTCGTGTGTGGTGTCGATTTTCCAGCTCCTTGCACATATTTCAATTTACCCATAGTAAATGAGCGTTTTACTACTGGGTACATCCCGCATATTCTAGCTCCGACGCCTTCCAGAGTTTTGGAACCATCGGTAAACTAACGTTCAATATTTGCCCTACATAGGTCAGTCTCATTTCGAACCCAGTCTTCTTTTTCAGGGAAGACCACAGTGTAGAGCGTGTGAAGGTTGATAGTTTTGGGCATGATGTCTGAGGGCATTCCTAAAATATTGTGAGCTATTATGCCCTCCAGCATGCTGCTGCTTCTCATGACCACTGCCTGCGGTAGACTAATGGCCGCTTGGTGGAGTCTGTATGTTGCCCATCTTGCCTCTCTCTCCAGAGCTATGTGAAGAGGAAGTAATCCGAGAAGGGCTTCCATTGCTGCCTCAGATGATTTTTTCAAAAAACCAACAGCTTCCGAAAACTTAAATTGCGAAATCATTAATGAATGCCCTCCCCCTATGATGCGGACTTTAACGGTATAGTTGATTCATCCGAAAAGTAAAAATATCATCGAGTCCTGCACTATAATCAACTCTATTCCAGAACATCCAAATAATTCAAGTGTTTCACAACAAAAATAACAACCGTTTCCCCATATTTAATATAAAACGACCCCAATCTTGTTCAGTAGTAACATCCCAACAGCCAACGGCAAATAAACAAGGGGATAAATCACGGACGGAATGTTATAATGATAATAATACGTAATTTGTTTTGATTTACGTTATTTTTTTGTAGGATCCTATCCGATGCCAGGGAATTGTCGACATTCCCGAACTTGAACGGGACCAGCGCTATGGAAGTATTGAGATTAGACAGAGCTGGAATCAAGTCGGTGCCCTCGTCGTTGTGTACGACTTGTCCTAGATTGAAGAGTCTGTAAGTTTACGAATTTATTTGTTGCTCTACGAGAAATTTCATGCGTATCGTATGCGGAAAGTTTTCCATTCCGCCTAGTTATTGTGAAATTCAATTCTGGGAAAAACTGGATGATTCATTTCGCGACAATTTGGCAGTGGCGGAACAAACAGCAATATAAAATTCACTTTATCCACAATCACCTTATAATTGAGGTTTTATCCACACTCATGAATCATATAAAGTACCACTTTATCTAATAGTGGAATAATTAGGGCTTCGCGAGACCAAGAGACTAGTCTTGGTATTGATATTAACGTTAACATTTATATCAGCAGACATTTCGTTCTTTGTTTTATCATAATCCACGTCGTTTCCATTTATAACAAGCTTGTAGTTGTGATTTCACATTTCACTCGTAGGAAAAAGTTTATGGAAGATTTAGCTAGTTGTAGTCAGTTGAGCAGTTTAAAAAGATCCAAATGTTTTATTAGCCAGTGCAGTAGCTGTATTTTTATAGCGAAGAACATTTGAGTGTGCTCAGAGTATGATTAAGAAATATTGTAACAGTGGTGCCGGAAGTGGGATATTAGTGAAAAGCAGAAACTTTTCGTAAATTATTTATGGTGAATACGAGGAGTACATCGTACGATTCGATGGAGGACATAGTTAAACTTATCCAAAATCAATTTGCGGATTTGGAAAGAAGGCGACAGGAGAAAAAATAAAGATAGGACTTAACACAGATCCTTGAGGAACTCCAGAATTTATTTCAATTTGTTTCATGATCCATGCAGTCTTTGTTGGATCACAAAACACTGCTGCTGCAACATCTCCATGATTGATGTTGGAGTAGACCTCATGAATGAATGTAAACACAGCATCATGAGTGTTTTCAATCTTCTGAATTCCATACTGATTGTGACTAATAATTTGACAATAAACGGGATAAGAGAGATTGGTCGAAAATTTGAGAGGTCATAGAGTGAAGTTTTATCTATCATACTCATTCTTTTTTTCAGAGATCTGAAATCCAATAAGTTGAGAGTAGTACCGAATCTTAATGGCTGTAAGGACATGCGCGTACTGTAAGTAGATCGTAAAGTTAACCTAGGAAAATGTACTAAATAGAATATTTTTACAGAGATCTTGCCAGCAACCTCATCAAATCCATCGAGGATAAACCCTTTCGTGGCATGACGCAGATGCACGACTTGTTGCTAGCCCACAACCACATCCAATACATTCCACAAGATGCATTTTATAATCTGTCCAAGCTCCAAGTTCTGTAAGTTCAATTTGAGAAAATGCCAATAGTAAGAATTCCAGTGGCGTAGGAAGGGGACATTTTATTGGAATACAACATATAACCAGAAATTAGAGGGGGGGTCGTAAAGTATGTTTTGTCACAAGTAAACCTCCTATGAAAAAAAGTTAACCAAAAGTTGTGGATAATTGAAAAATCTACAATTCTTTTGAATAACCTATTCATATCTTCTAAAAAATGTATTTGAGTCCGATGAAATTTTGTTAAAAATGTAAATTTTTATATTTCAAACAAGCTGTGGTTTTGTTAGAGCTAAATATAGATTTTTTTATTTTTTTGCAAATTTAATTTGAATGAATATGTATAATTTTCAATGAAAAATTGAGATCCTCATATCCCCAGATACTGGCGACAGATTTCCACCATTTCATACTGTCGATAATTATAAAAAATGCAGTATGAATGTGGACATATTATTTTTATTGTTATTATATTATTAATCATTAAATGATAATCGTTGAAAATCCTATGGCGATTTTTTCCAGCACCTACTTTGAAGTGGTGTGAAAAAATCACATTGTTAATGCGGAAAGACATCTTTAAAAATGTGAATAACTAAAAAAATACTATTTTCAAGAACGATTTTTCCGTAAATATCTCTAATAATTTATTGTTTGTTCAAAGAAATGGTGAAAAACAAAGTGAATAAACAACAATTTCACTCAAGAAATTGCTAAGAGTTACAGTTCTTAGTCAATAATTTTTTTATGCCCTATATCACAAATACATTGAAAATGAATTTATTCCACATTTTTCAGTGAATAAATTTAAAAAATGATTATCAAAATTAATATTAATAAAAAAAATTTATGATCAGACATTTTATCAAATTTCTTCAAAATAGAATAATTTTTGTAGAAGATGAAAATAAAAGAAAAAATAGTTGATTTATGCAGTATTTCCAGAAATTTTTGAAGTTTTAAAAAAATTAATTTGTTTAACCCAGGTAGCACCTAATATTGGCTGAATCTTGATTTCATATTGGGCCAATATTGATATTTTGTAAATGTAAAAATGATATTGATCCAATATGGATTAATAATGAAAATACAATATCACATTAAAAATATTGGGTGAATATTGGGTCCAAATTGTTTGAATAATTTTTGCCAATATCGATAAAACAATATTATTGTATATATATTTGTTTCAACATCTAGAATAAATATTTCAATTCCAATATTCCTCCCATATCGATTCTAGGAATAAAACCAATATTGTGTATCCAAGTTTGATAACATATTGGTCGAATATTATTTTACAACTATTCAACAAAAAATTTTGAACCATATTGGGTCAATATTATTTGAATAATCTTTACCAATATTGATTAAACAATATTGTCTATACATTGTTTTCAACATGTTTAATAAATATTGCAATCCCAATATTCCTCTTATATCGATTCTAGGAATAAAACCAATATTGTGTATCTAAGTTTGATAACATATTGGTTGAATATTATTTCACAAATATTCAACAAAAAAATATGACCCATGTTGGGTCAATATTGTTTCAATACTCTTTACCAATATCGATAAAACAATATTTTCTATACATTGTTTTCAACATGTATAGTAAATATTGCAATACCAATATTCCTCTCATATCGATTATAGGAATAAAACCAATATTGTGTATCCAAGTTTGAAAACATATTAGTTGAATATTTTTTCACCAATATCCAAAAAATCATTATTACCTATGTTGACTCGATATTGGTTGAATAATTTTCGCCAATATTGAAATAATTATATTGATACAATATTACAAAATACTTCTATTACCAATATTTTAATTTGAATATTGGTCGAATATTCAAAAAACAATATTGAAATGAATTATATTAATACCTGTGCAACAAACCGCTAGAGGGCTCTAGATATAAAACATCAACTGAAACCTAAGGAAATATATGAAGTACTTTTCACAACTTGTTTTAAGGCAGTTCACTCAGTAGTTATGACGACCATAATGCAGACAGACTCTGTTGACTTCTTTATTGAAGGAGATCTGTAATTGTAGAAGTTCCGAGCCATTACACATTTTTATGAAATAATTTATTTTCAATATTCTACCAATATATTCAAAATGATATTGTACCAATATTACTTCAGAATATCCCACCAATATTATTTTAATAATGTCCAAACAATATTGGACCAACATCAGCAAATGTTTTTATTTTTTTATCGCCAATATAACGTTTTAATATTTTGTCAATATAAGTGTACCAATATCGCAGAATATGTTGAGGCCAATATTGTTTCTAGAATATTTCGGCAATATTAGACAAGTAATATCGGACCAATATCGCCGAATGTTCACATTTTTTTATCGCCAATATTGCATTCGAATATTTTGCCAATATTTTCATAATATTGTACCAATATGAGTGTGCTACCTGGGAAGAGTTGTTGGCCTTTTATTATTTATATTTAATTTTTTTATAGGAGTTTTACTTTTGCCAGAAATGGCAAAAAACATGTTTCACTCCTATAAACACACTTTTTTGTACCCCAACTCTACTTCCTGTTATTTATTGCGGTCCAATCGATTTTCTCCTTCCATATTACTAAATTACTCAATGTTTTGACCATCTATATACTGAATTTTTTTTAGATCTTTGTCTCATAAAATCTGTTCTTTACTGGTCTATGATATGAAAGTAATCATCCCTTCATTTAATGAGATTTATTTCCACAGAACCATTCTTTCAAATTTCCAAACATAATTGCATTTTTGAAAGTCAATTTCAATAAAAAAAAATTGTAGATGAACAAAATTCATTATCGCAGAAATTTTAAGCAGTATAATTTACTCTCACTTGTTTACACGACGAAATTATCAGTTTTTGGTAATTCTTTGGAAATTATCAACTTTAGTTGAATCATATTGCTTCAAAACATGACGTTTTCTCAAAACCCAATACATTGCAATTATTTTGTTTTACAGGGACCTAGAAGATAACGAAATATCGTTCATACATCCTGATTCCTTCATGTTTATATCCAACATTGAAGATCTGTAAGTATATAAAGTCCAGCTCTTTACATTCATAAAATGTTGAAAAGAGAAACACAGTTTTTGCAAAACTTATTTTTCTGACACCTTATTTGAAAACTGACTTTTCCTTCCTAGTTTCGGGGTTTAAAGTGCTATTTTCCCTATATGGGTGATGATGTCAAGGATATTGACATTACCGGTATTGTTTGTAATAATTAATTCCCTCCGGTAGTACTATTAGAATAATAATACTCTTATCTTGTTTATCTTCAACGGTCATATTAAATAATTCGCCTAAGATATACCTCCACAAGATGACCAGTTATCTGGTTCTTCGACAATCATTTCCATATTCTCTCTCAGTTCGTGTGACTGAGATTATTCAAATTCCTAAACCGGAATATCTAGTTCTTGTTCAAAGTCAATATGTTATCAAGTTTCCAGATTGATATTTGTAAAATTTCTTTGCATGGGACCGTCAAATTCCTTCCACTACTGGTACCTCATTGTATTTCTTCCATCAGAGTACAACGATAATTAGTTTTTGAGTTGCTACTCTTCAAAATGTCAAAGTTCTTTCATAAAACAAATTGTTAATTCAAGTTTTCATTTAGATTATGGTTTGGGAGTTTTAATCAAAACTTTTCTAATTAAATTTCCCTCATTCCATGTGCCATATTCGATTATAGTTATCCACGGACACGAGATTGAAAAGAACTCGTTTGAAGAAAGCAACTAGATGTAAAATGATTCTTATGTTTTTAGCAACTTGGGTAATAACGTATTCCCACACCTTCCATCCGCCGGTCTGGAACGTCTTCTCCACTTGAAGACATTCAACAACCCCAATCTCAGAGAATTTCCGCCACCATCGGATTTTCCCAGAATCCAGACTTTAGTTTTAGCTTACGCTTACCACTGCTGTGCCTTTTTGCCTTTGGTACCGTCCAATCCCCCTCCAGCTAAAGCGAAGGACATCATCCTGTTCCCAGACATCGAGGATATCGACATGAACTTCTGGAATAGCCCTGTAGATGTCTGGCCGGCCCAACGTGAGTAAAAACTCCATTCTCCACTAAGGTAAACAGGGAGAGAATAGTTACTTTTGAATGTTATAATTGTATTATCAATGGTCACTTCATATGAAAGTGTTTGATGAAATATTATGGTATTATCTGTTTCAGAAAACCTGAGTCAAAAATTCGGCAAAAAATTCGGCGAAATTTGGGAAAATATCCGCTCTGACTTTACATACCCTGGTAACTTCTCGTCCTACATCGAGGAGTACATTGCAGCTGAAGAGGACCCTACCCTTCGCATACCAGGGGAGGTTTCCACCAGCACTCCTGAGAAAATACAATGCCTACCCCTACCCGGACCGTTTCTTCCCTGTCAGGACTTATTTGACTGGTGGACCCTGCGTTGTGGAGTATGGATAGTTTTTCTGTGCGCCATGCTAGGTAATGGCACGGTAGTGTTCGTCCTGATTTTTTCCCGCAGCAAGATGGATGTTCCGAGGTTTTTGGTATGCAATCTAGCTGCCGCGGATTTTTTCATGGGTATATATTTGGGTAAGCAGACTTTTTTCGATTGGGATTTTGAAAAATTACCATGGAAATATCAATAGAACTATATATATATATATATATAAAACTAGTTCTAGTGATATTTCCATGCTAATTTTTCAAGGGGTTGTTTTCGTAACAACTATTTTTAGTTACGTCCTGAGGAAGAAATTAAATATTTTCGAAAGCTCGACATATAAACGAAGAAATCTTATTAATTGGTCTACCATTGACTGCTTCCCACTAATTTGTAACCATATATGTATATATAAATATTTTCCAACAGTCGTCCTCCTTGAATATATTATTTTTGTAATTCTATTCATCTTTACAATTTTTTATGTTTTTCTCATCCTATATATACCATTCATCTTTCTGTCATTATCTTCCTGTCTCTGTCTGTATTTTTGAAGTTTTCAATATTCTTTATGTTTATCATTGATGTAAATTTCTTTCAATTTCACGTTAGTAAGTATTACTTAACTGTTGAATTAACATATATACTCATATACATTATATTCTAGTTATAGTCTTGATAAAGAAAATAAAGATTTTCGAAAGCTCGGCTTAAAAACGAAGATTAAATAACTTTTACTGGTCAACTGACTGCTACCCAAATATTTTCCAAAATATATATATATATATATATATATATATATATATATATATATATACACACACTTAAGATGAAGACACCCCTGTATTTTAGTCATTTTTGAAAGCAGAGATTTGATTTTCGGTACAGCCGTACACCTTCATGGGCCGCACTTTTCGCAATACTCAGCCCGAGTGACAGTCTTAAACCCAGCCTACTGCGATCCCGCGAAAAGGGCAAATTCTCGATATTTTGCGTCGCGTTGGAGATACTGAAAAAAGCTATTCGAAAAAGTCGATTTTGACCCTACATACCGATTTTCAACGCAAAATTCGAATTTGATTGTCTCTCTCAACTGGCCCGCCCTCAATTCTGATACATTTTTCTATTATTATTGGCCACTCTCCTAAGTTCTGGAATACTTATTTCATGGCAGGCTTGCCTTATTCTCCCACAAAGTTCTTGCCGATTTCGTGGCCTAGACTTGTGAACCTTATTCTTGACGGTTCCCCAGAAGTAAAAATCCATTGGTGTTATGTCAGGAGAGCGAGGAGGCCATTGTTCATATGGGCTATTTCTACCAATCCAACGTAATGGAAAATGTTCGTTTAACCACTCTCGAACCATCCAAGAATTATGAACGGAAGCTCCGTTTAGCTGAACGTACATCTCTTGTCGCACATTGAGGGGAAGATTTTCGATGATTTCCCATAATTCATTATCAAAAAATTCAATAGTCGTTAAGCGTTAATGGTATTATTGAAGAAAAACGGTCCAATTATTCTGTCGCCTAAAATACCACACCATACATTAACTTTTTGAGAGTATTGGTCCTTACATTTTATAACCCAGTGGGGATTTTCGGTAGACCAGTATCTGCAATTTTGAGCAGATACTATTCCATTGGTAGTGAACATAGCCTCATCAGTGAACAACATTTTTCTTAGAAATCATCTATCATTTAAAAAATTTCCTAGGGCCTAATAGCAGTAATCTATTCGTTTATATTCGTCACCTTCTTTCAATGTGTGCAAAAACTTTGGTTTAAAAGGTTTGATTTTATGACGAACGAGACATCTTCTGATTTTCTCTCTACTCAAATTTAATAGCTCAGACCTTTCACGCAAACTAATTTTGGGATTGGCACGAACTGAAGCTAAGATATTATCATCATCATGGTACCTTCGATTTCGATGTGGATTGTCAATAGCTGGACGATACTTTAATACACTTCCGGTTTGAGTAAAAAGTTTATTGACGGAGGCTGCCGTTCCATGCCGAATATGATTTCGTTGCGGATGTCTTCTGTTGAATTCACGAGCAACTTGTCTGCTACTTCGAGTACCATCACCAAATAACCTTATTATTTCAATTTTTTCTCGTAAATTAAGACTGTTACTGTTTTTGACGCATTTACTTTCAGACTGAAATTTGGTATAACTAGTTCATTTGTTTTCATGACGCTCTAGCCCAAATTGAAAACTGTTGAAACACAAAATATGAGACTTCTTTGAAACATTGAGAATTACGATTTGCCATCCAAAATTAGGCAAATGGTATTATTCGCAACCAATCATATTCAACAGAAAATTGAAAAAATCCTCAAATTTAGAGACAGGCTAGTAAAGAAGACTAAATTCGATTAACTTACATTTGATAAAATAATAATTTTCAATTTTATTCATTTCAATACGTTAATTTCATTGATTTTGACTATTTTATCATTTCTGTAGCTTCTTATTCAGAATCATTAATTGAAAATCGGATTTTAATATGAAAATTACAAAAAAATTCAAAATTTGAATTTTGCGTTGAAATTCGGTATGTAAGGGTCAAAATCGATTTCTAAGCAACTTTTTCGAACAACTTTTTTCGGTATCTCCAACGCGACGCAAAATATCGAGAATTTGCCCTTTTCGCGGGATCGCAGTAGGCTGGGTTTAAGGCTGTCACTCGGGCTGAGTATTGCGAAAAGTGCGGCCCATGAAGGTCTACGTCTGTACCGAAAATCAAATCTCTGCTTTCAAAAATGACTAAAATACAGGGGTGTCTTCATCTTGAGTGTGTCACACTGTATATATATACCGGGTGACCACGAGGTGAGGTACGCCCCCCAATTTTTCTATAGTTTTGAAGATACAGGTTTCAAATTTGGCACTTCGATATATTACTCAAATACGCATATTTTGACTCCATAACCGAAAATTCACCACTTCCGGTTTAACCGGAAGTGACCCCAAACTTTTTTTTTCAAATGACACCCTGTACAATTTTTTTCATTATCAGGAAGAACACGCAATTTGTGATAACACTGTTCTCCAAAATTGAAAATCGGTTGAAAAATGGCGGAGATACAGTTGATTGTTCAATCGAACAAAGTTGGCCGTGAACATCAAACTCAAATCATCACAACTGACGAACGGCGTCAGCATTTACGAGAGGAATACAGCTGAAAATTGAGCTTCCCATGTAATTGCAGCAACCATATTTCCCATCAATTATCAAACATTTCCTCAAAACGGATTAGTACCCATAAAGAAAGGCTCACAACTGCCATTTCTCAAATAGCAACATACTCTTTTCACATTGTTATGTTGAAAGATGATGAATTATCAGATTACTCGAATGAAAAGATTTGAAGAATTCCGAAAGGAATCGAAGATACGGGATGTTTCATTATGAGTGTTCTCAAAATTGACTATTCTTAAACATAGGCGGCTTGAACCTACGAAAGCTAAACAAAAATTCATATTTAAAAAAAAAAGTGAAAATTAACGGTACATTCTGAATAATGGAACATTGTGAGTTGTCGAAAAACATTCTACGGCGATGGAGCGAACTTTTTTCTCATTACTCGTATGCTAATCGTAATTGATGGTGGATTCATACAGCAATTTTAAGATCGTTGTTGGAATAAATATTCCATTAACGAACATTCTTATGACTTCTTACTAGTGACTAAAAACTCATGAATTGGAACTGCTGTATAAATCCACCATAAGAATATACCTGCAGAGTAAAAAAAATGTATTAGATATTTATTCCAATTTCTAACATTTGATACAACTAATTTCTGAACGAAAAAAAAGGTATAAAGTAAATTGTTTATTGGTTCTGGTCACTTACTACACTAACAGAAATCAAAGTAATGAAATAATGATTTACAAGTACTGTTCAAAATGTTCTCCATTATGTCCTCTGCACAAAATTGCACGTCTCACTATTGCTTCCATAACTCCATTTAACTGAGCTTGAGTAATACTTGCAATTGCTTCTCTAAGGCGATGTTCCAAATCCTCCCTTGATGTAGGACTAGAAGAGTAAACCTTGTTCTTCAGGTAACCCCATATGAAAAAATCCAGTGGCGTGAGGTCCGGTGACCTCGGAGGCCATCTTGTAGGACCATTCGTGCCAATCCATTGATTTGGGAATGTTTCATCTAGGTAACTGGTTACTATTCGGGAATTATGGGGAGGTGCACCATCCTGCTGGAAATACATATTTTGGTAGACGTCGAGAGGTAAATTCTCCATGAATCCTTCTATTTCGTTTCGTAGATATCCCAAATAGCGTTGCCCATTCAACATACCATCAAATATTATGGGCCCAATGATTCGAGTTCCTATCAGACCTATCCACACGTTGAATCCAAAGCGTTCCTGAAAATTCCCTTGTCTTATGAGCATGGGGTTTTCAGTTGCCCAGTATCTGGTGTTGTTTCTATTGAACATACCAAGATTCGTAAATCTTGATTCGTCGGAAAATATAATGTTTCTCGTCATATTCGGGTTCCTTATGTGGTTCTCAAGTAGCCAATTGCAATATTGGACCCTTCTTTGATGATCATTTTCGTAAAGGCGCTGATGTATCTGATATTTATACGGCTCAAACCCATGTTTTTTTAGAATTTTTCGAGCTGATTCTCGTCCAACTGGTAATTCATGTTCGATTTGTCGAAGTGATATGGTGGGATCTACATAAACAACAGCCAAAACATTAGTTTCCGTCTCTGCATCAATAATAAAACTATCCTGATCATGTACATTGTCATCTGGTTCTATCCTGAATTGCCTTTCCAAACGTGCGAAATAGTTTCTACTTGGTTGGCGTTGTCTGAGAGGGGATCGTTCACTGTAAAGAATGCAAGCCGCAGTTGCATTTTTTCTACACTCGCCATAAATTAGCAGTAAATCTACTTTTTCATTTCTAGTAAATTTTCGCTCCATCGGAATGTTTTTCAACAAGTTACAATTCTCTTGTATTGAATGAGTAGAACAAATTGTCACTTTGTTGACAAAATATGCTTTTTTGTTTAGCTTTCTTATGTTCAAAGCCGCCTTCGTTGAAGAACATTCAATTTTGGGAACACTTATATTGTATTTCTGGTTCCTTTCGGAATTCTTCAAATCTTTTCATTCGAGTAATCTGATAATTCATCATCTTTCAACATAACAATGTGAAAAGAGTATGTTGCTATTTGAGAAATGGCAGTTGTGAGCCTTTCTTTATGGGTACTAATCCGTTTTGAGGAAATGTTTGATAATTGATGGGAAATATGGTTGCTGCAATTACATGGGAAGCTCAATTTTCAGCTGTATCTTACCTCGAACCTTCCTCTCGTAAATGCTGACGCCGTTCGTCAGTTGTGATGATTTGAGTTTGATGTTCACGGCCAACTTTGTTCGATTGAACAATCAACTGTATCTCCGCCATTTTTCAACCGATTTTCAATTTTGGAGAACAGTGTTATCACAAATTGCGTGTTCTTCCTGATAATGAAAAAAATTGTACAAGGTGTCATTTGAAAAAAAAAGTTTGGGGTCACTTCCGGTTAAACCGGAAGTGGTGAATTTTCGGTTATGGAGTCAAAATATGCGTATTTGAGTAATATATCGACGTGCCAAATTTGAAACCTGTATCTTCAAAACTTTAGAAAAATTGGGGGGCGTACCTCACCTCGTGGTCACCCGGTATATATATATGTTCAGATAGGTTTCCGCGGTCAGATATTCGAAA
Organism: Chrysolina americana; assembly: GCA_958502065.1. Classification (NCBI taxonomy): domain Eukaryota; kingdom Metazoa; phylum Arthropoda; class Insecta; order Coleoptera; family Chrysomelidae; genus Chrysolina; species Chrysolina americana. The sequence continues at coordinate 38,865,794 of OY293415.1, read as the reverse complement.
ACTAAAAGTTCGGGTTGAACCGCGTCTAGAATTTGTTGAAATTCGACGTTTCGGCTCCGCTTTTGGAGCCATTTTCAAGAACTGGAATAGAAAGAAAATTAATAAAAGGTTAAAACGTAATTCTACGCTGAGGTCTCAATCTGCCTACTCCTCAGGTATAATTACGTTAGGTTTTTGTGACTTGACGTCGGGGTCTCAATCTGCCTACTCCCCATGTCTCGTCACTGGTTCTCTCTAAGGTCTCAATCTGCCTACTCCTTCGAGAGAACTGAGGAATTGTGGGTTGAGGAACTGTATTTATAGTGGACGTGGCTGTAATGGCCGTGTGCAATGTATTGGCGCGAGGTGAACTATGGGCGGGAACTGAATTGGCGCTAGATGAGCTGTGTGCGGGAACTTGGTTGGCGCTAAGTGAGCTGTGTGTGGGAACTGGGTTGGTGGGAAATGAGTTTATGCGTGCAATGAGAGGCTTCCAGGTATTGGGAAGTCTACGTCCGTCGTCGCGAGTGTTGAGGCAATTGGGGCGCTTCTCTATCTCAAGGGCTTCTCGGATGATCCTGGTTTGCAGAGTTTTCTCGGTGGAAATTGTTTTTGTGTTTTTGAAGTCTATTTTGTGACCTGTGTCTTCTCGATGTTTATAAAGTGCGGAAGTGGAAGATGCCTGACGCACAGCAAGTTCGTGTTCGTAGACTCTGGAAGTTACTCGTCTATTAGTCTGGCCAATATAAGTTCTCGGGCAGTCTGAACATTATATTTCATATATACCTTGAGAATCGTTTGGTATTGTGTCCTTGGCAGATCTGAGGAAATTGGATATTTGGTTGTTGGCCGTGAATATTGTTTTTATCTCGTGTTTTCTCGAGATATTACTGATTTTGTCTGTCACACCTTTGATGTATGGTAGGAAAGCTTTGTGTGGCTGAATACTCTCTAGTGGATCGTTCGTTTTTGGAGGACGGGTCAGTTGATGGCGGATAGACTTGTCGATTAGTGAATTGTTGTAACCATTTTGGAGTAAGGCTGATTTCAGTTTGTCCAGCTCTTGTGGTCTATTCTGGTTGTCGGTAAGCTGAATTGATCTGTATATCATGGAGTTCAATAAGGAGTTTGTTTGTGCTGGATGATGATGAGAGTTTGCGTGTAGGTATCGGTTGGTGTGGGTCTGTTTCGTCATATGGCCTCATGGTTACGAAATCTTAAACACGTTCCTAGATCACCTAAACGATATCCATCCCAACATGAAATTCACAATGGAGACCGAAATGAACAACTCCCTAGCTTTCCTGGACGTTCTCATCACAAAATCCAACAACTCTTTCACCCACACAGTACACAGGAAACAGACCCACACCAACCGATACCTACACGCAAACTGTCATCATCATCCAGCACAAACAAACTCCGTATTGAACTCCCTGATATACAGATCAATTCAGCTTACCGACAACCAGAATAGACCACAAGAGCTGGACAAACTGAAATCAGCCTTACTCCAAAATGGTTACAACAATTCACTAATCGACAAGTCTATCCGCCATCAACTGACCCGTCCTCCAAAAACGAACGATCCACTAGAGAGTATTCAGCCACACAAAGCTTTCCTACCATACATCAAAGGTGTGACAGACAAAATCAGTAATATCTTGAGAAAACACGAGATAAAAACAATATTCACGGCCAACAACCAAATATCCAAATTCCTCAGATCTCCCAAGGACACAATACCAAACGATTCTCAAGGTATATATGAAATACCATGTTCAGACTGCCCGAGAACTTATATTGGCCAGACTAATAGACGAGTAACTTCCAGAGTCTACGAACACGAACTTGCTGTGCGTCAGGCATCTTCCACTTCCGCACTTTATAAACATCGAGATGACACAGGTCACAAAATAGACTTCAAAAACATAAAAACAATTTCCACCGAGAAAACTCTTCAAACCAGGATCATCCGAGAAGCCCTTGAGATAGAGAAGCGCCCCAATTGCCTCAACACTCGCGACGACGGACGTAGACTTCCCAATACCTGGAAGCCTCTCATTGCACGCATAAACTCATTTCCCACCAACCCAGTTCCCGCACACAGCTCACTTAGCGCCAACCAAGTTCCCGCACACAGCTCATCTAGCGCCAATTCAGTTCCCGCCCATAGTTCACCTCGCGCCAATACATTGCACACGGCCATTACAGCCACGTCCACTATAAATACAGTTCCTCAACCCACAATTCCTCAGTTCTCTTGAAGGAGTAGGCAGATTGAGACCTTAGAGAGAACCAGTGACGAGACATGGGGAGTAGGCAGATTGAGACCCCGACGTCAAGTCACAAAAACCTAACGTAATTATACCTGAGGAGTAGGCAGATTGAGACCTCAGCGTAGAATTACGTTTTAACCTTTTATTAATTTTCTTTTTATTCCAGTTCTTGAAAATGTCTCCAAAATCGGAGCCGAAACGTCGAATTTCAACAAATTCTAGACGCGGTTCAACCCGAACTTTTATTTTTCATATATATATATATATATATATATACTTCTTTCATTAAATAGCATTTATGCCGTTCGGGCATAAAGTTCACTTTATGGCCCGCGCGGGCATAAAGAGAAACAATTTTTTGTTTAACTTATTAAATACCTTTTATCAATGAAATTACAAACAGCATATAGTAATATTCTTGCTTTGCTTTTTCAATAATTTCGTTAGGAATTCCAAAATCTTCGTTCATTTTGACTTCTAACTTTGACACATATGAAAATTATTGTGATTTTATGACATTTGAAAGAAAGGGAACGGAAAATTCAATATTCAGTGTTACAGAATCTATTTATAAATCTTTGAATAATCAAAAGAAAAATTTTGGAATATTTTTAGATTTAAAGAAAGCGTTTGATACAGTTTCACATACAAAATTATTATCTCAATTAGAACAGCTTGGTTAGAGGAATCTGCTTAAAACTATTTGAAAGTTATTTATCTGAAAGAGAACAAACTGTTCATATTGACCGTATCAAAAGTTATCCTAGAAAAGTGACATGCGGTGTTCCCCAAGGGTCAGTTGTAGGACCCATTTTATTTTTGATTTATATCAATGATTTGCTGAATACAAAAATTAAAAGAAAGTTATTCTGTTACGCTGATGATACAGTTTACATAGGTAGTGGAAATACCTGGGAAGAAACAGTATCAAACGCCGAATTTGATTTATCAATTTTAAAAAATAATCTCAATCAAGACTTCTTACTTTGAATTTGAAAAAATCTTATTTCATGACATTCACATTGCATGAGAATATGCAACCAAAAAAAAATTGATAAATTGAAAATACAAACTGTTTCTTGCCTAAAAAATGAAAACCAGTGTAACTGTACTAAACATATTTCAAAAGCTGATGAAGTAAAGTATCTAGGAATTCACTTAGTTTGCAATCTCAAGTGGCATAAACAAATCAATGAATTGATAAAAAAACTAAGCAAAACTCTTTACAAATTCAGGTTGTTAAGAAACATTGTAAGTCGTAAATTAATCATAAATTTTTATTATAGTCTCTTTCGGTCTATCTTGTCCTATGGTATAATACGTTGGGGAGGCCTATATAAACAAGTTTCAAAACCACTTACATCAATTCAAAAGTATACCTTGAAAATTATTTTCAAGAAACCTTTTGGTTGTTCTTCTTAAATTCTTTTTGAACATTATGAAATTTTAACTGTTGAATAATTGTTTTATAAAGCATCGACAGCATACATAAGAAAAAATGTACAAATGGAAAATCGTATACAACATAAATATGAAACAAAGAATAAAATGGATGGCTGGATATCAACTGAAAAATTTTCTACAACTTTGATGCAGCAACATGCCATTTATATAGGTAGAAAGATTTATAATAAACAACCTGTTTCTTAAAAAAATAATAGTTATTCTGGATTTAAAAGTAAAATCAAACTCTGGTTGATTGAGGATTCCGAAAATTTGGAAAATTATTTGTATGTGAAATAATAATATTGTTATTATTATTATTTCAAAGTGTACCTATTTAATTTTTTTTGTCATTGCTTTTATATATTCAAAATGTGACCAATTATTAATTTTTTCTATTTTTCTTTCTTTATATGTATATATTATGATTTTTCAGTATTTTTATATATTATGATATATAATTAAATAATTATCTTCATTAAATTTACATGATCATGAACAAGTTTCAAAACTTATTTGATCATGACGTTATCATGAAATATTAATTACTTTTATTATATTTGAAACTATGTATTTATCATTTTTAAACAAATATATTAATTAATAAATAAATAGATATAACCAAATCTACCGACAAACATTGAAAATACCAGTTCTTGAAAATATGCCAGAAATGCAGTTTCAGTGGCATCTTTTGGCATAACATTTTTCCGTGTCATCCACTCCAGATATATCTTGTATTCTTTTTGGTATTTTTCAGTTTTTCAGCTTTTTTCAAAATATCCTCCATTATATTTGGGGTAGAAAACACATTTTCAACGCAAACACACCTTGATAACAAAGTTCTGTTTATAAATAAGTAACAGCACCAATCTAGCAACAACAAAACTCCTTTAATCAACGGTACGTGATTCAAATATAGCGGAAAGGTAATAAATTGGTACATTCATTCCATTCTGAAAATGAACAAAATTTCATTGAAATCGGCCAGAAATAAAATTACTCATGTACCACGGGAATTAATGAGCCTTAATAATCTCAGGCAATTGCTGTCCCTTGGGCCAGAGGCTCTCGGGACACAAACTTTGCCATCGGTAATTTAGGACCTCATAATTCCCTTGATACATTAATAACTATTTCAACACGTCTATTGTGTTATCGGATGAATGATAATGAAGAATATCAAATTGGCAAATGATCGGTGTATTGTGGGGCCATCTATTTTGAAAGCTGCTTTGTCGGGTCGAGACTTTGCTATACATTACTTTTTTAAAGAATTCATGACTGAAGAAGACACTGAAAGAATACTTATATACATTCATGACATTTTTGATAGAAAAGAAACAAACCAAAATAATGGAAAAAAAATTAAACAGATGATACGTAAATGAAAAAACAAATTATTATTTATCATAATATGACTCCACATTCCATTTCTCAAAGATAGTTACTTATATCCTAGGCAGTTATTAATTTTTTATTTTATTTCTAGGGTTCCTAGCTGTAGTGGACGCATCCACTTTAGGGGAATTCCGCATGTACGCCATACCCTGGCAAATGTCAGCTGGCTGCCAGCTCTCGGGGTTCCTAGGCGTCCTCAGCTCGGAACTATCAGTTTGGACCTTGGCAGTGATAACTTTGGAAAGAAACTACGCCATCACCAACGCCATGCACCTCAACAAGCGCCTCTCCCTCAAACACGCAGGCTACATCATGCTGTGCGGCTGGAGTTTTGCAGCCATGATGGCCGTCATGCCCATCTTCAACATCTCCGACTACAGAAAGTTCGCCGTGTGTCTCCCGTTCGAAACCAATGACGCGGGCAGCCTCGCCTACGTAGTTTCGTTGATGATTATCAACGGCGTAGCGTTCATGATCCTCATGGGCTGCTACCTGAAGATGTACTGCGCCATCAGAGGCTCGCAGGCGTGGAACTCGAACGATTCGCGCATAGCCAAGCGTATGGCGCTATTGGTGTTCACGGACTTCTTGTGTTGGTCTCCCATAGCGTTTTTCGCCCTCACCGCGGCTTTCGGACTGCAGCTCATCTCTCTGGAGCAAGCCAAAGTGTTCACAGTGTTCGTCCTTCCGCTCAACTCCTGCTGCAACCCTTTCCTCTACGCCATCCTCACCAAGCAGTTCAAGAAAGACTGCGTGATGATCTGCAAGGCCATCGAGGAGAGCAGAGTCACGAGAGGCATTGGTAGGTGCAGGCACAGCTCTAACTTCAGCAACAGACAGACTCCGGCCAATACCAACAGCCTGGCTGATAGATCCTCTAGGGAGAAGCAGGAGCACCATGTCCCGCAGTGTACTTGCAACGCCAAGCTGTTGGGAGAGAATCAAGCGCAGCAGAAGACGAAGACTGATCGAAAGACCACTACTAGAGAGTGGTTGCTCAGCAAGGCAAGATGGCTGCTATGCGTCAGAAGACCTGCGAGGCATCGACCCAGGAATGATCAGTACACTTATCAGATAGCGGAGATTCAGCAGAAGCAGCACAAGAGGGCGTCGTCTGTGTCGTCCAGTGAGAATTTCAGTTCGTCCAGGTATGTTTCCTCTACACTATAAGCTTCCGTATTTTAATTGTTTGAATGCAACAACGGCAGAGGTTTAACCGTTTGTGCCCAGTAAAATATAATTTTAAGGATTTATTTTTAACAGAATCAATTATTAATTGATCATTCATCATTAAACAATTTCATTTATTGGAATAATAATTTATAGTAAATTTTCAACATAAATTCCCGAAGATGTTCCATGTTGTTACTGATCAGAAACGTTAGATATTTCTTGAAGAGTTGATTTCACAATTTTATCAGATATTTTAATTTGTTTGGAAGAAGATAGACAATTCAACATTTTGTTAGAAATCTCAGATTTGTTATTCATACTATCTTCTACAGTTGAAAATTACATTTATACTCTCTGACCTTATAGTAACCAATCACAGAGTACATTCCCTGGCAACAAGGATGGAAAAATTAAGAACTTTCGTCTCTTTTTATTAGGGTGTCCAAAGCCATTAGAGATCTCTATTAAATATTTTGTTAGAAATCTCAATTTTGTTAATCAAACTATCTTCTATATATTATGCTTCTGCTACGGAGGCAGATTTTCAGCCACCGTGACGTTTTATAAATGTAATGTTGCCCTCTGCATTGACCAGAAGAGTTACAGAGCTTCTTCTGAGACAGTAACCTGTATAGCTCTTATACATGTCTTTTACAAGCCATTTTGCAATCAAACTGGAAATTTCTCCTATTTCATTTATCCCCACATGTTGGTCAATATATTTTCCTCTCGAATATTTCAAAAATAATTTGTTACTTTTTGTATGAGGCAGCCGTAGTGCTCTATACTTGCGGTATATCTCAATATAATCAGAATTTGATTCAGTATGTTCTTGCGCAATAGGTCTTCGTATATTTTAATAGTAAACATCTCGATTTGCGAAATATCGTAATAGTTAGGGAGGCGAATAGGGGATTTTTCGGGCATACTCGAGCGCGTCAGATTAAGGTATGGGAGATACCTTAGACCCAATTAAACAACTTTGGAGAGTACTAGCCCTTTATCTAGTGACGCGCGCCTAGGGCAGACGATCAGATTAGTAAAATAAAATCGTTAGTCTGAAATACTCGAGCGCGTCAGAATAAGATATGGGGGGTTGATTTTGATGTTTTAAAGCTAAGTCAATAATCTGACAAAAAGTACTTCACGCGGCAAAGTTATAGGGCCGCGATCTTGCAAAAAAAATCGTTAATCCGGCATTCTCGAGCGCGATCAATTTTTTTTTTATTTTACAGATAATCTAGAACTTACAAAAAAAACAAAATCTGCCGATTTGCGCGTGACCGGAAGTACAGGGGAGCGATTTTGTCACCCGAAAAATGCGTTGCTTGGTATAAGTCGCGAACAAAGCACTTTACAAAAAAAAAGTTAAAATTAAAAGATAATTTAAAAAAAAGATCTTATTGAATTTTTGTCTAAAGTCAATTTTTTTTGACTTATAGCGTCAAAGAAATATATATATATATCCGGTTTTTAGAGTGTATCTCGAAAATAATGCGTATTACAAAAAAAATTATTATAAAAATTAATAGTTATTTATGCAACAAGTGCAAAAAGTAAGTGTTTATTGCACTCGACGTGAAATTGTCCGACGAGGCCGTTAGGCCGAGTTGGACAACACGTCGAGTGCAATAAACATTTTTTGCACGAGTTGCATGCAACATTTTTTCTACGTTCATGCAAAAAGCAAAAAAGTATTTATTTAGGTGCGGCACTAGGTGAAGGAAAATAAAATACAAAATTTAAATAAATAATTATTACTATCGATTTCATCACCATCATCTAGTTTTCCATTAATATTACTCATTTTAAAACTTTCAGTTCTGTAATTGTCAGAATTAAATTTTGACTGACGTTTATATAACCACAGTTGCATTATAAAAATCAAAATCATAGTTGCCATGAGCGCGTATGAAGGTAGACGGTTTAGCGGATCGGTTTTGATTATGGAGTTATTCAAGGGAAGGCATTGTTTGTTCAACTCTGACTGCTAACATTAACACAAAATAATATAAAATAGGTATGTAGCTGTTTAAAACGTATGGGCAATCTCGCAGAATATCTGCTAAATATGTAGTGGGTTTGAACGTTTATGTTTATCATGATGACAGCACGTTGAAGTAGAATGACAGATGAGTGCAATAAAAACTTTATTGCACTAGTGCAATAAAGAGCTTCTTTTTCCACTGAATATAGTTCAATAAAGTTTTGCTTTTTGCATGAATGTAGAAAAAGATAATTAAATTATCTAACTTTTTTGGCTGATTTTTTTTTTATTTATAAAGTTTGACGAAACATTTTCTAGACAAAGACGAAGTTCTGCGTATTTCTTAACAAAACTATTATTAATGTTTATCGTTAGATCATTTAACCCTATCGAAGCGTAAAAACTCTTACCTCTCCTCTGGCTATCACAACAAAACACTCCCTCACAGCAACCTGAAAAACCGGCAGCCTAGGAGTACTCACAAAATATGGAATTTTTACCACCTCTGGTAATATCTTATTGTCAAAAAAAGTGTAGCCCTCCACCATGTCATCAATAGTAAAACCACAAGAGCTAAAAAAGGATGCACCTTTTTTATCACTGTCAAAGTGACTCAGACGTCATCTTTAAATAGATTTATTTCTACGGGAGTTGATTTATCGTTTAAAATCCTAAAATCGTTCGCAATACTATCCTTATTATTAATAAATTACCCATTTTGTACCGATGAAAAAAAAAACTGAAAAAAAAATTTAAATCGTCAGATTAGAAGAACCCCTCAACATTTTCGTCAGATTAAGGAAATATACTTTCAGGACATTAAGATAAACCCCCCATATGGAAATCTGACGCGCTCGAGTATTTCGAAAGATCGATTTTTTTTACATTTTCAAAATTTCACTGCACGTTCGCGTCGCATTAAAATTGTCAGTTTTTTGGATGGGAGCTTCCTGAGAACCTACTCAACACCCCCTCTGAAAATCTGACGCACTCGAGAATTTTTTCTTTTTCCGCTTACCCCCACCAAGCAAACCGGCAGATTAGTATAGCTCTGTTATCAGAGGCACTTGGGGAATCCATGGTATGAAAATCTGACGCGCTCGAGAATGCCCAGGTAAGTGTTTTTTTTACAATTTTGAAAACTCCTACACGCCGAACCCACCGCTAAAATGGTATATAGTATAACATCTTTTCTTTTTTAAATAACATAATCTCGCGATTTTAAAAGGTTTCGGAGGCGCTCGAGTATGTCCCGATTTAGCGGCACGACCTCCCTAACTATAATGGGAATTGTGCAAATGTAGATTCCTTAAGGTATAAAGAGACACCACCTCCCCTTAGGTTTGAGCGATCTTGCCCGAAAAAACGATATTTTTCAAAATTCATAAGAATCGGATATGTATACATTCCATATACAGAGTGAGGTCCCTATACTTGACAGTAAGTGAAGCAAAATGTTTGTATAGGGGAAAGTAAGATTTGCGAGAAAGTTTGGATTCAGTTAGTGTGATGATCGAGTGATGAACGATGATATTTCGAAAGTGTAAAATCCTAATAACGCTCAGTATCTTTCATACGTGTTTCAAGGTCGGATTCCTGGCGCCACAACCACCACTGCGGAATACCTCTTCGTCTGCTGGATCCCAAGCGGAGAGCCTCATCCTGGCTAGTCACCAGGAAGACGTCGCAGGATTCCAACCTGTCTAGTTCCAGAAACGACTCTTCTGGATCCGCCACGACAGCTAGTACGAGCACTTGGCGCATGTCCAGATCGAGTGCTTCTAGCGAACCGACCCGGTCCAGGTCGAAGCCACGTCTAACGCGACAGTGCGCTATTCAAGATGAATCTGAGCCTCCAGGTGAGACAAATTTGCATAACAAACCTCATATTTTCCTTATATGGTAGGTGTACTACTCATCAATCAATTCTCTAACTGAATATTGTATGTGAACTATAATCATCTTCAGATATGATGAGTAGAACGAAATAATTGAGAAGACATATTAAGTCGAAAGTGACAGATGGCGGATGACAACTGATAGGTCACCTACGAGAGGTGACTAGTGACAGATTGGCTTAATGCGCCTGAACTGAAGCAAGATCCAAAACAAAATACAGAGAGAAAGAGAGACTAGTGACAGATTATTGGTGACGGATGACAAGTGATATATGACCAACTGATGGATAACAGGTGATGGATAATAAGTGACAGGTGATCGGTAACGATTGGAGAATGCCAAATGAGAGAGAGACACAGAGACGTAACTATCGACTAAAGAATTAATTCTATGATACACGGATTCCTACGCCTAATTAATGATAGCTGGATTCTTCGTTCAATTTATGACAAAAAATCTCTCCTGCCTCTTTTTTATGTGGGGCGCCGTTTTCATGCAGAAAAATAAATCATCTTAACGCGTATTTTTCATTTCTTCAAAACTTCATCAAGAACTATCTAATACAATTATAACACTAAACCAGAAACATAACAGAAAATAACACTAATAAATAAATGGGCGCAAAGCTACAACAAATGTTCAAAATGACCTTCCTCAGACGTGATACAAGATTCGACTCTTCGCCTCACTGATTGTCGTAATCGCGCAAATATTCCTGGTGTATTTCTTATTGTCTCACAGCCAGCTATAATTCGATTCCTCAGATCTTCAAAATTTTCGATGGGAGTGGAATAAACCACAAATTCTAAAATCTAGAGGATTTAAATCCGGCGATCAAGCAGGCCAATGCTCCGTACCTTCCCTACATATCTAACGATTTGGATACACTGTATCCAAGTGATTACGTACATTAATCCTAAAATGGGCTGGTGCACTATCATGCATGAACCATAAGTGGTGTCTCAGCTGTAGTGGGATTTCGTCAAGAAGAACATCAGGTAACTCTATCTGTAGGAAATGCAGGTAAGAGTCGCCTGTTAGTCGTTGTGAGAGGAAATATGGACCAACTAAATAATCATCTATTACTTATCCCAAGCCATTCATCGATGGTTAAAGTGCAAAACCTCGTAAGTCGATTTTTATAACTTAGTAAACAATTATAGTCTTCAATTGAAAAATTTGAGAAGGTATTACGAGGTATTGATAGATGGCGCCACGGGTCCCTAAAATTAATAATGAACTTACGAGCTTTTGCAGGCTTAAAGATTATGAAAATTTCTAAAGTTTGCCGCATAAAAGGTTAAATGAGAAAAAATCGACTTACGAGGTTTTGCACTTACACCATCGACATTTACTTGAAACTGATGCCGAAAATGAGCTTCAAAGATTCCAAGTGGATTTTCCTCAGCCCAGACGTGATTGTTGAGGAAATTTCGTATATACTGTCGTCCAAAATTAGCTTCGTCAGTAAACAAAACGCCATTTAAAAAATTTGGAATTTGGGCGCAAATATTGTATGATGGGGTATCCAGGACGTAGGATACAACTCAGCATACAATCGTCGAGCTTGCCAACCATTTCCATTACTTCGACCATAGACAAAATGCATGTCTGAGGATTCCGAATTTGTATAATTTTCCATTCTTTTCGATAAAGGAAAATTTAAACACTTATTATTATAATACTCATTAAAATTTTATACCAAACTGAGAGCTTAGAAATGAGAAACCGGTAATTTGACATTTCGTTGAAATATTCGTATTTGAGAATGTTGACAGTAGCCTTCTAGCGTCGCTACTAGATCATGAGTTGAAGGAATGAAAAATACGCGTTAAGATGTTTCATTTTTTTGCATAAAAACGGCTCCCCACACAAAAAAAAAGGCAGGAGAGATTTCTTGTCACAAATTGAACGAATAATCCAAAAATGATTGTTAGTTTGAAACATCTCAATGGCGTACCATTTTTTTCTTAAAAAAAATTAAGATTATTACCTGTATGCGTGCCAATGATGAACATGAAATTCTTAATTGCATGTCAGAAAATGCGCAATAACTACCTCTTAAAACCGACCAAATTTCATTTGCATGTCTCGACCGGTTTCAGAGCAATAAAGAAATAGTAAATTTTTAAGTAAAACTTTATCACCCATTATCTCGGAAAACGAAGCATTAGCGGACAAAAGTTATGAAGCAAAATGTCATTATTTTTTCATACAGAATCACTCTCTGAAGTTATTCGCACTTATTCACCAACACCCTGTATAATGACACGGTTGGGGTTCACTTCTGCTCTAACCGGAAGTCGTAGACAACTGAAACGAGCACCTCGGGAAAACAAATTCTCAGAAAAATACTTTCAGTAGTTTCCCACATACATATCGATTCTTCTCATCAAGGTTTACCCTGTACAATGAAACCGTTTGCCGCACTAGACTATACACAAACCTGTTTTAGGTTCTCCAGCAAGACTGACTGTAAGATTCCTTACAACCATCCCTTCGGCTGCCGAAACCAGCATGCAGTTAGAAGACGATCAACCCTCTGTCATAATTAGTCCATGCGCCAGCCCCTCGATCCTAGTGAGCCCGGCGAAGGAAAGGGAAGGTCCTCTGTACGCCATCTTGCACTCTACACCAGTGACGCCGATCAGGAGGCAATCCATAGTGACGCTGCATCCGATCGAAAGTACTAGCGACAGTGCTAGGGATAGTATAAGAGATAGTATCGGTGATAGTACTGGGGAAAATGACGGAAAATGTGAGAAATGTTCCTCGAATAACCCCAGTCAGGTCAATGGGGTGGAAGCTAGATAATAGTTCGCGGGCAGAGACAAAGATGGCTTTACCAAATGTTTTTTGTTGAATCGTCTCAGGTTTAGAGATTTTCTGATAAGTAGGTATGGTAACTTAGTTTTTCGCAAATCGCTAGGAAATTCTGACATTCCTAACAAAATTTACTAAAAAAATGTCAAGACTGTGAGGAAATGAGATTTCAAGATTAATTTGTTATAGTTAAAGTTATTTGACAGCTAGTACAATTATTGAACATTGGAGGAACATCATTAGAACTATGAGAAACATTTTGGACAACACGCGGGGTGGTAGGGTTATTTTGTAATGTGAAAATTTTATTTGCCACCTCAACCTTTTACTGTTAAGCGATTCTTCGGTATATCCTTCAGCAACGTTTGACGACTTCCATCCGCCATGCCTCTTTAAACTAGTTATGTCGGCACCAGAGTCAACCAATATTGTTGCAGAAGACCGACGAAAGCAGTGAACAGTTTATTTTGTCGGATTTACCGAGTTCAAATAAGTAGCAACTGTTTTAGGCATTTTTCTAAATTGATGAATTCCTACCACTTGTCTACAACCCTTTCCGCTCTGATATTTGAAGAAAAATCGGCCACTTTTCATATTTTCTGGCCCTAACGTAACATACTTTCGATAAACATTCAAGTACATACATCTGATTGATTACAAATAATCTTGGTTTGTTGGTCATCGAATCAGGTATGCTAATTAAAAGCTCAGATTCTAGCAGGTCTTCTATATTGTGTCGGACTAACTCATCGATTCTACAGGCCCCCGAAATACCAAATATATAAATTAAAACCTTGTAAATTATCTCAATCATAAAATTTTCTTCATCTTGAGCTTCCTGGATAAATTTTTCAGTTTCTTCCTTGGTAAATATCTTAGAGCGGCTTTACATTATGCAATTTTCATGCAATTTTTGTGCAATGCAAGACTAAATTTTACATTGCGCTTGCGCCCATGCAAGTTTCGTGCAAGCCCAAAAAATTTCGACTGGTTGAAATTTTCACGCAATTCATGAGCAATTCTAGTGAGTTTTCTGGTGAGAAATTCAATGCCAATAGCACACTAAAGTACCTATAGATATTGTTTTTCGAATGTCTCCTAACCTTTAACTCCAACTTAAAAAAAAAAATTAAAAATTTGTCACAGGCGTTAGTGATAGGTGGAATGTCATTTTTCGAATTTCAGTAAAGTACAAACCAACAAAATATCAAAATATTTTATTGAGGTTAGATTTTCTCGAAATATATTATGTTGGTATAAACTGCTGGCAACACAACAATAATTGCATAAATGTAAGACACAATTTCTAAATTGCCTTGCAATACCTGTCTTGCATTGCAAATGCATTGCATAAATGTAAAGCCGCTCTTAGATTTCTCAGCCCTATTACCTTGAAACGGCTAGTTCAATAAAGTACGAAGTTTAAAATATGTAGAAATATCTACATTGTGTTTAATTGCAAGGGTGGACTTTAACATTGAATAATTAGCCCAAAATATGGTAAATCTTCGGTTAGACTGAGCATCCAAATTTCCAAAAAAATTTTTGGTGGTCACGACTCTTTTTGGAGATATATAAATCGAATTTAGGCGGATGACCAAAATGTTTCGGTATTTACCAATATAAATTGGTACTTACCAAAACGTTTAGGCGTTTTTGGTTATTAGGTTGGTTTTCATCTAATGACGTCACGAATCAGCTGTTTAATGTCATAGTTGTCACCAAAATTTTGTGGTAATTACTCAACTCCAAAGTTGTTTTTCATTTTCGGTTATGGTTATTATCGAATAGAAAACTAACCTCATTCTGACCGTATTTTTAATTGGCCTTTTAAGTAAATATTTCATATTTCACGATATGGCGACAACATAAATTTACTGAGTTATTTCTTTTTCTGATTTTGGAAAGCGAATATAGTTAGTATTTAATTTCAATATGAAGTATAACACTTTAATAACAACCTTCATTACTGTGACTTGTTCCAATTCTTAACAAAGAATCTGGTGTGGCCATTTACCACGAAAACACTAATAAATGGGTCTTTATGTCCAGTGGGTGTACGGCCTGGATAAAACTTTGCTGGTGTCAACTTTTCCTAAAACTTCTACAAGTTTGTGGAACGTATTTTCCATACGGAAGAGGCGGAAAAACTGTAAGTTATTATATTCCATTAGCCACGGTTCTGTTGCTGTTGACGGGATTTTATTAGGAGGGATATACCTCTGGTTGAAAGCAAATATCCTTCCTGACGAGAATTGATAAAATAATGTAAAAGCAATACTACATTTTCATCGAATAATAATAATAAGCACACAAATCTCAGTTTTGTTTCCACACTATTCAAGTTTTCTATTTATAATATAATACTTTTAACAGTTATTGTATACAAAAATACGAAAACCCAGAATAATTAAGATTAAAGCAAAGGAATAAGATGAAGAAGGCAGAAATAATACAAATGTTTTAGTTTACACTTTTTGAATTTTAATAACCAGGAACCAGAGTTTAAACCAAAAGGTTTAGGCGGAAGCAAACGTTGACGTCACGTCTGTCATTTATCATGAAAGACCAAGGTATATATGCGGTAAATACCAAAGAATTGTGGTTATCCGCCTAAATTCGATTATATTCTTGTAAAACTTCACCATTTGACAGATTGAATTTCTGTTATGGAAAATACACGAAATTTTATTCTCTTTCTATCAAAACACCACACACACACTTATTTATTTGGTTTCAGCACTTTTTACTGGAAAAACTATTATTTTTTCAAAATAATCACCTTAGTAACCCTGGTAATTTTATTTCTAATTTCAAAGCACCCTTCATTTGTGAATAAACTTATTCGCGATTTTTTCATAATTAATTATTAATATCTGTCGAGTTTCCTAGCGACTTGCGGAAAAACAGTATTTTTACGAACTTTGACCGCGTATATATCAGAAACGACACATACAAAATCATTTAATGTGACACATTTTTTCACGAACTCTATTACAACGTATAATACAATTTCAGTCAATTTGACCAAATGTTCCCATATTAGGTTTTCGTACGGGTTCATTTCGTAATAGTTGCGCCATCTCTCGTGCGATAGCTCAACGTGAAACTTCTCGATATCAAAAGAGACAACTTTCTCAAATACTCATAGATGGCGTGGCAAGCGTTCTTCTTGGAAATGTTAAAATAATGTTCGAAGTTTTCTCATAAGATCAGCTATTCGGTTAAACTATATATTAGATTCTGATGTGGATTTTGAAATAATTCAGAAGTCATCAAGAATAATATCAAAAGACTTTCACTCAAAAATTGTCTTACTTGTCAACATGACTTTATTCAAAAACAACCATTTTTCTTCAGCTAATATCTGCAGATACCTATATTTACTGAGTTGAAACATAAATTCCTGAAGGATACATTAGGCTTATTAAACTACCCATGCATCAACTTCTTCATCTTGAGACTTTTCAGGGAAAGTTAGGAATGCCAATACAACTTTCATCTTCATTATCTTTCACATGTTTATGAGTTCCTGTAAATATTTTCATCCAATACTCAAACCTGGGATGTTCAGTATCAAATCTCTGGAATCCTCGGATTCCAGAAGGATATAATTTTACAGGGTCCTTCACAACGAGCTCGTCAAAATTTAAACTAGATAATAATTTTTTTAAATATACATGAAATTCCACAAAAATGGCTTCTGATGTCGAATATCGCAAAATTTTCGCTATTTTGTCGATGACATCTATTTTGTCTTCGCCAGTGGATGCTATGCTGAAATATAAGGAAACTTTTATGATTATATCCCTACAAATGAAATAAGCCGTTTTTGTAGGAACTTGAAAACCCCCAAAATTTCTATAGTTCGTTGAGAAGGACCCTGCATACTTTTCTGACCAAAATGATTCTTGATCAAGGTGTTTCACTATAAATATCACACAATACTGAAAAACTTGAAAGAATATTATTCAAAATACATTTTACTTGAGAACAAATTAGGATCCATATACACAAGGGAATGCATGGGTCCACTTTCACTATGACTTGGATACGTACCATCAGAGGTATATCAGAAAATGCATGAATTTGTTTTAACCACCACCAAATACTCCCCAAAGCATCATCAAACTCGGCCAAAACATATATTATGTAACTCCTCACTTGTGGGAAAGTTCGACAGAAATGCTTAACAGCAAAAAAATACTATTAAATCTCTGGTTTTATTATTGGAACTACCATAATCAACATTGATTGAATGAATTTTCTGATTCATTTCAAACATCGTTGCAACTTTTTTCAAATTTTGTTGGAAAACTTGTCCCTAAAAATATTGCCACATGAGTATGTACTGGTAGGCCCTCACTGACCTCAGACTGGATCAGCTGAATCAAGAAGGCGCAATAGACGAAATCTGTTGGTGCTAAGTCTGGTGATCTTGGTGGCCATTAACCAACACCTTTTCTTGTAGTTCATTTGCAGAGGTGATTGTTATCTACGTATAAGCTGTATTTGCAACAGGATGATCTGGTTATAAGTCACCTGCAATAATTATATTTCGTCTCTTCTCAAAGAATCATGTAACCCATCAATTTTAAGAACTTATTACTTTTTTCAATGGAGCGTGCCATCTAATTTTTGGTGGAGGCAACTGATGCTTACGGGGTGGATGGGAGTGGTTCTTCAGTCATGTCAGTTGGGCCCCCTCGATATAATATAAACTGTTATTCTCATATATTTTTGTCTTGAAGATATTTATAGCAGATTGTACGATTCCAAGTTTGAAACAATATGGTGGGATTTTCAAATTTCTCTATAATTTCCATGAAATTTGCCGATAGTTTGTCGCATCATTTGTGAATGAACATGATTATATTATTCTTTTTTTGACGTAAAATTATTTTAGCACTTGAAGTTATCAAGTTCTTCAAAATTATGGTAAAATACCAAAAAAATTCGCTCTCTCCATATTTTATCTTCTTTTAGTTTTTCTTTAGATCCAGTTACACTCATATACTCTCAGATAGATTCTTTCAGACCAGTACTTACTTTTCTTACAAGGATTTCTGGTGAACTATTTTCTACAGCGTGATTCAGAACAAAATCATGAAATATCTTGGTCTGATTTCTAATTTCTCATTTAGATCTTGGAAGTTTCATCAATATTTTTCAAATTCTCAACTGATGCACAGAGGGTTGTTATTCAACTGAAACATTGTATTCTCTGTGAATAAAAATTACGAAAATTTAAATTTTGTTACAAGATAAGAGATGAAGTTTTTCAACAATCCAAGTTGTGTATCAACACTGTGTAGCGAAATTAGTTTTGAGACATGTTGAAAACATTCAGTTCCAAATGAATATGGAAGCAGACTATTAAATCTTGAGATCTCACTCGGGGTCAACCTGTATATACGTATATTTATTTATTTGTACATAAATAATGAACGATTGTGTGATATGTTAGGGCTAAGAGACAAATAATAATACTAAGTTATAATTCTCGAACTGAAAAGTTCACTATGTAAGAAAAATGTTATTTACACAAGAAATACGTTCCATGTTAAACATTTAGGATATTGAAATTTTTCGGGAAATTCCATGCCGTTATATATAGAATTGCTATAATCTATTTATTGTATACAAATCTACCTCCTAGTTCAATACAAAGAATCGAATAAAACTAATTATGCATTATTGTTTCATTTGAGTTTCCTCTGACATATCATCTCTCCAGAAGATGGTAAATTGATGACTGATGGTTTTTTTGTTGTCATCTTGAAACTGATAAAGTTTATAAAACAATTGGTGAATGAGGTTGAAGATCATTCAATTGCCTACAAGAATGATTCCTAGTAATGTTTTCTCAGAAAACGTGATTGAACGCCGACATTAAATTTCAAGGTCGTGTTTACCCGTCGCTGCAAGTTCCGGCGGGACCAAACATTAAATTTATCAAAATTTTACCAACAGTTATGAAAGAAAAAAAAATAAAAGTTATTATTCTGCTGGTATTATCACGAAATTTTGATTGTTTGAACATTGATGGACAGATGGCGCTAATTCTTTTTTAGAGCAATAATTTCTTTGGCATCGAATTTTGTCATTCTGAATCGATTGACATTTGCAGAATTGCTCTAGCTCAAACCGTTGAGAGCTGTTATCGAAAATTTTTATTTTTCATTTTTCGAAAAAATTTTCACCGACTTCTTACGTATCTTGACGAGCTGATTTCGAATTTTCTATTGAAACTTGGATTCCACTGAGGATTAAGGAAATGACTATCATTTTTGCGATTTCGACCAAATTATTTTTAGTTCTCGCTCAATGCTTCATCTAGCATCATTTTTGATGTTATATTCGGAATTAGCTCGTCAAGATACGTGAGATCACAGTTTACGATTTTTCGAAAAATGAAAAATTAACATTTTCGAAAAATCGTGGGTGAGAGGAAATATTTGACGTTTTATCGCTGTTTTATGGTACACCTTGTATCTGAGCACATTAAAATCATACATTTTCAGAATCAGCATGAAATTTTGATTATATGGCGGTAATTTCAAGTGATTCTGATGATTTTGTACTTTTCATGATTTTCAGGGGTATTTGGACATTTTTCAAGTAGTAATTTTTTTGCTGCCAATCAATTTGGAATTCACAGACTATACTAATTTTTTCATTCTGAATCGAATGACATTGCAGAATTGCTCTATCTCAAACCGTTCTCGATTTAAAAAGTTAATCTGGAGTTGACAGCTGTTATTTCCCGCTAGGAAAACTTCCATATTTTTTTTCCTGAGAATCGTAAAATTCAATCTGTTTTGTACACGCTCACCGAATTTCAAATCGATACCGAGTCAATTAGAGATTTGGTAGGCTTTTTACGGAACCTTTGCAATGACCGTTTCTTCCCAAAATTTTTAGTATAGATTTTTTGAAAAATTGCTCACCAACCTCTCACGTATCTAGACAAGCTGATTTCAATTTCTGTATCAAAACTCGAATTCCACCGAGGATTAAGGAAATGACTATGGTTTTTGCGATTTCGACCAAATTATTTTCAGTTCTCGATCAATCCTTCGTCTAATTCCATTTTTGATGATATAATCGAAATCAACTTGCCAAGATACGTGAGATGGCGGTATGCGATTTTTCCAAAAATGAAAAATTTACATTTTCGGAAAATCGAGGGATTTAGGGAATGTTTGACGTTTTACCGTTGTTTTATGGCACACTTTGTATCTGAGCACATTCAAATCTTACATTATTTTCGGAATCAGCATGAAATTTTGGGTATATAGTGCGGATTTTAAATGATCCTGATGATTTTGTACTTTTCATGATTTCATGAACTTTTTTTTAGTAATAATTTCTTTGCCGCCGATCAAGTTGAAATTCACAGATTACACTAATTTTGTCATTTTGAATCGATTGGCGTTCGCAAAATTGCTCTATCTCAAACCGTTCTCTATTCGAAAACCCCGCCAAACATTTTTTTTAATCTAATTTCTTCCATATTTGTAAAATTCAATTATTTTTGTATATGTTCACCAAATTTGAAATCGATTCTACGTCAAATAGAGATTTGTTAAGACTTTTTACGTAACCTCTGCAATTTCGAACTGAACCTCACCAACTCGTAATTGCAGAGGTTCCGTGAAAAGCCTACCAAATCTCTATTTGGATCGGATTAGATTTTAAATTTGGTGAAAACATACAAAAAAGTTGAGTTTTACGAATATGACAAAAAAAATTTGGTAGGAAATTAAAGATCTGAAATGAATTTTTCAACTCAACAACGGTTAGAGATAGAACAATTCTGCGAACGGCAATCGATTCAGGATGACGAAGTTAGTATATTTCGTGAATTTAAAATGGATTTATTGACGTATACAACATTCTTCAATACCTGGGAGTTTTTTTGGACAAAATATGACTTCTTTCGGAAATGATAGGCACTATTTCAGGCCTCTCTGAAGTAACTTACATAATATCACTCGATTAGGAATAAATTCTGGAACACAATTAGAAATTCGTGCCCCAGCTCAGAGAAACATAAGACAATTCAATCAATCCCTTTTCAACAAATTGATTCCCGTAGAGACATTCAATAGCATGAGAAAATTGTATTTCTTGATAGAATTCAACCATATTTACGATTCTTATTGAATGCGGTAGTTTTTACAGCAATCATTTCCAAAGAAAAAGCTCACCCCGCCATCTATTCCTCAAATTCATAAAATTCGAAAATCAACTTATTTTTATCACTGAAATGAAAATTAAAACGATATCATTGTGAAATGAAAAGTCTGTGGTAAATAATTGCTGTCAAATAAAAGTTGGTAAATGCGATAAAAATCTTTCGAATTGATATTATAATAAGAATAATAATGAGAAACTGAATGAATATAGTTCAAAAAAACTAAAAAACGCATTTATAACAAATTGAAATGAAAAGTGAAAGCTAATTGTTTATAGAGGCAGAAAATAGTAATAAATGAAAAATATTAGTATCACTGTGAAAAAGCGGAGTCGGTTACAAACATACATACATACATACATACAGGTGAAGCTAAATGAAAGCGGGTAAAAAAAAATCGTACGTGGAAGTTAAACGTATATTGGTTCGATATTCATGTAGTATGAAGAAATAGTTATACAAGCGATTACTGACAACACAATTACCAGATATCATGTGAAAGGGTTGAATAAAAAATTCGCTCATATTACAATAAAAAAAATATGTTCACTTCTTCTACAATATACTTGTTCTCTACATCTTCCAGGCAGCAAAAATATAAAAATTCTATAATCTAAAAGCAGCAACTAATATCACAATTAACGTACAAATGCTAGAACTTACTTTTTATTTTTATTTTACATTTTTTTGGTACTGGGGTGAGACATTAGTTCGCCAAAATAATTAACAATATATTTCGTTCCGTACTGATTTCAAATTATTATTCATCTATCACAATAATACTGTGAAACAGAGTGATTTTGTGCTCCAAAAGGTATTTGGCGTATACAGTGATAGACAAATGGGAAAAAGTAAATATACCTATCTCTGGAAGGTTTGGAAATATGGTTATCAAGTTTGGTAAGTAGTTAATATAATAAACTGCGAGTTTTTTCATTGAATGATCTGTTTCTATCATCTGTTTGAACTAAAGTAATGCCAATTTTTAAAGTTTGTTATTGAACTTCCTGGAAATAAAGAAATATGGAGTGTGGAATATTTTAATTCAATGCTAGCCAAGATATTTACGAAAGAGTTGGTGGCGTTTGAGGTAAAGGCTACTCCAGAAACTTGTTGAACATTCCTCAAACCAATAATTAATTTGAATTAATAAAATGGTGGTTGCATTTGTTTCAAGGCCCTAGATTTCATCAGCTTTTGCCTCAAGAAGTACTATTTCTATTAGTATTTTGGTTGTCCATGAAATGAAAGATATTAAACCCAGATGTTGGTACCTATTCATACTGAAATATTCTACTGAAGGTGAGAAAAAAAGAGATACAGGGTGTTTCATTACAAACTTTACAGTTGGCATTATCATCAGTCAAAATGAATTTAATTATCTTCAACATCTACCTCACAACTTTCATTTCGATATCTCTAAAAACTCCGGATATACAGTGTCATACATAAAGTTCGCAAAATGTGAAAGTTTTTTTAATTAATTGATGTAGAAAATTTGTTAAAAAAAAAATATGAGTGAAATAAGAATGAAGAGAAATTTGTTCATTCGATTACTGACATCCAAATCTTCGAAAATCCGAATTAGTTTCACACGGAAATGAAAAAACTAGATAAACTTTGCAATATCAAAGACGAATTTCTGGAGGTGCATTTTTATTCTGGTAAGATGCCAATGTGAATATTTTCTGGGCAAGATATGACATTTTAGTCTCATTTACATCAAAATTGTAAAATTTTAATTATGTTTCGTTAGAATCGTTAGAGCAAAAATTTGAAAAATAAAAATAAATGTAAAAAACTAGAAGTGACAGTAAAGAGTAAAACTTTTAGGAAAACGTATAAAATTGGAAAGGAGCAACAATTTTTTTTGACATATTTCTAAATTTCCAAAAAACCCGATTTTTTGAGGATTTTCTAAAGAAGTTGCAAATTTGACAGGTTACCATGATATGGCCAGCTCGAAGCCCAGATTTGAACCCTATAGAGAATCTCTGGGATATCCTTGGGAGAAGATCACAAACGAAACGTAACTTGAATACTTTGGAAGACGGACGGCAGGGACTGATTGCAATTTGGGAAGACCCGGACCAAAAAGATATAAGGTCTCTTATTTTAAGTATGGGCCGTCGTTGCTTAGTAGTTATTCGTGTCAGAGGTGGAAATACTCGCTATTGACACTACCGTTTAACTTGTTTCTTTAGTTTCGTTTTTTCGTTGTTGAATTTGGATCTTCTTTTTCATAATAAAATCATGTTATGCTATAAAATGGTGTTTCTTGAGAAATAGGAAAGATAATGAAGAGAACCAAAGAAGGAAATGTTTAAAAAAATATAAGGCCGGAGTGTGAGTTTGATATTCTAACTTGATAACGTAACTGTAACACTCTACAGGGTGTTACAACGACCAAACCAGACAAAAAGTTTTGACGAAAATATATCTTAAACTTTTGCCTAATTTTTGGTGGTGCATTAGCTTCTTGGGAAAGTGTATTAATAAAAAAAATTCTATATGTTGCGAACTCTCTGTGTGACACTAAATGCTTGATTCCACATTTTTTGCCACCACTGTGTAACTAAAGTTTTCACAGGACAAGCAATATGAATAGAACTGTATAAAAATTTGCCTTATCAGGCACTCGATCTAATCAACAAAGCAACTATTCGAACTGTATATGGAGTGAAAATCCCATTAGGAGCTTGGCGTGAAACGAACTTACACAGTTGCTCTGTCAACATAATACGAGTGTCCTTTTCTGTCAAATTCTCTATCATCAATCAGCTATTGTAGATTACTGTGGATACAAACTCATCAGTTGAATATTTCCGAAAAGCAGATGATTGATAATAAATTAACAGAACACCCCGTATTCACTTTCTCTAACCCTTATATTTATTGGCTACGTTAGAAGGAAGGCCTCGATGGTAGTCGACCTATGGATCTCGATGTGGATAACGGAGCACTTTTAGTACAATCCATCAGTTCGTCGGTTTTAGCACTAGCTAAGATATCAATATCTCTAGTCTTCTTGAATTCCTCGAACTTTTTGTTGATTATGAGGCTCAGTTCGGATTTTGAGGTGGAAGCTTCTGGAATAACTTCGTCGGTGACATTTTCTTCGTCTACTTCCTGAAAAAGTTAAAGAAGTATATATCGATATTTCCACTAACTTCTGGAAAAAGAATCATTTATATAAAAAAAATTATTTACTACTTTTTCAACTGCAGAACGATTAAAAATAGATCAATTCTGCGAACACCAATGACTCAGAATGAAGAAATACGAATACTCTGTGAAATTTAAGTCGATCAAAGCAAAAAAAAATTTTGGAAAGAATCCACAGCGGTAGACCCCTAAAAACTCTGAAAAAATACTCAGATTCACTTTTAATTCACACTATTAACGTAAAATCAGATGCTGATTTCAAAAATATACAGAGTGACTGATATGACAGTGATCATTTCTATATCTGTTATTTATTATCTGATTGAGAAGTTTTATTTTCAATATGTAGTAAAACTGCACTAACTAATTTTCCTAATTTATTTAAAACACTATTTACAACAATTATTCACTAAAACATTACTTCACTATTTTATTTCTACGGTGTCAGTCTCTATCTGCGAACTCTGGAACTGTAACTCACTCTTAATTCTGACTGCCCCGCTTATATACTCCCAAGCAGTTTCCATTAACGACTCTCGAATATTCAGGAGTATAGAACATTTCATCTAGATGGCTCTTCAAATAGTATCGAACAATCGATTTATTCCAGCTTGTTCTCGGCGATCCGTACGCCAGCAGATATGCAGTTGTAGTTGAACGAGGGTGCATAATTAATTAGATCAGGGCCGGTCTCGAAATCGTTACATTGCCCCCTTCTTAAAGACGTTTCGCCCCGAAACATCATTTCTGGAGTGTGAAGATATCTGCAAGATTCTCCATGTCTGCACCTAGACGTTCGATGGAAGTAGCACTCCACAGTCTTCAAGTTGGGTCGAGGAAGATGGTTGCAGCACACCAGAATTTTGATGCCACTGGATCTGAATATTGTCTCCAACATGCTTCTCATAACTCTCCAGTCCAGCCCATCAAGCCCACAGGCCAATTTTGGGATTGCCAGGTCTACAATATTCTGGTCCAGCATCGTGTCTCTCAATCTTGTAAGGCTCTTCCAAACATCTTCATAAGACGGCTTATCTCGAGAACGCTTCTTGGTAACCAGATAGTAGATGTTTCTCCGGCCTTTCCTCAGCTGTAACACCCCTCCAACTTCCGGGTTCTGTTCTCTCAGTTCCTGGATTCGACCGAACTTCTTGGAGAAAACTACTGCAATGCCTCTGGACATTTGGAGATCTTCTGCCACACAGTGAGCTAACGCGTAATCAGCAGGCACCTTGAAAATATCTCGTGACTCCTCTCGGGTTACCCCATATTGAACTTTCTGTCCGTTCGAGTACAAGGACATGAACCTCTGAAACGTCATTTCGTCCTCCGGTGATCTGACTGTGCGGACTTGATTGTGGTTTCCGGCGTAAGGGGACAACCTATTGAAGTGGACTACCCTAGGTTTTCCTCGTGGTGGCTTATATATGCGGTAGACGAGGTCGTTTATCCTTTTCATGATCTTATATGGACCTTCCCACGAGTTCCGAAGTTTCGGTGATAGTCCACGGCGACGTTTAGGGTTGTATAGCCAGACAAGGTCACCTGTCTGATATCCACCAGCATCCGCCTTGATTTCGAAGGTCTCCTTCATTCTGTCGCTGGCACTCTGGATGTTCAAACGGACCCGTTCATGGATGTCGTCCATTCTCTGTCGCAGTTTGCTGACGTAGTCTTCTCCCGCAGTGTCTTGTCCTGGTGGCGTCCCAAACTTCAGGTCACATGGAAGTCGCAGCTCTCGGCCCATAATAACACTTGCAGGGGTTTGGCCGGTTGACTCCTGAACTGCGGAACGATACGCCATCAGGAACAGATGGAGGTACTGGTCCCAATCCTTCTGGTGGTCAGAAACTACCTTGGACAGGTGGCGGTTTATCGTCGTATTCATCCGCTCCACCATTCCATCGTCCTCGTCCTCGTTTTCCCGATGTTCAGCATCTGACACATCTCCTGGAACAGGTTTGACACGAAATTCCTGCCTTGATCCGAATGCAGTTCTAACGGGACACCGAATCGACAAATCCACTCCTTCACCAAGACGTCGGCAACGATGATGGCTTCTTGGTTGGGCAGGGCATAGGCTTCGGCCCACTTGCTGAAGTAATCCATCGCCACAAGGATGTACTTGTTCCCGTGTTCAGATTGTGGGAACGGGCCAGCCTTAGGTCTTGTTCGAGCTCCATTACTGGCAGCGCATACAGCACATTTTCTGCACCAGTCCTTGACGTCAGCTTGACAATTGGCCCAGTAGAACCGTTGCCTAACTTTCTGGAGGGTCTTCGTCACTCCCAGATGTCCTCCCATCATGGATTTCTCGGAGCACTTCCTGTCTTCTGCTCCTGGGAACTACTACCTGACATCTTTCTTCCCCGTCATCCTCCGACTCCAACACACGCTTCAAGACTCCATTGTCTAAGG
The DNA here is from genome assembly GCA_958502065.1 of Chrysolina americana. NCBI lineage: Eukaryota > Metazoa > Arthropoda > Insecta > Coleoptera > Chrysomelidae > Chrysolina > Chrysolina americana. Next base: position 38,839,027 of record OY293415.1, on the reverse strand, counting down.
TGAAAGAGTTCCATTGGGCCCAGTAAGTTTTAACGACTGGAGAACAACTGGCTATTTCCTGCCACGACGATCTTCGCTCACTCTTCTTCCAGCCGATGACTAAACCAAGATCTGGATCTTTGTCTTGGTCTTTCTGGATCTTATGGTCATTCCAGTTATCATCGACCGCCGTGGTTCTGCAGAGTGTCGACTCCTTTTCCTCTGTTCGTCGGCAGTGCGAACAGTCGTCTGGACATGGTCTTCGCGATAGGGCATCCGCATTCTTATGGCTGGTCCCCGCCCGATGTTCGATCTCAAAGTCGAATTCCTGGAGCCTCTCAATCCAGCGTGCCACTTGACCCTCGGGATTCTTAAACTGTAGGAGCCATTTGAGAGCTGCATGGTCAGTTCTCAGTAGGAATCTTCGTCCATACACGTACTTGTAGAAGTGCTCAACTCCCTTGACAACAGCCAACAGTTCCCGCCTGGTGACACAGTAATTCCGCTCCGGTTTACTGAGGGTCTTGCTGAAGTAACCGATGACCTTCTCTTGTCCTTCTTGGATCTGAGACAGGACAGCTCCAAGTCCCACGTTACTGGCGTCCGTGTCCAGAATGAATTTCCCGTCTGGAAGGGGGTAGCTCAGGATTGGTGCGTTGATCAAAGCTCCTTTCAACTTCCTGAATGAATCTTGGCATTCATCCGACCACTGGAACTTTGTTTGTCCTTTCGTGAGCCTGGTCAGTGGTTTTGCGATGTTAGCAAATCCCAGCACGTATCGGCGATAGTAAGTGCACAAGCCAAGAAATCTTCGAAGCTGGTGAATGTCTTTCGGAACGGGCCATTCCTTAACGGCTTTGATCTTCTGCTCATCTACTGCCACTCCTTTCCCAGAGACAACGTGGCCGAGATAACGTACTTCTTTTTGAAACAGATGACATTTCTTGGGGCTCAGTTTCAGTCCGGAGCTTCTCAGTCGCTGAAATACCTCTTCCAAGTTTTTTATATGGTCCTCGAATGATCTGCCAACCACAATAATGTCGTCGAGATACACCAGACACGTCTTCCATGATAGTCCTTTCAAAACCGTCTCCATCAATCTTTCGAACGTGGCTGGAGCATTGCAGAGGCCGAATGGCATAACTGTAAACTGCCATAATCCGGAGCCAATGGTAAAAGCTGTCTTTTCTCGATCTTCCTGGGCCAGTTCTACCTGTCAGTATCCGCTCTTCAAATCTAAGGTCGAGAAAATCGTAGATCCAGCCAGCGTGTCTAGCGTGTCGTCTATCCTTGGGAGAGGGTAGCTGTCCTTTTTCGTCACGTTGTTTAGTTGACGGTAGTCTACGCAAAACCGTGTTGATCCATCTTTCTTCTTCACCAACACGACTGGAGAGGACCAGGGACTGTCGGATGGCTCGATGACTCCGTCTTTCTCCATGTCGCAGACTATTTTGTCAGCCTCCTCCTTTTTGGCGAGAGGAAGTCTTCTGGCTGATTGCCTGATTGGTCGGGCATTTCCAGTATCTATCTTGTGCTGAAACACCTTTGTTCTACCGCCTCTGCCTACTCCGGTATCGAAGATGTCCTGATACTTCCTGACTAGTTCTCTCAGTTTAGGCTTCTGTGCTGGCCCCATGTCCTTGGACGAGATAGCAACCAACTTCTCCAATTATGCTGGCATGTTACTGGCTTGGCTAACAGTGCCACGTACACTCCTGATTACAGAGGAAATTGACGAGCAGTGCCCCAAAATGGTTCCCTTTTTCAAGGTCACCGGGTAATAATTGACATTCATTACCCTCATTGGCACAAATTTATCAGCAAGCAACAAGGTTTTTCCTAGTGCAATTCCTCGTCCAATTTTCTCATCATGTAGCTTGGGCTCGAACATCACCACGTTTCCACTGCTCGCACCTCCATCCAGGCGAGCCTCCAAAATGGTTTCAGCCCTCTCCGGTACGCTTACGTCTTCAGCCATCAGAACTAGAACCATTTCTTCATTTCTCCCATGAAGTACCAGCTCTTCTCCGTTCACACGAAGGACGCCGTCTTTAAAATTCAGCTCGAATCCTCTCTGGAATTCATGATGTCCATTCCTATAATTGCATCATCCTCGATATCCGCTACAAGAGCCCGATGTTTCACTTTAGTGCTGCCCAAAGTCAGTTCAATTGGAAGTTCACCATACACAGTTGCCGGCTCTCCAGTTGCTGTGCGTAGCTTCCAATTCGACGATTCAATTCTTGCCGGTGTTTTGGCAAATGTAGGTCCAAGGATTGTCCTAGTCGCACCTGTATCAAGCAGCATGGTACGAGGTTCGTTGTTGATCAGACCGTCTACAAAAACACCTTCGTTCTGTCGTTGAAGGACAGCGACATATGCATTGTTATTTGGGGCTTGCTGGATACAGGCCGACGACTGCCCCTCCTCATCGACCTTCTTTAGTTTTCCTGTGTCGGTGTCGCTTCTTTAAAAGCTGGGCATTTGCTACGCACATGCCCCATTTTCCCGCAATTCCAGCACCTTATTTGTTTCCTTTCAGGCAGGACTTCCTTCATTAATTTTCTCATGACAGCCTCGATATTAGCGGGCTCCTGTAGCTGTGGGTCTTCCTCGATCATCCGGACTGTACTCTGGCTTTTGCAGGATTGCTTTGCTGCTTCGAATTCCAGAGCGCGTGCCAATGCATCCACGAGATGTGCGGGGCGAGCTAGTGTTAGGGCTTGCCGGGTTTCCTGGTCACGAAGTCCATCCAAAAATGCTTGGACCGCTAGTCGCTCCATTACATTTTCCGGTGTTGCTGGGTACGCAAGACGAACCAAACGTGCAATATCTGCTTCAAATTCTTGCAACGACTCGCTTGATTTCTGGCATCGGTTTTTCAGCTGTGAGTGATATACGTGTTCAAGGTGGGCTTGGCCATAGCGAAGTTCCTAGTGTTTTACCAGCTGTTTATAGTCTTCCTGTTGTTGGGCGGTGAGCGTTTGTAAAATATTTGTTGCTTCGCCACGCAATGCCAGTGTCAATGCTAAAGCTTTTTCCCCAGCATTCCATCCATTTTAAACATCCGACTTCTGACAACAAATGTAGTAAAACTGCACTAACTAATTTTCCTAATTCATTTAAAACACTATTTACAACAATTATTCACTAAAACATTACTTCACTATTTTATTTCTACGGTGTCAGTCTCTATCTGCGAACTCTGGAACTGTAACTCACTCTTAATTCTGACTGTCCCGCTTATATACTCCCAAGCAGTTTCCATTCACGACTCTCGAATATTCAGGAGTATAGAACATTTCATCTAGATATGGCTCTTCGAATAGTATCGAACAATCGATTTATTCCAGCTTGTTCTCGGCGATCCGTACGCCAGCAGATATGCAGTTGTAGTTGAACGAGGGTGCATAATTAATTAGATCAGGGCCGGTCTCGGGGCCGGTCTCGAAATCGTTACAAATAGATAGAGCATAAATAGTTCTAGTAGAGTGCTATGAATTCGAAATGAAAATAAAAATTTCAATTTTACTTCGAATTTTTTCCAATTCCAAAAAACATACTAGAGTTTTTTTTTAATAAAATTTGACGACGCCATTGGATTAGTACGAAGGCGTAGAAAAGGGCCACTGTTATTCAAATTTTCATTTTCGTCCATTCCAAGATACTTACTAAGTCAGAATTCTGACTTGAATTGACATTTCAGAAGAGTTTAAGTCAAAAAATGCGAAGTGAAATGGTGTTCTAATTCGAAAATACTAGCCAATTTCTCATTTTTAAGAGATTCACATGCGATTAAAGTGAAGTGATGCAAAAAATTTCCAGGTTGTCTCTATTTTAACTCGATCTACTTGCAAATAAATATAAATTGGCATGAAATTACCCATCCCAACTCCATAATACACGCGATGGAAGACAGTTACTTTGGAAACAAGCTTCATATCACTAGTACTGTCACAAGATATGTAGTTCTTTATCACGGCTATAAAACATAATTTATTGATCTTCCATTTTAGTCTCTAATCCTCATCTCTTATTTCCAGTGGCAAAAGCAGGACACTCTTGGATTATTCAATTAACTTATCATTTCCTCATTTTCACATATTTGAACTTTTCCACAGTCCATTTCCTATTTCCAAGGCGAACAGCCACACAAGACACAATCTAACGCAATGTTTTCTTCATTGAATTTTGGTTCAACAAACTGAAATGTCATAAAACATACCAAAATATGCATATTTGATTTTTGGATACAAAGTATTTTGTTTTTAGTCTTGGGCAGGAAACCAGGAAAAACGTTCGTTATATTTGTTTTTGTTTGTTTGTAAAATTCGTTAGAAATTTTGTAAAATTTGTTTTTACAAATCACCCAGGTTTTTGGAGAAACCCCCTCGAAACCAGAGCTTGTGCGAGCAAGGAAGATATGTACAGAGCTAGTCAAATATATGGACCTGCCTATTTTTCTCAATCACTATGAAAGTTATTAAAAAAAATTCGTATAAAAATTGAACAGTATTCCACTCTGCATTTCTTCGCCAATTCAACGTTATTCACATCTTCATTTCATTGATTTTACCTTGATAAATATCACTATTCAAACTAATGTAGTTATGATATTTAATCTAACACAGACTATTTTTCTTGTTTTCGCAATTTTTTATTCACTGGAATTTAATGAAAATTGGGATACCTTTATATATCTACATTGAACATTTCTCAAAATCAATCCACATAACAATCAAATTAACGTGAGTCAAGTGTAACTATGGTAGCGTTACTCGATGATGAAATGTTTCTGGACAGAAGCAAGTTTCATAAGTTGACATCGTTCCTAAAAAGCAAAATGTTGATTTTCGACCACATAAAGAGCAAATTTTTACCAAAGAAGACATATTCAAGTTTATGATGAAACATATCTCATGATTACCACCAACTCACTACTTTGGACCGGCTATTCTGACTAATTTCCAGAATACAACCAATTGTGTTTTCAACATTAATATTAATAATAATTAGGGGATATTCATTGAAAGTTTTGTTTTGAAATAAAATAAACTGTTGTATAGAGAATTGAAAAACGTATAAATGTTTCAAATGAGAGTTTCAAACCGTTATAAAGTTAACAATAGATTGTACATAATAAATAATGACTTACCTGTATTTCTGAAAACGTAACGGGTTGTGTACGGTATCTTGCAGAACCACCCCTTCTCTTCTTAGGAACCACCCTGCGATTCAACCTTGACATCGGTTCAGGATATACCGTATCCATAGCTGAAAATATGAATTCAACTCAATAAAAATGAAAACGAATACTTGAATTTTTTTCAGTATCACTATTCAGTATAAAATTTTCTTTCAAACTCTAATACAATTGTACATTACGGCTGCAAACTGCTCATAATAGGGAATTAATATTTCATTAAAATGTAATAATAAAAGGTTATCATAATGTTCATTTATGTCATACATTCATAATAGAGTAAGATCCCAGAGCGTTCTGACATAACTTAATCTCAAATGGATGAAACCTTCACGACTCAGTATCGTCTAGTATACTTTAAATACCTGCGTACTTGTGGAGCTTGCCCTGTGACACCTGGGCAGGCACCAGGTGAGAAAGGTAACTAAAAATATGAGTTATCTAACTTGAATTTGTATGGCTGATTTTTATATATATTTTGTAGAATATTATTCTAAACTAGTATCATAAAGTGTCAGACACTTTATGATATCATGGACCAGAGCTTTTGTCAGACGCTTTAAAGCACGACAAAAAATTAATGAACTTTACTTATATTTTTATGTCTGACTTTCAAATATGTTATTAGTAACTATTACAAAGTTATATTTCATCAGTCAGACAAATTCGAGTGACCAAACATCACCTAAACACAAAAATTATTCAGCCGGGAGGGCGAGCGCGAGAGCACTGTGCTATATACAGGGTGTTCCTTAAAGACATGCTAATATTTGAGGGGGTGATTCTTTGACTTATTTTAAGGAAAAAACTTTCTATAAACGTATGTCCTAAAAGTCCTAACTTTTGAGATACAGGGTGATAAAGTTTTAAAGAAAAATCAGTTTTTTAATAAGTAGACGTTTTTATAAAATTTGGTACATGTCTTCTATGCATCAAGGTGCATTTTTAAATGCACAAACATTTTCATTTTCTCAACCAGTGGCGTGCGTACGGGTTTTGCATTGAATATTTTTGGAGAAAAAAATACTACGCCACTGCTTTCCCCTAAAAAAAAATACGTTTGAGATCCTCATTTATTTTTGAGCAAATTTGATCCCTTGAGTTTTCTTTGTCCGCCGCATGGTTATCTATATGAGTTATCTAACTTGAATTTGTATGGCTGATTTTTATATATATTTTGTAGAATATTATTCTAAACTAGTATCATAAAGTGTCAGACACTTTATGATATCATGGACCAGAGCTTTTGTCAGACGCTTTAAAGCACGACAAAAAATTAATGAACTTTACTTATATTTTTATGTCTGACTTTCAAATATGTTATTAGTAACTATTACAAAGTTATATTTCATCAGTCAGACAAATTCGAGTGACCAAACATCCCCTAAACTCAAAAATTATTCAGCCGGGAGGGCGAGCGCGAGAGCACTATGCTATATACAGGGTGTTCCTCAAAGACATGCTAATATTTGAGGGGGTGATTCTTTGACTTATTTTAAGGAAAAAACTTTCTATAAACGTATGTCCTAAAAGTCCTAACTTTTGAGATACAGGGTGATAAAGTTTTGAAAAAAAATCAGTTTTATAATAAATAGACGTTTTTATAAAATTTGGTACATGTCTTCTATGCATCAAGGTGCATTTTCAAATGCACAAACATTTTCATTTTCTCAACCAGTGGCGTCCGTACGGGTTTTGCATTGAATATTTTTGGAGAAAAAAATACTACGCCACTGCTTTCCCCTAAAAAAAAATACGTTTGAGATCCTCATTTATTTTTGAGCAAATTTGATCTCTTGAGTTTTCTTTGTCCGCCGCATGGTTATCGCTTAACAAAATAAAAATCGTTTTACTTCAGGGCTCCATCGTGCATGTACCATATTCGATTCCTTAACGCAATTGGTACATCTTCAAGCAACCCATTTAGTTCTTCTTCGAGAAAGTGTAAATAAGACCGACCATCAAGGCGTCCTGGTAGAAAAAATGGGCCTATTAGATAATCACCAATAATTCCTGCCCATACATTAATGGGTTTCGGTTATGTTATGGGGGTTTTCTTCTGCCCACATATGATTGTTATGGAAATTTTAAATAGCATTCCGAGAAAAATTTGCTTCGTCTGTGAACAAAATTTGTGACTCAAACTGCGGATTTAGTGCAATACTCTGAAGATACCACTCACAGAAGTTCACACGCACTCACAGAAGTTCACACGCTGTGGAAAATCTCTAAGGAGTAATGCCTGTACTCGTAAAATATGGTATGGTTATAACAAAAAATCAACCAAAATACGCCAAACAATTTGATGACAAATTTTCAGAGTTCTAGCGATCTTCCTCGTACTCGTCTCAGGATGTTCTTCGATTTCTTGCAGAACGGCTTCCTCAATTTCAAGATTTTTGACGCTTAGAGGTCTACCTTCCGAAGTAAATTTCTTGAAACTATCAGTTTCCCTAAGTCGGCGATGAATATTTGAAAAGGTACGGCTATCTGGTAGGGCACGATTAGGATATCTTTTCTGATAAATGCGCCAATAAGTGTAAAGTAAATTTCCGGCAATAATTCAAGCACTTGGGAGATTATAAGTGAAAAGATTAAGAAGTGGTGAAAAGAAATTTCAATTATAAGGAGGTAGCTAAATTACTATCGGACGATTTATTGTCAACAAAATGTTAGGTACCTACTGCGATATGAAGCAATTTCAATTTAATAATTTTAATCAAGAACCGAGCATCTGACAAGAATTACATATTTTTTTGGATTCTTATTCATTTTGGAACAAATCTGATCCCTCAATTTGCTTTCAGTCGATGCACAAACATTTCCACACCGCATCAGATTTTTGAAGAATTGATCCTGAAATGAAACGATTTTTATTTTTTTAAGCGAAAACCATGCGGCGGACAAAGAAAACTCAAGAGATCAAATTTGCTCAAAAATGAATGAGGATCTCAAAAGTGTTTTTTTTTTCAGGAGAAAGCAGTGGCGTAGTATTTTTTTCTCCAAAAATATTCAATGCAAAACCCGTACGGACGCCACTGGTTGAGAAAATGAGAATGTTTGTGCTTTAAAAAATGCACCTTGATGCATAGAAGACATGTACCAAAATTTATAAAAACGTCTACAATATTATCTCAGTTATTATTAAAAAACTGATTTTTTTTCAAAACTTTATCACCCTGTATCTCAAAAGTTAGGACTTTTAGGACATATGTTTATAGAAAGTTTTTTCCTTAAAATAAGTCAAAGAATCACCCCCTCAAATATTAGCATGTCTTTAAGGAACACCCTGTATATTTCAATAAGATGAACTTCAATATTAAGAGCATGAAGGAGCCGACACTAAAATTGTTTTTCATGTCTGTAATACAGACGTTGAAGCTAATTTTGTTATCAGATGCTCTGATACTGACATCGCGATAATTATGCTAGGACATATGCATAACTTGAGAAATGATGATTCGAATGTATGGTTGAACGCAGGCATCGGAAATAACCAAAGATATATCAATTTGACAAAGGTTCCTGGTGTACTCGACGTTGATGCTGCCCGACTTCAGCTGTTTGAAAATAATTACAGCGTAACTAGTATTAACGAAGAATTCAATCAAACAAATTTGAAAAATTTTGATGCTAGCAATTTTCCACCATGTAAAACTGAATTATTTCAACAATTTCTCCGAGCGAATTGTTTTTGAATTCTTTGACTGTTTTTTGCAGCCAGCAACGACAACATCACTGATGACGACGAGGATGACTTGAATGGACAATATCATGGTTGGATGAATGATGAAAATTCTAATAACTGAGTCGATGATTGCGATGATTAAAAGATCAACAAATATTTGCTGTAATTAATCATAGTTATATGTTTTTGGTGAAATAATTTTTTCCTAAAATGTTTCTAACTGGTATCTTTTTTACAATAACTTAAAGATAATTCTTTATAAAACAAAATGGTGCCTCATATATTCACTATCCCAAATACATGCAATAAATAAATTCACTTTAATATTTATTAATTCACAACTTAATATTGAAGCTCATCTTATTGAAATAAGGATACGAAAAACCTGGATTGAAATTAGTAAGAATTTTCAATATATTTAAATTTTTTACTCTGAGAGGCGGACGGGTGAATAATTTTTGTATTTAGGGGATGTTTGGTCACTCGAGTTTATCTGACTGATGTAATATAACTTTGTAATAGTTACTTTAGTAACATATTTAAAAGTCAGACATAAAAAACAAGTGAAGTTCATTAATTTTTTTTCGAGCTTTAAATCGTCTGACAAAAGCTCTGGTCCATGAAAAATGTCTGACACTTTATAATACTAGTTTAGAATACAAAAATATACAAAATATATATCTACAAAATATATATAAAAATCAGCCATACAAATTTAAGTTAGATAACTCATATTTTTAGTTACCTTTATCACCTGATATCTGCCCAGGTGTCACAGGGCAAGCTCCACAAGTACGCAGGTATTCAAAGTATACTAGACGCTACCAAGTCGTGAAGGTTTTATCCATGTGAAAATAAGTTATGTCAGAATGCTCTGGGATCTTGGACTATAACATTTCAATACGACAATATGAAAAGAGTATGTTGCCATTTGAGAAATGGCAGTTGTGAGCATTTCTTTATGGGTACTACTCCGTTTCGAGGAAATTTTTGATAATTGTTGGAAAATATGGTTGCTGCAATTACATGAAAAGCTCAATTTTCAGCTGTATCTTACCTTGAACCTTCCTCTCGTTTATGTTGACGCCGTTCGTCAGTTGTGATGGTTTGGTTGTTCATGGCAAACTTTGTTCGATTGAACAATCAACTGTATCTCCGCCATTTTTCAACCGATTTTCAATTTTGAAGAACAGTGTTATCACAAATTGCGTGTTCTTTCGGATAATAAAAGAAATTGTACAGGGTGTCATTTGAAAAAAAAAAAGTTTGGGGTCACTTCCGGTTGAACCGGAAGTGGTGAATTTTCGGTAATCAAGTTAAAATATGCGTATTTGAGTAATATATCGACGAACCAAATTTAAAACTTGTATATTCAAAACTATAGAAACATTGGGGGGCGTACCTCACCTCGTGGTCACCCGGTACCTATATATAGATATATATATATAGATGTCACAAGTTACTATTCATTGATATATATATATATATATATATATATATATATATATATATATATATATATATATATATATATATATATATAATAGCATTTCTTATTTTATTTTCACTTGTGGAATGTAGAGGAAATTATAGAATATACAATGTCCCAAGAGAGTTACCTACTCACTCACTCACTTACTTCCTTGCTTGCTTGCTTGCTTGCTTGCTTGCTTGCTTGCTTGCTTGCTTGCTTGCTTGCTTGCTTGCTTGCTTGCTTGCTTGCTTGCTTGCTTGCTTGCTTGCTTGCTTGCTTGCTTGCTTGCTTGCTTGCTTGCTTGCTTGCTTGCTTGCTTGCTTGCTTGCTTGCTTGCTTGCTTGCTTGCTTGCTTGCTTGCTTGCTTGCTTGCTTGCTTGCTTGCTTGCTTGCTTGCTTGCTTGCTTGCTTGCTTGCTTGCTTGCTTGCTTGCTTGCTTGCTTGCTTGCTTGCTTGCTTGCTTGCTTGCTTGCTTGCTTGCTTGCTTGCTTGCTTGCTTGCTTGCTTGCTTGCTTGCTTGCTTGCTTGCTTGCTTGCTTGCTTGCTTGCTTGCTTGCTTGCTTGCTTGCTTGCTTGCTTGCTTGCTTGCTTGCTTGCTTGCTTGCTTGCTTGCTTGCTTGCTTGCTTGCTTGCTTGCTTGCTTGCTTGCTTGCTTGCTTGCTTGCTTGCTTGCTTGCTTGCTTGCTTGCTTGCTTGCTTGCTTGCTTGCTTGCTTGCTTGCTTGCTTGCTTGCTTGCTTGCTTGCTTGCTTGCTTGCTTGCTTGCTTGCTTGCTTGCTTGCTTGCTTGCTTGCTTGCTTGCTTGCTTGCTTGCTTGCTTGCTTGCTTGCTTGCTTGCTTGCTTGCTTGCTTGCTTGCTTGCTTGCTTGCTTGCTTGCTTGCTTGCTTGCTTGCTTGCTTGCTTGCTTGCTTGCTTGCTTGCTTGCTTGCTTGCTTGCTTGCTTGCTTGCTTGCTTGCTTGCTTGCTTGCTTGCTTGCTTGCTTGCTTGCTTGCTTGCTTGCTTGCTTGCTTGCTTGCTTGCTTGCTTGCTTGCTTACTTGCTTTCTTGCTTACTTACTTACTTACTTACTTACTTACTTACTTAAGTTATGACCCTCTTTATTGATAGCGTAACTATGACGATATAAGCTCATAATAATATCCCGGTCAAAAATAAAATTAATAACGTTAAGTTATGAAAGTGTGGACATGATTTCTTAATCGATAGTTCTTTAAAATTGGACCAGTTGACAACAAAAATAGTTTTATGTACGTGGGAGTGTTTATATCACAAACAGAATAGAATAACACAGAATACGTCGATTTAAACGTTTCCTGCTTGATAAGTGTTTTTAATAGAAATATTCCTTGCACCCCAACTATGATATGGAGTACGAAATAAATCAAACAAGTATAGAAAAACTCTAATCGTTCACTATGTATTGAACTCGTTCTTTAATTTCTAATCATAATTATTGAGTTAGTGGAAATTCGGTCGGGATGTTGAAGAAAACCAAATTTTAAATCGTCGACGTTTTGAAACTATATTGTTTCAACTTCAGGACTGTTTAGGGTGATTCTCCGAGTTAAAATGAATAAAATCGACATAAAATATGAATACTGGGGAACAAAATACGTACACACAGATACATAGAGATGTTATCTGGCAAAGATGTATAAAAAACATGGAGTCATTTATGAACAGAGCAACATTGGGAAATAAATTAACTACAGCCCAATTTCAGAAGCCATCATAAATATAGAAATAAAATGTAAAGATATGGAAGAACAATAATTATTCAAAAAAATTTACGGGTTGTTGGGGCATATTTTTGGTTTTTGTCTGCCTGAGTTGAAGCCACCTTTCAAATGAATAGTTTCAACTTGCGACATATAATTTCAATTTGTTGTGTAATAATATTCTCGAAATGACTTCGAACTCAGCGTTAACATAGAAAAAAATAATTGTGGTTCAACTTTATCTTTGAAATTATCAAAGGTTTATTTAACCGCCACAAATTGAAAGATTCAAGTCATTGACGAACGTTTTAACAAAGAATACTTACCTAACAAAGAATACTTACCTAACAAAGAATACATACACCACTAGGAGCTAATTTTCCAGATGTAGGTATGCTCCTAACTTAAGGAAGCTCTTGACTTTTTGAGAAAAATTATCGTGAAAGTACGACTTGCATCTTTTGAATGAATTAGCATTACTTAGTTCGATACTAGTATTTAACATACTACTGCCCTTGTGGCATTTTTTGAACGAATTGCTTGGCTATTATTATCATGCCTTTTCAATCATCAACATTAGCGTATAGATTTTTTTCTGACGAGTTCAAAGTCCGCTTAAACTGTAACCTTATTTTTGTAATCATGTCCATCTGTTTTTCAGAAACATGGCCGATAAAAGACACAATGAAAATATTTACGTTCGAAATAACAGCAAAGAAAACAAAACCGATTCCCTCGTAATTTTCCAAGAAACCGTAAAATTGACGCAGTTAACACTTTCATGACAGCTGATTAGATTTATTTTCGTATTTCCACCGAAACCTGATGATTTGGTTTTGCCGTGTTCCCATTCGAAAAAATCGTATCATCTCGCTGAAAATAGCACTCTTGCATGTTCAACGACAGCTGATCCGATTTGCAAACGATATGCGCTCTTCTACTTACATTGTGTTGGCGAGGACAAGGAAGGCATTGCGACTTCTTCGATTTGTGGACAACTATGAAACAACACAACAACACACGAACTCGGATTATTTTTCATCAACCACGTTTTTGCTGGGAGTTTTCAGATTTGAACGATACTACTATGGTGAAGTATGAAGAATTTCGTCTAATTTTAAACTCTCTGGAACGAAGTTTGAGCTAGTGAGACCGCGCGCGTTCGACGTTTTTCTTTTCTTTCAGTTTTCAGCGATGCGCTTTTCAGTTGTGTTACGATGTTGCCATACTCTCACTGATTATACCTAAGGGACGTACAAGTCATTGTAGAAATGACAAAATACCTTTTTTTTAATACCTACTTTATTGGCTGATACCATTCTGAGCACTAATAAATCTTATATTTTCGGAATCTGCATGAGATTTTGCGTAAATAGTGCAGATTGCAAGTGAATCTGTCAATTTTGTATGTTTTCACGATTTTTAGGGGTTTATCTCTTTGGACTTTTCTCGATTTTTTGGAGAATTTTGTTTCAAATCGAATGACTCTCCTGTTGGCGTCAGTTCTTCACATCAGTCTTTGACATATCTCATAATTTTCGAACATTTATTTCTTCAATATCTACCTAGAGAACTCATCAAATGGATACAGCAAATTTCATCTATGGATTTTTAAAATATCAAAAAGGAAACTACTTCAGAGAAACAGGAATAGTTGGTCAGGCATGTATCTCCTCAATCTCCTTACCTAAAAATTGCACCAAGCCAAAATTCAAAGTCATGTCATTTTCTTCTTTGCGAAGTGAAGAATTAAGGATTACACGACAGGAAGGTTGGACATAGTGTCCGCATTTATTAAATCAAGAAAACGGTACTGAACCTAAACCAAAAATGTTATAGAAAACACGCATGTAGCTGAATCAGCCTAAAAAAACATATTGCCGATTTTTTTTTCTTTAAACAGATTTATCATTACAACGAACAATGCTTCAAGCAGTCTATATGGTTTATGATATATCGTTCCAAAAAACAACGACACCATCCAGAAGCCTTATCTACTGATGAATCCAAGACTGTTTTTTTTTCTGGAAGTGGAACAACACTCGAAAACTGCTATCGAATCGAAGTAGGATTTTATCATCAATTGGCAGCACCAAGGATAAGCTTGGCAACGTCGCCAATTTTCAAGGAACAAAACACATGCTTTGTTTCTGGTACACGATTTTTCGTCACGGCCATGCCAAATTTTGTTTATTATCATTTGTGGATAAAAAAAACTTGCCGTAAATTGTTTGGGCGAAAGTCAAAGTAGTAGTGTATCTACGTAGTAGACAAATAATAATACTGATTTAATAAATTTAATTTTCCTCTTGGACGTGTAGGATTGACAAATTGGGACAACGTCCGCTCATGGAATATTATCAATTATTTATTTTAATAAGAAAATACAAATTCTGTGAACTTTGCTATTTTTTTATTTCTTGTCATCGTTTTTGCCTCTGTTTTCTTCAAATGTTTGTCATGGTCTTCTTCATTTTCTCCTCTTCTTCATCATTGACTGCCATACTCTTTCAGCTGGTCTTGTATAATTCATCCTTATCTCTTATTAATGAATTTAATTAGGTGGTACTTTTATTTCAAGATCTTCTCTTATTCTTGTATTTCCGAGTTTATCGTTTTTGTGACTCCTTGAGTTTGTCTCACATACTTTTCATTTGTTCTGCTTGTATTTTGCTCTTTTGTCTGCTTGTCAACATCCAAGATCCACATCCAACTGTTAATATTATTGGTCGATATATTGTTTGGAACGTTTTTCGACTCTATTGTTGATTTATATTTTTTTGTCTTCCTTCGTCTTCTATTTCCTCCACCAAATATTCAAATCTCTAGACTCGTTTAATTTCTACTCCGTTTATTTGTACACTTATCTCTTTTTGTTCTTCCCCTATAATTATAATTTTAGTTTTTTCTTTATATACTTTTATTTAAAATTGTATATCGAATTTATCGAATAAATGAATGGAAAATATCTAAAAATAAAACTCAGCATTTTTTATAAATATTCATTTTAATGTCAATAATAAATTAATCATTAATATATCAAATGTAAATATACCAAAAAATTATCACCTATTAAATTGATTAGTAAAAATACAGAGAAATATTAACGAGTCACACCGTACAAATATTTCCGGTACTTTTTTCAAATGTTCCTTCCACGAATCTCGTTATGGTAACTATTGTCATACATGCATGGTTTTTATGGTACAGGACTAGTGGTTCATATGATGATAAAATATAAGCAACAGATTTTTTTACAGCAAACGAGAACGTACAATCACTTTCAATTTCGATAAGTCAAATCAACTGCTAAAAACAACAATGATATAGGTTTTTGAGGTTATTTAGAAGTAAAATGAAAACATAACACAGCTGAACATTATTAGAAGGTTTTATGTGAACCAGACATAGGATTGTGGACGTCATTGAAATCTTTTTTTTCTTAACTCGCTTCTAACCGAAGAAGATTATAGAATTTTTTTATAATCTTTCTGAAGTCAATTGGTGGAACGTACTGAAATAACCGGAAAAATAGTTATTTTTGTATTGAGTGCGTAAAATTAGTGTTTGTTTAATGGCACATGAGAGAAGTTCTCTCGAATGTGCCATGAAAACACGAATTTTATACACGAAATACAAACAACATTTTTTTTACAACTGTGAATGTGAATTTACATCGTCTGAAATATATTGAAAATACATACTTCCATTACATCTTGACGTGGTTTTTTCTCCTGATAAGTTATCGATTTTAAACGACTGTTGTCTTGAAAATATTATTCAATGTTTTCAGTATAATAATTTTCAAATTTTTTTTCTGTCTGGAAAAAATAAGTCCAAAATAACTGAATAATACTTCTCTTTTCCATACATGTTATCTCCAATATTACCAATATTTCCAATACAATTTCACATCATCCAGTGGTCTTTCTGTGTCGTTACTATAGAAACGGTTTGTTGGCACGCCGCGTGTTTGACTGTGTTTGCTCGTAGTTGCTTCAATTTCAAGTTATTTTCAAGAAGATGGATGTTGATTATAATAGTGGTAGTGATACCACATCAGATATATTTGAGAAAGCAAATGCAACAGTATCTAATATGTTACCGGCCAAATCCAAGTTAGTATATGAACATGTAACAAAGGTTTCTGAAAATGTGTTTATATACTATTTTGAGGAAAAATCAAAAATTATAAAACCTCCTACTTATGGAGTGTCTACTCAATGTTGAAAAGTACATTGAATGCCAAGAAAAATAATATTGATATAAGGAAGTTTTCAAAATTGGTCCCGCTCATTAAGAACAAAAGCGTGGGATACCGAGGATAGAAATCCAAAGTTTCATCAAGGGATGATATCAATAACTTCATTCAAGATGCTGATAAAGAAACAAATATACTTTAATATCATAATTTCTTAAGATTAGTAGTAATTTCGATATTTTTTATTTGTAGGTTGTCCTAATTTTTGGTATCAGCGGTGCTTGTCGCCGTGAAGAATTATTACATATAACTATTGATACCATTGAAGATGCTGGATCTATATTGATTGTTAAAATATCTGATACGAAGACCTATTGCGCAAGAATGTTTACTGTTTCAAATTCTGATTATATAGAGATATACGGCAAGTATAGAGCACTACGGCTGTTTCATACAAAAAGTAGCAGATTATTTTTGAAATATTCGAGAGAAAAATGTATTGAACAACATATGGGGATAAATAAAATAGGAGGAATTCCCAGCTTGATTGCAAAATGTCTTGTAAAAGACGTGTAAAAGAGTTACACAGGTCACTGTTTCACTGGCCAATGCAGGGGGTACATCTATAAAACGTCACGGTGGTTGGAAATTTGCCTCCGTAGCAGAAGCATATATAGAACATAGTTTGAATAACAAAGTTGATACTCCTAACAAAATATTGAATTGTCCATCTTCCTTCAAACAAATTAAAATATCTGATAAAATTATGAAATCAACTTTTCAAGAAATATCTAACGTTTCTGATCAACAGCAACATGGAACATCTTTGGAAATTATTTATGTTGGAAGTAATTGTTCAAACTCAACTATCAATTATTATTAATATTCCAATTGATGAAATTGTTTTATGGTGAATAATCAATTAATGGACTCTGTTAAAAATAAATTCTTCAAAATTTTGTGAAATATTTGACAGTAAAAAAACGTATAAATAGAGATGCAGAAATGTCAAGTTTTTTTAAAGTTGTACAAAAAAATAATAAAATAGAATTTGCCACTTTGTTTTCATATGCTAACCATATGCGGAAATTATTTCATACACTTGAAATTTCACAACTGTTACTTTTATTTCTATTCAGAATAAAAAAAATTAATGAAAATCCTTGAATAGAAATAACGATACAAGGACTATTCTTTCTGATCTTCAGTACAACGGATCAAAAATAAACATATTCCAAACGACAGCACACATCACTGTTCTACTCGGAATCGTCCAAACTGATACTTATAGATAATTTCTGAGGCAATTCATTTTCCAATATTTTATATATCGGAAAAATATGCATTACAGTTCCATTCTCCTCAATCATTCCCACATTTCCATGAGACGATTCATACGAGCCTTTTATTTCGAGTCGAAAGTAAACATGCTCAACTGACTTCGGAAAGACTATAGAAAATAACATAGCTTCTTTTCAAATGGTTTGTTTTCCACTAGACACTTATATTTTCGCAAATATATATTCAGGAATTACCCCTCAACTAGAATCTATTGAGAATAACCGGATAGCATTGTGTCTAAGTGCAGAAAATCCTTGAGCCCAAATGCCTCGTTATATTTTCACCGCTACTTCAAAATTTTCCGCAAGCATTGTTTACCCAGTGTTACCGAAATGAACTAACTATAAAACTTTATTCAAAATACTAACATTCATAAAAATCTTACCTACTACTGTAAGCAACTAGCAAATAAAATTTCTGCAGATATGACACATTTTTCCCATACTCCAAGGACCATCAATCGAGTCGACTCCTACTCCTAATGAAAACAATTCTGTAACAAAATCTCTATTTACACGCATACACGAATTTTTGTCTTACTCTATATACAACCCCATTCGTTCTCTGGCACGACGACAAGCTTATCAAATCACTATAAGGTACAATCGAAAACAAACGAAAATCAGATCTACATAGGCCAGTCACTCCAGGTTGTCCAGTGCGGTTGATGGCGCTTTAGAAGCCAGCCCCGACGATTGTTTCAGTAAACAGTTTTTTTTTGTATTTATGTATAGATTTTCTCATACATCGACTGACGTCTCTCAAGAATAGGTATTTTGATGATAAACTGATATAATGTCAAGTATGTTTGGTTTTAAAAAGATATAAATTTTTCTTGATTCTATAAATATTCATCGAGTCATTTTAAATAAAATATGTACGAGGTCCTTACATCTTCCATTATAAAATACTAGAATACTTATTTATGATACAAGTGTTAAAAGAGGCATTTCATTTTGTGACTGGGGAATGTTGCAAAACGAGCGAAGTAATTCCAAGAGAAAACAAAGTCATTTTCAACAAATGTATCATACAATTTTTTTTGTACCACTCCTACTGTTATTATTATTATGTTAGTAAGAAAAAAAAAGAAAAAAATTCATTGGATTGGACCACATGATCTATGGATAAAACATTCAAATTCAAAATATTTAATTTTTGTTCAACTGTTACAATTAATTAGCCTCAGAGTATGTACATGATTTATTTCTTCAATCTCAACAGCACCATACCGTAAGGTTGAAGATCAGGACAGCCAGTTGTATGCTAAGCGATGAACCGTCGCCGGTCCATCCCACGGTTGCAACGCCAAGCCGAGCGCTGATCTCCATAGGGTGACACTAGAGACGGCCCCGCGATGTTAGCGGGCAGATCCGTAAATACCTCGAGACTGAGTTGATTTCCTTGACCCTCAACCCTCGAGAAGGAAGTTTCGAATCCTCTTGAAGAAGTTAACGATCTCGGTCTTGTAAGCATTTTGTTATTCTCTATATACGGCAAGAATGAATGTGCGTATAATGCGGTATCGCCCGCATATATTGCTGCATTAACTTTTTCTGTCCGTGGGAAATCGTGTGTAAGTTAACCCTTAGCGCAAAAGATCGTCCTGTGAGATGGAAGTCGATCAATCTCACCAAGTTCATAGGCATGCCTACTCATAGCATCTTGTTGACCAGCCATCGATCCATACTGTATCGAAGGCGTTTGCCATATCCAACAGGGCCATGACTGTGTTGAGACACTGGTGAAAGGCATCTTTCACCCCTTATATAGAGTGGGCCAAACTGGACACTTGGACAGACGAAAACTGATGGCTGTATCTGAGGGTCAAATTTTATGACAAACTCAATGGTGGAAACCGTATATCGATATCTATCATCGTTTCTTCTGATGTTATTCGAAAATGTGCATTTTCGAAAAGTTATTCATGGTTATTGATGGAAAAATATGTTTTTTAAATGAGACAACCTGTGTTATAAAACATAGAAGTCAACGATTTCAAACTTATGTGCTTTTTATGAGGCCGAGTCAGATACTTTTGAGCGTCGTGAATTTTGCAAAGCAAGATTTTACTATCTTACTAGGGCATTCGACACAATACGTCATGATATTCTGATCACAAAACTTCAGAGACACGGAATCAGAGGGGTGGCCCTAACTCTTATTTCATCCTACTTGGAAAAACGTACCCAGTGTGTCAAAATCTCGGATCGACTCTCAACAAGTCATCCAGTCGATCTTGGGGTTCCGCAAGGTTCTGTCCTAGGCCCCCTACTATTTATAATATATTTTAATTACATGTCATATAATTTAGATCAAAAAATCACTTCTATTTTTTACGCTGATGACGCTTCATATATAAACAGTGAGTCCGACGAAAAAAATATACAGGCCCTCAACCAAGCGGAACTGTAATTACTTATTCCTTAACGAAAGTAAGACACAGAGTCTCGACTTGAATAGGTACCACTTCTTCTTCTGAAGGGCATATTAAAGCTTTTAGGTTGCACTCTCAGGATTTAGCTAAACGTCTTGCCAAAATAACTTATGGACTACGACAATTGAGACAATCTGGATACGGACCATCTGAGAATGGCATATTTTGCAATGTTTCATAGCGTAATGACTTATGCCTTGATAATCTGGGGAAACACGTGTCATAGTTATAAAATATTTGTTGCTCAGAAAAAGCCTATTCGAATCATAACATCAAGTAAATATGACGATCATTGTAAACCTCTGTTTAAAAAACTCAGTATATTACCCTTACCATGCTGCTACATTTTAGAGTGCCTACTTTATATTAAGAAAAAATGTCTCTCGAATATAATGACTCAGCACAATGATTTACACACTTATAATAGAAGAACCAAACACGATATTTGTCCTCCGCTGTTTAGACTTGCAAAAACTCATGACTCCTATAGATTTCCGAGTATAAAAATGTATAATGCTCTGCCACTGAAGTTCAAGAAAAATAACATATCTTTTGCATCATTCAGAACTCAGACTCGTAAATACTTACTACGACACTGTTTTTATTCCGTAGATGATTATTTTGTACATGAAGGTGAATGTGAATGTGAGTAGGTAATGTAATTATTCGTTATTGTTCGATGTTTTAATTTTATCACTTTCATAATGTCTGAAAACCCGATGTTCATATTTTTGTAGATAAATTTTATTACTTTTTATATACAAGCCGTTTCTTTTATCATGTAGTAACATTGCTATATTCTAAACCGTTATAGATACAAAGACGATTAAATGGGAAAAAATGTAACTATTGTGGTGAGCAGTACACATTGGTCAGAGAAAATCTACGGGGACTCTCGCCCTTCCCGACTTATACAGGGAAAACTAAAAATGCTGTTTTCGTTTTTTACGAATAGAATGGTTATTTCATTTTTTTATATTTTTAAAAATATCAACAGGCCTACCAAGAACTAACGTTAGGCGGATTTTGAGAAATCACAAATACAGGACCAGTGGAGTTCATAAACTCAGACCATGGATTTTTGCCAGTGGTTCCTGGAAAACTTTAACCAAGAGCGTGATTTCTCGTTAAATTGTATTTGGACAGATGAAGCTTATGTGAGCAGTGCCGGAATTTTCTACCGCTACAATTCTTATACTTGGGCACAACAAAATCCTCATTCTATTGTGGAGCAAACAAGTCAAGGGAGAGTTGGGTTTAGTGTGTAGGCAGGTGTTTTCAGGGGTAGAATTATCGGCTCATTCATTTATAATGACAGTCTCACATTTCAGAGGTAAGGCAAAATAAGAACCCCTTGTTGATGAATTGTCACTAATGGAGCTCAGAAAAATATATTTCCAACAAGACAGGGCTTGAAAAGACTCAGAAAAGGTGTCGTCTGTGTGTAGGAGAAGCTGGAAGGCATTTTGAACACCTTTTCTGACGAAATGTATTTCATTGTTTATTCTTCATCATTATTATTATTATTCTTGAAGTTTCATGTATTAGTGGTCAATATAGCATAAATTGTTATCAGTTTTATTGAAACTATGAGTTTTAATTACTGCAGTGAAAAGCTTTGTCAACATTTGTATCGCCGCGTCGTCCAAAGCCTACTTGTTCAAAGTGTGAGTATTAAAGTCTACATGAAATAATCTAAAAGCTCTGTATTTGGAAGATGACTCTAGCAAAACATCAAGTGTGCTACATTTTTGGAAAGGTAATTTTAAGATCTATTGAAATAAGCAGGAATATACAGGGTGTCTCATTTAAAAAATATTTTTTTGAATCAATAACTATGGATATCCTATTTGAAAAAGTAAGTTACTTACACCATTGCGTTCTACGTAAAGAAGTGCTCTGGAAATGTCTTCATAGAAACAAGAAATTTTTTACAGGAAAAAAGTAAGAGCAACTTTTTAAAACTGCACATTTTCGAAATACAGAAACGATGATAAATATCGATATGCGGTTTTCACCAATGAGTTTGTCATAAAATTCGACCCCCAAACACAGCCTTCAGTTTTCATCTATCTAGTTCGAAAATAGGGCTTTTCCTTTAAAAGTGTCCAATTTGGCCAACTCTGTACAAGAAAATAATCTGGCTTGAAATTGCTTGTTCAGCTTCACGACAAAGTTTTCAAAAATACCACTCCCAAACAGAATCCCGAATAGAATTCTGAAATACGAGCATGTATCGTTTCTATAGAATACTATTTTGATAGAATGCCATCATGACTATTTCACTTCACGATTTATCACATATCTGCAGTCTGATATTTTTGAGTCTGGTACTTTATGAGTATGTGATGTTTACGTTTCTCTGAAATATATTTCTAGGAATCAGCATTATAGTCAGAGAAAATTGTGATGAACTTGGCTTCAATTTAGCAATAAAATATGGTTCACAACTAGGATTTGTAGTTACGCTGCTTTTATATGCATGACAAATCATCTGGGGAGGCTTCAAAAACTCCACCACCGGAACCTTTGGCCCAAACAACCCCTAAAATAAGTGTTCTTTACTTTACAGCCTCTCGCAACTCGTACAGTCGTTACGGTATCACGCTAGACCCGAATCAACGTGAGTCCTACGTTTCGAGTCCGACCTCTGCACGCCATGATCAGGCGTAGACTTCAAGATATCCGGCTGGCTCTGATTGACTATCGACTGGTTGACGACCGACTGGTTGACGACCGACTGGTTCACCGACACCATGGTTCCTCTACTGAGCGTTCCCAGCAGCGGCGTCCCGGGATTGTTCAGCAGCAAATTCATGTAGTCGGCGATCAAGAGGGTCAGCTCGAGGATTTTGGGCTTGCTGAGCGAGAAGATCAGCTTCTGCGAGGGCTGCTGATCGTTCTGGGTGACGACGAGCATGAAGTCTTCCTGACAACCGCCGAAGGTGAGGACGTTGGTGTAGGCGTAGCGCATCCTCTGTTGCATCGTCGCCAAGTCTAACACCGTGATGGCGTCTTCGTTGACGGCTAGCCATATCATCGGGGAGTCTTGCTGTTTGAGTTTCGCCTGGAATGGAAATGGATTGTTTGGAAATTGAACACGCTCTGCAGATTAACTAAGTTATCAAGCTAGGATACGGGCCAGTTGTTTGAAAGTAAACGACTGCTTTACTTGCCGTACATGTAAAATAGAACGATCATTTTAGTGATATAGGATTTGAGTTAACTAAAAAAATCGTTGATACCAATGAATACCTATTTATTGAAAATTCCTACAACTCAAGTAATATACCGTGTGACACAGACTCATGGTACACGCCCTTTTCTCCTTTGTTTCTGTAGCTATATTTCTGAAATACGGAACATTGAATATGCTCACTATAGGGCACTTTTTGACATATTTTGAAAAATAACCAAACTTCTGGTTTTTCCGGAAATGACACAACAATTTGAAGTTTCGTTAATATGTAATTGTCAGTTAGTCACTGAATACATTATTGAACTGATCGGATTAATAATAGAAATGAGTTAAGAATGCCACCAGTTTATAACAGGAACGAACAAGTGGATATGCTTTTAGTGTATGGGGAATGTCGGCAAAATCCAGTTGTTGCTCAACAGCTGTACTCGGAAAGATACCCCGAACGACAATGTCCGGCTCGAAAGTATTTCAAGCGACTTGAAGAGCAGTTCAGAAGAGAGCCTGATGTTGGTACTAAGCATAATATTGTTTCTGAAGACATGGAGATAAATGTTCTCATGAGAGTGGAAATTGACAAAACAGTATCTCTTAAAGAGATCGCTTCCGAGTTGGATACCAGTCGTGAAAGTGAAAAATCATAAGTATCGATGGTATAAATATCAAATACATCAACATTTGTACGAAGACGATTGAATTAGAAGGATGGAATATTGCAGGTGGGTACTACGCCATAGTGTACAGCAAAATAATGAGTTCCTGAAAACTCTTGTATTCTCGGATGAGTCAAATTCACCAATCTTGGCTTATTTCACAAACAAAATACTCGATATTGGACGCAAGAGAATCAGCATTTATTCAGGCAGAGGAATTTCCAAGAACGTTTTGTTGAGAGTAGTTGGAGATCGAATAATTGATCCCATAATATTTGATGGACCTTTGAATGGTGGTAGATATCTAAGTGTCCTCAGAAATGAAATTGAATATTATTTATAGAAGATTTACCGCTAAATCTAGAAAATAGACTGTTCTTTCAGCAGAATGGTGCACCTCCGCACAATAGTAGGATCGCGACGGATTACCTTCGTGACTGATTTGGGGAAAAGTGGATCGGAATACATGGTCCTGTTAGGTGACCTGCAAGATCACCTGACTCAACCCCTTTAGATTTTTTCATTTGGGGTCACTTGAAAAACATCGGGTATAAAACCTATTCAACGACCCGCGATGGCCTAGACTTACGAGTAAGATGAGCCATTCAAAGTATAACAACAATTCAACAATGCTATTCGAAATACCGCCAAACGAGCTCGAAAATATTTGGATGTTGGTGGTGGACATTTCGAACAGCTATTATAATTATTGTTTTTCGTTATAGGCATCTGAAAATAAGAATACAGCGATACGGTGGGCAGTCGTAGAACTATAAATATTGACATTGGTGTTGTATAGATTGTGTGTCTATTTGTGTTATTAAAATTTGATTTTATAATGCATATAAATGCTTTAAAGGAAATTTCCGGCTTCCATTGTGAACGAGTGTGTTACAGTATATTTTTGTTATTATATCATCATTTGTTTCAATTCAGTGTAGCCATACTGAAAGTAATCAGAGGTTAAAATACTTTAAGAAAATATTACATGTGAACGGTTTAATCAACATTATTACACTTCTGGATTGTAATAGTACCTTTTTAAAGATCCAAATGGCAAAAGACTGAGAGGCACAAACAATCTAGAAGTGTTTAGGTGAAGACGTTTTAAATGCTGGGCATAGAATAATATTATGTGGAGAGTTGAATACTTCCACTCCTGACAAAATCATGATTTGTGCTTTGTGCATTCAAAGTAGCGCACTCAATTCAGACTCACATCACATTTGAAAACGTCATTGTGACTCATAATGCATTTTTCAATTTGTAAAATGACACACTTTGTACACTTGATTAAGACAGCAGAAATATGTTTACTTCTACCGCTATTTCCAGCTTTACATGAACACAAAATAGTCTCAATTTGAAAATTTCCTTTCCCTGAGTCACAATGGAGTTCTCCTCGAATGTGATGTTGGTCTGAATTTAGTGCGTTACTCTGAAGGCACAAAGCGCAAATCATGATTTTGTCAGGAGTGGAAGAATTCAACTTTCCACATAATATATGTCCAGCATTTAAAACGTCTTCACCTTTATAAACAGAAATGTTTGTGCCTTCAAGATGCCCCGACCCAAGTATTCTATTAAACTGTCCTGTCATCTGGATCTGAAAAAAGGTACCATTAGAATCCTGTAGAATAATAATGTTGATTCAACCGTTTACATGTAATATTTTCTTCAACAGTCTTCCAACTTCTTATTACTTTCAATATTGCTACACTGAATTGAAACAAATGATGATGCCTTTATAAAAAGGAAAATATATACAACGTAACAAACTCGTTTACAATGAAATATGAAAGCCTGAAATTTCCCAAAAAGTCTTTATATTTATTGCAAAATCAAATTTTAATAACACAAATACACACACAACCCACACAACACAAAACTCCAATGTCAATATTTATAGTTCTACGACTGCCCACCTTGGCGCTGCATTCTTATTTTCAGATGCCTATTAATTAAATTGTGAGAGAAAACCTTATTATTACTTACTTATATTTGAACCAAGGCTTTGAGCCTTCGAGATTTAAGAGCTCTATCGGTGGGATGAAATATTGACTAGATCTCCGTGAAAGTCGAAATGTCAAATTGTTGTTTGTGTCCCATAGCCACCTTGATAAATTATTGTTATTGAACCGAGAAGATACTCAAACTTGTCTAAACTCCATTATCATGTTCGTATTGGTTATACAAAAAAGTTAATATGGATTGATACCCCATCGATGGTACTTTCGAATGACGTCAGAGTACCATTATGGTACCATTTGAAAAAACGAAGTTTCATGTAAATAAGGGTTTTGGTTTAATTTTTTTGGCACGTATTTCGAACCACTCGAAATTACGATAGTGTAGTATTATTTTGATTATTCGAAATAATTTTAGGGAGTTCATGGCTCTCTAGATCGAAAAATAAAGTGGGTGTTCTGACGAATGAAATATCAACTATGAGTTATCATTGGATTCAGAAAATTATGCAGATTTCAAAAATGTTAAAATATACAGGTCGTCCCATTTGAAAATCGAAAGTTGATATCATTTCCGAAAAAAACCAGAAGCTAGATTTTTTCCAATTATGTCAAAAAGTGCCCTATTCACTGTTTCAAATTTCAGAAATATTGCTACAGAAACAAAGAAAAAAGGGGGTGTACCATGAGTCTGTGTCACACGGTATATCCAGGAACCTGTGCATCTGATAGTGCTCTCGGGTTTTCATCAGATTATTAATGGCAAAATAATGTCTCGTTAATTATTATCAAATACAGTCAAAATTTAGATGCAATAACAATAGTCGACTATTAACAAGGTCTTGTTATATTACCCTTTAATATTATTGATATTCAACAGTAATGAAGATATTCCCTTTCTCATGAATCATACCATCACAATACCTTCTTCAACTTGTGTGAATTCGAATAAAACTTGAATTAAGTATGTCGGTAAATTTTGTTGAATAATCACAACATCACTCCCTTAATTTTATACCCACCTGAAACAAGCTTGCTCCAAAATACGGCCACTTCCTCGTAGAATTCAGATACGCCCTGACACAATCCGACTGCGCTTTACCCTTCAACGCCCTCCACTTGGCCATCAGCTTGGCCTGCAGCTCGGCCAGTCCCTCCTGGTTCAGCTGGTCCCTATACCGGTAGGGATAGAACTTGTCGATGGCGTTCAAAGCCTGATTGGAGTGTGCCGTCAAGATTCCGTGGACGTTGTTCAAAGCGTTGAGAGTGCTGGAGTTCTGCAAGGACGCAGGTGGGCTGAGGGTGCCGTTGGCGGAGGATTTAGGACTGCGGTGCAGGTTGGAAGTACCCTCCTTGCTGAGGGTGTTGGTGGTGCTCTTGTTGGAGATCAAGGAGCAGTCGCCCAGATCCATTTGCGCCATAAGGGAGGCGAACTCCAGCGCCGCTTCGCGAGTCACCGGAAACCTTCCACTGACTATCTGCTTGTTCACTTGGTAACACAACAACAACCTCTCCTTCTCCGTCTCCAGCTTTGCACAGTTTTTCCACCACAGTCTGTTCTTGTACGTCAGTCTTATAACCTTGCTGTTCTCGAACTTTCCCATCCCCTTCTCCCTGAGGGCGATCTCCCACTTGGATATCAGGTCGCACAGCTTCGCGTTCGGGTCCAGAGTGTGTTCGAGGTCTTTCTCGATGGGGTCGTCGCTGAAGATGGCGAAGCCGTTGTTGGTGCGACAGCCTATTTCATGCGCTAGAGAGTCCTGGAATTCTTTGATGGACGTGGAGCCGTCGAAGCTGGTGATATGGTACGTTCCGTTGAGCAAGTGGACGGGCATCGAATGAGGCAGCGCGTGGTGCTGGGGGTTTTTGAGTAGGATACTCAGGACCTCCATGCGGGACGGTTTCAGCTCTCGACCACCTGGAGATAAACAAAGATTAGTTGCATTATAATATACTACTACCTGCACAAAATTTAAGGGGGTGCTGGTCTATCATGTGCGAACGCACCTCTAAAATTTGGGAGCGATGATTGAACAGAAACGTGAGAACATGTGGAAATGGTGCACGTATCTGTCACCCGTCCAACACGTCAGTCGTCAGTATGATTTGACAGTGAGCTTATTTAACAATTTTGGATGCAGTGCAAAGACTTCGTGATACCGGGTCATGTTTTCCAACACACGTCGAACGTGCAAAAAATCGTGTTGTTGTTGTTGATGAAGCTATACTGCAACTCCTCGACGATGGTTTAATGCAAACCATGGTATGGCATATTATCCGCGAACATCGTTTGCATCCATACCATTTCCGGAAAGAACAAGTCATCGAGCCACAAGACTCGCCACGTCGTCAGAAGTTTCGTGAATGGCTTGTTTAGTGCACCAGACGAAATCCACAGTTTCCTCGCAATATTTTGTCGAAAGACGATTTCCCATCAATCTTTGAGACGAATGTGGTTCATGCACGATGGAGCCCCCTCTCCCCCGCATTCTAGTCACGTGGAGACTTTTTGGACACCGAATGCCGTTGAATACGTCGGGGTGGATACATTTCTTGGCCTCCAGTAAGCCCCGATATTACCCCTATGGACTTTGTTTTGTGGGGCTACATGCAAAGTTTGGTGTACGTTATAGTTTTATTATTGATTGGGTTTTCATTTTCTTTTGGTGGCTAGTCCGCCTGTGCGTTTTTAAAGTTTTGCGTTTGGCTTTAGAAAATGTTTCAATTGAAAAAAATGGAAAATTCTAAAATTAATCTCAATATTCAAAAATTAATCTCAATATTTTATTCAGCATAAAAATGGTAGAAGGCACTGACAGTTGCTGCTGGGCGCTGTAATACGGGTTAGATTGCTCGTCAAAGGGCTTTAGGGTGAAATTTTTTTGAAAGAGTAATATGATTGCTTTTTAATCTACATTTATGTCGGGGCGTAGCGCAAGTGGTATGTCGTCCAGGTTCGGGGCTAAAGGTCCCGGGTTCGAGCCGCAGTCGGAGCTGGGATTTTTTCAATTTAATTTCAACGATTGAATCGTTAAAATCTCGTGCACGATTCACTGTTGCGTCCAAATTAACAGTGCTGCTCCTAAGGTGGCATATGTAGTTAGTAACACAGCCTACCCAGAACACATAGTGGTTAATGATCTTAGCAATCGATGCCACTTTAAACACATAATTAGCAATTAAAAAAAACGCCCGAGCAGGATAATTAATTAAATAATTAAATGAATGCATGAATGAATGAATGAATGAATGAATGAATGAATGAATGAATGAATGAATGAATGAATGAATGAATGAATGAATGAATGAATGAATGAATGAATGAATGAATGAATGAATGAATGAATGAATGAATGAATGAATGAATGAATGAATGAATGAATGAATGAATGAATGAATGAATGAATGAATGAATGAATGAATGAATGAATGAATGAATGAATGAATGAATGAATGAATGAATGAATGAATGAATGAATGAATGAATGAATGAATGAATGAATGAATGAATGAATGAATGAATGAATGAATGAATGAATGAATGAATGAATGAATGAATGAATGAATGAATGAATGAATGAATGAATGAATGAATGAATGAATGAATGAATGAATGAATGAATGAATGAATGAATGAATGAATGAATGAATGAATGAATGAATGAATGAATGAATGAATAAATGAATAAATGAATGAATAAATAAATAAAGTTTATTTTACAAAGTAATTCGTTCGGTTCTACACTATCAATAATATGTTCATTTCTCCAACAAACTCAGCCAACGCTTCGCCCAAAAGGGCTCAGGAGGGAAGAGGTCGGGAGGACGCACTGAGAGCCGCCTCCCTTACTTCGCAGACATTGCTGGCTGCAAAGCAAGGGAGCGCTTGTGCCAAGGGGTACACAGGGTCCCGACAAGAGGGACGCTGGTATCCGCCTCCGCTGGTGGTGAGGGTAGGTCGAACATTTTATCGCATAGTGGTGGTAGCTCGCATAATACATGCCTCCTGCAAAGCTTATGCATGTCGTCGTTCGGTAGCATTCAATGTAGATACTGCATTGTCGTCTAAATTTGGTCAGAGGTGATTGTTTCGATGTAAACCCCGGAAAAGGCTAAGGCAAAAAACCGGGTCGAGGTACTTCGCGCACTACATAGAGGTGGCTTTGTTCCCTAAGGAACCGATTCCTCCCATCTTTCTTCAAAGATGGCCAACGATTGATAGATCAGCCGGCCGTGTTTGCGAGGCTGATTATCATTTATTCCGAGTCTAGTAAGGCTCCTGGTTAACGAACTGTTGGGGAGATGAAATCTGTAGAATTTATCCGACAGGTTTCTAACATATGTCGGGATGGAGTCAACGCCAGCAAGGGCACGCAGCGCATCCAGACGAATGTACCTGTCACTCTTGGTGACGATACGAAGTACCTTGTTCTGCATCCTGTCCAGCCTCATAAAAGGAGTCTTGGGCCGGCTCCAGAACGCTGGGCAAGCGTACAACATAGCTGGCCGGATGATTTGTTTATAAATGGCCATTTTGGCCTCTAACGACATGTATGATCCCCTAGCTATCAGAGGGTACGTGCGTTTTACCGCGGCCGCAGCCCTCTGGATAGCCAGGTTAATATGTTTATGCCATCTTGTGCGCTTGTCAAGCTGTACCCCCAGGTATCGCACATTTGTCTTGACCTCCACGACCTTGCCCTTGACCTTCAACTTCTGGAGGACTTTCGAGAACTTGAATTTCTTCGAGAAGTTGATGACTTCGGAATTTAAATATATGAACTGGATTAAAAGTCCAATGCTCTACCGACTGAGCTACCCGGGCTACATGGTAATTTATCCTTTGCTGTCTTACTATTTAATTCTACCATTTATCAGTCTTGTGTCACTCTTGCACAAAATACAGGGTCGTTGATATGTATAGAAAATAAGTGGAGTGGAGTGGAGTGGAGTGGAGTGGAGTGGAGTGGAGTGGAGTGGAGTGGAGTGGAGTGGAGTGGAGTGGAGTGGAGTGGAGTGGAGTGGAGTGGAGTGGAGTGGAGTGGAGTGGAGTGGAGTGGAGTGGAGTGGAGTGGAGTGGAGTGGAGTGGAGTGGAGTGGAGTGGAGTGGAGTGGAGTGGAGTGGAGTGGAGTGGAGTGGAGTGGAGTGGAGTGGAGTGGAGTGGAGTGGAGTGGAGTGGAGTGGAGTGGAGTGGAGTGGAGTGGAGTGGAGTGGAGTGGAGTGGAGTGGAGTGGAGTGGAGTGGAGTGGAGTGGAGTGGAGTGGAGTGGAGTGGAGTGGAGTGGAGTGGAGTGGAGTGGAGTGGAGTGGAGTGGAGTGGAGTGGAGTGGAGTGGAGTGGAGTGGAGTGGAGTGGAGTGGAGTGGAGTGGAGTGGAGTGGAGTGGAGTGGAGTGGAGTGGAGTGGAGTGGAGTGGAGTGGAGTGGAGTGGAGTGGAGTGGAGTGGAGTGGAGTGGAGTGGAGTGGAGTGGAGTGGAGTGGAGTGGAAAGCCTGCCATTAACTCCGCTCATTCGAAAATTCTCGACAAAAAAAAATCGCCCGAGCAGGGACTTGAACCCTGGACCCTTGGATTAAAAGTCCAATGCTCTACCGACTGAGCTACCCGGGCTTAATGAAAATTAATGCTTTGCAATCATAGACTTCAATTCGATATTTTTTTTATTTTCTCAGTTACACAGGGTCGCCAATATATATGAAAATTGAATGAGAAACTTACTGACGAATTTTGGATGAGTACCTAAGTTTTCTTTGATCCGACATTGTGATGATAACTCAGATCATCAAAACTCCTAGGTAATTAGTAAATTGGTACTCAATATAAGATGTTTTGTTCACACCAATAATAAGTGTCCCACATATCATTTTTTATACATGTTCATCTTATAAAATTCAACATGTCATTGCTGCAAAAATGATAGAAAAATGACATTTTACATAAAGTGTTGCCAATTTGCATTAATTCTTCAATGAATAGGTATTAGTTGACAATGTGTATCATCAAGGATTTGGGCTATATGCATGGTGGTATCAAAAGTGAACCATCATTTTATGACTTCAGATTCATTTGAAAAACACTTGAACAAAGTCAAAAATTCCTCATCCTCTCGAATTTTTGAGAAAAATTTATTTTTACGTTTAATTTTTCGAATAATCGCAAATTTTTCTCAAATATATCCCAACGAGCTGATTCCGTATCATAGTACAAAAATTAATTTCGATAAAGAATTGACAAAATTTCGGAAAATTTTTCTGACAAAAAACCCTCTCATTTCCAGATGAACTCGAACTCGAAAACAGTTGAAGATGGAGCAATTCTGCGAACGCCAATCGATTCAGAATTATGGACTTAGTACTCTCTGCGGATTTTTAAGTCGATCGAAGAAAGAAACAAATTACTCGAAAAAAGGCAAAAATTAAAAAAAAATAAAAATTATAAAAAATTCAAATTCATCAGAGTAACTTGAAATTCGCATTATATATGCAAAATTTTATGCTGATTCCGAAAATATATGATTTATAAATGCTCAGATTTACCATAAAAAAGGAATAAAACGTCTATTTGTCTAAATGTTTAATTTAAATTTTCAAAGAATCGCAATCCTTTAGAATATATGTCATCGAACTGAATTCGGATGATACTACAAAAATAAATTTCTATGAAGAATTGACAAAACTTTGGGAGATTTTTTCAGACGAACAACACTCTCAACTCCAAATGAGCTCTTCAACTTGAGAATGGTTTTGGATAGAGCAATTTTGCGAACGCCAATCGATTCAGAATGGTGAAATTAGTATACTCTGTGTATTTGAAACAGATAGTTTTTAATGCAAGCATAAGCAACTTTGTGAAATTTGTATTTCGAAAGTGTAGAGGTTCCGTAATAAGACTCTGAAATCTTCAATTGAGTCCGAATCGACTTCAAATTTGGTGTGCATACTCAAGAAAGATTGTATTTTACGAATATGGAATAAAAAAAATCGAAAAAAATGTTTTGGGAGAAAATTACCCCTCTCAACTCCAGATTAACTCTTCAAGTAGGGAACGGTTGAAGATAGCAATCCTCAGCTAATTATCTATACCACTTTAGGTTATGTTTGGTAAAGTACTTACCAAATATTCAGTGCGTTGTTTTATGAACCATCAATCAACCACCCATTCAAAACCAAAGCACGCCATACTCACCAGCAAGTATCGTCCGCTCAAGTGCCCTCTCGCAGTAGGCCGCGTACTTCCCGCACTCCGTCCTATTCTCTGCGTTCCTCTGCAGGTGCAGCTTCAAAAACCACAGAATCATGGAGTTCTTCGGCACGAACAGACTGACCGCCAACGCCAACAGTTGCCAGCCCTGCAGCAGCGTGAACATGGGCGGCCCCTTGTGGTCTTTGTGGTCCTTGTAGCACTCCTTGTGCTCCTTGTACTTGTCCTCTTGCGACGCCTGTATATTGGACAAGGCGATTTGTTGGTCAGACACCGTGCTATTTATACTGGGCGTGTTGGTTTCGCACGTGAAAAGGCTTTGCGTAGCGCAAAGCAGCAGTTGCTGAAAAGATTATTGGTGTTTCTTGAAGGTCGGCTCGAGAACACCCTGCGGTATGCTCGTGAACTAACTGTTGGATGCGGGGGTAGACGATCAAAGGGTGACATAGCAGAAATAGAGAGGTGTGTGCAATGTGTGTGTATATGCTAACGTGATAATGATATGTTTGATGGCTGATCTTGGTGAAGATATTCTAATAGACCAAGAGCTGGTGACAGGCATATATTCATGTTGATATCACAAAAAAAATTCAACCTCACCTTTCTTGTTTCATAATGTGACATTTTCAACTTTTAGTATTTCCACGATATCATAATTGCTAATACAGGTAGGTCCACGAACAACAAAACCTAGTAAGTACTCAGAACATTTTAATTCTTCACGAAATTGTAATCAGCTTGTAATATTTGCTGACATCAACAAGCTCTTCCATTGCAAGCAAATATTTGGTTATTGAATGCTCCGCAAGAAGGCCTGTACTACCTTTTTTCCCACAAGCTGCAAGGAGTACAATTTTATCGATTACGACCACTTTTTTTATAAAAACGATTATGATATTATCACTAATTAATAGTTATCAATGTATCAAGAAAAATATAAGGGCATCAATTATCGATAGCAACGTTTGCCTGAAGTTACTAAGGTCATTAATTCCCGTGGTACATAGATGATTTTATTTCTGATCAATATGATGAATAACATTTTATTCGTGTTTAAAACGGATTAGATATACCAATTCATTACCTTCCCGCTATAC
Source organism: Chrysolina americana (assembly GCA_958502065.1). NCBI lineage: Eukaryota > Metazoa > Arthropoda > Insecta > Coleoptera > Chrysomelidae > Chrysolina > Chrysolina americana. Next base: position 38,804,871 of record OY293415.1, on the reverse strand, counting down.
TTGAATCAGGTATCGTTGATTATAGCAATATTGTTGTTGCAAGGTTCTTGCTAGGTTGTTGCTATGTAACTTGTACATAAACAGAACATTGTTATCAAGCTGTGTTTGCGTTAAGGTTCATATTGTAGTAAAACTGCACTAAACTAATTTTTATAATTTATTTACACACGTCTTGAACACTAATTTATATCACAGTTACTATTTTTTATTTATCTTTACTGTCAGTCTCTATCAGTAAACTCTGGAACTATTATATCCGTGTGGCTATCTCTGACTACGACTATCCCGCCATCTAATACCCAGTAGCTTATATACTAGTATTTACAGTTCTCGGCCATTCGAGCTGTTCGGGCGACTTCTTAGATGTCCCCAGAACCTTCGGTAGAAGGTTCGCGATTCTTCCACTGATTTATTTGTTTGTCAGCGGAGAACTTGTTTACATTTCGAGTTAATTGGATGATCATGGCCGGACTCGAGGACGGTCTCGAAAGCGTTACATTGCCCCCTTCTTAAAGACGTTTTTATAAAGATTCTCCATATCTGCACCTGGACATTCGATGGAAGTAACACTCCACAGTCATGCAGCTCTAACGGGACGCCGAATCGACAAATTCACTCCTTCACCAAGACGTCGGCAATGTTGTATCTGACTAATTATTTGACAACTTGACAATTCCCTAAGGTAACTATATTTTACAAATGAGTTTGTATACAGAATGATAACGTGACATATCTTCCTTTTTTTCAAATACTTAAATGCTTAACAAAATTATAACTGGGAGATTGAAAGTATGTATAGTCCTGAAGATAAGTAGGTTTCTTAGATATTCGACCAAAACGCGTTTTATAATCAATATCAATCCCCTCTTCAACATTTGAAGTTTCACCAACGTCGTTTTCATTTTCTGTAACTCTATTATCACCGTCAATATTTATCTCATCATTGTCATATAAATCAACATGGCTTTCATTATTGTCATGATTATCTAATGGTATATCATACAGTATATCGGTAGTTTCATTTGGGGAAATCACTAAAACTTTTCTCAAATTTTTTCTAATACCCAGTGGCTTATATACTAGTATTTACAGTTCTCGGCCATTCGAGCCTTTCGGGCGACTTCTTAGATGTCCCCAGAACCTTCGTTAGAAGGTTCGCGATTCTTCCACGTGATTTATTTGTTTGTCAGCGGAGAACTTGTTTACATTTCGAGTTAATTGGATGATCAGGGCCGGACTCGAGGCCGGTCTCGAAATCGTTACAATATAAAGTCAAATACTTCGCGTGTCTGAACTATAAGATGGCACTGACAAGATACGTTTTTCATACCATAGTGACAGGGATCTTTTATATTTCCAAATAAATTACAGTTTTCTGCTGGAATATCTACCGAATATCCAACGGTCATCCCTGCTGCTACTGCATTTTTGCCAAATCTCAACATTATTCGAAGTACTGCGAAATAGCTTACAGAACGATTATCATCAGCTGGTATTTAATTGTGGTAATGTGGTTCAATGCATTATGTAGCTATATTACGGATAGCTGGATTACTGATAATAGTAATTATTATTACATTTCTTGTTCATTGTGGAGATGATTTTGTGATTTCTTTCTCTTCAATAATGAATAAATTCATCTACTGTATTATCTACATTAGAGATATATATAATATGTATAAGGCGAAGGACAGTCTTGACTTGACTATAGTTAAGAAGAAATGCCGATGGATCTTGAGGATCCCATGAAAAGTCTCTATTAGCAAATTCAGAATACTGAAGTTTGTAATTCGCTGTACTTTAATAGCCCTGACACATCTGCGAATATGACTCTCATAAAAAATACTAGTAGCTCGGAAAATACAGAGTGATCCAAAGACAAGTATGCACCTAGCTTTCATCGTTGTTGTGGAATTGCAAGCAAAAATGCTCGGACACGTGGAGTTTGCTTTTGAGGGGGACACATTTATTTCAACAATTAGGGTATCATTAGAAAGATAATTTTGTTCCCGTTCAAATGATATATCACTATTTATGGTTGTGACACCCCCTCGCTAGGGTGTTAATAGCACAGGTAGAAAAATATGTCTAAAATGTGTCCTCCTCAAATGCAAACTCTACGTGGCCGAGCATTTTTGCTTGCAATTCCACAACAACGATAAAAGCTAGCTGCATACTTTTCGTTGGACCACTCTGTATATTCAAAATTAGCACTCTAAATGTACAGTGTTTTCTGGAAACTACTATTGTCTCGTATTTGTAGACCAACCTGTATTCACAAAATACTTTTGGAAAAGACTCATTTACTCTCTATACTACAACTGTAGACATATATGTGTGAAACTAGAGGGAAGAATGAAGTAAATCATACACAGGCACAATCCATATCTCTATTCTAATGTTCTAGGAGAACAATCACTCAATATAAAATAAACGGGAAAATAATGACGAAACACCAACATTCTTCATCATTGGCACAGGGAAAGAGAAACCAAAGCATAGTGGAATGGATGGCGAGGGGTAAATAATGAACATGCACAAAAAATATATATGTTAGTAGACATTTAAAGCGCGTAGCCCTATTCAGAATGAAGGAAGTTGTTTGAATGAATGCATAGAAGTGACAATTTCTTCATACAAAAAAAATTATAATACGAGCTAATCAGTCAATTGCAGAATCGCAATTCCATCAATTCCATCAAAACTTTTCTTCATTCTGAACAAATTGATGTATGTCGAACACCCAGTTTGGATTCTATGCAAGAAAATGTGGATGATCAGTATCAATGTAATAATGAAATGGAAAGAAACTTCACAATAACTTATATCATTATTAAGATTCAAAATAAAGTTGTCACATTTCCGATAGAATCGACACTTTGAATTCCGTTATATCAATACTGAACCAAAATTGTGAGATACACTGAGCGAATTGAATAAAAAAAACAAACAAAAATAAATAGATCTTTTTAAATCCAGCCACTATGATTTTCGATACTGAATTTTGGTTTCTACTAGAATGTCATAACAAGTAACAACACACTTTATCACCAGAAAATATCCTTTCAAGAACTTCTTTTGATCTACAATGTGAATATTAGTGGTATGTTCGGGTTTGACATCCTATATCATCGTTTAATTGCCACACATTCATAGCAGCAGTTGTTCAAAAAGATCTATAAATATGGAGCTTGTTCAATCTGTTGGACTCTCGAGTTACAATCGATAAGCTATATAAAAGACTTTCCACTCGTGAACCAAAGCTCAAATACAAATTACACTAAATATTATTCGAGGTGAACAGGGTATACAGGGTGACCCATCGAAAACGTACCACAAGGCATTACGGGGTGGGAAAGAATCTTTCGGCAAAATCCAAAAACAAGTCAAGATTGTTTGTCAGTTGGACACATTTTATCGCAAAAAGTAAAGTCATTCCAATTTTTTTTTCAAATGAATAGGGGTCAACCATAACTCATTAGAAGGAGGTTGTCATTCCCTATACAGTGTGGCGATTAATGCTCGCTCTCGCAAAATTGCAAGAGGCCATCAAAGTCGTCCTCATTCAGTTACAGTAGTGATTTTCATAACGATAGAACTTGTATATTTTTAATACTTGTTAAACACTAGTACAAGACACACCCGTCGCAATGGCCAATTATCTTGTACTTAGCGTACTATCTACTGCAACTTGCCCCAATACTGCTATATCCGTAGGTCATTTAGTACTCGATTTTCAAGCTGTCTCTTTTTGTTTTGAACCGAACCTGTTTTGCGAAATATATATATGGTGGCTTTACACCCCTCGTGGGGTTAGGCCGCAAAAGCTATCTAGATCTGGTTTTTTGGGTAGATCACGCCCCATCTATTAATCTATGCCTTTGACTATGTTTCTCCATCTAATCCTGTCCTTGGTTTTTTGTTGCCAGTTTGTCACTCCTGCCCTGTGTAAGTCCTCTTCCACTTGCTGCATCCATTTTGATCTTGGTCTTCCTATTCTCTTTCCTCCGCCGGGGTCCCATTGTAACATTGTGTATGTTACTGCCCCTTTTCCTACCCTCCATACATGCCTCAACCATCTATATTCTATGTGTTGCTTTATTTTACATATTATGTCTCCTTTCAATTCCTGTCTAATTTAGAAGTTAGTTCTTAGTCTGTATTCTTACTTTGAGATCTTTTTGGTACAAACATTGCTCTTATAATTTTTCTTTCAAATTTCCTCAGGTCGTCCTCATCTTTTTTTGTCATTGTCATCATCTCCGCTCCGTATAACATAATTGGTCTAATTATGGTATTAAAGATATTTATTTTACTATTCTTTGTTGATATTTCACTTTTCAATAATGTTTTATTCGCGAAGTATGCTCTGTTGTCGTTCAATATTTCTTCTTGTGTTCCTGGTCTTCTTTCTCCCGATTCACTTATCGTTACTCCTAGATATTTGAACTCTTTTACTTCTTCAAACTCTCTCGCTCCCAAGCCCCATTATTTCCCCTTCTTCTATAATTTCTTCCAGCATATCTTTCATTACTCTTCTGGTCTTGGTAATCATAGCTATATCATCAGCGTACGCAATAATTTGTCCTCCTCTTATCCTAAGATTCCTTTTGTTAATTCTCCTAACCACTTATTCTAAAGTCAGGTTGAAAACGTCGTTAAAAGTGAGTCCCCCTGTTTTACCGCTTTGTTGATTGTGAATTCCTCTGTTTCTCCTTTTTGTGTTCTTACTGTGATCTTATTTGTTTTCATCGTCATTAATATCAGATTCCTCAGTTTTTGTGGGATTTTGAACTCTTCAGTGCTAAGTTGGTTTCTCTTTATTGAGTCAAATGCTTGCTGGAAATCTACAAAAGAACAGTTCGAGGTTTATCTTGTGTTTATGGTTTTTTTCATCAATTTTTTTTTTCCGATTGATTCGGCCGTTACTTGATGAAGATCCACAGTAATTTGTAGAAAATACCCAGGAAACAATTTGATCGTCACAACTTTATTTTAAATTATCACATTTAAAATATCACGACATGTTTCGCTAAAACATTAGCTTTATCAAGTGAGGATACATTAAGCTGAACATCTTTATATACTCTAACCATCATTAAATCAGGGCTCCCATTCTTTTGGCATTTTTTCCTCTGTCCATATTCTCCTTATTAATATAAGCATCCTCTCCTTCAACTCATGTCCTCCATATTTTATAAATTCGATGTTGATTGCATCTTTTCCGGGCGCCTTACAATTCCTACATTTCGCAATGACTCTTTCTATCTCCTCTCTGGTTGGCTCATCAGAAATATTATTTTCTTCTTCACTCATTTCCTCTTCGTCTTCCACTACTATTGCTCTCTGTTCATCCTTTGCGTCATCATCTACCAATAATTCTCTGTAGTATTCTATCCAAACTTGTTCATATTGCTTTTCTTCTAGTATCACTGTTCCTTCTTCATTCTTTATTCCGCTTGTTTTACTCTTGCTGTTTTTGTATTGTTCTTTAATTTTCCTTTGGAAACTTTTTGTATTTCAATTTTTAATTTCCTGTTCAATTTCCTGCACTCTCTTTTCTGTGCATTGCCTAATCAGCTTCTTCGCTTGTTTCCTTAGTGTTTCATATTCATCTTTGTCTTCGTTTTTCTCGGTCCTCGTCCATTTAGCACGTATTTTATTTTCTGTAACTTTGTTACATGTATCATTATACCAACTAGGTACATATTTTCTGGCAATGAGTCAGTTTAAACAAGATTGAGTAGTGAAAAATAATCAACTCCAAAAGTTATGGAGATGATTCTGTGAATTCTTTCCTACTCATCTATACTACTCCACTTTTAGCTGAAATGGACTTCGGTACTGAAGCAATTGAATGCAAAAATGTAAGCTGGAATAATCCTGGAATATGATATACTTTGAAAATGTTACGATATTAATTTTTAATATTAATCCTTCACAATGTCCTGTAGAATTTTTACTACGATTTTTTATTATTACGACCGGTTTCGGTTTCTTGAACCATTCATTATCAAGTAAACTATATTCTGACATTAGGACTAATATAATAAATTTCTGTAGGAAAAACAAAATTTTCTTCCTCAAATCATTATTTGTTGCGGTGGCAAATAGTGCCATAAAACTGATAGAAAAAAAAAAGACAACCGATCCTTTCGGAAAAATTCATTTCCATATGTGGTATCAACAGACATGAACAGCTCCATTTCCGAACTCAACGCATAAAAACCAAATAAAAAAAGCACACTTACGCTCTTTTTTAACAATTTTTGTGTGGATACCTGCACTCCCAACTTGGGTAAGGGGGCACTTTTGCTCGTCTGCTTGACAAGAGCGCAAATCAGTTCCGTGTGAAGTTCGGGCATATCCAGGCATTGCTGCAAAGCATTCTGGGCTAAGACTACGTGATAGTCTATGCCTGCTTGATCCACGGCAGCCGACATGAACAGCTGGAGGCATTTGAAGAGTTTGATTGCTTCGGCCTAAACAGGTGAATAAAAGTATGATAATCTCACATATTAGTGTATATCAAGACATGCCGGGTGAGAATGGGGAAGCGCTAAATACGTATTTCAAATAACGAATAACGTTTTTAAAAACACGAAAATTATTTATTTAGACAAGTTTGTACTTCAAAGATTACATCAAGACTGAATAAAATTCCATTTCGCATTTTGAATGTAAAAATATGTGACCGGTACGTAACTCCTCCCTCCTAAGATGAAGTTTTGGTTGGGGCAAACAAAACTTCTGAAGACGGCAAGGGTTGTGTGGCTTCTTTGGTCCTTCCCTTGGATTTCCTGAACTTATTCAGGCTGAATATTACGACTCCTAGGATGATGATTATGTATAAAGGAATCGTCCAAGGATGATGGCTGGAATACCTCGGGGATTCAATCTGCAATGGTTGAAGTCGGTTCCCTTGTACTTGCAAATCGTGTAGTTGGTCTAGTGAAATATCATCTAGTTGAAGTTGGCTTTTTTCCATGATCCGCTTGAGTATTTTGACTTCGGGGAGGAACAGTGGCTTCCCTTTGGCATCGCCTTTTTCGTTGGTGTATCCCTGTCCAGAGGTTAGGATGCTGCACTGGTATGGGATTTCGATGAGAAATGATCCGTTGAGCATCACAAAGTCAGTTTCGTCACATCGGGTTTGGACTTTCTCTTCGTGAGGGAAAATTGCGATATAACTGGATTCACTAACTTCCTCAATTAGGGGCTTATTTACAACTATATTAGCCATTTTGCATTCGGCTTTGTTGTATTTTACTTGAAGAATTGAGAAAATGCAATCGCTTTCTTGGGTACCATCAATCAGGTAGTTATTCTGACATAGGTAGTTTGGATTCAGGTAAAAAAATGGCCTGGCGTCATATTGAAATAGTTCGTTACTCATTGTGAAAAAGGTATTTTTGGGAATAATTGTTGTGGAATTCTGTGTGGGTATTGAGTAGAGGTGGTAATGGGTGAAGACATCAGGGTGGACTAAGGGGATATGCAGCGCAAAAACTAGTTTGGTATTTGAAAAATATGCATCAACTGGGGTTATATCAAATTGTTTATACGTGTCTTTATTATCTGAGTAAACTAACTGATCTCTGGAATGATGTTCGAGAAGAGAATTGAATATTGATTTCATGTCATCGATAGATATTATGCTATGATGTAAAGTACCAAGCTTAGCAAATGATATAGCATTTTCAATACTTGTGAGAATTGAAAGCAGTGTATCCAAATTGAATTTTATTTGGGTGTATGTGTCTACAAGTGACAGGAAATATGTGCTGTTGTTATTCAGTTGTTCTATACTTTCCCTGATTACATTTTGGTTATGAACCAATAATGAAAATGTTTCATTATTATTCTTTAAAATTTTGTGGGTCAACGATATTTGCTGATTTAGAGAGTTGACAATTTGTTCTTGATTGTTTTGCAATTTTTCGATTGCGGCATCATAGCGTTCGGCATCTTCTTGATCTAAGTTGCCAGAAATAGATTTAATGATATTCCCTAAACCATTGATTAGTCCTCTTTTTTGTCTGTTCGTTAAAGGATAGACTGATCGAAATTGTTCCTTTACCGATTTCATCTGATAATCAATGTGTTGTTCAGTATATTCGTGTAGAGATGTTAAATATTTAGAATTGAGGTTATAGTTCGCAAGAGATGATTTTAGTACATTATAATTTTGAGCTAATATTTCGATTTCATCTGATATTGGTTTGAAATCGATGTAGTGTAAAAACGTATGGGTGGCTACTTTGATTTTTGCTGTCCCCATCCGAAAGGGCAAGATTCCTGGGTTGTTCTTCAAATTAGTTATTTGTACTTTCTTGGGGATCGTCAGATGAACTATCGTCAGGAGTAGGAGGGTCCTGTAACAAATTTGGTTTTGTTACTGAGGCTCGAGGTTTCTTGAAAATGTTTTTGTGATAGGTATTACGATTGGTTTTCAGTTTCAGTCCTTGATCAGTTATGACAGTTTCTTTAATAAATGGGGGGTTTAATTTTTTTCCACGTGTTTTGACATCGTGTCGATAAACTTCGTCATTTTTAGTGTAATTTGCTGGTTCTTCCCGAGTTAGATTTTGTTTTTCAATATTTTTTTCTTTCTGTTTTTGAGAAATGTCGTGTATGTGGTCGAAAATCTGAAGTGTTTTTTGTTTATGTTCTTGTATATAATTGCTTAAAATTTCGTATTGTATGTCTAAGTCGAAGGGGTCTTTTGTGTCGAGGTGTCCTCCCACAATATCGATTGGCTTTTGTTTGGTGACAGAGTGTATGGAGTGGTTGTACCCAAAAATAGCATAGGGCATTAGACTCGTTACTTCTGCACGGGGGTTTTCAAGTTTTAAAACCCTCAAATGCTCGAGTAAAGTTGAATGAAGCCGTTCTACGGGGCATTGCTAGTGGAATTTTTTGGGGTTACAAGGTGAAGGTCAATTTTGTGAAGTTTTGTGAAGTCCGTTAGCGTCGAATTTTTGAATTCTGTTCCGCTGTCGGCTACAATTTTTAGGGGTAATCCATGAAATGACATGAATATGATAAGATTCTCCACGATGGAGACTGCATTTGCCGCTGTTAGAGGAAGAGCTTGAGCGTATTTTGAAAAGGTGTCTACGATAGTTAAAAACTTTTGGCTATTGGCCTGGAAAACATCAATATGTACTACTTCAAAGGGTTTCCTAGGTGTTGGTGTAATTTGAAAATTGATTTTCGGTGGGCTTCTGTCATATTTTGTTCTTTGGCAGATATCACATTTATTTATATAGTTTCTAACATCGTTAGCACATTTTGGCCAATAGTATTTTCTTTTTATTTGTTGTAAGGTTTCTTGAATACCACGGTGATTTGTTTTAGTCTCATGATTGTATACTAAAAGTTCTTTTTGTCTGTATAGTTCTGTGATGTTTTCAAGTTTAGTGTTGCATTTTATCAAATTGAATGTCGAATTTTTGAAAGTTTGCATCATAAGGTTACTGAGACTTTCGTACAGTTTGTTCGAATCATTGTCATTGAAATAAAAAGCGTACGTCTTTTTAGGCTGTCCAAAGTCTTTGAAAAATGTAATAATTGGGGAAAGGTCATTGTCCAGTATATAAATGTTCCATAACTTCTTCTTCTTTGGTTCCCATAAACATTTTTTAGTAGTCCTTCTGGGCAATACCGATTTAGAAATATGGATTTGATTTTGAAATACGTTAATCGGTGATTCACTTGCATTTATTTCTTGTACAGGGTCCTCGGCATTCGTGTGGACTGTTTCATTATTTTCTTCGTTTGGGGTTGGGGTGATTTCTTGGACTGGTTTTTCCTCGCTTGAAGTTGAAGTTTCAGTTTCCACTTCGATTTCGTTTTCGTCTGGGGTTTCGTCGAGGTTATTGGCTAGGGATGAGGTGTCCGAGTCCCGTGTACGAGTTTGCTCTACGTTGAACTTTTTCATATATTGGAGGAATGGAGATGTTTCATCTATGTCTTCCGTTCTGGTCTTCGAAGTGTTTGGTTGTGGTTCTACTTCGTTGGCATGGATTTCAATTCTCGATAGGGCATCTGCATTGGTGTTTTTTTTCCCTTTTTTATATCGAATCTCGTAGTCGAATTCTTCTAACTTCAGTTTCCATCGGATTAGTCTCGAGTTTGGCTCCTTCAGCGACATCAGCCATTGTAGTGGTTTGTGGTCTGTTAAAATAACGAATTTTCTACCGAAAAGATACGGTCGAAAATATTTTGTTGCCCATACAATCGCTAAGAGTTCCTTTTCAATGGTGCTATAGTTTTGTTCAGCATCGTTAAGCGTCCTTGATGCGTAGGCAACAGGGTGGTCAGACCCAACAGGACCTTGTGATAAAATAGATCCAATGGCCGAATTTGAAGCGTCTGTGGTTAGGTTGAAGGGTTTGTCGAAGTCTGGGTATTGTAGTATGGGGTCATTTGTCAGTAAGGTTTTGCAATGGTCAAAAGCTTTAAGGAAGGTGGCGTGTTTTATTTCAGCGCCTTTTTTCAGACAGTTTGTGAATGGTCTTGTGATTTTTGCAAAGTCCTTGATAAATTTACGGTAATACCCTAAAAGTCCCAAAAATCCCTTTATCTGTCTTGTAGTTTTTGGAATAGGATAGTGCATTATTGCTCTAATTTTATCTGGGTTTGGTTTTACGCCCTGTGGTGTTACAATGCGTCCGAGAAAAGCAACTTCCTTCTTGAGAAATTCTGATTTATCAATCTGAATTTTCAAGTTAGTATCGCGTAGCCTTTAAAACACTCTTTTTAAATTAATCATGTGTTCCTGCAAAGATGTTGAGTATACAATAATGTCATCCATGTATACCAGACATATTTCGTTTTGCAGCCCTTTCAAGACGTCATCCATCACCCTACTCAGAGTAGCTGGGGCATTCTTCAAGCCAAAGGGAACCCTCAGGTACTCGTAGTGACCGTTCTCGACATTGAATGCGGTCTTTTGAACGTCTTCCGGAGCCATCTCTATTTGATGAAATCCGCTCGTCAAATCTAGGGTGAAGAAATATTGGCACCTTCCTAGCTTATCTAGGATGTCACTGATGTTTGGCAGGGGGTAGCGATCGTCGATGGTCTTTTCATTTACCTTACGGTAATCGACCACGATTCTCCACTTTTTCTTCCAACTAGCGTCTGCTTTTTTTGGTACCACCCATATAGGTGATGACCAGGGCGAGTTACTGGGGCGGATGATATTTTGTTCGAGCATGGAATTTATTTGTTTGGCTACTTCCGCTTTGTGAATGAAGGGATACCTATACGACTTGGAATAAACGAGAATTTCGTCTTTTGTCTTGATTCTATGTTTAACCTGATTAGTAAATGTCAGTTTTTCCCCTTCATAATGAAAAATATCCGAGTATTTGCCGCATAAGTTTTTTATGTGTGTCTGTTCTTCTTGATTCATATGTTCTGTACGAATGAGGTTACGAATGTCGTTTTCGTCTGTGTGAAAGGTGTTTATGTCCGCATGATAAAGTTCAAAGTTTTGAGGTGAAAATGGATGAGTACTGAGTGGCTCAAATAGTTGAATTTCGCAATTATAGTCATTTCCATTTTCTAACTCGACCCATGCGTATCCGTTATTAGCTGTAGTTAGTGTTTCTAATGTTCTAATGTTTGATTCGTTTATTTTTGTTGGAGGGACGAAGATATCGCCCGTGGATTGACTTACAGGTACTTTAATTTTGGTTCCCGTATTGGGTTCTATTTCGACAAAAAATAATAACCTTTTCTTTGTTTCATAGTACTGAATGTAATTTTGCGAAGATGGAGTATACAATATTGAGTTTGAAAAATCAATTTGAGCGTTCAGTTGCTTAAGTATATCAAGTCCTATCAGTCCATCAAAGTATTGGTGAAATTTGAATAAATGAAATTTCAGCATTTGTTGATGGTTAAATTCATCGAAAGAAGGGATGCTTGCACAGTGATCACGTTTTGATTGTTGAAAAACTGATGTGACTGTAAATGGCTCTTTGAAAATATTTTCAGGGTAAAATTTGTTTGCAATATCGGGGTTCATGAATGATTTAGTTGCTCCTGTATCTATTAAAAGTTTAATAGGTGGGTTTTTGATTTGTATGTAAGGGAGTTCTGTTTTGTCGTATATAGTATTCAGTTCAATTATGTTTCGTCCCTGTTGGGCCTCATCTCGTGAAAATTTTGTTGTGTTTCGTCATAGTAATCGAATTGTTCTGTCTCTTCTACGTAAGGTTCGTTCGGGTAATACTCTTGTGGGTGGAATTCGTCGGGTGTTTCGTAATTTTGGTCATATTCAAAATTCTTCAGAAACGAAGTTACGTCTCTGATGTGGGTTTGATTGGAAATAGTTTCGAGATTGTTGTTGATAGGGGGGTCTGTTGGAATTGTTTTGAAGATTTTGTGTTCTAGTTACAATACTCATAGGGGTAGGTTTGGAAGTGGATGGTCCATTATGGGGTTTCCACACGTTTCGGGGTGCACCGAATACTTCCTTGTTACTGAAATATCTTTGGGGTGTACCACTTTGGCGTGGTTGTATCTGAATTGGTCCCCTAGGGAATTGAGGCTGACTTGAGATGTTTTGGTGATTTTGAAATTGTCGGGGAATATTTTGTTGCAATTGGGGTCTATCAGAGTGGTAGTTTTGGGTGTATCGTTGTCCAAAATTTTCAATCTGTGGTCTTATAGTAGTTGGAAATTTATGAAAATTATTTACTTGAGAATTTTGAAGGTATCTAATATTGTTGTCTTCAATTATATATTTTTGGGCTTCAGCCAAATTATTTGGTTTCATTGACCTTACCATAGAACTTTGAGGTTCTCTTAAACCAACAAATAATGTGTGTAGTGCGTGTGAATCATAGAGTAATTTTTTGCTCACTTTAATTTGATCATTAATTTCATGTAAATTGACAAAATTATGGAGTAAGTTGAGTGTAGACACTACCCTTGAAAAAAATTTCGCATTTTGAATGTAAAAATATAAAATTAGCAATTCTGGAATTGTAAGATATATGATTCTGCTGAGTCAGCGCTTCCTGGATGGGTGAATGTACGGAGCGGACGGTGACCGGTACGTAACTCGCTATTATTATTTGCTGTCGCGCTGAGTGAATTCGTTCATTTTCTTTCGTTGACAATTTATAATAGTCCAAAAGGCCATAAAATAATGAAATAGTAGTGTAGTGAATAACTCAAATTTCAATATTCACCATGTAGTCTTTCAATGAACAATTTTTGACAATTAACAATTTTATCGGGAGTAATTACACAAGTGCTTCAAAATTACAGATAATTTTCCATGAAAGCATGTTGTCTAAAAACTGCATGAGATTATTTTCATATTTTGTCGAATGAGCCCGATTCCGAAGGAATGATGATGCACTAGTGTAATTCGGTAGAATATTTCCATCGTATGTTGAAAATCCCATATGAAGCGGGACATTTTCGATCAATTACAGCGAAAAATTCCCGGCGGGACATTTTCAGGATGAAAATTACCCGGTAGGTATCGAAAATTACCCGCTCAGTCCGTGTATCTATAGTAACGATTGTTAAAATGTACATTTGTCATCTTGACAGACATAAATACTGAATTTTAAACGTCGATCGTTGAAATGTCACCTTTCGGGAATGATTCGGTTATTTTCGGAGTCGGGCTCTTTCGACAAAATATGAAAATAAACTCATGCAGTTTTTAGACAACATGCTTTCATGGAAAATTATCGGTAATTTTGAAGCACTTGTGTAATCACTCCCGAATATTTCCGGAGTCATCATTGAAATCCATAAACTGTTTCCATATATACAGTGTGGTCCAACGAAAACTTAACACCTCGATTTTCCGGCTTTAAAATGAAAATGTGGAAAATCGTTCGGACCCGTAAATTTCTAATACGGGGGGGAACAACTTTTCCGCTGTTTTCATCCCCGTAACTTCAACCTCCCAACGGGGGTGAGCACAACTCCTTGATTTTGAATAGGGATGCGGGGTGTTGCGATACCTCATTTTGAAGATCTCATCGTGTACTATCTGACCGTAAAATTTCACTTCAAAATATCCATCGATAATGAAATAACAGCGAAAATAGTGAAAGAGGCAATATGAAATTTATCTCGAGAATAGTATTCGTATTCGACGCATTTCAAAGGTATTGAGTCGGACCTTGTTTTTGTACCTTAGTCTATCGAGAATGTTTAAGAACGGTACAAGTGTGTCAAAGCGATTGTAAATTGGTAGTGGAATTAAAATGGTGTTTTCCTTAGAAGAAAGGGTGGAAATGATAAAATTATTTTTCCGTTTAACGACTCTGCGCGCACAACAGCGGCTTTATTTAACGAACGACATCCTGGAAAAAATGTATCCGCTGCTTACGTTGTGCAACTGGTTGCCAAATTTGACGCTACTGGTTCAGTTGGAAACAAAAAGAGGGTGCATGAAAGAGACGAAGCGAGGGACGTGGCTGTCTTAGGTCATATAGCAATGGATCCGACCGTTAGTACTAGGAAATTGTCCGATGTATCTGGTGTTTCACGCACAACAATCATGAGAATCCTGAAACAACATAAATTCCATCCTTATAAGATACGATTGGTTCAGGAACTGAATGAGGATGATCCCGATCGCCGACTCCAGTTCTGTGAAGTGATCAGTGAAATAATTAACGGCAATCAAAACTACATGTTCGATATCTGTTTTTCGGACGAGTGTTCATTTTACCTTAACGGCATTGTAAACCGGCATAACTGTCGGTATTGGTCAGATGAAAATCCAAGATTATTTCGTGAGGTGTATACACAGCGCCCCCAAAAATTAAATGTTTGGGCGGGTATATATGGAAATCACATAATCGGCCCTTTTTTTATACCCGGTAATCTCACAGGCCAAATTTATCTCGATCTATTGGAGAACGCTATTTATCCAGCCCTCGTGCAAGTATTGGAGAATGCAGAAGACCATCAAACGATCATTTTCCAACAAGATGGCGCACCACCTCACTTTGTTCAACCGGTGCGTCAGTTCTTAGATGACAATTTTCCTCACGGCTGGATTGGAAGAAGGGGACATATTGAGTGGCCACCCAGATCACCTGATCTGGCTCCACTGGACTTTTTTCTATGGGGTCACCTGAAATCCAAGATTTACGCTACCCAGCCTGAGTCACTGGATGATTTGCGAACTCGGATCATTAATGAATGCCGTCAAATTACACCAGAAATCTTGAGTAATGTACGTGAACGTTTTCAGCAAAACTTATATTACTGCATGGAAGTGGATGGTGCCCATTTCGAGCATTTAATAAAGTAATCACAAAAGTACGTACTCTTCCACTACTTTACCTGTCCTTTCGTTATCGATGGATATTTTGGAGCGAAATTTTACGGTCAGATAGTACACGATGAGATCTTCAAAATGAGGTATCGCAACACCCCGCATCCTTATTCAAAATCAAGGGGTTGTGCTCACCCCCGTTAGGTGGTTGAAGTTACGGGGATGAAAACAGCGGAAAAGTTGTTCCCCCTCGTATTAGAAATTGACGGGTCCGAGCGATTTTCCACATTTTCATTTTAAAGCCGGAAAATCGAGGTGTTAAGTTTTCGTTGGACCACACTGTATTGATGGTTCAACATTGTATTTTTTGGTTGGCTCTTGGTGATTTTTTCTTGAAATACAGTTATCGAATCATTCTCGAAACGTGTCATTTCAACGAGGTTTAAAATTCAGTATTTATGTCTGTCAAGATGACAAATGTACCTTTTAACAATCGTTACTATAGATTCACGGACTGAGCGGGTAATTTTCGATACCTACCGGGTAATTTTCAGCCTGAAAATGTCCCGCCAGGAATTTTTCGCTGTAATTGATCGAAAATGTCCCGCTTCATATGGGATTTTTAACATACGATGGAAATATTCGATTAAAATATCGGTTTTAATTTACTTAGAATCAAATTATCTACCCAGAGTAATTTTTCCCTAAGTTAGATTTGCTGAGTCGGCCCCAAAATGAGAAAATTCCCGTAGTTAAGTCTGAAAAGCTTCCTAGAATCGTCAACTGCAGAGCATCTTGAACATTTGATATAGGTTCAGCTACAGTGGTGAATTATTTCAGATGTTAGGGCTAAATTGTTCTTCACTTCACATTTTAAATAATTTACAAAGTACCGAGCACGATGTTCCACAAGGGTCAGCTGTGAGTCCTCTCGTATTTGTCGTCTATGTGAATGACTTGCGTATTATTATGATTTCATAATTTATAGTCTTGATGAGGTTACTAATGGCGTTAATTAGTAGTTTATATTTTATTGAAATGAAACTAAATTGTGAGAAGACACAAATCACATTTCTACTTATAATCAAATTATGTATATCTGATTGTGTCACTAGACACATTAAATTTTCTACTTATCCATTCATTAGATGAGAGACTGAACAGATCTGTATACATTCCGTATTTGTGTTGTCTACAAGAAATCATTCAATAAAATACGGCAAAAATCATATAATTATGCGGAAGATTGGTTTTATTTTTCAATAGCTTAATAATTTTTCGTCTAAAAGTCTCATCCACGTATCTTCGATTATTTCAAAAATTAACGCAAACAAACCAAAGAAAATCACTACAGAAATAAGAAAATTGAAGCTGAAAAACATTTATTGCAGAAACTTGAGATTTTCTAATTTATCTACTTCATACTTCTATTGGTGAATTTTAAAAAAGGAAAAATTCTACTCTTATCGACCCAGATTTATGCAGGTTTTAAAAGTCCGAAATTACGATCTTGATTTGATGTCTGTGCCTGGCTTGAAGGTTTAATTGAATATGATCGAAATTTTCTTAAAAAAGTTTTATTCAAATGGACATATTCATATTAGCTCCCAAAATTGTCGATGGTGGGCAATTGAAAATCCCTATTTAATTGTGCAATGCAAAGATCAACATTATTTTAAAGTTAATGGTTGGTGCGGGATATTTCAATCGGAAATCATTGGGCCTTTTTTTTAGACGAAACCTCGATTCCCGAAGAAATTTAAATTTTTCAAAAACTGAATTGATAATGCTGTTTCAGCGCGAATGAAACTGTATTTCCAACAGGATGGTGCCCAAATCCACTCAACATCAGAAGTCAGGGAATGGGTGGTTAGTGAATTTGGTGAAAAATGGATTGGGCGATATTCAATTAACCCTTGGCCAGCTAGTTTACCAGATCTGACCTCCTAGATTTTTTTGTGGGGATATTTAGAAAATAATGTTTACAAGTTCACGCCCTTCAGAGACACACAGTTTGGAACAGTGTACAGAGATTGCTTAGCGTTAATTATACCCTCCTCCTCTATGTTGCAAAATGCAAGTCGATAAATAAAAACTTCAATCCTAGAGATAATCCGATTGATAAATAATACAGTTTAGACTGATGATATCAATAGGGGAGAGGGGCTGTTGTACTATTTCGTGATTTTTCAAAACTCTTGAATTCTGTTGATCACGAAATATTCGTATTGCTGCAGAAGCCTCAGTACTGTGGCTTCAGAGGATTGTCATTTCAGTAAATTCAGTAATATTTACCAGGACGGAATCAGATTGTTGAGACAGTTGACTGTTCCTCTATGATGAACGTTAATTGTGGAGTTCTTCAAGGTTCCTGTTCTGCGGCCACTTAATTTTTTATTTTATTTAAATGATTTGACAATAATGCGTCACACAAAAACGTGGATGAGCTTAGTAACAAGTTGGTGTAAAAGTAATTGATTGATTGATTAGCACTCAACACAAGAAAAATTGTACGGTCAATGATTTGTCCCTCAACAAAGGTATCATTGAGAATGAGAGTTTCTCAAATCTCAAGGAATTCATACCGTTGGAAAACTTCAACGCTCTAAGGGGCAGTGGATATTTTCGGTTTTGAACTCTCAATGGGGTTTAGGTCATTTAATTTTTCAATCGGATTTTTTTCCATCACATATGCTTTGGAAAATATTTCAAGACAATTTATTCGCGTCCCGACTACTTTCTGCGGTGACGAATACTGTAATTGAAATCTCCTTTTTATATTTTATATCGATATGAATAATGAGAATTTCAATATTATAAACATAATTTGTATAAATATGTCGGTTTTTACCCGTAAGCAGTCAGTTGGCAGGCTCGTAAGTGGAAAATATGACGGCACAGCGCCATCTTTGGTACAAGGCACGTGTAGCAGTACTGGATGTCTCCATAAGACACAATTTGAATCACCATCGGCTTCCATGAGTTTATGAATGAGCTGTTCGTACTGGGTACCACTGCTAGGCCCCCCACCACTGGCCACGGTCAAATGGTACAACCAAGAATCTTTCTCCTGGAACACAAAAATCGTCTGAGTTCTTTCGCCCCACACAGGACGTAATATTTTTGAGGTTAAGATCAAGATAGTTCATGCTTTGAAATAAATTATACCTGTTTTCCAGTGAAATGAAGATACGTTGGCGCCTGGTTGCTCGGAAAAATCCCCACCGTAAACGTTGGTTGTTCCGTGTCCTGTTCTTCTGAATCAGAGTCTGACAAATGCTCGATTTCTTCCACTTTCGCATCTCTCATGTTTATTTGTCCATGTGGCGTCTGAAACACGCAAAAAAAGATTTTTGCTGTCATATACACGGTCAGAGAACTTACCGTATCTGTAGATTTTTTGAAATATAAGAACATTTTTCCGATCAGAACACACCAACATTCCCTGGGGATTCCGTTCTTGACTTTCTTCAGAACGCCCTGTAATATAGGTTTGTTTTCGTCTCTACTCAGGAGTAGCTTTGTTGCATTTCTTCGTTGTACGTTTTGCAATATCCTAACCTGGAAATCAAAGCCTTGAATTTTTCAAAAAACTTTATATCCCAATTATTTCAGATTAGGACAATTATACACGGTGATCCAAATAATGACGTCCAAAAGAAAAATCTGATTTCCTCTTACTCAGGGATATTCAAAAATACCCCACATACGTTCAGTGATTTTTCGTAGTTTTTTGATTTATATTTTTTGTAATTTTTTAGGTTGTTCTGCCGGTGGGATTTTGAATATTCATTTCTGTTTTTGTAGTGGGTATTTTTTTAATTTTTTTGGCGACATCATCGTCTTGAATGTTACTTTCATAAGAAAATTAAAAAACTTCCTAAAAGTATCGAAATCGAGAACTTAAGTTTTTAGGGGGATGGACTCAAATTTCCGAAGTAAATTCAAAAATACGAAAAAGACTCTCCGATGGTTCTACCAGACTTAACATTACAAGTTCCTGAGTTGTACAAAACAAAGAAAAAGGTAACTGACTGGTTATTATTCGCTGTAATCGGCCGTCGAAGGTGGATAGCCTGAAAATCCTTGAAAAATGATGAAGATTCTAATCTCTGACGCCTGACGTCTAATCTGACGTTAGTTTAATCGTTTGTTGACTGGACTCTAATGTGAAGGACGATTATCTGTGCTTGTTTTGGACTCTGACTTGCGATACAATCAATGTCTTCGTACGGTACCATGAGGTATTCTCTAGGAATAATTTTTCAAATTTCACGGTGCTTCGTTGCCACTACACAGCATCTTTGCAACAAAGATGAATTGGGCGTGCGGGGCCGATCGACCGGCCTGCACGTTTGCCAGACCTCAACCCCATCGACTTTTTCATTTTGGAATTTTACAAGAACTGAATGTACACGTGGGAAAGCGACAACGGAATAGAATTACGCGAGAAACTAGTAGAAGCTGCAAGAAAAATTGATCATCATTCAAGCGAATTCAGACAAATGAAACACCTTTTAAGACGTTGTCGACTGTTTATCCAAACTGGAGGACATCATTTTGGAAATATACTTCAATGAAGAAGAATATTACATTCATTTGTGTCTAATTTTATTGTTATCATAAAAAATAAGCCTGAATGA
Source organism: Chrysolina americana (assembly GCA_958502065.1). NCBI lineage: Eukaryota > Metazoa > Arthropoda > Insecta > Coleoptera > Chrysomelidae > Chrysolina > Chrysolina americana. The sequence goes on along the minus strand of OY293415.1, from coordinate 38,784,957 downwards.
CAGTAAAATTAAATGACCATGAAATTAAATGACAACTTATTTCTTGATATGTGCACAAATAATAATAATAATACTCCCTCATAAACACTCATAGAGTGTACCCAAAGGCATAACCTGTGCGGGTAGAGGACGGCTATTATTATTATTTGCCGTGGCGCTCCGGGTCGACTTACTAATATTGTCGGTGGTGTATTAACTTTTCAGCTGTAGGAAAACCCGGAAAACCTACCGCACCGCCCCGGTTGGTCAATGCGCACTTCAAGCTAGCACCAGACGTCGGGATTGGCATCTAGGCAACTCACATCGCACTTGATTCACAACAAGGCATGTGGCCACCTAAAGAGACCCGTGTACTTGACAAAAAAGATTCCGTACCGGAGCCTCGAACGTCTGTCTGATGCGAGCTAGAAGTTCCACTGCTAGAGACCTTAGCCACTGAGGCACTGACCGTCCGAATGATCATCTAAATTGTCATCCTAATCAGTCATTGTGTTTATTTGAATGCCTTTGAAGAATTTTCACTAAAGTTCTCCTAAGGAGTGATAAAAATAGTAAAATTAAATTTTTAGGCTTAAAATGATTTTCGGCCTTAAAAGGATTTTCGGCCTATCCACCTACGACGGCCGAGTGCAGCGAATAGTAACTAAATAGGCACCTTTTTTATGTTTCAGATAGCTTAGGAACCTGTAAAGTTCTTAAAGTCAAATAGAACCTATGGATACCCCTATTTGTATTTTTAAATTACGTTTAAAATTTGAGTCCATCCCTCTAAAAATTTGAATTCTCAATTTCGATTTTTGAATATTTGGCAGGGTTGTTAGGAATTTTATTTCGTATGAAAGTTACATTCAAGATGACCATATCGCAGAAAAAAAAATACCCACTATAAAAACAGGTATAAATATTCGAAACTCCAACTACAGAATACCCTAACAAATTACAAAAAAAAAATTACTCGAAAACAACCCCTGGGTGTGGGGAAAACACATTTTTCTTTTGAACGTCACTATTTGTACCACCCTGTATATTTTTGTAAAATTATGTTTTCAATTCGTAAGGGTCGTTCATTGAATGCTGCTCTAACTTTTCGAGATCACTTGAATGACGTCATTAAATCAAAACGGAGCGCGAGCAAGTTACTCTTGCTGCTCTGATCTATGTGATCTCAACGAACATCATTTCACGAATTCACCATTTGAAATGTGGATTTCCATTTTTCACCTAGTAACATCGACTGAAATCAGCGGAGTTCAAAGAATAAGTCTTGGTATTTAGTATGTTTTTCCTCCTTTCTTTCTACGATGTTTGTTTCATCAGGGGCTGAAGAAAATCGTCCTACTTCGATAGTCGAGGAAGACTACATCTGTATTTGTTTGAGGATGGGGAATACATCTAATATCTGGGACCATCACGTGACTACGGTAGACAAAGGTGTTGAAGACACCATCTTGACAGGCCATTATTAATCCCTCAGTTTCCGACTTCAGCCCATCCCCCACCTGGATAAGCCAAGGTCTTCAATGACCTTGAAGAAGACCCCATGCATTGGCTTATCCTCTCACTCTCCGCAGCTCTGACATGGGCTTTTTGCTGAACAGGTTCCAACTCGGTGACAGAGATTGGGTTCGCCCGTTAAGTGTCATACGAGATTGAGTTCATCGGCTGCACGGGTTGCTGTCTCAAAAAGAAATGCCCCAATCCCTGCTGTTTGATTTTCATGATCGCATACTAAGCAGAGAAGGGGATCTGAACTCCAGATGACTTCACAGGCTCCATCCAGTACTATTCTGTTATGTAGACAGTCCAAACTCAAAAGTCCACGGCCTTCCCGTTGTTTAGGAAAGTATAACCGTGGAACGAACGATTTAGGATACAAGCTTCAATGAAGATGCATCAGTTTACGAGTTGTCGCAGCTCTTCTTGAGTCCATTCCATCACTTCAAAGGATTAAAATAGAATCGAAACGGCAAGCATATTAGTTTTACCAACTTTGTTCTTCCTCAACAGTTCTGATGACCAGATCTGTTGGAGTTCATGCTGATACTTGCCGCGGAGTCAGTTTTCATCAACTGTGAGCCGTTGTTCCACCCCTAGGTAGGTGTACGTCTTTCCGGCTTCAAGATGATGGAGGATACTTCCATCTACGAGCTGAACATCGTTTCCGTCCTCTATTAATCTTTTTGTTGTTCTTTTTCACAAATATCCAGACAAGAGAACTAAGATACAGCTGTGACCTGGTTCAAACTCCTGTTGAGGAATTCCATCAAAGTGAAACCGTAATAATACGATCAAGTTTGATGATATGCCATAAAGGATTAGGTAATCCTCTCATTTTGCGAAATCCCTAAAACGATATCAAAAACAGTGAATAATTAACTCACCCAGTCTTCCATGGCTGTGATAGAATCAGCAGTCAAGTAGTAAGTCTTTTTTCCTGTATCAATTTCGAAGGTATTGGAACCTTCGGCTCTAGTTATCTTACATATTTCATCTAAAAGTATTTGCCCTTGGGGTTTCCTATTGATTTCGTTCTGACTCTTATAATATGTTAAGACACCGTTTTTCAGCACGAACCACTTCTTCCTCCACGTCTTCAATTTACCCCCTGGAAATAATACAGTCAATTAGTGGGCGTTCTTCCAAAGCATCGATATACCGACCTAATTTCGCTAAAGACCCGCTTTTCTCTAAACTCTCTATCCTTTTGGGGCTATCCAAGTACGAGGAAGCCCTAAGGAGCATAGACGATTCTAAACTGGTGGTATCGCAACTAATGGCATCTGGTGGTACAGCATAGTCATCAGACATTCCGGATTCGAAAGAAGTATCTGAAACACCTTTGGGTCAATTGTTAAAGGATTGCATTCAAAATCAAAAGAGAACGAAAAAATCAAAACAAAATACGGGGGAATATAAGAAATTCTACTATAAGTAGACCAAAAGCGGTGAGAATTGAAGAAAATATACCTCTGGTTTTACTTTTGCTCGGAGAACCACTACTGCTGGAGGCAGTTCGTTTTCCTGGACTGGATCCAGACGTTTCCCCGGAACTTCTACTGTGGGTGTTGGTACCATCCACAGCCTGTAAACGCATAAGATAGAACATCGCCAAAATTGTGTATGTCACGATAATTATATGAAAGTACTGCCGATACATTTACTACCGTAGGTTATGGAAATAGAGATTCTTCAACTATATTTACCATGGTATTGTTTCCTTCTCCATCACTCGAGTCATCAGATGAATCTCCGGTGAAAGGCATTGATCGAATTTGACTAGCCCGTCCTTTAACGTTGGTATATACCGGGACAGGAATATCTTGGTAGCCTGCTTGTTCTGGTCCTAAGTCACTTGGTGTAGTGCCAGTGAGTGTCAAACCATCTGCAGCCACCTGAGAAAAAAAGTATTGAAGGATGAGTGCCTAACCAAGAGAGTGTAATCTTATTGCAGAGATATTTTTCATAATGTGATCTCGATAAATTTTTGAATCTGGCGCTGAGAACTTTTCAGCGTGGTTTCAGAATGGAAAGATCCACCAATTGCTGATCAGAGATCGCCAGAGAAATTGATTGGGTACCATCGGATTACGTTATTGGAAATGGTCGCCAAAATTGCCAGCTTTTTGATTAATACTCTCACTTCATTAATCATGGAACATATTTATCTTGAAAAATATTTCTATAATGAAAAAACACCAGTTCAATGGCTCAATGATGGGCTGAGGATAATGAGGTACAAACTACTGAGATCAAATCTATCTGTAACTTCACAAGGGTTTTAGTAATGACACTATTCTAAAAAAACACTATTGATTGAAATTAAAAGAATGTAAAAAAGTAGCATACAGAGTGAACAGCAAATTTGATAACAAAGTTCGAGATGACTGAAGACTTGTCAATTTTGAAAGAAATTACTCAAAAAAAATCGATTTTTGAAAGAATTATCCACGTGGTAATTTTTTTTGGGATCTCTGACAAGAATTGAGGTAGTCAAAGCTTACGCAGCTTGAAAAACTCTAAAAGTACGTTCATGGAATGAAGATTAAACTTATAAAGTAAACTCTAGTTTTGATAAAAGATCCGTTAGTAACTATTGTAACGATTTCGAGACCGGCCCCGAGACCGGCCCTGATCTTATTAATTATGCACCCTCGTTCAACTACAGCTGCATATCTTCTGGCGTACGCATCGCCGAGAACAAGCTGGAATAATTGATTGCTCGATACTATTCGAAGAGCCATCTAGACGAAAAGTTCTATACTCCTGAATATTCGAGAATCGTGAATGGAAACTGCTTGGGAGTATATAAGCGGGACAGTCAGAAGAAGAGTTAGTTACAGTTCCAGAGTTCGCTGATAGATAGCCACAGTAGAAATAAATTGAAATAGTAAATGTTTTAGTTGTTGTAAATAGTGTTTCAAATAAATTAGGAAAATTAGTTAGTGCAGTTTTACTACATTTGTTGTCAGAAGTCGGATGTTTAAAATAAACAAGTGTTAAAGTGTTCGTCACGTTGAAAAACTGATAGACATTTATCGCGCCTAATAGACAGTTAGTGAGTGACCCGTTGAACATTTGAGTGCAAAGTGGACAGTTTTGCGCGTCGCGGGACAATAAACTGAAAACTTTTTGTGTGAAATAAATAATAGACTGATATTTCGGCAAAGACAATAAGAGACAAAATGTTTCCGAGAAGAGTTCACCTAGTTGACCTTAAAGTTAGTGAATTAAAGCAAGAGTTAGAGGAGCGTGAATTAGAAACAACTGGAAAGAAGGCCGTACTACAGAAGAGACTTTCAGATGGACTGATTGAAGAAGGAGAAGACCCCGAAACATTTTTGTTCGAAGTTTCTGGAGTCGATTTGAGTGCTATAATGAACAAACTCGAGGAAACCACGAATAGCTTGAAGGAGAAACTTCTAGAAAATTCTGTCAGCCTGAAAGAAGAACTTCTAGAAAATTCGAATTGTCTAAAAGAGGAACTTCAAGAAAATGTGAAGAGCCTGGAAGAAAAACTTCACGAAAATTCGAAAAATCTAGAAGAAAAGCTTGAAGAAAATTCGAAAAATTTAGAAGTGAAGCTTCTAGAAAACTCGGAGAATTTGAGAGAAGAGCTTCTAGAAAATTCGAGAAGCTTGAAAGAAGAAGTTTGCAGTGTGGCGAATCGGTTGGAAGAAAGAATGGGAACTGTTGAAACAGAGATGGAGAAAATCAAAGATGAAATGGAAGAAGAAATGAAAAAAATTAAGGAAACGCTCCACGATGAGATAAAGGAAAAATTTAGTGAGCTAGAAAAGCGAATGGTTTCTGTGCACATTCCAGAAATTTCCAACAGAAATTCAATGCCGGATCTGAGTACCAACTTGGAGGAAGTTCAAAAAGACATCAAAGATTTCAAGGTCAGTTCGGAAACAGGAAAGCTCTCATTGAAACCGCCTCAATTCGACGGAAATACTCCATGGTCAAACTACCACCGACAATTCGAAGCTGCTGCCAAAGCAAATGGATGGAATGCTGGGGAAAAAGCTTTAGCATTGACACTGGCATTGCGTGGCGAAGCAACAAATATTTTACAAACGCTCACCGCCCAACAACAGGAAGACTATGAACAGCTGGTAAAACACTTGGAACTTCGCTATGGCCAAGCCCACCTTGAACACGTATATCACTCACAGCTGAAGAATCGATGCCAAAAATCAAGCGAGTCGTTGCAAGAATTTGAAGCAGATATTGCACGCTTGGTTCGTCTTGCGTACCCAGCTACACCGGAAAATGTAATGGAGCGACTAGCGGTCCAAGCATTTTTGGATGGACTTCGTGACCAGGAAACCCGGCAAGCCCTAACACTAGCTCGCCCCGCACATCTCGTGGATGCATTGGCACGCGCTCTGGAAGCAGCAAAGCAATCCTGCAAAAGCCAGAGTAGGGTGCGGATGATCGAGGAAGACCCACAGCCACAGGAGCCCGCTAATATCGAGGCTGTCATGAGAAAATTAATGAAGGAAGTCCTGCCTGAAAGAAAACAAATAAGGTGCTGGAATTGCGGGAAAATTGGGCATGTGCGTAGCAAATGCCCAACTTTTAAAGAAGCGACACCGACACAGAAGGTCGATGAGGAGGGGCAGTCGTCGGCCTGTATCCAGCAAGCCCCAAATAACAACGCATATGTCGCTGTCCTTCAACGACAGAACAAAGGTGTTTTTGTGGACGGTCTCATCAACAACGAGCCTCGCACCATGCTGCTTGATACAGGTGCGACTAGGACAATCCTTGGACCTACATTTGCCAAAACACCGGCAAGAATTGAATCGTCGAATTGGAAGCTACGCACAGCAACTGGAGAGCCGGCAACTGTGTATGGTGAACTTCCAATTGAACTGACTTTGGGCAGCACTAAAGTGAAACACCGGGCTCTAGTAGCGGATATCGAGGACGAGGTAATAATTGGAATGGACATCATGAATTCCAGAGGATTCGAGCTGAATTTTAAAGACGGCGTCCTTCGTGTGAACGGAGAAGAGCTGATACTTCATGGGAGAAATGAAGAAATGGTTCGAGTTCTGCTGGCTGAAGACGTAAGCGTACCGGAGAGGGCTGAAACCATTTTAGAGGCTCGCCTGGATGGAGGTGCGAGCAGTGGAAATGTGGTGATGTTCGAGCCCAAGCTACATGATGAGAAAATTGGACGAGGAATTGCACTAGGAAAAACCTTGTTGCGTGCTGATAAATTTGTGCCAGTAAGGGTAATGAATGTCAATTATTACCCGGTGACCTTGAAGAAGGGAACGATTTTGGGGCACTGCTCGTCAATTTCCTCTGTAATCAGGAGTGTACGTGGCACTGTTAGCCAAGCCAGTAACATGCCAGCAGAATTGGAGAAGTTGGTTGCTATCTCGTCCAAGGACATGGGGCCAGCACAGAAGCCTAAACTGAGAGAACTAGTCAGGAAGTATCAGGACATCTTCGATACCGGAGTAGGCAGAGGCGGTAGAACAAAGGTGTTTCAGCACAAGATAGATACTGGAAATGCCCGACCAATCAGGCAATCAGCCAGAAGACTTCCTCTCGCCAAAAAGGAGGAGGCTGACAAAATAGTCTGCGACATGGAGAAAGACGGAGTCATCGAGCCATCCGACAGTCCCTGGTCCTCTCCAGTCGTGTTGGTGAAGAAGAAAGATGGATCAACACGGTTTTGCGTAGACTTCCGTCAACTAAACAACGTGACGAAAAAGGACAGCTACCCTCTCCCAAGGATAGACGACACGCTAGACACGCTGGCTGGATCTACGATTTTCTCGACCTTAGATTTGAAGAGCGGATACTGGCAGGTAGAACTGGCCCAGGAAGATCGAGAAAAGACAGCTTTTACCATCGGCTCCGGATTATGGCAGTTTACAGTTATGCCATTCGGCCTCTGCAATGCTCCAGCCACGTTCGAAAGATTGATGGAGACGGTTTTGAAAGGACTATCATGGAAAACGTGTCTGGTGTATCTCGACGACATTATTGTGGTTGGCAGATCATTCGAGGACCATATAAAAAACTTGGAAGAGGTATTTCAGCGACTAAGAAGCTCCGGACTGAAACTGAGCCCCAAGAAATGTCATCTGTTTCAAAAAGAAGTACGTTATCTCGGCCACGTTGTCTCTAGGAAAGGAGTGGCAGTAGATGAGCAGAAGATCAAAGCTGTTAAGGAATGGCCCGTTCCGAAAGACATTCACCAGCTTCGAAGTTTTCTTGGCTTGTGCACTTACTATCGCCGATACGTGCTGGGATTTGCTAACATCGCAAAACCACTGACCAGGCTCACGGAAGGACAAACAAAGTTCCAGTGGTCAGATGACTGCCAAGATTCATTCAGGAAGTTGAAAGGAGCTTTGATCAACGCACCAATCCTGAGCTACCCCCTTCCAGACGGGAAATTCATCCTGGACACGGACGCCAGTAACGTGGGACTTGGAGCTGTCCTGTCTCAGATCCAAGAAGGACAAGAGAAGGTCATCGGTTACTTCAGCAAGACCCTCAGTAAACCGGAGCGGAATTACTGTGTCACCAGGCGGGAACTGTTGGCTGTTGTCAAGGGAGTTGAGCACTTCTACAAGTACGTGTATGGACGAAGATTCCTACTGAGAACTGACCATGCAGCTCTCAAATGGCTCCTACAGTTTAAGAATCCCGAGGGTCAAGTGGCACGCTGGATTGAGAGGCTCCAGGAATTCGACTTTGAGATCGAACATCGGGCGGGGACCAGCCATAAGAATGCAGATGCCCTATCGCGAAGACCATGTCCAGACGACTGTTCGCACTGCCGACGAACAGAGGAAAAGGAGTCGACACTCTGCAGAACCACGGCGATCGATGATAACTGGAATGACCACAAGATCCAGAAAGACCAAGAGAAAGATCCAGATCTTGGTTTAGTCATCGGCTGGAAGAAGAGCGATCGAAGACCGTCGTGGCAGGAAATAGCCAGTTGTTCTCCAGTCGTTAAAACTTACTGGGCCCAATGGAACTCTTTCACCTTAGACAATGGAGTCTTGAAGCGTGTGTTGGAGTCGGAGGATGGCGGGGAAGAAAGACGTCAGGTAGTAGTTCCCAGGAGCAGAAGACAGGAAGTGCTCCGAGAAATCCATGATGGGGTCACCGGAGGACATCTGGGAGTGACGAAGACCCTCCAGAAAGTTAGGCAACGGTTCTACTGGGCCAATTGTCAAGCTGACGTCAAGGACTGGTGCAGAAAATGTGCTGTATGCGCTGCCAGTAATGGGCCTCGAACAAGACCTAAGGCCCCGATGCGCCAGTACAATGTGGGCAGCCCATTCGAAAGGATCGCCATTGACATCGCTGGCCCGTTCCCACAATCTGAACACGGGAACAAGTACATCCTTGTGGCGATGGATTACTTCAGCAAGTGGGCCGAAGCCTATGCCCTGCCCAACCAAGAAGCCATCACCGTTGCCGACGTCTTGGTGAAGGAGTGGATTTGTCGATTCGGTGTCCCGTTAGAACTGCATTCGGATCAAGGCAGGAATTTCGAGTCAAACCTGTTCCAGGAGATGTGTCAGATGCTGAACATCCGGAAAACGAGGACCACAGCTCTACATCCGCAGTCCGATGGAATGGTGGAGCGGATGAATAAGACGATAAACCGCCACCTGTCCAAGGTAGTCTCTGACCACCAGAAGGATTGGGACCAGTACCTCCATCTGTTCCTGATGGCGTATCGTTCCGCAGTTCATGAGTCAACCGGCCAAACCCCTGCAAGTGTTATTATGGGCCGAGAGCTGCGACTTCCATGTGACCTGAAGTTTGGGACGCCACCAAGGCAAGACACTGCGGGAGATGACTACGTCAGCAAACTGCGACAGAGAATGGACGACATCCATGAACGGGTCCGTTTGAACATCCAGAGTGCCAGCGACAGAATGAAGGAGACCTACGACATCAAGGCGGATGCTGGTGGATATCAAACAGGTGACCTTGTCTGGCTATACAACCCTAAACGTCGCCGTGGACTATCACCGAAACTTCGGAACTCGTGGGAAGGTCCATATAAGATCATGAAAAGGATAAACGACCTCGTCTACCGCATATATAAGCCACCACGAGGAAAACCTAGGGTAGTCCACTTCAATAGGTTGTCCCCTTACGCCGGAAACCACGATCAAGTCCGCACCGTCAGATCACCGGAGGACGAAATGACGTTTCAGAGGTTCATGTCCCTGTACTCGAACGGACAGAAAGTTCAATATGGGGTAACCCGAGAGGAGTCACGAGATCTTTTCAAGGTGCCTGCCAATTACGCGTTAGCTCACTGTGTGGCAGAAGATCTCCAAATGTCCAGAGGCATTGCAGTGGTTTTCTCCAAGAAGTTCGGTCGAATCCAGGAACTGAGAGAACAGAACCCGGAAGTTGGAGGGGTGTTACAGCTGAGGAAAGGCCAGAGAAACATCTACTATCTGGTTACCAAGAAGCGTTCTCGTGATAAGCCGTCTTATGAAGATGTTTGGAAGAGCCTCACGAGATTGAGAGACACGATGCTGGACCAGAATATTGTAGACCTGGCAATCCCAAAATTGGCCTGTGGGCTTGATCGGCTGGACTGGAGAGTTATAAGAAGCATGTTGGAGACAATATTCAGATCCAGCGGCATCAACATTCTGGTGTGCTCCAACCCTCTTCCTCGACCCAAAATGAAGACTGTGGAGTGCTACTTCCATCGAACGTCCAGGTGCAGACATGGAGAATCTTGCAGATATCTTCACACTCCAAGAATGACGTTTCGGGGCGAAACGTCTTTAAGAAGGGGGCAATGTAACGATTTCGAGACCGGCCCCGAGACCGGCCCTGATCTTATTAATTATGCACCCTCGTTCAACTACAGCTGCATATCTTCTGGCGTACGCATCGCCGAGAACAAGCTGGAATAATTGATTGTTCGATACTATTCGAAGAGCCATCTAGACGAAAAGTTCTATACTCCTGAATATTCGAGAATCGTGAATGGAAACTGCTTGGGAGTATATAAGCGGGACAGTCAGAAGAAGAGTTAGTTACAGTTCCAGAGTTCGCTGATAGATAGCCACAGTAGAAATAAATTGAAATAGTAAATGTTTTAGTTGTTGTAAATAGTGTTTCAAATGAATTAGGAAAATTAGTTAGTGCAGTTTTACTACACTATTCTTCAATGCTTCCGCTGAGGAAAATAAATTTCCAGATATCCTAAAAGTCGGCGAGTGAATCTGACGATTTTGTATTTTTCATGAGTTTCAGACTTTTTGGGTTTTTCGGATAATTTTGTTTTACATCGATTGACCCGAAATTAGGAGATTATTTTATTCTAATTTCATCATTCTGAATAGATTGGCGTTCACATAATTGCTCTATCTTCAACCGTTCCCGAGCTGGAAAGTTCATTTTCTACTTTATAGTATAGAGTATTAATAAATCATATAATTACGAAATCTGCATGAAATTTTGCGTATATAGTGCGGATTGAGAATAATTCTGCTGATTTTGTATTTTGCATGATTTTTAGGACATTTTAGGACTGAAATTAGTTATTTGAACGTATACATAAATTCAATGGGTTATTCGACGATTTTGGAAAAATCCCGTTGTTTCAAAGATACAGGGAGAATTTACGACATTAACAACTTTTTATCATCAAAGGTATATGTAAAGCTCACTATATGTTCGAAATGCCCAACTACAAGCATTCAATCTTTCTATCGTGGACTGCTGAACTCTTTCAAACACACCAGGTACGTTTCTGAGTTACACCCAGCAATTATCCGATTTCGCAAATCTACCAAATTCGCCAATGAAGCAGCGTAAACCAATGACTTCAGATATTCCCAGAAGAAATAATACAAGTGGTTTAAGTCTGAATCGAACAGAGCATTTCAAAAATCATCATAGGACAAAATATTCTTAGAATAGGTCCAGGAATAACCCCTCGAATTTTTGCCGCATGTTTACCTAACCTCCTGTATTACAACTTTATTTACACGATATATCTGCGAAAGTTATAATATGAAACCCTACCATTCTACTGTGTAACAATTATAATGAAATAATCAGAATAAAGGTAACATTTCCAAGAAATTACCTGATATATCCTATCCTCCCAACTGGGAAACCTATGAAGGGGCGGCGTTGGCGCTCTCGGCCAGGCAACCTTTTCTCTGCTGGGGGTGTAAATCTCAGCGTAATCGTGCGCCAGATCGGGATCGCTCGCACTGCTGCTGGGAATCCTTCCGATGCTCAGATTGTCCACGGCGGCACGTAGTTCGTCCGTCAGAGGATCCATGCTGGAGGTGCTGGTACCGAAATTGATGCTGGTAACGAGCGTACTCGGAATCACCGGCTCGAAATTGGTGTTGGTCGATAGACAGACGGACTGGTGACGGCGGTGCTTTTGGCTGCGCGCGCAGCCCGTAGATTGTGGAAACTGAAATGTTAGGTTATTATTATTACCATTATTATTGTTCCCATCAGAATTATTCCAGTCAGGCCCTGTCTCCGTAGCTCCGATAATATCGGAGGGTATACTGGTGTCATTAACCCCAGTAACCACTCCCCACGTCCATGGGGTGATTCATAACTGGGTCCGAGAATCATGTGCCCTGAGTAGGCGGAGTGAACCAAGAATTACGGCCTTCTGCATTCGTCCGGCTGAGATTTCTGCCATATTATGGCAAGCCGGTATGATTTTTAAGCTTGATAGCAGTGTGTCCATCATTCCACCAAGGACCCCTATTATCAGGACCACCATTTTTACCGATTGGTTTTGGTAAAGCCTGCGGAGGTCAAAGAGTAGATCTCCATATTGAGTCCGTTTTTCTTCCTCTTTTCGGACTATATTCGTTTCGCTAGGAGCCGAAAACTCTATGACCAAAATCGTCCTACTTTGATGGTCGAGGAGGACTACATCAGGCTTATTGGCTTGAATTTACCTAATGGTGGGAAATGAGTACTTTCAATAGATTCGGCACTTTTCATTCTCCACAATGGACTCAATATTCCCCGGAACATTAGGCAACACCGGTGTCTCGTCAATACCATACGAGTATCGTAGGTGGTAGTACAACACTCGTAGCGCCGCGTTATTACTGTGGATATAAGCTGAGACCGCATAAGCCGGACAAGCTGACAGCAAGTGCATTATGGTCTCAGCTGCCCCACGACACGCTCTGCATCTAGTGTCAGGGACCTCTATAAATACCCATCACGCGACTACGGTAGATAGGGGTGTTGAAGACACCCTCTTGGCAAGACATTATGAATCCCTTGGTTCCAAAGAAAATGTCAGTTTTCTGGATAAGCCAAGGTCTTCAATGTTTTTGAAGAAGACCCCATGCATTGGCTTATCCTTGTGTTCCATGATCGCATACTAAGCAGAGAAGGGGATCTGAACTCCTGATGACAATACAGGCTCCATCCAGTACCATTCTGCTATGTACACACTCCAAACTCAAAAGTCTACGGTCTCTTTGTTGTCTGGGGAAGTATAACCGTGGAACAGACGATTTAGGATGCAAGCTCCTATAGAGATGCATCATTTTGCGAGTTTGTGCTGGTCCATTTCATTACTTCAAAGGATTAAAGTAGAATCGGAACAGCAAGTATATTATTTGCAGCAACTTTGTTCTTCTCCGACAGTTCTGAGTTTGTGCTGATACTTACCGCGGAGAGATTTTTTATCTGGAGCTTTTGGGTGTGGCGTTATTCCACCCCTAGCTTATCATCATTATCATTATTAGTTTTACAAGATAAACTTCATTAGCTGGCAATCAAATTTGATGAACGATCTTTAATTTCTGTCTGTGACTTCATGATTATGTTATTTTGATTTCGATTCCCAGAATACCCACTCACTTCTTCCTAGTCAACATCGCACAAAACTCTATCAAAAACATTTTTAATACCAGTGTAATGAAGACAGTATATCAATCTTCTCGAGGACATTAAAATTCCAGGAAATGTATACTGAGTCGGCTTTTCGATGAAAACAATTCCTCTACCTGAAGCATCTTCCGGTGTTTTTCCATACTGATCATTCTGAAGAACGGAAGGATCCAGAAAAATCTACTCTGCTAGAATTGAGAATATAAGGCGGTACAGTACACTCGGAGGAAGAAGTTTATTTTTCAGCAGTTTAAAAAGATCCAAAGTTAATGTAAACAGTTTAGTGGGCGTATTATCAAGAAATATCGTAACAGTGGTGTCGGAAGTAGGACATTAGTGAAAAGCAGAATCTATTTATGGTGAAAATGAGAAGTACATCGTACGATACGATGGAGGACATTATGAAATTTATCGAAAATAAATTTGAGGATTTGGAAAAAACGGGTCAGAAGGAAAAATAAGAAGAGGAAAAGCGACGGTTGGATGAAAAGGAAAAACAAAAAGAGGCAGGCAAGAAAATTAATTTTAGAGGAACAGAGAAAAGGGCAAGAACATGTTAAATAAGAACAAGTAAGATCACCAACTTCTAATGGACAGTCCTCTTGGTCCATGTATTGCCAGCAATTTGAAGCTGCGGCAGTGAGGTGTGGCGAAGAAGAAAAAGCTACGGCACTAATAGTAGCTTTGAGATGGCCAGCTTTGGGTATGTTGCAGACGATACCTATCGAACAGCACAATGAATATGAAAATGAAAATCTAGTGTGAGTCTACACGAATTTGAAGCAGATGTGAGACGCCTTATTCAGCTGGCTTACCCAGAAGCAGCGGGAGATTTCGAGGAACAGCTAGATTGGAGGAGATTCATAGCGGCAAATCAGGTGGACATTTCGGAATGAATAAGACCTTGGATGGAATACAGCAGAAGTTTTACTGGATCCAATGTCGTGAAGATGTAGAAAGATGGTACCAAAGATATCCGAAGTGTGGAACAATACAATGTAGGTGCTCCCTTCGAACGAATCGACATCGATGTAGCCGGACCTTTTTCGATGAAGAATGATGGCAACAAATACATCTTCGTTGCCATTGATCACTTCAGCAAATGAGTTGAATCTTATGCCCTGTCTAATCAAGAAGCATCTACCGTTGCAGGAGCTCTGGTGGATAACATCTTTTCAAGGTATGGAGTGCCAATGGAGCTACATTCCGATCAAGGAAGAAATTTTGAATCAGATTGGGAATGGGCAAGACCAGAACAACTGTCCCCCACCCACAGTCTAATGGCATGCTGAAAAGGCTCAACAGGACTATGCAAGAACATCTTTCCAAAGTAGTCGAGGAGCACCGGCATCTTCCACTATTCTCTATGGCCTACAGGGCATCTGTGCACGATTTCACAAAGTTCACCCCAGGCAGAATCTTTGAGTGAGATATTCGTTTGCCCTATGACTTGGTGTTCGGGTCACCATATGATGAAGAAACAGAGGTGCAGGATTATGCAGACGAACTGAGAGATAGCTTGAATGAGACCCACGAATTTACGAGAAGAAAATTGAAGATAACTAGTGATAAGATGAAGACTCGGTACGATCTTAAGGCCACTACTGGTGTATTCAAAGAAGATTGATTGTGGCTGTGGAACCCTCGGCATAAGAAGATTAACACCATCTTGGATAGGATCCTATACGATAGTGAAGTGAATGAACAACGTGGTATATAGGATTCAGCGCAGCCCGAGAGCGAAAATGAAGGTTGTTCACCTGGGAAGACTTTAACGTTATAATGGAGACGACACATTGTTTGATCGGGACCATCAAAATTGAGAGGGGGATAATGTAACAAGATTCGATCGTCATCTTACCTGCCTAACTTGTCTTCCTTCAGGAGAACTACTCTCCGATCTCCTGCGATCGGCCAGAGCAAGGTGGTTCTTCAGCAGCTCCAGCTGTTGATTACATTTGATGTTCTGCTCTCTAAGCGTCTGGTTCTGTATCTCCAACTCCTTGAGCTTGTTGGTGACCCACTCCTTGATCCGCGCTGCCTTGGCCTCCACCTGTTTGGCGTCGTGCAGTCGGAGTTGGCGTTGCTCTTCGACCTCTCCCTCCAGGCGGTTGATGGCTGAGCTGTTGGTGTCACTCTGTACCGACCATGACAGCTTTTGTTCCATTATTCGCACCTAGAAATATCAGCGGTATGAAGTTGACGCCAGAGAATAAACAGTTGTTATGTCATGAGTAATGAATTTTTTACGCTGGCCAAAGATAAGAGAAACCTAGAAAATTAAAAAATGTTCCGTTAAAATGACAAATGAGTAGCTATTGTTATTTCACTCCAATCATTAAATACTCGCTATCTTCTGTTTTTGACAAGAAAATTTCAGTTTGGTCTCTTGTTAAGACTTTACTATAAACCTCTCGTGCAATTATAAGCGATAAAAGTTTATTTTCTTCTTGAACTTTTTCAGTTTCATTGGAGTGCAAACTAGAATCAATAAACACCAATACTTAAGATTTTCCCGAGACCCAATAAAACTATCATCGGAACTAATTTCGAATGTTCGTCATTATTTGTCATCGTCGTCCCAATGAACGAGCTGTAGCACTTAGAAAATTAGAAATAACAATTCTATTTTTATCGCGCGGCAATCCTACCGTCAGGGATGCACAAACGAAAAACATAACAGTTTTCCCAAAAGCACTTAACGACCGTAGAAGATTATTTCTGGAATGGAAGGAAGCAATCATTCTGATTCGTTTTTGATTGTTTTAGAGAACGTGGTGGCAGACCTGTTGGAAAAAAGGTCTTGCGTCTGCAGCATATAGGTACTATCAGATTAAAACGATATTATGAGATATACTATTATTTTCGAACTCAATACTAAATAATCGATCAATCACAGATACACATTTGTGTTTAATCCAATCTGCCTAAGTGTATAAATTTTTGTAACATCTAAGCTGTGTGCTTTCGGCCAGTTTATTAACATCAAAGCTTATTCGTCAATTGAAAGCAAGATTCATATTACAAACTTTGATGCAGTGTAACAACTGAGAAAATAACAATCATGTTAAATTCAAATACACTAGAACATCAATAGTTTCATTTCAAAGCATACTCACGTAGTACTTATAGTACAGATAACTGTTGGTTGTTCAGAGACTAAAAGACAAAATGTTCTCGAGCAAAGTGCGTCTTGTGAGTCATCGAATTGAAGCAGGAGTTAGAAGAAAGGGAGCTTGAAACGACTGGCGAAAAGACTGTACTACAGAAAATACCCTGGGAAGCTTTACTAAGTAGGAGAATATTTCAAAAATTCAAGGAAATTCGACAGAAGTTGTTACGTAACGGAAAGTCACGAAGGAGGATTGATTGCCTGTACTATTTGGATAGGGTATGGATAAATTGAAATTTTCCGTACTAGAACATGAGACAGTTACTTATGTATTATGGGAATTATAAGGGCCCAAATTACCGATGACAAAGTTTGCATCCCGAAGGAGTTTTGTTGTTGCTATGTTAATTGTTTCTAAACAGAACTTTGTTATTAAGCTGTGTTTGCGTTGAAAACGTGTTTTCTACCCCGAATTTAATTGAGGATATTTTGGAAAAAGCTGAAAAAGCAAGAGTATCATTAATTCCATCGAAAAGTGAAGCCGTATACCATGAAGAAAACAAGATATATTTGGAGTGGCTGACACGGAAAAATATTATGCCCAAAGATGCCACTGAAACAGTATTTCTGGCATATTTTCAAGAACTGGTAAGGTAATTTCTATGTTTTTCGGTAGATTTGGTAGTAATTGTGTTTATTTGTTGCAGTCAGGAAAGTATAGTCTGAATTCCTTATGGACTAAATGGTCAATGCAAAAATCAATGGTGACTTTATATGATAAACGAGATATCACGAAGTTTTGATTATCGGTTAATTTGGAGGATGGAGAATTCAGGAACTTCTGAATATGAAGATATGGGATATAGAGGACCGGGATTCCGTTATGGTAGTGAACGTACCGGAAAGTAAAACTGGTGTATCGAAAAAATTTACAGTTGTGGGTGAAAAAGAGTTACCTCTCTGCTTTGCCATTACTAAGACTTTAAATATAATTTGCGTCCTGAAGGTATTGAACGATTTGTTTTTGAGCTTTCGACCAATAGAATGAACTTCTTAGCCAATTGGAAAAACATGTTTGAATGAATGAATGAATGAATGAGCTTTATTTAGTAGGAATATCCTAATATACATAATTAATAACATGTATCTGTAGGTACGTGAATATACAACCAAAAATTTAATGATGTTATAGGTAATCCTTAAAGATAATAATCAATAATATTAACAATAATCAGTTACGAATGAAAATAATTTTATTTTGATATATTTACGATTTGATGTGGGCAATAATTTGTTTTTTGGAATTTGGAAATAGTATTGTATTATCTCACATAATCTGGTAATTTGTTATACTCATCTAAGCATTTATAAAATATAGATTTCATTGTATTAGACATGTTGTATTTAGGTAGGTGCAATTGTTGACTAGTGCTTCCCCTTGTCTGATAAAATTGAACTTGAGACTTGTATATAATAAATTCATTAAAATATTCTGGGGAAAGGTTATTCAAGATTTTGGAAAAAATATCATCGATATTTGAACAATCTTTGGGATACTGATAACCATTGCAAGGTGTCTAACATGAATGATATGTTGGTATTTCTATTACACTTCAGAATGATTCGCATTCCTCGATTTTGTAGTATTTGCAGCTAGGCCATTTTGTTAGAATTAAAAGTATATAATATACTTCCACAATTATCAAAATGGGGCTGAATTATTGCATTATATACAGTTATTCTGGAATAGGTGGACAATTGTGAAGAAACTCTTGTGAAAAAATATAGCTTTTTAGAAATTTTCTTGATAATAAAGTGAAAGTGGTTATTGAAAGATAGAGTATTATCAAGCATGAAACCCAGATATTTCATTTCATCTACAAATTCAATTGTTTCGTTAGCTATTTTCAGGACGGCATTGTTTATATTGATGAACTTCAGCTTATATGACGTTGATAAAATCATTGCTTTTATTTTTGCTACGTTTAGTTTCAGTTTGTTGTAATTGAAATAAGAAATAATTTGAGCTAATGAATTATTCATTCTATCAATTGCAGTATCGAGATTACTATCTGAAACTGATAATAACGTGTCATCAGCAAAAAGATTTAAAAAGTGGCAAGAGTGAAAGAAATGTAGGTATGTCATTTATGTACACCAAAAATAAAAGCGGCCCTAAAACACTCCCTTGTGGTACTCCAAACGAATTAACGATGGGGGTTGAGAGTGTCTCATTGATTTTTGTGATTTGCTTTCGGTTGCTGAGGTAATCTTCAAACCCGCAGACTCAAGTTTTTTTTATAATAGGTCCCTTTCGATTGTTTCAAAGGCTCTTTTTAGATCCAGAAATACAGTAATAACATACTTTCCCTCATCAATAGTTTTCTTCCATTTCGTTATTGTCAACTGAAGTGCTGACTCACATGAGTGATGTTTTCTGAAACCAGATTCATTTCCAAGAAAAAAATTAATCGAATTCAAGTATTCTAATATGTTGAGATACTTACTACAGTTTCTAATAGCTTTTCCATACTAGGTAGTGTGTTTATTGGTCGATGTTCCCAAGATTTATTTGAATTTGAAATATTTTGTATAGGTACAATAATACTACTCTTGAGTGAAGTTGGACATGTACCATATTGTAAAGATATATTTATCAAGTGTAACAAAACATGTCCAACAACTCCATATATATTTTGAATAAATGGAAAAATCCCCAGCAAAATCGCAATGGATTTAGGATTGCCAAACCCATCTTCCGATACGAGACATTGCCGTCTCACTTCTGCTATACTGCTCTAGCTACTGCAGGGGGAGCTATGACTAACATAAAAAGACACGGAGGTTGGAAAAGTTCCACGGTGGCGCAGAGGTATTTGGAGGATAGCATCGAATTAAGAAATAAAACGGCGCGTATGTTGTCTACTTTGCCATTAGGAGAGTCAGGTACCTCGACAGTAGTGAACAGAAGCTTCAGCCATAAAAAAGAAGACATTGTTTCCGGTGATAATTTTCATACATACTGAACTGGAGAGGGTCTGACACCGTTCCCTGTGGGACAAGAGACAAAAACAACCATCACATAATCAAATATTACGACTACAACCCTTACTCGGAATCTCCATTTTCGCTGCTTCTCACTAAGGCACGATCAGGATGAAAAGCGAAGTCACCACACCGCGAAAAATATATTCAAATTCGAGTTATCTCTTGCGGAAGAACGTTTCCGCGCTCGGCACGTCCCCGGCTTGAACTCGGCATCAACTAACAGAGGTGGTAGCTGAAACCGCTAGACACAACTTTAATCCGCTACAAAAGCGACGCCCGGCCGTCCCGACGATGGCTTTGCCGTCAGAAAACTTCCCCAACCAGTAGGGGGTCATCGCCGTACACCAATTCCTATTCACAGTTCGAACGGTTCGGCCCTTTTGGATGTGGAGTTATGGGACAGGGCCGGAGTACGCCAGATGGTAAACCAACTGATGAAGGGCTGTTTTGAAGAAAGTGTTTTCCTTGAAATGATATACCATCATATTTAAATAATTTTTTTCTAACACTTCCGTTGAAAGTCAACTTTTCCTTCCTAGTTACAGGGTTGATTTCAGGGAGACTTCTTCCCCTTGGGAAGGAAAAGTAACTCTTTCTATGACCGTGCATTTTCACACCCTTTCCCGCACGCATTGCGGTTTTGAAAATGTCACTTTCCCGTTATTACAAGTACATTATTTCATCGACTTTACCAGTTCAAACTAATTCAGGTTTTAATATTTAATCTACACAAACTATTTCCTTGTTTTCACATTTTTTTATTCATTAGAATAAAATAAATATTGTGATAATTTTATATATCTACCCGATACATTTCCCAAAATTGATCAACATAACAAACTAAGCTGAGTCAAGTGGTTTGGTGTGGTAACCAAAGATTCGAAGCGTTGTCGAAGTGACAGATTTTGCATTTTTCAAATTATTTTCAATTGGAGCTATAATATTTCAATGGATTCATCAAGCGAAGAGTTCCCAGAAGCAATTTTAAAGACCGCAGGTGAGGTACATTCAGACCGGTTACATAGTAATCCTAGAAATCGGCAATGATACACTACCAATAATAAACAAAACTAAAAACCTTGGATTATATTTTGATTCTGAAATGCAATTCACCAGACATGTGAGCTATCTCTGCCAGACTTCTCACAGTACCTTGAGGCAGTTGTATCCTAATCAAGATATCATGTCAAGAATACTCAAAATGAAACTGTGCGAATCTTTAATATTTTCAAAAATCTCATACTGTGACAGTATATGGTCCTGCTCTGTTACACTCTGACTCTCACCGTTTGCAGCGCATTCAGAATGCATGCCTACGTTTCTACTATGGTATCCGAAAATACGATCACATCTCTAATGAAATGAACAGCTCTGGTTGGGTGAGGTTGGAAACTCTTAGAAACATGCACCTGTTATGTAACACTCATAAGATTTTAACGTCTCATAAACCCCAGTACCTTTTTAAAAGATTGAAAACGTTTTCCAACATTAACAGATTTGCTACTCGTAACACTAAAGTACTTGTAATCGCCAAACACCGTTCTGCTGTCTTTACACGAAGATTTTCGTATAATGCTCCAAAAATGTACAATTCCTTGTCAAGTAAATTCAGATCTTTCAATATAATTAATTTCAAAAAAAGATGGAAGCTTATTTCAGAGGACATTAGATCACTATTTTGTCGACCACGATCGGTATTAGGGACAACGAAATAGGAATTTTTAGTCATATTTCTAGTAATATATACATTCATCTTCTCAAAGATATATTCAAAGAGTGAAGTAAAGTAGTTATCCAATTATTATTACTATAAGTGAATCACATTTTTTAAATTTTCTTTTCTTACTAAATTAGTCTTAGTTAATGGTTGAGTTGAAAAACAGCTCTTGCTGACACTCCGCCTTTTCATCTCTGTAATGTATATGTATTGTATTCCATATAACTATTACTATTACTAATGATGAATAAAGTCGATTTATTATTATTATTATTATTATTATTATTATTATTATTATTATTATTATTATTATATTAAATAACTAAAAAGGTACGAACAGCAATACAACCAACTTCTGAGCTGGTGTAAGATAAAAGGAGATCAGAATCATTCTCGAGTTGAAGAGTTCATCTGGAGTTGAGAGAGCGTCAGAAAAATCTTCAAAAATTTTGTCAATTCTTTATTGAAATTTATTTTTACGATATCATTCAGAATCAGCTCATCGTGATGAATTAGAGAAAAGTTTGCGATTTTTTGAAAAACGACTAGTGAACATTTTCGAAAATTAGATCTTGCACGGGAACTTTTGACGTTTTATTAATTTTTTCTGCTAAACCTTGTATCTCAGCATCTACAGATCATATATTTTCGGAATCAGCATGAAATTTCACGTATACAGTGCAAATTTCAAGTGACTCTAATGACTTGGTATTTTTCATGATTTTTTTTTTCCTTTTTTCGAGTTAATTGTTTCTTCAGTCGATCAACTTGAAATCCACAGAGTATGGTAATTTCATGATTCTAAATCGATTGGCGTTTGCAAAATTGCTTTCTTGGACCGTTCTCGAGTTGATGAGTTCATCTGGAGTTGAGAGAGTTCGTCAGAAAAATCTTCAGAAATTTTGTTGTTTTTTCATCTAAATTTATGTTCATGATGTGATTCAGAATCAGCTCGTTGTGATGAATTAGAGGAAGGTTTGCGATTTTTTGAAAAACGACTAGTTACAATTTTCGAAAATTCGATCATTTCGACGTTTTATTCCTTTTTTCTGCAAATTCTTGTATCTGAGCATATGAAAATTATATATTTTCACAATCAGCATGAAATTTTGCGTATATGGTGCAAATTTCAAGTGATTAGGATTATTTTGTATTTTTCATGATTTTTCATGAATTTTTTTCCTTTTTTTTGAGTTAATTGATTCTTCAGTCGATCAACTTGAAATCCACAGAGTATGGTAGTTTCATGATTCTAAATCGATTGGCGTTTGCAAAATTGCTCTCTTGAACCGTTCTCGAGTTGATGAGTTTATCTGGAGTTGAGAGAGATCGTCAGAAAAATCTTCAGAAATTTTGTTGTTTTTTCATCTAAATTTATTTTCATGATGTGATTCAGAATCAGCTCGTTGTGATGAATTAGAGGAAGGTTTGCGATTTTTTGAAAAACGACTAGTTACAATTTTCGAAAATTCGATCATTTCGACGTTTTATTCCTTTTTTCTGTAAATTCTTGTATCTGAGCATATGAAAATCATATATTTTCACAATCAGCATGAAATTTTGCGTATATGGTGCAAATTTCAAGTGATTAGGATGATTTTGTATTTTTCATGAATTTTTTTCCTTTTTTTCGAGTTAATTGTTTCTTCAGTCGATCAACTTGAAATCCACAGAGTATGGTAGTTTCATGATTCTAAATCGATTGGCGTTTGCAAAATTGCTCTTTTGAACCGTTCTCGAGTTGATGAGTTTATCTGGAGTTGAGAGAGATCGTCAGAAAAATCTTCAGAAATGTTGAAATTTTTTCATCGAAATTTATTTTCGTGATGTGATTCAGAATCGGCTCGTCGTGATGAATTAGAGGAAAGTTCGCGATTTTTTTAAATACGACTATTTAATATTTTCGAAAATTCGATCATTTCGTCGTTTTATTCCTTTTTTCTGCCAATTCATGTATCTGAGCATATAAAAATCATATATTTTCGGAATCAGCATGAAATTTTGCGATATGGTGCGAATATCATGTGATTAGGATGATTTTGTATTTTTCATGATTTTGGACTTTTTCCTTTTTTCGAGTAAACTGTTTCTTCAGTCGATTGACTTGGAGTTGAGAGGATTGTTCGTCAAAAAAATGTCCTGAAATGTCAATTCATCGAAATAATTTTTTGTGATATGATTCTGATTCAGCTCATCGTGATGAATTTGAGGAGGATTTGCGATTTTTTATAAAACGATTGGTTTGAGTACTTAAAATTATAGATATTAATTAGAGGCTCCAAGTTAGGAAATCGATAAGCAGTTTTATCAAATGCTTGGTGACATTTTTGCTGGTGATATTTATTCCGTACTTTGACCCTCTTTAGATTTGTTTGTTCAATTTTGTTAATCTAAGATTTTCCTCAAAATGTATTTCATTCTGATTTTAAGTAATACCATTTCTGTTTCGTTTGTTTGTTCCTAATATGGGAAAAGATTTTGCAGAATTGTATCTCACAGATCATGCTCGTCTGCTCAAAATAGTGTCAGTTCTCGAGATATTTTTTTTATAACATGTTCTGGAAGCATATAAGATCAGTAAACTTGACATACCCAGTAGCACCATCTAGTTGGTGTTCAAACAAGTCAAATTCCTTAATAAAAAAGATTCCATAGCCCTTAACCAACTTTCCTTCTTTAATCTCCTTCTTGCTTATTCTTCACGTACCAATTGTCGAGCTGTAAAATCGTAAACGTATTTTCAACACCCCCGAGAGTTTCGAGCCATCAATTTCATTAGCCCACCCCTGTACGGCTCGAATAGGGGTTGTTCTGTTTCAAACAGTTTCCACACAGATTAAATGTTCTCTTATTTCGTTAGCGGAGATTTCATTATGGTTCTCTCATAGCTCCAGCTAATAGCTTATTATTACAAATGATTAGCGTGCATTGAGAGCAAAGGTTTCCTTGCGATGGCGGATCTCAGTTCAAAGGTAATTGGTTCTGCAGGAATTGAATACGGAATTGTGTAGGGCAATGAATACTGATAGATCTGAACGTACACTTCTGGCAGTATCCTTCACATGACTAATTGAATCAGCAGATTGCTGGTTCAATTGAAATTACCGTTTGATTTGAAACACCTACTATCTATCCTATGACACCAATTTCAAAAGCGCAATACAAAAAGTACAAATCTTTTGTGATCTATTTATTTTAGGACTCCGAAAGTTTGACCACGTAAGTCATAAATTAAAAGAACATGGCATCACACGTATTGAAAGGTAAGGGCTACGTCTTCCCCTAGCTCGCACAAGTCTCTGACTTTTGAGGGTTGCAATTAGGAGTGCAACCGGTTGACGGATATAACAATTTTACCTTTTTTTTTAACTCAAATGGTTGAATATGCGGAGCATCGTAGAATGTTATAGCTGGCCAAATACATATTCGAAGTCATGGTGGAAGTTTCGGAAAATATAAGAAGTAAGTTTGTTCCTCGATCACAGGTGCATTCAGTCAATGTCAAAAATCTATACCAAATAACTGTGCCTCAACACTCCACTGCTCTCTTTCAAAAAGGGTTCTCATATAATTCTATCAAACTATTCAACTGATCTATCAATTGAAGTAAAGGAAAAACCCCTAAATGACCCCTAGGTCTTTGGCTTCACAGATCTGTATTTTCGAATGTGACATTCTTATTCTTATATCGAATAATTACTTTTACCTACTACCAATATGTAATATCAAACATTACTATAATGATATGAGTTTCGTATTGAGATACTTTACCGTACTAGTGCGGTAAAGTAAAATTCATTTGTTTTTCTTTTTAAATGTACGTAATGGAAAAGGATAACAAGAATTAATTTATTATTAATTTGAGGATCTATCCCGGGATTTATCAGGTAATAAGGTAATAAGGATTCATTATCTGAATATATTCTCTAATGGTCTGAACTATTGTCGATGAAATTTTACTAAATTGGAATGAACGTTTTAAAGTTTACAGTTTGCAGAATGAGTGACAACCGAGACACATAAATGAACGAACGCATTTATTAGGAATATAGACGTAACACTAATAACAATATTATGAATTCATGAATAAAAAATTAAACCTCATTTATTATAATAAATAAACACAACACTTGTACAATTAGTGATATTTATTCCAGCTGACGTGGAGGCAATTGAAGAATTGTAGTTTTCAATTTCAACTGATTTTTTTGTAGAAACGATTTCTCCTCCCATAATTTTAGTAGCTATATTTTTTTTGGTTTCTAAGGATGTTTCTACATATCCTTCAGCGATACTACTAGATTTCCATTCACCATGTCTCTTCAAAATGTGCATATCAACACCAGCATCAGCAAGTAGGGATGCTTATGATCTTCTAAAAAAGTGATCTGTATATTGTGATGGATTTGGTAGTTCCAGAAACGTTGCAAAAGTATTGATACCAATTGGTTGAAAAAAACATTTTCCATTTTTATATAAAATAAAAAACCGGTAATGGACTATATTTTGAGGTCGAAGTCGAACATATTTTCGGACGTTATTGAAGCAGTCAAAACCAGCGATGTTTTCTCTAGTAATAGCAAATTCTCTTTGAATTTTATCGGTATTTTGATCGTTTTGAACGTTACTTCGTCAACTGCATCACCAATTTTCAAATTCATCAGTTCTTCTCTTCGGCATGCGCCTATAAAAATAATATGCTACATGGAAATGTCACTATATTTATGTATAATCTTACCTTCATCATCAAGAATTGATCATCATTGGCTTATTTCAAACATCTGCGTATGTTTTCCTTTGAAAATATACTGGATTTTTTCGGCTTGTGACCTTCACTTTTCCGCTTCAGAAAAGCCAATAGCTGTGAATATTTACTTTTGTACACATTTTTCTTCACAGATATCATTGTTCTTAGCATACTGTAATGTGTCCATAATGATGATGTCTTTTCTTTTCCAGCTTTCCCGGCAAAATAAGCTAATAAAATTTTCTCCGATATATCACGGACTTTTTTTGAACTGCACCAGTCTTCGAATCGCGTATATTCTTTTTCGTATTTATTGCGGGATTTAGCGGGTACTAGGGATTGTAATGCGTTATTTGCAGCAAGTTCTATATCAGAACTTTCATTGTCGGAACTCATGTCGATACAATTATACCAAACTGAAGTGAACGCGTCAAAATTGACAGTTCGCAAAATAAATCAACAATGAGCGCAACGCTCGCTTGTTACATGATTCTAATATCATTAATTTCAGGAATATTGACTAATGTTGAGTAAATAATTAACATTATTGGTAGTAGGTAAAATAATGTACTATATTCGTATCGTAAATTCATATTACGATATTCAATGGATTATCAAACTCGGCCTAACGGCCTCGTTTGACCAATTTCCCATCTCATTTCGTAATATGAATCTTTACGACACTTATATCGTGAATATCTATTACTACTCTCTTGTACCTATTACGATCGCTTTGGATTTTGGTGTAAGAGTAGCTTAAGCTAAATCTCACCTCGTAACGATCAAAACGAAAATGTATGTTTTTGTACAACTGTCAAAAAAACTTGACAATTACTAATTGATTATTCATCATAAAAGAATTTCATTAATTGGAATAATAATCAATAGTAAAGTTTGAACTATTATTTCCAACATAAATTCCCGAAAATGTTCCATATTGCTGCTGAACAGAAACGTTAGATATTTCTTGAAGAGTTGATTTCACCATTTTATCAGATATTTTGATTTGTTTGGAAGAAGATGAATCTTGCAAAATTATGATTATATCTGTATCTTATAAAGTAAATTTGTTTCGTTATCAGCATCTTGAATAAATTTGTTGATATCATCCCTTGATAAAACTTGAGATTTTTTAATTTTTTTCGGTATCCGACGCTTTTGATCTTAGTGACCGGAACCAATTTTGAAAACTTCCTTATGTCAATATTTTTCTTTATTTTCAATATACTTCTCAATATTGAGTAGACACTCTAAAACGTAAGATAAGTAAGATAAATAGCGCATAAGCACATTTTTAGAAACCTTTTTACATGTTTCCTGTCGCACAATTCACGAAATTGTTCATGTTTTCTCATATACTAACTTGGATAAGGCCGGTAACATATTAGATACTATTGCATTTGCTTCCTCAAATATATCTGATAGGGTATCACTACCACTATCATATTCAATATCCATCTTCTTGAAAATAACTTGAAATTAAAACAACTACGTGCAAACACAGTGAAACCTTCAAACACGCGGCGTGCCAAGAAACCGATTCTATAGAAACTACACAAAACGACCACTGGATGCTGTGAAATTGTGATGGAAGTATTGATAACATTAAGGATAATATGTATGGGAAAGAGAAGTATTATTTAGTTATTTTGGACTTATTTTTCCAGACAGGAAAAATTTTTAAATACGTTTTCATGTCACATTTGAGAGAATTTTTGACCTCGACCTGCAGTCTCGGCCAAAAATTAACACTCTCATGGCCAATACAAAAACACTAATTTTTCGCATTTAATACGAAACTATTTTTTAATCTATCATTCAATAAAGACGATTATTATTATTATTATTATTATTATTATTATTATCCTCAGCACGACGAGACCTTTTTCATACGAAAAGGTAAACAACGAATATGTTGTGTACAGAGTATAGAATCACATGCAGATGACTCATTTAATTTTTAACCCAGATATTCGAAGGGGGACCACCCGACGCAGCTTAGCACCCCTTGACACGCGTCTTTTGTTACGCACGAGCCGAAATAGAGATAGGGTGACGACATATGAGCTATAAAAAATCACACTGCTTGATACATGGTGTTCTATATTCAACTTCGTGAAACTAGTAGTATGCAGATTGATAGAAAATAATATAGCCTTGTGAATCATTTTAGATGTCATAGTCAAGATAAAACTCTTCGAATCTAATGTAAAATATTTGCATTATTTCAAGTTTTTACTAGATGTTTATAAAAAATCGAATTTATACTCAATCTTTACCTTCAACAGTATAATCCAAAGAAGTTCATGAAGTCTCTCAGAAACCGATAGGTGAACACCCTATTTATATTCAGAGCTGGGAGATTATCACAGCTCAGGAATCACTGAAAGACTAACAATTCAACAGCCAAAAATCACTAACTACTTGCATATCAACACTGATATACAATTTCCTCCTTTCATAAATTAAAAACAAATTGCGACAAATTTACATTCGATGCTTTCCTAGCAAAGTAAGGTGCGATAAGGAAAATTGATGTGTCTCGTGTTCAACGTCAATGTAAGGTTGACATGTTCATGCTTCGTAGATCGCATTCCAACAAACAAGTATTTTGTGGCACAGGTACCCCATTGAATAAAAAAAATCGTTTCCATCAACTAAGATACTGCAACTCGAAAACATGAATGATGGAAACTTTCAGGCACAAAACTTTCAAAACACCAAAGCTTCGAACAACCACAATCCAAAAATCCAAAAAATGTATTACTATTATACAGTGAGGACCAAAAGTCCGTCGCCCCCCCCGTAACTTCTTCATTTTCCATATTACAAAAAAATGTTAAATACATAAGTTGTAGGGTTTCATTCGATCTCTTTAATGGTTTAAGTTTCATTCATACAGAGTGTCTCAAAAAAGCACGGTGACTTAGAAGTAAATTTTTTTAAATGGGACACCCTGTATTTCATTGCATTATTGCATTCTACGTTGAATTCTGAACAAGTTTGATAAATGGTTTTCTATCAAAAAAGTTAATAGTTTTGGACTTATGAACACTTGTAAATAATTATTTCGACTACTTTTGCGTCAGTTCAATGAGAAAATCGTAACAAATGGATCACAATGTATTCCACTTTCCTATCCTAACTTTTTCAAAGCTATCCAATGTTGCAAACTGCTGATGGCACCATGTGTAACTTACCTCGTCGTACCATTTTACAATTGTTAGAGTTGTTGAATCTCACGAAAAACTAGTACAAATGAAGTTGAAACATTTTATTAACAAATAAGGTAGTCCATAAATACAGATCAAGAATCATTAAAAACTGAAGAGATATTTTAATTTATAACTAAAAACGGTGAGTTTTTATCTATTTCAAAAGATGTTCTACATGTCCACCATGCATTTCTTGACACATAAATAGTCGGGTTGTAAACTCTTCCCTAACATTAATCAAGGTTTGAGGTGTTATTTCTGAACACACTTCAATAATTCGACGGCGCAGTTCATCTAACGACCCACAAACTGTCTTAAAAACTACGGATTTCACATAGCCCCAGAGAAAGAAATCAAGCGGTGAGAGGTCCGGTGAGCGAGCTGGCCACTCTGTTGTACCTCGACGTCCAACCTGGATACCTTTCATCTAAGTAATTTCTCATCTCCCGAAAATAGTGTGGTGGCGCTCCATCTTGCTGAAATGTTACATCCAAGTAAAATTCATGTGGGTTTTGCGCAACGATCTCATCGATACTGGGACTTATTGTGTCTTGCAGCATTTGGAGGTATCTGGGACCATTTAAATTTTCTTCCAAGAATATGGGACCTACAATGTGGTTACCTAAAATACCAGCCCAAACATTAATTTTCTGGGGAAATTGAGTATGCCCCTCGCGGAATTCATGGGGATTCTCATCACTCCAATATCTACAATTCTGGGTATTCACATTTCCATTTAGGTAAAAAGTGCTTTCATCACTAAAGCAGATGTGTTGCAAATAAAGTCGATTTGCAACAATTCTTTCTGCCATGGTCTCGCAAAATTCAAGTCGCCGGTCTGGATCATCTTCAACCAATTGGTGCAAAATTTTTATTTTGTAAGGATGGAATTTATTTTGTTTAAAAACCCTCTTTACTGATGTTTTAGAAACATCACATGTCTCAGCTACTTGCTTAGTTGATTGTTGTGGGTTATTTACCATTTCGGCTAGTACTTGAATTTCAACATCTTCCGTAATTATTTTCGGCCTCCCATATCTCGGAGCATCTTTCACGGTGCCAGTTTGGTTAAATTTTGCCACCAATTTCTGCAGATATTTTCGACACATCGGACGTTCTGGAAACCGTTCATTGAAAATGCGAATAGCAGCGTGGTAATTTCGGTTAGCTTCACCAAATATGATAATGGCTTCAACTTTGTCTGCTACTGAACGAGCCATATTAATCAACAAGAGAAATTGAAAACCGTTTGAAACAAAGTTTTGAAAACCTTCAAAATGTCAATGACATTTGGCAAAAACAGATAAGAGTTTTTTTTCGTTGTCATGGATAAAATAAACGCGCCTAGCGTGCATAGCCTACCTCATTAATTTATTCGTGAACTGGTGCAAAAGTAGTCGAAATATTTATTTACAAGTGTTCGTAAGTCCAAAACTATTAACTTTTTTGATAGAAAACCATTTATCAAACTTGTTCAGAATTCAACGTAGAATGTAATAATGCAATGAAATACAAGGTATCCCAATTAAAAAAATTAACTTCTAAATCACCGTGCTTTTTTGAGACACTCTATATGAATGAAACTTAAACCATTAAAGAGATCGAATGAAACCCTACAACTTATGTATTTAACATTTTTTTGTAATATGTAGAATAAAGAAGTTACAGGGGGGGCGACGGACTTTTGGTCAGACATAACAAGATAGACATATTGAAACACCAGCTACAAACGTCGGGGGGGTAGGTTGGTATTTTAACCGCTTTCAGGGTGAGAGGCTTTAGTTTTGCTGTACTGTTTCCAAGGGGCAGGCGTGTGTTCCGACATTGGAAAGTCATGCTTATAAAACGAGTACAAAAGTGTTGAGAGGCATGATCCCTGCGGCAAACCCTCTTCGAACGGTCTCATTGCCGAGCTGTTACAATTGATTCTGACCCTGAAGGCCCTACCAACCAGGTAGGAGGCTAGAAGTCTGACCATATGCCTAAGCATGCCTACTCTCAGCATCTACGCGATGAGCCCTTTGTCTAGACAGTGTCGAAGGCCTTCTGTACATCCAACAGGACCATCAATGTGTTGAGGCCTCGGTGGAAACCCTTCCTCAAACCGTGAGCAATTTTTGCTTCCTTAGAGGTTGAAAAGTGACCTCTCCAGAAGCCGAATTGCTCATCCGGGATGAGTCAAAGGTCTCCTTCGAGATTCTCAACTCTCTTCAGCAGGATCCTGTCCACCAACTTGGAAAATATCTGCATGCTTCAAGCATTGCGGGTAGTGCTGCCACTTTATAATCGCATTTATAATGTGGATTAGCTGGACCAGAGATTTCTTTGGAAGGTTCCTGAGGAGAACTGCGTCTATTTTGTCCATACCCGGTGCTTTGTTCCTGGGAGTCTATCGCATCTGTCACTTCCGCGAAGTTGGTAATTAACTTCAAGTAGGTGCGCCTGTACAAGTTGACATTCGGGGCTTGTCTAAACTCCTAGACTTTCCTGGTGACTTTTTGGTGTTCCTCGGTTCCGTTTGAACCGGCCCAGAAGGCAATCTGGAAATATTCTCCGAATAATTCGGCCTTCCTCTGTTCCATCATCGCCTGCGTTCCACCATTTCCCACGGCAGGGATGTCCATTCGCCTTTTTTGTATGCGTTTGTTCATCCTCCACAGAAAATTGCCTCCCGCGATGAGATTTTTGAATTTTCTCTTCCAGGCTTCATCTCTATGACGTTTAATCAAATCTGCGATATCCCTTCCCTTTCGGGGGTTCATATTATCCTGCCATTTCTTCCGCTCTTGATTATGGAGTTTTATTAAGAGGAAGTCTGGAAGCAAGTCTCTGTCCTCCCTCACGGCTTTCTTCCTGATAGTGGCATTCCTGGCTGCCTGTATATCCTCAATCAGCTTTAGAGTCTCTCTCTCTCGATTTGTTCCTTCAGTATGTTGGGATTTATCACGGTTTTGTGATTAGGAACCTTTCTATACTCTTCGAACAATGTGATGACTGCCATAGGAATAATATAATAATACCGTTGTACGTAAAACATAATGCGTTTATTTGTACCTACTCTGCAATTATGAACTGAAGGACTTGGCCCATCCAAAAACCTAACCTTTCTGAAAATGAGACTTACCGAATCTATTGGAACTATTCTCTTCTCTCCTCTGAACGAATATAAACAGATAAGCCTGATCAACAACTTGATCACCAAGTAAGAGATATAATTGCTGTAGTATTTTGGCCACTCGGTAAAAATACTCGAATAATTTGAAAATATATTGTAACGATTTCGACACCGGCCCCGAGACCGGCCCTGATCATCCAATTAGTTGACCTTAAAAGCAAACAACTTGTACTGGCCAACGGATCGCCGAGAACAATGTCAAATAAAATCGATCTCTTCGATACGGTTCTAAGAGCCATCTAGATGAATCGTTCTATACTCCCGAAGCCAAGGGCGACAGGGACAGTCACAGAGAGTAACCAATATAGTTCCAGAGTTCGCGGATAGAGACTGACACAGTAGAATTCAAATTTACAATTTAAAATAAAATAGTGAAGTAAATGTTTTAGTAAATAATGGTTTTAAGTAGTGTTTTGAATAAATTAGAAAAATTAGTGCAGTTTTACTACATTTGGCGTCAAAAGTGTGGATGTTTAAAAATAAATAAGTGTTAAAGTGTTAGCCGCGTTGAAAAACTGATAGACATTTATCGCGCCTACTAGACTAGTGACCCGTTGAACATTTAATTGTTCGCAGGACAGATTTGCGCGTCGCGGAAATAAACTGAAAACTTATTGTGTGAAATAAATAATAGACTGATATCGCGGTAAAGACAATAAGAGACAAAATGTTTCCGAGGAGAGTTCACCTAGTTGACCTTAAAGTTAGTGAATTAAAGCAAGATTTAGAGGAGAGTGAATAAGAAACAACTGGAAAGAAGGCCGTACTCTAGAAGAGACTTTCGGATGGACTGATTGAAGAAGGAGAAGACCCCGAAACATTTTTATTTGAAGTTTCTGGAATCGACTTGAGTTCGATTATGAATAAACTCGAGGAAAATTCGAATAGTTTGGAGGAGGAACTTCAACATAATTCCATAAGTCTGAAAGAACTTCAACAAAATTCGGTGAATCTGGAGAATAAATTTCTACAAAATTCGAAGAAACTGGAAGAAAAATTTCTAGAAAGTTATGTCAGCTTGAAAGAAGAACTCGAAAATTCAAATAGTATGAAAGAGGAACTCCAAGAGAAGTTTCTATAAAATTCGAATACTCTGAAAGAGGAACTCCAAGATAAATTTCTAGAAAATTCGAATACTCTGAAACAGGAACTTCTAGAAAACTCAAAGAATTTGAGAAAAGAACTTCTGGAAAATTCGAATGGCCTGAGGGAGGAGCTTCTGGAAAATTCAAAAAGCTTGAAAGAAGAAGTCTGCGGTATGGCGAATTGGTTGGAAGAAAGAATGGGAACTGTTGAAACAGAGATAGAGAAAATCAAAGATGACATGGTGGAGGAAATGAAAAAAATTAAGGAAGCGCTCCACGATGAAATAAAAGGCGGATTTGAGACAGAAATCGGCAGTATAAAGTAAACAATTAGTAAGTTGAAAAAGCACATCAATACTGCATACACCGGAGAAACGGTCAACAAAAATTCAATGCTGGACTCAAGTTTGGACTTAGGTGAAGTCCAAAGAGAAATAAAAGATTTCAAGATTAGTGCTGAACCTGGAAAACTCGCATTGAAACCGCCTCAGTTCGACAGAAATACTCCATGGGCAAACTACCGCCGACAATTCGAAGCCGCTACCAAAGCAAATGGGTGGAATGCTGGGGAAAAAGCTTTCGCATTGACACTGGCATTGCGTGGCAATGCCACAAACATTTTACAGACCCTCACCGTCCAACAACAGGAGGACTATGAGCAGCTGATTAAACATCTAGAACTACGGTATGGTCAGGCCCACCTAGAAAGCGTGTACCATTCACAGCTGAAGAATCGATGCCAGAAATCAAGCGAATCCTTGCAAGAATTTGAAGCCGATATTGCACGCTTGGTTCGTCTTGCGTACCCAGCTACACCGGAAAATGTTATGGAGCGACTAGTGGTTCAGGCATTTTTGGACGGACTCCGTGACCAAGAATCCCGACAAGCCCTAACACTAGCACGCCCCGCACATCTCGTAGATGCATTGGCACGCGCTCTGAAATTCGAAGCAGCAAAACAATCCTGCAAAAGCCAGAGTAGAGTCCGGATGATTGAGGAAGATACACAGGAGCCCGCTAATATCCTGCCTGAGAGGAAACAAATAAGGTGATGGAATTGTGGGAAAATTGGGCATGTGCGTAGCACATGCCCAATATTCTAAAAAGCGACACCGACACAGGAAACTTAAGAAGGTCGATGAGGAGGGGCAGTCATCGGCCTGTATCCAGCAAGATCCAAATAACAACGCATATGTCGCTGTCCTTCAACGACAGAACAAAGGTGTTTTTATAGACCATGCTGCTTGATACAGGTGCGACTAGGACAATCCTTGGGCCTACTTTTGCCAAAACACCGGCAGGAATTGAATCATCGAATTGGAAGCTACGCACAGCAACAGTAGAGCCGGCAACTATGTTTGGAGAACTCCCAATTGAACTAACTTTAGGCAGCACCAAAGTGAAACACGGGGCTCTAGTAGCAGACATCGAGGACGATGTAATAATTGGAATGGACATCATGAATTCGAGAGGTTTCGAGCTAAATTTTAAAGACGGCGTCCTACGTGTGAACGAAGAAGAACTGGTACTTCATGGGAGAAGTGAAGAAATTATTCGTGTCCTGCTGGCTGAAGATGTGAGCGTACCGGAGAGAGCTGAAACCATTTTGGAGGCTCACCTGGATGGTGGTGCGAGCAATGGAAATGTGGTGATGTTCGAGCCCAAGCTCCATGATGAGAAAATTGGACGAGGAATTGCACTAGGAAAAACCTTGTTGCTTGCTGATAAATTTGTGCCAATGAGGGTAATGAATGTCAATTATTACCCGGTGACCTTGAAAAAGGGAACCATTTTGGGGCACTGCTCGTCAATTTCCTCTGTGATTAGGAGTGTACGCGGCACTGTTAGCCAAGCCAGTAACATGCCAGCAGATTTGGAGAAGTTGGTTGCTATCTCGTCCAAGGACATGGGGCCAGCACAGAAGCCCAAACTGAGAGAACTAGTCAGGAAGTATCAGGACATCTTCGATACCAGACTAGGTAGAGGCGGTAGAAGGACATCTTCGATACCGGAGTAGGCAGAGGCGGTAGAACAAACGTGGATAGACACTGGAAATGCCCAACCAATCAGGCAATCACCCAGAAGACTTTCTCTCGCCAAAAAGGAGGAGGCTGACAAAATAGTCAGCGACATGGAGAAAGGCCGACAGCCCCTGGTCCTCTCCAGTCGTGTTGGTGAAGAAGAAAGACGGATCAACACGGTTTTGCGTAGACTACCGTCAACTGAACAACGTGACGAAAAAGGGCAGCTACCCTTTCCCAAGGATAGACGACACCCTAGACACGTTAGCCAGTTCAACGATTTTCTCGACCCTAGATCTGAAGAGTGGATACTGGCAGGTAGAACTGGCCCAAGAAGATCGGGAATAGACACCCTTCACCATCGGTTCAGGTTTGTGGCAGTTCACAGTTATGCCAGTCGGGCTCTGCAACGCTCCAGCCACATTTGAAAGATTGATGGAGACGGTTCTGAAGGGACTTTCATGGAAGACGTGTCTGGTGTATCTCGACGACATTATTGTGGTTGGCAAATCATTCGAGGACCATGTGAAAAACTTGGAAGAGGTATTTCAACGATTGACAACTTTCGGATTGAAGCTGAGCCCCAAGAAATGCCATTTGTTCCAGAAGGAAGTACAATACCTCGGCCACGTTGTCTCTGGGGAAGGAGTAGCAGTTGATGAGCAGAAGATCAAAGCTGTTGAGAAATGGCCCGTTCCGAAAAACATACACCAGCTTCGAAGTTTTCTTGGCTTGTGCACTTATTATCGCCGATATGTGCTGGGGTTTGCTAATATCGCTAAACCACTGACCAGGCTTACAGAAGGACAAACAGAGTTCCAGTGGTCAGAGGAATGCCAAGATTCGTTCAGGAAGCTGAAAGGAGCTTTAATTAAAGCACCAATCCTGAGCTACCCTCTTCCAAACGGAAAATTTATTTTGGACACAGACGCAAGTAACGTGGGACTTGGAGCTGTCCTGTCTCAGATCCAAGAAGGTTATTTCAGTAGGACCTTGAGTAAACCGAAGCGTAATTACTGTGTCACCAGGCGGGAGCTGTTGGCCATGGTTAAGGGAGTAGAGCACTTCTACAAGTAGGTACGTGTGTGAACGAAGATTTCTGCTGAGAACTGACCATGCAGCTCTCAAATGGCTCCTACAGTTCAGGAATCTCGAGGGTCATGTGGCACGTTGGATTGAGAGGCTCCAGGACTTCGACTTTGAGATCGAACGGGAACCAGCCATAAGAATGCAGCTGCCCTGTCGCGAAGACCATGCCCAGATGACTGTTCGCACTGTCAAAGAGCAGAGGAGAAGGAGTCGACACTCTGCAGAACCACGGCGGTCGATGATAACTGGAATAATAACAAGATCTAGAAAGACCAAGAGAAAGATCCAGATTTTGGTTTAGTCATCGGCTGGAAGAAGATTAATCAAAGACCGACGTGGCAGTAAATAGCCAGTTGTTCTCCTGTCGTTAAATCTTACTGGGCCCAATAGAGCTCTTACCCTCGACAATGGAGTCCTGAAACGTGTGTTGGAGACTGAGGATGGTGAAGAAGACAGACGACAGATAGTAGTTCCCAGTAGCAGGAGACAGGAAGTTCTCCGAGAAATTCATGATGGGGTCAGCGGAGGACATCTGGGAGTGACGAAGACCCTCCAGAAACTGAGGCAACGGTTTTACTGGGTCAATTGCCAAACTGACGTCAAAGACTGGTGTAGAAAATTTGCTGTATGCGCTGCTAGCAATAGGCCTCGAACGAGACCTAAGGCCCCGACGCGCCAGTACAATGTGGGCAGGTTCATTGACATCGCTGGCCCGTTCCCACAATCTGATCACGGGAATATTTATATCCTTGTGGCGATGGACTACTTCAGCAAGTGGGCCGAAGCCTACGCCCTGCCCAACCAAGAAGCCATTTCCGTTGCCGACGTCTTGGTAAAGTAGTGGATTTGTCGATTTGGTGATCCGTTGGAGCTGCATTCGGATCAAGGCAGGAATTTTGAGTCAAACCTGTTCCAGGAGATGTGCCAGATGCTGAACATCCGGAAGACGAGAACCACAGCTCTACATCCGCAGTAAGATGGGATGGTGGAGCGAATGAATAAGACGATAAACCGCCACCTGTCCAAGGTAGTCTCTGATCACCAGAAAGATTGGGACCAGTACCTTCATCTGTTCCTGATGGCGTATCGTTCCGCAGTACATGAGTCGATCGGCCAAACCCCTGCTAGTATTATTGTGGGCCGAGAGCTGCGACTTCCATGTGACCTGTAGTTTGGGACGCCACCAGGACAAGACACTGCTGGAGATAACTACGTCAGTAAACTTCGAAAGAGTATGGACGACATCCATGAACGAGTCCGTTTGAACATCCAGAGTGCCAGTGACAGAATGAAGGAGACCTACGACATCAAGGCCGATGCTGGTGGATATCAGATAGGAGATCTTGTCTGGCTGTACAACCCTAAACGTCGCCGTGGACTATCACCGAAGCTTCGGAACTCGTGGGAAGGTCCATATAAGATTATGAAAAGGATAAACGACCTTGTCTATCGAATACATAAGCCACCACGAGGGAAACGAGGGTAGTCCACTTCAATAGGTTATCTCCTTACGCCGGAAACCACGACCAAGTCCGCACCGTCAGACCACCGGAGGATGAAATGATGTTATAGAGGATGTCTCTGTACTCAAACGGACAGAAAGTTCAACATGGGGTAGCCAGAGAGGAGCCACGAGATCTTTTCAAGGTGCCTGCCGATTACGCGTTAGCTCACTGTGTAGCAGAAGATCTCCAAATGTCCAGAGGCATTGCCGTAGATTTCTTCAAGAAGTTTGGTCGACTCCAGGAACTCAGAGAACAGAACCCGGAATTGGAGGGGTGTTACAGCTGAGAAAGGGCCAGAGAAACATCTACTATCTGGTTACCAAGAAGCATTCCCGAGATAAACCGTCTTATGAAGATGTCTGGAAGAGTCTCACCAGATTAAGAGACACGATGCTGGACCAGAATCTTGTGGACCTGGCAATCCCAAAATTGGCCTGTGAGATTGATGGGCTGGACTGGAGAGTTATAAGCAGCATGTTGGAGACATTATTCAGATCCAGCGGCGTTAAGATTTTGGTGTGCTGCAACCATGTTCCTCGACCCATTTCGAAGACTGTGGAGTGTTACTTCCATCGAACGTCCAGGTGCAGATATGGAGAATCTTGCAGATATCTCCACACTACAATAATGACATTTCGGGATGAAACGTCTTTAAGAAGGGGGTAATGTAATGATTTCGAGACCGGCCCCGAGACCGGCCCTGATCATCCAATCAGTCGACCTCAAAATCAAACAACTTGTACTGGCCAACGGATCGCCGAGAACAATGTCGAATAAAATCGATCGCTTCGATACGGTTCTGAGAGCCATCTAGATGAATCGTTCTATACTCCCGATTAATCGAGAGCCGTGGATGGAATCTGCTTGGGAGTATATAAGCTGGATAGCCGAGGGGACGGGGACAGTCACAGAGAGTAACCAATATAGTTCCAGAGTTCGCGGATAGAGACTGACAGTAGAATTTAAATTTATAATTGGTAATAAAATAGTGAAGTAAATGTTTAAGTAAATAATGGTTTTAAATAAATTAGAAATATTTGTTAAGTGCAGTTTTACTACAATATCTTGGGAAAAGGGAGAGCAGTACCTTCGCCTTCCCTTCAAAGCGCCCTTGGAGAAAGAAAATGCAACAACAACCAATAGGTTAGTAAATTCTTTGATCATTTTTGGACTTGCTTCATAATAATTTGAAGTACTCTTGGAATTCGAGTACTTACACTCAGAGTACTACAGTACAGTAAAGTACATGAGAACTTTTATTGATCGATATGTAGGAATTCCTGCTCCGGGAAATGAAAGAGGTCAGAATGAATTGTTTGGGCCTTGCTTTCCCGAATTAAATTAAC
Source organism: Chrysolina americana (assembly GCA_958502065.1). Taxonomy (NCBI): domain Eukaryota; kingdom Metazoa; phylum Arthropoda; class Insecta; order Coleoptera; family Chrysomelidae; genus Chrysolina; species Chrysolina americana. Next base: position 38,745,487 of record OY293415.1, on the reverse strand, counting down.
AATTCTGTCATTCCTGTCATGTTTCAACAATTTTCCATAATCACGAGAATTTTTTGGGATTTCCGTCCTTCCAATCTAGTATTTATAGTGGCGGATTTTTTTGTGGGGTTGCTTCAATTTCTACGTTCGGTTGAAACGTCAACAACCCTTACTAAATTCCCGTCTACTCTAAATTGTTTCCATTTCTCCACTCCATCTCTTTCCTGCCTTCTTCATCATCTCAGCCGCTGGAACATTGCCATCAACTGAATTAGAGGTCCTCAACTCCAGAAGTGGTGCATATGAAAGGATATTCTTAGCAGAGATTTTCCTTAAAATTATTTTACATACACGTCATGTATTTTAGCAGTGGTGCTCGTGTATAATGAATGGAAAGAAAGCTTTGCATATTGATATAAAGAAGTTTTGTGAAGTTATCTTCTTTATTTAGTTTTATTTTGATTGTTTTTCCACAATCGTCATCATCTTCGTTCTGTTGTTGATGAAATAAATGCATTTTTAAATAACCCTGAACTGTTCCAACCAGTTCTCTTCCTTGATACCACCAATAAAGAATTGAATATGTCCATATATTTTTTTACACATGTACTCGTGGATTACGATCGGAATTAGAATACGCAAACATGGCCGGTTGGATTCACGGCCATTCAATTATTTCGACGAAACCCCTTGGACAGATCATTCCTTTTATTTATGGCCGTCGTTTTTGTTCAGAATTAATGTGGTCCAATAAATTTGGGGATGAACATGCCGGCTTTTTTTGCGTTAATTAACCTCCCTTCGTATACGGTTTTGACGATGCCAGCTCCTGTTGATGACATTCTTCAATTGATAGCCCCTAAACGTAATCATGGCTTTATCGCTTTGTGCTCAATTTTTTGTTTATACAGGGGATCCCTTGGGGCAATTCATCGATCAATATATGGAAAACAATAAGCGGGCCGAATTTGAAAACTTGATGGTTCAATGTTGTTGATGAGGACTATCCGACAAACATTTCCAAAAATGTAACACTTTCAGTCGATTCTAGTTTTCTTATTTTAAACAGGACATCCAGTATAATAATAATAATAATAATACTCCCTCATAAACACTCGTAGAGTGTACCCAAAGGCATAGCCTGTGCGGGTAGAGGACGGCTATTATTATTATTCGCCGTGGCGTATATTAACACATTTTGGAAATATTTCCAAAATTCTAATCATATTTCATGTATAATGTCTGGATGCGTTTTAAAACTAATATTTAAAGTCAAACTTTCCAAATGGAAACCCCTCAACGGTGTGAGCATACACAAAAAAAATGTAATGTAAAAAAAAAATTCTACATTACTTACCTAATAATAAATTTTTCAACTGTAGAACGGTTTGAGATAGAGCAATTCTGCGAACGCCAATCGATTCAGGATCGCAAAATAATTATATGAGGATTTGAAACGGATATATCGACGGACAAATATTTTTGAATGCACACATAAGCAACTTTTCGAAATGTTCAACTCGAAAGTGTAGAGGTTCCGTAATAAGTGTTCAATTGACTCGGAATCGACTTCAAATTTGGTGTGCATATTCAAAAAATATTGAATTTTACGAATATCAGTATTGAAAAAATATGAAAATGTTTTGGGGAAAATGACCCCTCTCAACTACAGATGAACTTTTCAACTCGAGAACGGTTCATGATAGAGCAATTCTGCGAATGTCAATCGATTCAGAATGGTGAAATTTATATACTCTGTGGAGTCAAATATTTATGAATGCACAAATAAGCAACTTTTCGAAATATTCAACTCGAAAGTGTAGAGGTTCCGTAATAGGGCCATGACATATTCAATTGACTCGGAATCGACTTCATATTTGGTGTGCATATTAAAAAAAGATTGAGTTTGACGAATATGAGTGGAAAAAAATTAATAAAAATGTTTTGGGGGTAAATGACCCCTCTCAACCACAGATGAACTTGTCTACTCGAGAACGGTTTGAGGTAGAGCAAATCTGCAAACGTCAATCGATTCAAGATAACGGAATTTGTGTAACCAGTGAATTTGAAATGAAAATATCAACGGACAATATTTTTCATATATTTCGAAAATGCAAATGTTCGAAAATTTTTATTTTCATTTCCTCTAAAAATCGCAATCTTTCCTTAAACGTATCTAGACAATTCAATATCACGATTTCTACAAAAAAATTGACCTCATTTCTTCAATTCTTTGTCGAATCCAATTTTAAAGACCTGAAAAGTCATCAAAGAAAAACCATTTTCGTTTTGTTACCTACACATATATTCCTGAGAGGAAGTCCTGGAACACCTTGTAATAAAAATTCTATAGGTAGGAGTAATCTGAACATCGCATTGATCTCAGGAGAAATCATGGCCACCAATGCAATTGCATGGAGGGTTCAAGTTGGGTTCAATTTGAAAAAAAAGAATTGAAAAGAAAGATCTCGTATGTGTTATTTTGGTTGATGTAATTGAATTTACTTTTTGAGTCCACTTTGAAGAAAAAATTTCCACAGATATAATTTAAATGAAGTTGTCTACCCAAATGACTGAGGGAATCAAGAAAACGTATCATCAGGGAAGAAATTTTTGGAGTTAATTTGACATTCTATTTCGAAGAGATACGCGCCGATAAAAACTTTTCACTTCACCTTGTGGAATTATTGAGATTTTCCATTCATAAAAGATGCTTCCTTAGCCATATTCTACAGCCCTCGCTTTGAAAAACAGTTAGGAAGTTTCTTTTTATCTCTCAACGGTTCAGGGATGAAGAGATTTTTACAAAATCGAATTCGATCAAGTTTCCATGAAAATGATAATATAATATAAATTTGATACGAACTGAATATTCACCTAAAATCCCTGCACGATCTCAGAGACTTACCGAAACTGAATTACTTGGAGGGTATTGGCAACAGAAAAAAAATAATTTCATATTTACCGGCAAGTGATTTTTGTACACGTTTCTGACTGAAATATGAGTTAGAATGAGTCGTACAGAAGTTGTGACCTCATACGCTTGAGATGAAAAATACTGCAAGAAGTTTGAAATATGGAGGACGAATTTTCAGATAGTTATTAGTTTATTGGCAACATCAAAATTATCTTTCAAACGAAATGAAATCGTCTATCAAAATCATGTAGGTTGAATCAATTTGCATCAAAATTGGAATTGCGAGAGTTTGTGATTTTTTAAAACAATCTGAAGAAAATTGTAACGCAGAATTATTTTTGATACTGATACTTTCACAAAACAACGTCATATCAATAACGCAATTCCACCAATTTGGCAAGTGGAAATCATTTGAAGATATTTCTAGTTAATCACACAAAACCTGTCAAAAGTATTTGGCTTATATTTGTCTGAAGGTGGAGAACGAGTAGTTCCAATAGATTCAGCATTTCTCATTCTGGTGTTCGCTATCTCTGATACAGGCTGATATAGAGAGTCAGTTTCAAACCATTTCGTTCACATGTGAAACTGAAAACAAGGAACAGCTGCCATTTTTAGATGTTTTAGTAATCAGAAACAACCAAAATCAGCTTGAGTTCGATGTCTACAGGAAAGGCACGAGTACACTCAGATACATCCCTGAGAGCTCCCACCATTTCACAGAACCAAAATTGCCGGGATTGAATTTCTTGGAGAATCGATACAGAATACAGATACAGAATCGATACAGAAGCTTAGATTCAAGAAAACCCTACGTGACTTTTCGACTTTTCAAAAAGGGGAAAACCCTCCGAAATACATCGTTATCTTTCACAAACTTTTAGTTACTCAAGGTTTCGCCAGTATTTTCAAGTTCCTTAAAATGAAGGTGGTATATAAAACCTCCTATGAGAGAAAATATCCTGGGTACTTCACGAACACATAGGCACATATTATCGATGTTACATTTCGTCTATGACCTTCCCAACCAAAACTGAAGCATGCAATTCCCAAGTTTTGTGACTTTTCTTAAAAAATCAATAAGACTGGTGAACGCTGGTTGAACTGTATTCGAACTGACCTGACATGACCCAGAAACAAGAGCACGTGGTACCTACACAATCGAATTTGTATTTCCTGAAATACCAAGCGATGTGTTTCAATTTTATGTAGGTACTGCGCTAAATATATCCTGGAAAAAATTTTAATTACATTCCAGATAGTTTTTAACAGTTTTGATGTTCTTGGAGGTTAGATATTATCTTGTATGTTATTGTTATCTGTTGTAGCTGCGATGTTTCAGATATAAAAAACAGATATGGACATGAGCGCTTTGTCTCGGTCACTTTTTCGTTGAGAAAAAGCAAGAGTTCATAAGGAAATGTGTTGAGCAATTTCGTATACTCACCTTCAGAAATTTTCCGTAATCAAAATAATAGTTTTGTGGATATTTTTTTATGTGGCTGAAATATTGGAAAAGGGCTTTTAGAACAGTATTGTATATGATTCGATCTACAGCAACGAGTAATATCATCGAAAAATTATACTTGAAAAAATAGACGTTTGGAGAAGTTCCATATCAGAATAAATAATGCACATACAAAATCCGAATTTCTGAAGGCTAAACACTTTTTTTGGTTAGTTCATCATGGATATCACAACTTTGAAACTTTATACAGATACCTGTCATTCGCCGACGATACAGATGAAATTCGCAAGTCCAAATGAAGGGATTTTGAGATGCATTTCAGTTCTGTTATCCCCTTCGATGATTTCATAGTTATTTGAAAAGTTACGCATTTATTCCTTCCTTCAAGGAAAAAAGCTACTTGCCCGAAAGAGACGCTGAAGACGTTGGAAACTTTTGAATTTTTGATAACACCGAATGACATTTCCATTGTTCGTGGTGCTTAAGTTGAACTATACCTCCGAAATTGAAACTTCATCAGCTCGAAAGAACAACTGAAGACTAGAATCACCCACTTGAGAGCTCGTGGCGCTCACACCATTCACAGAATATATCAAAAACAATCTTTCCCTCAACTACATCAATCGAAAGAGGAAAATCATCAGAAAAACTTACATTTTCCAGAAGGTCGTACCGCAACCGATAGCGAAAATTCCCGTGACGGCACCACCGAATCAAAACAATCCAAAAAAACAACACAAAGTACAAACAAAAACCGACGATCGCGATTCACTTGTTTTTCTGTCAGCTGAAAGACGCCATGACCGCCAGCAGCGTCGAGACGGAAAATAATCAATAAACGCACGATAGCGAAAGTTAGGACGGTTGCATGGCAACCCCTCAGTCCCGTATTCGACGCCTCCGCAGGGCCGGCTCTGGATGTGGGATCACCTTGACGGAGAACAGCACAGAACTCTGTATTTGACGTATACAATAATACCAACGAAACTTCCGAATGATTAATAAATACGCGTTTATTTTCTTTGAACTGAAATATTATTACGAACCTGACGATGATGTAGTTCAATGTCCGTCGTTATATTAGCCAGGCAAGTAGTTGTTTTCTGACTATTTTTACTGAGGACTATTGTCTGGAGTGTTTCTATGAGCACGATGTCTCAATCGGTTTAGTATTTCCGATCGTTATCAAGTGTCAAACTTACAGCCAGAGAAATAAATAGAACTTTATATGCCCTGAAGTAATTAACTGGGCTACGTGTTCATTAAATGGCTGTAGGTGAGCCTTATCGTTTGTGTTCTTCTAGAATTGACCTGTTGGTAATTAATGTTTTCCACACATTCTTAATTTCTACGCTGGGTTGACTGAAAGCGTTGTGTGCTTTGATGTAAAGGGACTCTTTCAATTTACTTCTAAACCAGTTTTCTTCTCTGTCTCAAGGTGTCGGCATCTTTCCACAGGATGCGGTGATGTTCTGTCCATGCGTGTTCTGCGACTCCCGACTTCGACGTCTGTCCTCGTTGAATCCAGCATTTGTATTCATCAGAGCCAGTTAGGATAACAAGGGCTGGAAGAGAGGCTTGGAAAAACAAGAAAGACGCTGCTCAAGAAGCAACAACACCACCAGTTGAGAAAGAATCCAGGCCCTTGCCTCAGTCAAGGTTACTGTGGATAGGAATTCCCCCAAGAAACTTTCGAAGACAGATGTCTCCCTACTACAACATAGGAGAAATGAAATTCAGAGTTAAGTGGCGAAACCGACCAAAACAGGGCACTAGCACGAAAGAAGGTGCAGTTTCCACTTTGGCCTCCAAATGTCCTTTCGACTGCGCCAACAAGGACGGTGATGTACCCCTTGAGGGAACCTAGGGGCAAGACAAACAAAGCCACCCCGGCGGAGCTGAAGAGACACGAGAAAGAGGCCTGAAGAGAAAAAGACTCCTCCAGATCCGCCTGCCAGAAGGGACAAAAAGGATGGGAGGAAGTGACAGGGAGGATAGTACTGTCCTCCCATAAGAAAACGTACTGCGTACCATGGAGGGCCCTGAAGTGGGGCCCCGAGACCCTAAACTGTGCTCCAGGAACTCCAGCGTTCTGGAACCAGGAATGTTTCTAATAACCATACAGAAACAAACATCGCTGGAATGACTCCTCAATGGCTGGACTGCGCCTATCATAGCGGGCAGCTGCTTAGTGGCCAATGGAGCCATGAGTACTGAGCCAACTGCCACTTTAAAAGCCTTGCTCAACATACTACCGTTTTACATCAAGCGGCCATCAAAAGTATAATCGGTCTGAATCAGACTTAACTTTTGTTTAAGAAAAACAATAATGGGAATGTTATTGGATGATATGCTTCGCATTATGTTTTTGGAAAAGTGTTGAAACAACCATACCAGGTAGAAAGGCATAGAATTGGTGGAAATATACCTGCTATGGATAAGGCACAAAATCCGAGGAAGGTATGAGAGCAGGGATGACGGAAGTCCCTTTGGGCTCAGGTAAACTACTAGACAGAGTTCCAGCAATTCATCATCGTGCAGAAGGGTTACTGAGGCAAAAGTTCAATAAAAGGACCTACAAGAGCTGAGCAGTCAAAGCAAGCTGTCCATAGCCTGGACACCAGGGTATACAGGGTGTTAGGGTAACGAAAAGGCTGACTCATTGGCAAGAAGTGCTCTTATTGGCCCAAAACCCGCTTGGGGTTCAGCGAAAGCTTTGATGAGTACTCACAAGAACATGTGGATGAAGACTCATTTTCAAAAATGGTGGAACACGGCGCCAGGAATGAGACAGGCAAAAATGTTCACTAAGTGGCGGTCACTGTGGATGGGACGAGACCATCCACAGCACTCTATGGATGCAATCGGGAAACTGGGAAGCTGGTGGTCTTGATGTGGGGAAATTAACTACATAACGATATCATCTAAACTTATGAAAAATCGTAGTAACGAGACACAAAGTTCCGTAACATCCTTGAAGGAACCAAATGGGACGTGGACGACATTCTCTGAAGATTCACTCAGACATCTGCTGAAGATATATTTTCCGATCGGTGTTGATGACGACCAACAGGTTCTGCCAACACACGAGGTCAGTTTCGTTACGCTTGACGTTATAGCTTGGGCAGTAAATGAGCTCAACTCGTATAAGACAGCAGGACCTGACGGAATTTTCTTGGCATTGCTACGGAAGGGCTTGGACTTTATCATCTAGATTTTGGGAATGAAATTTCGGTCCAGTACAGCGCTTGATTTTAGCGAGGGGAGAATTCATCAACAATGCAGAAAAAAGAAATAACACAGTAGCAAAATCCTTCAGACTGTTCCCGTTTGAACGCTAAAAGAGATGGTGGGCTCCTTCCACAGGAATTAACAAACATACAGAAAAGAATGGTCTATAATGCAAAAGGGCAAAAGAGCATTAAGTTCCAAAAAGGTGACGTTAAGGTGTTCTTTGATGTGGAAAACGCTTTTGTCAAGGCAAAGACAGCAACCATACAAGCAGCACTGATAAACAGAAAAGTACCCAGTTGGATTGTATTGTCGTTAACGAGAAGAAGAGTTGAAGTAACCCGGGAGGGAACTCAGCCTGAAGGGCCAGTTAGAGGAGGTGCCTCTGTTCCTATCTTTGGTCCTGGGTAAACATAGAAGGAGTTGTCCTAGTCGAGAGGATGATTAATTGGAGTCGTCTGAATAGTTGCAGAGCTATCAGTGAATTCGACAAGAGAAAGAGATGATCCCTTTCACCGAACGAAGGAAGAAATATGAGTTAAGGTCAAATACCTGGGTACTGGATTCCAAACTTCTATTTACGCCGCACGTAGTTAGGATTATTCAGAAGTTGCTAGCAATCCTGTGGCAACTGATGAGCATTTGAGGACGTAATTGGGAAACCTATCCAAAGATTATTCGCTGACAGTCGTAAGACCAAAGATAGGTAAGCTGTATTATAGTGGCCAGGCACACAGATCAGCACAACTGACCAAGAACTTGATAAGGTTATAAGGTTGACCTCTTTGGTATCAACAGGTGCAATGAGCTGGTGTTGTTAACTTCCAGCCCAGGAAATCATACTGACTAGATATAAGCCTAGGATTTTGACCATGCACTACGGAATTCCTGTCAAGCATCTTCATGACTAATCCGGACGGTATCAAAGGCTTTCTGGATATCCAGCAGGACCATTACTGTACTTTGGCCTAGTCGAAAGCCCTCCCTTACCTCGTGGACAATCTGTGCGACCTGGGAGGTAGCTGATTACCTCTTTCGGAACGTGAACCTCTTCGCCGAGATGAGTTTGAGCCTCTTTTCCAGGCTTGCAAATCTTTTTTAGTAGTATTCTATCTAACATCTTGCCTATGACGTCTAGCAACGAGAACGGGCGATAGCTCTTGATCTTTGCTTGCGGCTTGCCCGATTCGGATTGTGATAATCTCGGTCTATTTCAAACATATTGCGGGTAGTGCTGCCACTTCATGATGTTGTTGACTATATACTAGCTGTACGAGAGACTTTCTTGGGAGTTTCCAAATTAAGACTGCATGAATCTCGTTCACTCCCAGTGCCTTGTTTCTAGGGAGCCTCTTCATTCCTGTACTTCCTTGAAGCTGGTCGACAGCTTTGAGAAGGTCCTGGCGTTGATGTTTGCCCACGGGACTCCTCTAGACTTTCTGGCTTTTCTAGAAACCGTCTTCTGCTCCGGATATTTTGCTCAGGACTCGTTTCTCCAACACACAGCTGTGGAAGGTGTTCCCTGAGGCATACAACCGGCAGAAATTCAAGAAAAATAATTCCTATACCTAATTTCCCTCAGTTACATTAAAGGATTTGCATTCTCGTGCGTACCACAATAAAAAAAAAATACCAACTCTATATCAGTTGGAGATATTGGGGACCCCTCCTTCTTCCAGATGTATCCTCCTATGTTTTGAGCCAAGATGAGAAGAACCACCCATATTTTGAACTTCTAGGTAATACAATATGACTTCAAAATATTACCAAATTTTAATTTGGCGCCAGGGGGACTATATCCAAATGCCACGAATCACCTTTACACCTGGTAGTAGATTCGCCTGAAGAGAAAATATCTGGCAACGCCGAACAACTCACCTTGTCCTCCGCCTCTTCCGCGCGCCCTTCCGCCTCCAGAACTCTCTGCTCCAACTCGGAGAGCTGCAACAAAAAGAAAACAATTAATCTTACTCTGGGGACAGTGTTTGTTCGTTGCGATGCTTTTTAAAGTCGGAACAATGCAAAATGGGGTTATTTTAAAGATGAGAGCCAGTCTTTGTCGGTGCGCCATCTGGTAGGGTCATATCACACTGCATGTTTCAAGAGTTTGTTCATAGATGTCGCCACATGGTTCAGAGGCAGATTTTATTGAAAACTAAGCTTGTTTGGGGATCAAGTGCGCAACAAATGGGGGCGAATGGGATTTTCAGCTGTAAGAAAATAGTGATTTTTCTATCAAGGAAATTATACCGATATAATTAGCGAGAAAGAAAGAGATTATCTTTTCGCGAATAGATATAGGACTTTAGTGACGTATACACTTTTATTTAAACTGCTATGTTATCGCCAAGATGATTGATCCTACCTATCCATTCCTCAGATGAGGAATCCTCACATTCAGATACAGAAAAAATAATGTTTGGACTGGATGGAGTATGTGGAAAATTGTAGGTCGTCTACTAAAGCTGAGTTTTCATGCATCCGAATTTTCGGTTTTTCGTTGTAAATTTGAAAAAAATGTCACTTTTTCGTACGAATGATATTTTAAGCGGTTTTCATTTGTGCGAAATGCCTTCAAATGAAATATTCAACGTCAACCCCCTAATTTACCGAACATTTTCTCAAGTAAATTCCTCAGCTCGTTGATTATGCTGTGGATATTTTCATAGTTTGAAAATAGGTCTCATCCAAAAACGTTTGGGAGCCCTTTTTCGTTTTTTCTTCATTTAAAAATTTCAATACGTTAACAAAATCAGTTAAATATAAAATATTACGGCTGTTCTTATCCTTATATTATTAATCATGAGATTGCTGTCCATATATTTGACATTAAAATTTTTAATATGCCTGAAAACAAACAGACATAACCGCACTGATCATTGTTCTCCTTTAAAATTTCGGACAAGTTGACTTTTGCCGCTTTCCAATGGCCACAGGGAGAGCTCCGAGGAGCTCCGGGTAGCTCCTGAAGTGATTTGACAGATCACGACAAATTATGTTCCAATTAAAACCCAGTTATAAAGTCAGGTGCGGGTCACTTCAGGTTCAGTTCAGGGGTAACAAGCTCCACTGGGGGCTACTACCCCTGGCAGTTGGAAAGCAACTTTTATTTCAACTTCTTGAATTTATTCGTACCATCAGTTAAAATTTGCCGCCACGAAATATATTTGAACAGGTTTTGACAGATTTTGTACGAAAAATAAAAAATTCGTGTACATGAAACTTAGCTTTAAACCTTCAACTGCTTCTGTATATCGTAAGGTGCTGGATATTGTTACAATAAAATTTTTTGTTCAGTAATTTGTCATTCATTCAGTCATTCATTCAGTTCCACATATGGAATATACAGATTGGGCCATTAAAAACGAAAAAGTGGTTCTGTAGGCAGGCAGAACCGAAGGAAAATACATTTCAAATTAGGTTGCCCAACGTTGCCATTTATGAATTTAGAGGTGGCGTTCACAGCTCCGAGAGATAGAATGTATTTCGGGTAAATTTCATCACAAGGAATTTATGAACTCAACTACGCCCATGATTCACTGCAGAAGCGTATTCTGTGTTGCCTAACTTCTGCCATAGGTAATTTATTTTGCTCTTTGATAATTGAATGTTTCGTTCAATGCCTGGAGCTCTTTATGAATATTCTTGTTTACCCTTGTTTGGAGTAATTATGTTACGATCGTTGTCATAGAAATGGAAACTTGATACCAGCGTTCGACGAATGCAAGTGATTCGATTCATATGGAAAAATGGCATGAGAGATTGGATACGCTTTTGAGGGAACGAATGGAAAGAGTACGAAAGCGCTGCCACTCCAAAGTTGTTTTTAATAATCTCAGGATCCTGACTTAAGTCTCGGGATCTTGAATTAATCTCGGATTCCCGAACTCGAAAGTGTAGAGGTTCCGTAATAAGCCCATGAAATCTTTAATTGGGTCGGGATCGACTTCAAATCCGGTGTGCATATTCAAAAAAGATTGAATTCTACGAATATTATTAGTAAAAAAATATATAAAAATGTTTTGGGGGGGAATGACCCCTCTGAACCAAAGATGAAGTTGTCAACTCGAGAACGGTTGAAGGTAGAGCAATTCTGCGTACGCCAATCGATTCACACTAATGGAATTAGTATACTCTGTGAATTCGAAACGGATGTATCAACGGACAAATATTTTTGAAAGCACACATTAGCATCGTTTCGAAATGTTCAACTCAAAATCGTAAAGTTTCCGTAATAAGCCAGGAAAATCTTCAATTGGAACGGAATCGACTTCAAAAATATAAATAAAAATGAAAATATCATACTTGTTGGGTCTTAAAACAAGTTGAAATAGAGTTGCTGGGTAAAATCAAGCGAGATGAAGTTGAGGCATATAAAATGATATCAAAAATATTTCTTAGTTTTCACTCTACCCTCGTATACTGTTTGGCACGATATAGTCCATTTTGGATATCTCTCTACTTATGCTCGTGCATGCTCCGTACAAATTATACCGCTGCACAATAGCAGTATTGCCAGACACTGCCAATGCCTTTTGTTCATTCCGCATTTTCGCTGGAACTGTCTTCCTATTTCATCTCGTGCGGGATATTCCTAATCAAATCGCTATTTCTGCAGGGATTTAGAGACAACACGTGCTCCGAAAAACGAGAGACGGGTGTCACAGGCAGCCCAGATAAATTGTATCGATTTGACAGGGGCGTATTGGGATCGTGGGAATGTCGTGGAGGTGACAAAAAAGAAATTGATGTCGATTCCAACCGGGAAATACGGAGAAGATGTATATTTGTCTCTTTACATGTCGCGATATGGAAAGTTTGAGAGATGTGTTTTGTGGGCGTGCAGACACAAACAATAGTAGTATTTTATGACATTGAGGTATACCGGGTAATTCAAATTAAAACATCTGTCTGTACAAATGAACGAGCGAAATGATACAATACTTACGAAGAAAAATCTACAAGTGCTCAAAATGTCTGCCTTCTTCCTGAATACATAGACAAGCTCGCCGTCCTATGTTTTCTAGAGCACTTGTTATATCCCTTCTCCTTATTAACCAACACCGTTCAATTATGCTTCTCCTAAGACCCTCAACATTATTGAATTCTTATTGGCCATAAACCTGTTTCTCTAATGTGCCCCATAAAAAATGTCACGGACTGTAAGGTCACCGCGACTAAGGTGATCTATATTCCTGAGGTGGGTCGGACTGACCCACACGTAAAATCGCTCAGACCTATTAGACTGACATTCTTTTAGTTGAAAAGCATGGAGAAAATACTGGAGGTGTGGTGTATTAACAAAGCACCAACTCAGTGTTCACAAGTATTCCTTCCAGGCTGGCAAATCAACAGAACTTGCCCTCAACAACCTTGTCTCAGGAATAAGCGAAGCCCTGGAACACTAGGAGGTAGCAGTCGCCGCATTCCTTGACATAGAAGGAGCATTAACCAATGCACTACCTCACTCCCTATATGAGGCCACTGTCTCTAGAGGATTGAATAAGAACTATGCTTCATAACAGAATTATAACGACCTCTCTACAGAGGAAAAGCGTCAGCTTCAAACCAGCCAGGGGCTGCCCTCAGGGGGGGTTCTCTGCCCTCTGCTATGGTCACTGCTGGTGGATGATCTGCTAGCCATTTTTTCGCTATGGGAGGTCGATCTGCGAGCATATGCTGACGATCTGGTCCTAGTAATACGCGATAAATCCGAAGAGACGATCTTCTACGCCCTTCAGGATTTATTGGACACCATATATAAATGGAGTGAGAGGGAGGAAATGTCCATTAACCCTCACAAAATGGTCATAGTACCGTTCACCAGAAAAACGATGCTGGAACATCAAATACCTCCTAACATCAATGGTGTAACAATTCCTTGAATAACCCTATATAAAAAACTAAATTGGAACTCGCATCTGGAAAACACTATCTGTTCTGACTACAGCTGTGCTCATTCATTTCTATTGAACATGCCACTTTCTATTGAACATACCAATAAGTAAAAGTGCTTTCATTCGTTCAAATGACATTGAGAGAATGAGGGAAATTGGGGAAAATGATTTCTATTCATTAGCCAATTACAGTAAGCCAACCTCCGTTCAGGATCACCTAGGTATAATTTTTGGCAAATTTGAGTTTTGTAGCATTTTAAAACATTTCTTATGAGCTCCCTCCAAACACTTGTTTATGGTGCATCTATATTTAAAGCAACTTCATGTGTTGAAGCTGACGGATTCATATTTATCTGAAAAATAGACATAACACTAACATCAAGTATAATAACAATATAACTGAAAAACTAATTAATCATTAATTGAATCATCAAAGGACAGTTATTTAGATCCAATTTCAAATATTTCTAAATGATCGACACAATATCTTTATTTTTGAAATTTTCAATGATTTTCTTCTGAAATGTAATTAGCGTGAGTTGAATTTGTTTTGTATTTTCAAAATTTATATGTTATTCACACATTGTGTTTTCGAATTGTCCACCTGTCTGAATAGACTTATTATTTAGTTATTTATGAGGATTGCCATATCAGGTTAACCCATTTTATACTTATCAGTTCAACTTTCAATTAAAAAAGCTAAGTGTTATTATTACGATTGAATGAATTTATATCACCAATAAAAACAACACTGTGTTTTTAAATCACTTCAGAAAAGTTTCTTCCTCTTAATTCCTTTCCACTACACTTTTCCAACAACCGGAATCTTCCCAAAGTTACACCCGCAAAAAAATAAACCGGGCTATCCACTCCCTCGCAATTCGATAAGGGTGGAAAATATCCTGTTAGCAGTATACTGTTTTATTCAACATTCCCCATGAAAGCTGAGGTTTTCGGCCGTCCTATATAGAGGTGGCTGGCAGTCTCTACGTGCCAGGAAAGTCAAACTGCCATTGTTTAAACAGCTGAGCAACACGTGGTTGTCGTTTTTTATGAGCCTTCTTTTATTTAGGTCCTGAGGGTTGTTCAGTAGTAGCTAGTAGGTGAATCGTCATTCAAGATTACTTTTGACAGCCCCACTTTGATGCGATTTCATGAATTGTTTATGAAGGCTAATCCAACAATAGGAAGTATACTCTGTATAGTGTAACTGACGGCTTTCATTGTTTGATCAAGTTAGCCATTTGTATTATGAATTAGATCAACAGAAAATAGCTGGTGGGAAAAAATTGCTTTGATCTAACAGAAAATTTCCCCTGTAAACATATTTTTTCCACAAGAGTGCATGATTCACGCTACACCCACCCGCAATATTTTTATTGCATCTAAATTTCCACTGTATTTTATACTTATTTATTATTATTATTTTGGCATTAATAATCTGATTATTAGTGCTAAAGTAATGCCGAGAAAAATTAATAAATACAAGAGAAATTAAGCAGCAAAAAAATAGTCGACAATTAATCAAGGTCGTGTTATATTTATGAAGACTATTTCTTGAATCCACTTCTTTATATCAGTCGTATGAATGACACTGTATTGTCAGGGATTGTAGCCTCGATTACCCTATATATCTCTTCGTTTCTGGTTTCTCCAAACCGATTCATTTCCAAATACTTATACAGCTTCAACACTATCGATTCTATTTTACGTTTAAGATGAATTTATTTAGAGTAATGTCTAATGCAAATGTTCCTTGATATATAGGTTTCATGCTGAATATTCGGTGACTATTGGCGAAAGAAAATAAGATCGCAGCGCCAACTATCGGAAGACATTGAACTACGAATCCCGGACAAAGTTTTTTGAGTTTACACGTGTTTATATGGCATTTTGGCGGTCTGTTTACCTATTTTTAAACAATTTGTGAAAATTGGTGATTTCTCGAACTGAAAAGTGATTGTGTTTCTATTAGAAGACTTGAAAGATAGTTTCAGTACAGTTCACAAATAGTGTCCGTGTTTTAGGAAGTCATGATTTGAGATTAATTATGGATCTGATTCATTCTGTTGATTAACAATAAGTATTTTCATACTAGATTTTTAGTTTCCCACTATTTCCTGCTTTGCATGAACAATGAAAAGTGCCAATCAAGACTCTTTCATCTTGAATAATGAAATTTCCATCTACCTGATGTGGTTCTGAGGAAAGTGCACCGGTTTGGAGGCCAAGGACATACATTTTTAAATTCTCAAGATCAGAATTCATTCTTCTACATAAAATTATATGTCCTGCGTTCAGAGCTGCTTCTCCCTCGGTGATACATCGGGAATTGTCTGAAGATTTCAAGTGATCAAAAAAATCCATCAAACTAAGCTTCATCTAAAAAATAACCTTAAATTGCAGAAGCATTCAAAACTAATCCGAGTTAAGAGGCTTATACGGTAAATTGTCGTTAGAATAAGATATCGTTGCGTTAAGGACATTTTCGCCAACGATATTCCTAACGATAAATTCTTAAAATACATTCAGTATCGATGTCGTTAGAACAAAATCTGGTAACATAGTATTAAATGGATTTGGTAAATGTTGGCACTTGAAGTTTAATGTTTTGTGACCCAAAAACGTTTGTCCATACTTGTATGCGCGCGTTTGATCAAAGGTGTCTGCTCTCAGAGTGCTGTCTTCCTGTCTTAGCAGAATGAGATTTGGTTACAGTTTGAATAAAGAACAAGAGAAAGGGGGAAAGGGAGAAAGGAAGAAAGAGAGAACGAGAGGAAGGCAGAAAGAGAGAAGGAAAGAACGAGAGAACGAGAAAACGAGATAAAGGGAGGACGAGAGAACTACAGAACGAGAGAACGAGAGAAAGGGAGAAAGGAAGAAAGAGAGAACGAGAGAACGAGAGGAAGGCAGAAAGAGAGAACGAGAATTAGGCAGACTGAATAAAATGTTTACATGAACAAAAAACTATTTAATTTCAATAATACCCTATACTCGTAAGAATGAGTGTTACAAAATGGTTACATGAACAAAAAAGAATTGAATTTTGAATTTACCCCTATAAGTGTTACGAAACAACTTTTCTCGCTACTTCTGCTATTCTATCCTTGACTCTAATTCATTGAGTGAGCAGCATTTATCTTTCATTCCATTTCACAATTGCCCCCAGCCTTTTAAAACAATACACACCATTCCACTGCACTGCATTATTCATCTTAATTTGCCCGTTTTCCTCGGAACATAATGCTTTGCAGAATTTACGGTCATGATCTCCGCTGTGGAAAGTTTCAGGATCCCGATCTGAAACGTTATATTTTGATAGTTTGATGCGCCTCGTGAATATGTATGAGAAGTTTATCCCGCAGTGCCACGGTCTTATTCAATTCATTGCTACGGGGGTTATACGAAAAGTTTTACGTAATCACTGGAACTGTACTGAATAATGAGGATGTGTTTTTTTTCTGGCTTCTTCAGGATTGCACTGGCATGCATTTCTCATACGGGGTGAGCAAACATGTATCAAAATCGGCTTCAATGGTTTTGAAGCACATACGATTTACAAACATATGCATTTTGGCCCTTGTGCCTGAACACTGCAGGACTTGCGTTTCTATGACCAGGTCATATTTCATTTTTCAATAATTAAATTTTTTCCACCGTGAAAAAGAGACTTTTTTTTATTGGTGCCCATTTTAGCCATTTCAAACACGCATATGCGTGTTTAAATCGAACTTTCAAAAAACGCGCGTTTTTAAAGTTATATACCATGGCAACATCAATAACTCGAGAAACAAGAAGTCTAAATGACAACTTATGATGAATGATCTGACATCAGTACCTTCTAACGTCTGATAAAATATTACTAACCAAAACAACCTTTATTCAAACATTATACAACAATTTTATTTCTATAAATGAAAATGGAAAGTACAGTTAGTATTGTTTGATATATTAATATTTAAATGACATTTAAATTGATACTGTTAACATTCTGAGAACTCAATGAGGTTGAACTTCCATTAATGGCACTGCCTATAACGTGTGAAACATTCTTCTTATTGCTTATGCTTTCTTCAATGTAACCACTCGCCACAGTTGCCGATTTCCATCCTACTTGTCGTTGGATTTGATCTATTGTCATGCCACTATTTGCCATAATGGTAGCGGACGTGCGTCGAAAAGCATGTCCCGTGTATTTCTCATCCAATTGAGGATAACGGGCAATTTGCAAGGGACATGATCCAAATGTATTAATACCAACCTCTTGATTGGTACACTTTCCCTTATCATATCGTAGGAAAACTCGGTCTGTACTCACATTTTGTGGACTCAATGATAAATACTGCTTTACTAAACGCTCATATCTAATTGCTTCATTTTTCGGTTACAGTAAAACGTCGAGCCTTCACTGTGCTAGACGGTCGGATAGTAATAACCAATACACTTCCTTCTTCTTTGATATCATGTAAGCGCAAATCGCATAACTCACATCTTCTACAAGATCCAAAAATACCGAAAATGGCAACCACTTTAAAAAATAGATAGGTAATGTCTGGTGCATCTATGAAAAACTTCCGCAAATCATCTTCATTGAATATAAATGCCTTCTTGGCTACGTTATTCCTACTAATTGCCTTCATGAATGCATGCACTTTTACAAATGATTTTATATCGACTCCTTTGTTTATCCTCAAGATACATTGTAATTTTGAATGGATAGGTAGCCCACATAGTCGACGCCTTGTACTGCTCCGACATTTTCTGAAGGTACGCAAGCACAACTCGTTCATCTATTTCAATCAACTCTTGCACTTCCATCCAGTGTACGAACTGTTGTCATATTCTATGTTATAGGCTTCTCTAGATTTTTGCGGTATTAGTTGCGATTCTGCTTTACTATTCAAAGAATCAATATAAGAATTCATTTTGAAGGACCGCGGTGACAACTATCAATCTTTGATGACAAGTTGCATATTTATTTTTGCTTTTCTCATTTTCATGGCAACGAAAGGTATACTGATTTCACATCACGAATTCAACCATTTTTCATTATTAGTTCTTATTTCCATGTTTTGTAGTAATAATACCAGTATTTATGATTTCAAATTGTACCAATAAAAAAAAATGCGTAAAGTATGCTTGGATAACTGGTCTTTCAAACACTTGCTCTATTTCGAACACTCCGGCAGAGCAGTCGTGTTCAAAAAATTGCGCGTGTTTGAAAGACCTATTTATCCACTTATAATTTAATATACTATTTTTCACTGCCAAAATAATCCACAAAATAAATATGAAATACTACATACCTTTAAGAAGATTTATTTTTAACAGAGTGAATTATTAATTGATTATTCATTATGAAACAATTTCATTTATTGGAATTTGAAGAAACGTTAGACATTTCTTGAAGAGTTGATTCCACAATTTCATCAGATAATTTATTTTTTTTTGGAAGATGGACAATTCTATATTTTGTTAGAAATTTCAATTATGTTATTAAAACTATCTTCTATATATGCTTCTGCTACGGAGGCAGATTTCCAGCCACCGTGACGTTTTATGGATGTAATGTTCCCTGCATTGGCTAGAAGAGTTACAGAGCTTCTCCTGAAACAGTAACTTGTGTAGCTCTTATACATGTCTTTTCCATGCAAGCTTTTGAAATCAAGCTGGGAATTTCTCCCATTTTATTTATCCTCACATGTTTGTTAATACATTTTCCTCTCGAATATTTCAAAAATAATCTATTACTTTTTGTATAAGACGGCCATAGTCTTATACTTGCGGTATATCTCAATATAATTAGTAAAATGCATTCTTGTGCAATAGGCATCAATAGTTATATGTAAATAATAATTCTTCACGGCGACAAGCACCGCTGATACCCAAAATTAGGACAACCTACAAATAAAGAATATTGAAATTACTACTAATCTTACAAAATTATGATTATATCTGTACCTTATGAAGTGAGTTTGTTTCGTTATCTGCATCTTGAATAAATTTATTGATTTGGGTAATTGATAACCTGTTTATTTTGTGTATATTCATGATCACTTTGATGAAATGAATGGAAAATACTTTCGTCTAATTTCCACTGGTTATTTTATTTTCACGACTGGTTTCGGGTTTTACCCCATTATGAAGTATAAAAATAATTAGTAAGTTTTATACTGACTTGTTTAAATGATACTGCGTGTGTTCACTCTCTTCAAACGAGATTTTCAATGATATTTGCAAGAGATCGTATGAGAGATATTGGGCTAAAATCATTTAGATTCCCGCCCTTGTGTATTGAAATTGCTACCGTCATTTCCAGGAAAGACGATTTTAAAGCTTCACGATTCGATAAATTTATTAATAGAACTCAAGTATCTTCTAGGTTTTCAAAAGTCAATTTGGATACCAGTTCATCCTTGTATAGATACTAGATCTTTATTACAGCATTCGTTAAAATTCATAGAAGATCACATTTTCATTAACTAGTTATAAAACTTTCAACTCTAAAGAAATTAATTCCGATCGCGGTCGACTTAGCTAAATAACTTCGAACAAAGAATAATTAATAGCAAAATTATGCCGACCGAATTTTTTGTTGTGTGAAACGCGACTAAGATTAATAGTTACAAAGTGTCTGGTATTTATCCATAGTCATGCACGTAATTTCTACTGGCGCATTGTTCTATTACTTTGCATCGTGTGCATGCGAATGTGTTTTTGTTGCGTTTACTTTATTCTTCTATTTTCTCTCGTAATTTCCTCCTCTCTCATTTGGCTTCGGTGCCTAATTATTGCATCTGAATGAAGTACTATCGGATCATCTGCCACCGTAAATTGCAATGTAATTTTTTAAAATATTAATCGAATTTTATTCCAGACATCTGATACTGTAGCACGGAAAAGCAATTGAGTCATGGTAAGTTAGTATATGGAATAACCATTGAAGGAATATAGTATTGTGGTAAATAACTACTCAGTATCTTTTGCACAATGTAAATCACGCGAATTCTTGAATACTGTATTCCTCTAAGAAGATACACGCCATCAGAGACTATACCCAGTTGACTACTAAGAAGAACTACTGCCATATCTATGAGATCAACAGCTAATTTATCAAAGAATCAAGTTAACTACTTCCAGGTCCTCTTTCTTGAGTCAACTGAACAACCTGATGAAAAGGGACAGTTATCCTCTCCACAAAATAGAGGACACCCTAGACACGTTGGGCAGTCCTACGATTTTCTCGACATTAGACTTGAAGAGCAGATATTGCTAAGTAGAACTGGCTCCAGAAGATTAATAAAATACATCTTTCACCATTGGTTCAAGACTGTGCCATTCAGTCTTTGCAATGATCCAGCCACATCTGAAAGATTGATTGTTCTGAAAGGACTCTCATAGAAACGTGTCTATAGTATACCTCCATGTGGAGAACTTAAAGGAGGTATTTCTGAGAGTGAGCCACAAAAATGCGAACACTTTTTCGCGGAGACCACGCCGAGAAGATTTCTCACAATATCAATAAGGAGAGGTGAAGGAGTCAACAATGTATAATAGAACCACGGCAGTATCTGATAACTGAAATCACTGCAGGCCAAGAAACCAGAAAGGAAACAAGTAAAACCACACTCACTAGATTATGAGGCTTTTTAGAGTGAAAGTAGAGAAGCATCTGACGAATAAACGAAATCCAGTTAAATAAAATGGACAACCCTAATATCACATCCCCGGGAATTTTCTATTCGCCTTCGTTAGTGAAATTCGGTACGTGTTGCTCAAATTAACAACGTTGAAAACGAAGATCAATAACCCCAACATCACCTTCCGTGGAAATGTTGACTGTAATAATCGTGAAGCCGCTAAAGCTGACTAGGAGCGCAGCATGAAAAATTCATCCACAGCACTCCCTTCAGGCGGATTGGAAATTCGGTCTTTCCGCGCTGAAAATATGGACAGTTAACGATCCATTTCGATACGTCGGTATTCAACGTTGATTAATTAGTGTAAATTCTGCCTCAGGAGCGTGGTTAGGCGTGGAAAGGGTGCACAACTACTTTCCCAATTACCGTTGTTTATGTTTAGGTGGTGGTGATGTCATGTCTATTGTATTCGGATATCAACAGCTTACAGCTTACAAACTAATGGGGAGGTTTGAGAATTATTGATTCGATGGAAAACTGACTATAGGTATGCGTGGAATCACGCTGAGAAAGCCATCCACCGAATTTGAGATAGTTAGCCGTGAATGATGACAATAATAGTAATTATTATTTAGGCAGCAGATCCAAGATCTCAATAAGTTGGTACACTTTCCTGGGTAAACCGGTGCAAAAACAGGACTGGCAACCAAGGCGTTCCCTCGAGGGATTGCTCATTGCCTCTGATGTCGGTATACCCGGTATACCCTACTATTCGTTTCAGGGGACACGAGGAAGAGGCCCCCACAACCGACTGCCTCGGAATAGGGGTCATAGACAAGGTGGTTGGGCTCAAAAAGATGAAAACGGACGCTTTGGGTGAATAGATGAACTTAGGGAATGCATTGCTATGAAAGCAGTGAGCCCGCCCGAAGAGAATACATGGCGAGAATGCAAGCTCTGTGGTGTGAGATACACCCAGATCATGCTACCTTTTCCGCCCAAAACCTAAGGGATTAGGTTTCTCATCCTTGGGCTCGAGGCTATGTCAGAGTTTCTCTTCAGCCTAACAATGAAGTGGCAGAAGTGGCAGATATGCCACGTGTCGGTCTGGCTGTAGAGGCCCGCATCATACCACCAACTGGAGACATCAGAAATCGATGGGCGATGCATAACACCAAGCCCCTGTAATTGGCACGGGTGGATGCGGAGATTCACGATGTCCTGTCAGAAGAGGCTGACATCTGGCAGATCAATTCTGCCGTGTAAGACACCGCTCAGACCCTGTCCAAAGCGGAGAGGAGAGATACCACCCCTCTGTTCGGGAGGCATAAGCGGCGTGTACACAAAATTGAAGCTAGGATCAAGTCGGCGAAACAACACGTGTCTCCTATCCAGTGTATGGCGGAGTACGTGGCGCAAATTGCCACAAAATTGAAACAAGCTCACTATACACTAAATCAGGGTGTGCTGTTTACCATCAAACAGCACTATCTTGATAGAATACGAATACTGGTGGCTGCAAAATAGTCTCTAGTGAGACGGGCGAGAAGCATTGTGAAAAACATGAAGTTCCGCGATAAACCTTCTCGCTTATTTCAAGAGCCTCCACGTATTGTGGATAACCCTCTGGCGGCTGATCAGGTAGAAACCTTCACATGGGTTTTTGCAACCACTTCGCGCAGTTCGAAGCGTTCTGCAGGAGGCTTCGTCAGCCTGAGCTCAATGAGCTGCGCAATCTGATGTCTCCGGAAGAAGTTCGACGGGCCCTCAAAGGCTCGAGAAACTTTGATGCTCCAGATGGCAAAATACCTATTGGTGAAAATCATTTCCATGTACCCACCACCATCTAGAGTTTTTAACTCCTGGCTAGATGGGACCAATAGATTCCGGATTGGTTTGTCAAGGGGTGAACCGTACTAATATCCAAAAACGGGGATTTGTCTGATCTCAAGAACTACAGACCGATAACATACATGTTATAAGATGTTTACGTGCATCTTGAACATGCGACTACTTTCCACAGTTGATCGGGTGTATGAACGGATTAACGAGCAAAGAGGACCAAAGAAGGGGGTCGCTGGCTGCAAGGAGAACCTGCTCACCGACAGATATATCACGCAGGACTCTGTGCTGTATAAGCGTAACCATTCAATTGCCTTGTGGTATCCGATCAATAGTGAGATGCACTGAACTGCTGATGCCGCTCTGGAGGACTCGCTTCACCATAACATCTGGTCAAATCAGAGTCCAAACAGAGAAGGTCATCTTAAGAAGGGGAGTGTTTCAGGGAAACTCCCTCAGCCCTCTTCTCTTCTGCATCTCTCTAGGAACAAGGTCACCTATATGTTCTACATGGATGACCTTAAACTATCTACCTCTGGGGAAAAGGATCTTCATCAGTCTTTAAGGGTGGTACAAGAGTACATACATGCTATTGAAATGGAGTTTGGGATTGACAAATTTACCAAAGTTCAGTATGAACCCTTGAGGAACTCTGAGTTCGATTTTCTTCGCACTATCCTATACACCATCCACCAATACAGCTTTTAGCCTACTGGTCAGGTAGCTTTCAGATTTATATGAATTCCTCCTATCTATCAATATCCTGCAATATCTGCAAAAGTTCTGATTCTAATTCACTCCTTTGGACTCAGGAAGAGCTGCGACAACTCGACACAAAAACTTGCAAAATGATGCACCTACATAGGAGCTTGCATCCTAAATCGTCTGTTCCACGGTTATACTTCCCCAGATAACGTGAAGGCACTGAACTTTCGAGTTTATAATTTCTACATATCCGAATGTTACTGTATGGAACCTGTAGTGTCATCATAAGTTCAGATGCTTGGTATGCGATCATGGAAAAGTAGGAATTGGAGCATTTCTTTTCAAGGCAGTAACCCGTGTCGTTGATAAACACGGTCTCGTATTCAACACTGAACGGACGAACCCAAACTCTGTCACCGAGTTGAAACCTATCCAGCAAAAAGCATACGCCAAAGCTGCGGAGAGTGAGAGTCTCCTAGAGCTACATAAAAATAAACCAATGTATGGTGTCTTCTTCAAGAACATTGAAGACCTTGGCTTATTCAGGAACTTGACCTTCGCATTTCTCAGGCCAAGTGGGCTGAAGTCGGAAACCAAGAGATTCGTAATGGCCTGCCAAGATGGTGTCTTCAACACCCTCGTAAACTGTAGTCGGCGTGACTCTGACACTAGATGTAGAGCGTGTTGCGGGTCAGCTGAGACCATACTGCATTTGCTGTCAGCTTGTCCAGCTTATGCGGTCCACAGGCATAAAGCGGCGATACGAGTATTGTACTACCATCTACGACACTCTTACGGTATAGACGAGACAACGATGTTGCCTTATGCTCCAGGGAATATTGAGTCCGTTATGGGAAATAAGAATCCATCAGAATCACTCATTCTCTATCCTCAGGCAAATACAAGACAATAGGCCTGATACAGTCCTCCTTGACCAACAGACTAAGACGATTCTTGTCATTGAGTTTTTCGCTCCTGGCGAAACGAACATCGTACAAAATGAGGAGGAAAAACGGTCCCAATATCGAGATCTACTCTTCGAACTTCAGCAGTCTTTGCCCAAACCATTCTGTTTAAATGATGGTTCTGATAATACTGCCCAACTATAGAGAAAGGCAGTATCGACAAAATTGTGAATTGGTGACAATCAGGCTGAAAGTTTTCTAGATCACAAAATCTGTTTTTGGACTTATTTAATTTCCTCTGCCAGTCAATAAGAGGTATGAAATTGAAGACGAATAACATGTTAATAGAAAAAAAAATAACGCAAACTGCCTTTTGTCTGTTCATGCAAACTGTATATACTGCTTATTCAAATTCAGTTCACTATTGGCAGTTACAGTTTTTTCACATTATTGCATTCTTGATTTGCAACTATATGATACTCTCATGAAAGCAACTTAAAAACATACGAGTAATATCCTCAGTTGGGGTTGTAGATACTGCTCTACTACTACTATAATACACAGTTACTGCTTTCTTGAAGTGTTCAAGAGCTTATTTTTCTAGAAGGCAGTAAATGTTTATTGCATTTTCTGCGCACTTTGATTTGAAAATGAAAATGCTGCCCTTTTCCATCGGAACTAGGTGCAAAAGCACACAAAGAGTACTAATACACCAAAATATTATTTTCGGTTTCTATGTAGTTACTGCCTTTCTCCAAAATTGGACAGAATAGGGGTTCTTGGTGGCTGATGGACACACTACTTTTATTATGTTTCAATTTAATGATAAGCAAACGTTGCTGAATGTAGTTTTATTTTATTTATATTACAAAAAGTTATTCTCTTAACAGTTGAATTCGTAGCAATCTGTTTACTCTCAAACATTCCTGGTATCCTAGTATTTCATCAAATGTATTGGGTGAATGGAATAAATGTAAATACACAACAACTCTTCCCTTTCTAAAAACTGAACTTATTGAAAATACAACAGAAATAAACTCAACACAAGAAATATACATAAAAATCATAGTTGTAGTCTAACAGGTTTTTGTTTGATTCTATTAGATCTCCTAACATCATTCAAATTCGGATTTTCATTCGAGGAGGATTCTGCAGAAAGCAATGTACTTCTCCCCAATGTAGAGCAAGAAATTTCAGGATGTATCCCTTGTTCAATCGAGTCATCATTTACCGAAAATGAAACCGATCTAGATGTTTTTGCGAATGGTAGGAATTGAGCATTTGATACTACTTCTGCTTCTTTACTTTCGTTGAAATTATGAATGTTCGATTCCTACAGATCGTATCTGGTCTACATGCCTGCGCCAAGTTCTACCATCATCAAGACCAATTAAATAGTTCAAGGTTCCAATTCTTCCTTTTACTCTACCAAACTGCCATTTAGAATTCTTGAAGTAATCTCTAACACTAACACGTTCACCGACTTGAAATGATTTCTCCACTTCAGGAGACTCATAGTGAATAATTTCTCCAACTAGTTTCAATAAATCAATTCTTGATCTAATTTCCCTTCCAAACATCATTTTTGAAGGACTCAGTCCTGTACTAGAATGCAGTGTTTTTCTATATTGTAAAAGAAATTGACATAATGCGGTTTGCCTATCACTACCTTTCAAAGCCCTGAGTGAATGTTTGAAGGTTTGAATGCAACGTTCAGCAAGGCCGTTTGTTGGTGGATGATAGGGCGCTGTTAATTTATGTGAAATTCCATTATGTTTAAGAAATGTTTTAAATTCATACGAAGTAAATGAGGGCCCATTGTCTGTTACACATACTTTTGGAATTCCAAAAGTGCAGAAAATCCTTCTAATTACTGATATAGTGATATTCTTCATAATATAAATTTCTGGCCATTTGGTATAAGCGTCAACAAGAATCAAATAAAAATCTCCCATGAATGGACCTGCGAAATCTAAATGAACACGTTCAAAAGGTTATATTGCTGGTAGCCAAGGATGACCCGTGATTTTTTTAGGGTTATTCTTATTTGTATTACATTCATAACAACTCTCAGACATATTCTCTATGTCATTTATAATATTTGGCCACCAGCAATAGCTCCTAGCCAATGCTTTCATTTTGACTATGCCAAAATGAGCAATATGTAATTCATCTAGAATCCGCCTTCGTAATGATACTGGAATTACCGCAGTTTGGTCCCTAAATATACAACCTTTTTCTGATGAGAATTCAATTTTATCGAGATTCAACCTATCCTGCTTATTCAATACTTGGCCGGTTTCAAGTCCATTAAATAACCGCCTCAACGTTTGATCTTTCTGAGTTTCACGCGATATCTCATCTAGAGTAACCAGTAAAGTTTCGATCTGACTGATTTCGAAACAATATACTTCATCATATTGAACAAAATCTTCAAATTTATTTGGTAATCTAGACAAGGCATCTGCATTTGCATTTGTTTCGGATGTTTTATATTTGATATCATAATTGAAGGATTGCAAAAATAAGGCATAATATTGCATGCGTGAAGTTGATACTAGAGGCAAACTCTTATTGGGAGAGAAAATTTGTAAAAATGGCTTACCATCAGTATATAACAGAAACCGTCTACCGAAAAGATAATTGTAAAATTTGTTTGATGCCAAAAATTATGCTGTATGCTTCTTTGTCTATTTGTGAATATTTTTGTTGTGTTAAAGACAATGTTTTGGAAGCAAACTGAAGTGGACGTTCTGTATTATTGGGGTATAAGTGAGATAATACCGCGCCTACAGCAAATGGGCTCGCATCTTTGGCCAATATTAACGGCAATTTAAGATCAAAGTGTGCCAAAATATTATCTGATTGAATTTCGTTCTTTATTAGGCGAACTGCTTTGATACAGTCATGATTCCATTCAAATTCTACTTCATTTCTCAGGAGATTATTCAAAGGAAATACAATATCATTCAAATTTCTGAAGAAACGTCCATAATAATTAACTAAACCTAAAAAAGCTCTAACTTCACTTTAATTTTTAGGATCAGAGATGTTTTGTATAGCATCAATTTTAGATTTGGATTTGTGAATGCCATGTTTATCTATAACATTTCCACAATATTCAATGGAATCGAGCATAAACTGACATTTATTCAGATTCACTTCAATATTATATGAAGATAATTTTGACAATACCAAATCCAACCTTTCAATATGAATTTCATTAGATGGACCAGTAATTTTGATGTCATCCAAGAATACACTCACCCCTTCAATGCCTTTCAATATTATTTCAATTTCTCTTTGCCATATCGCAGGAGCACTTGAAATTCCATATAATAAGCGCGAACATTTATACAAACCTTTGTGCCTATTTATAGTCAAATATTTTCTATCTTCCGGTCTCACTTCCATTTGCAAATAAGCTTGGGTGATATCTAATTTGGTGAATTTTTCTCCACCAGCCATTGATGAGAATAGAAAATCTATTGTAGGGAGCGGATTTTCATCAACCAACAAGACTTTGTTCAGCGTTACTTTGAAATCCCTGCATATTCTAATCCTTCCATTTGGTTTTACATTAGGAACAATGGGAGTTGCCCAATCACAATAATCCGCTTTTTTTAAATACCTTCTTCAACAAGTATATCTAATTCATTTTCAATTTTTGGAAGTAAAGCAAAAGGAACTGGTCTAGCTTTGAAAAAAATTGGTTTTGCATCCACCCGTAAATTCAATTTAGCTTGTATGCCTCTAATTTTCCCAATATTTTCAGCAAATATCGAAGGATATTATCTGAGAATACTCTGTATATCATTTTCGGCAACTGACAACTGTGACACATCTGTCAACTCAATTTGTAATTGTCTAATCCATTTCCTTCCTAACAAAGAATATTTATCCATATTAACAATATATAAATTCAATTCATGGGTTATCCCTTTATAATTAACCAGCACCTTTATGAATCCTTCGGTATTTAGTGAATTTTTGCATTAAGATATCAGTTTCAAGTCTGTTTTTTATAAAGGTAAGTTTGGAAAAGTAGATAAATATTGATTCTTGCTCATTAAACTCACTGCTGCACCACTATCAACCTCAAATCCAATAATTTTTTTATCAACTTCAATATCAATAATGAACTTATCTCTGAACTTTGCTTGCTCCGCCTCAACCATCAGAATCTCTTCAATCTGATTAATATTAGAATTTCCTTCCTTTCTACACATCCTCCTCAAATGCCCTCGAAGATTACAGAAATCACATTAATGTTATCACATCTATTTGCCAAATGTGATTCAGAACCCCATCTAAAACATTTCAAATTATATTTATTGATATAATTAGCAGATCTAGAAAATTTTGGATTATTATCCGGTTAAGAAGATTTGCTGCTGATTGTGCTCGGAATCTTCATGTGATGGATTTCAGAAACGACGTGTTTGTGTAAGATGGCAGTGTCCCTTCGCGATAGCTCCGTACTTGTAGTAACATCAACTGCTTTCTCCAGGGTGAGCTCCTTTATTTGTAACAACTTATCTTGAATTTTCTCCGCAAGCAAACCGCAGACGAACTTATTTCTGATGGCTTTCTTCAGATATTCTCCAAATTTACAATGTACTGCTAGTTTTTGTAATGCAGTGACATATTCTTGACATGTTTCACCTTCACGTTGATTTCTCAGGTGAAAACGAAAAATTTCAGTGTTTTCCAATGGTTCTGGATGATAATATTGTAGCAATCTACCAACTCCTGGAAGATTTTCTTGTGAGGGTCCTCTGGTGATAATTTGTCACAAATGATATCGTATGATTATGATTCAGAACCAATGTAATGTAGTAGATACGCAACTTGCATGCCTTTTTCCACTTTGAATACTTCAAAAGCACTTTCTAGTCTTTTCACCCAACGATCGAATCGGATTTTATTCACTTCGAAGGTTTCAATGGAAAAAATCGATTGAATTGTGGTACTCGTTTCTTTTGACATGATTTTCTCTTCTAGAATTAGCTGTTCCACGTGTTTTCGAATTTTCTCGTCGCCAATTTATTATGTTTCAATTTAATGATAAGCAAACGTTGCTGAATGTAGTTTTAATTCATATATATTACAAAAAGGTATTCTCTTAACAGTTGAATTCGTAGCAATCTGTTTACTCTCAAACATTCCTGGTTTCCTAGTATTTTATCAAATATATTGGGTGAATGGAATAAATGTAAATACATAACAACTGTCAAACTTAAAAACCATACAGGCTTAGCGTAATATGGCAAAAATCTTTATAGGTGTGATCAATCGTAGATTTATGACAGTTTTATAAGGTTTTAATGGATGTTGTTGGAGCAAAACAATTTTATCGTAGCTGTACGTTATGTTCTTCAGAACCTTCTGGAGGCTATTACAGAACTAGAGATGTTACTTGGGCATCCTATCCTGGCAGGCCATTATGAATCCCTCGATCTCCGACTCAAACTCACTTGATCTGTAAAATGAGAAGGTCAAGTTTTTTGATAAAGCTAGGTCTCTAACGTTCCTGAAAAAGACCCACTGCACTGGATTGTAAAATGTTGTCTAACTCGACATGAAGAGCAGATTTACATATTCTAGGTGATAATTTCATCACGGTATTGGGCACGAGGCCTACGATCGATAGTTCCCTTTTTCGAAGGGGGCTTCAATAGTAAATCTCCAAGAAGAGGCAGCAACGTCGCGTATTGTGTATGACGTACGCGTGTGTAGACGTGCTACATCCGCAGAGGTGTCATAAATAACGGCACGCTGACAATTCCGTAGAGATTCACGTGATATAGGACATGTCAATTGCTACAAATGCTCAAAAACGAGCAGCCACCACAATATCGCACGTTATACAAATATTGCCGGTATGAATACGAAATGGATCGACACGTTTTCGTAAGCTCTTGGGCGTGAAATGCCAGATTATTGTAGTGGATGATAGTGAGGAAAGGTTCCGTCTTGGAAAATGTTTTGATTTTTCAAAGTGTTCAATTCGAAACAATTTATTTTAGTTCAGAAATATTCACTATGCTTGAAACGGTTTGAAACTGAAACAGGGCAGATAAAAATTTACGAATTGAATCAAATTTAAGTGCCAGAAGTATGAATAAATAGAGGCCATTCATGTGACTGACAATTTTTCGTTCAGAAAGTTTTATAAATCCGGCTATTTCCGAAGAAGAGCAAAAAGAAGAAACAAAACTTCAACTCTTTAAAGAACAGCAGTTGACATAGTGTACCACTTAGAATTTCGGCTACGTGCACGGTGGTACCAATAGTAAACCATCATTTCATGATTTGTCCACCATCATTGCCATATAGAAAAAGTCTAAGCAAGCTATCTATTCGAATATTTGGTTAATCTCCTCTCAAACAGATGGCGGAACATGTGACATTGATCGTATTTTCACGCCTTTTTCACAATAAAAGACTGTACTGTCAAATTTTGAGCTTAGCTCTAGCTCTAGTGGCAAGTGACTATTCAGACAATTTTTTCTAGTATGTATTATGAATTTTGATCGGCTAAAAAAATGCTTTAAAAAAGTCCCTCTAAATATCAGGTTTTCTTGATTTTCGTTCGCACTTCATACGCAAAATTTCAAAATGTGCTATCAATATCAACTGTTCTATAAATTTCGATGAAGCATTATTGAAAAGGTTATTTATAATTCGAAATTTCAGAGGTTCCGTGAAGAGCATATTATTATGAAATCTTTAGTTGACTCGGAATCGATTTCAAATTCGCTCAGCATACTAAAAATAGCTTGAATTGGACGAGAATTACTAAAAAAATCATTGATAAAAAAAAATGTTAAAAAATTACCTCTCATAATTCTGAAACTTTTAACTCGTCAACGGTTTGAAATAGGTCATTTTTAGGAACTCGAATCGATTCAAAATAGTTAAATTATTATACAGTCGATCGGCTAAACAAATTACTCGAAAAAATTACAAAATCATCAGATTCATTTGAAATTCGCACTATATGCGCAAAATTTCGTGCTGATTCCGAAAATATGTGATTTTCATGCTGATTCCGAAAATATATGATTTGTGTAGTTTCAGATAACAAGGTTCAGCATAAAAGAGTAACAAACGAAAAACATATTTTCAACTCGAAATGGCAGAGGTTCTGTAAAAAGCCTACAAAATCTTCAGTTGACTTGGAACCGACTTCAAATTTGGTGTGCATATTCGAAAAGGTTGATGTTTTAGAAAAATTTATGGAAAAATATTGAAAAAAGTTTTGGAGCAAAATGATCCCTCTCAACTCCAGATGAATTTTTCATCTCGAGAACGGTTAAAGAGCAATTCTGCGAAAATCAATCGATTTAGAATGATGAAATCAGTATACTTTGCAAATTTCAGGTGGATCGAAAAACAGAAGTGATACCTCGAAAAAAATAGTCCAAATTTTGTACTGATTCCAAAAATATTTGATTTGTGTACCCCCTAGGGAATAATACGCCACTTCTGCCCCTTTTGTTACCGGAAAAACTAACTTCTCCTCCCGCTGTCGTAAATAACAGTTTATTTCTGATCGCTATGTAATAATAATAATAATAATATATTTAATCCAGTCAGATCATATTACATGATATTGGACATGTCAAAAAAATAGATATAAGATATATATACACATACATATATACATAAACACATTTAAATATATACATATACATATTAAAAGGGACGGTGAAGAGGCCCTGAGATATATAATATAAATAATATTAAAATATTTTTTCCTTGAATAAACCTGATGATAAAAAAATAGTCAATTAAACTTATAGGAATCGTCAGTGTAAAATATAAAAATAATTTTTTTTTAAATCAACCTATGAGACAAAGCATCTTTGAAACTCATCACAATTATCACGAGACGTACACAATACTATTTCAAGAGTTTTCCAGATATTCGTTAATAGAATAGAAACTTTTCTCTCCCACAAATATTTTTTAACTTCCTGTTTGAATAAAGGAATTTCTGAAATATTTCTAATGGCTGATGGTAAACAATTGAAGAGCCTTGTACCTGCTACAGAAGGTGACTTTCGAAACAAATTTGTTTATTATCGCACAAAGTAATCTAACTATATAAGTGCATTTGAAAATTTGTCGAATCTATCAGTAAAAGCATCAATTCAGCACCCCCCTTTCAGTAAGGGTGTCTCTAATTGACTGCGAGAATTATATCAGCTCATTCTTAAACTCAGAGCACTGTTTACTTTTATTGATACATCATGATCTGATAAATGATCATTCGATTATGACAGACGTCGGAGAAAATAGTTGGGGTGGGAGAGACCCTCTAGACCTGGATCGTCGTTCGTGCCCCCGTCACCCAATTCCGATGAAATATTGATGGTTGTTTACGAGCAGCTATGTGTCAGTGTCGGACAGAATTTGTTTATTGTGCAGTCGCGTTGAGAAAATGAATTGCTATGCATTACCGGTAATGTTTTTGTGATAGATAGTTGATGGGGGGTAATTACTGGAATCGTTTGTTCTTATTAGATAATGTTCGAAAATGATCGTCTAGTCTACATATTACCTCATGATAAATAGCCATTCAATTATTCTGGCGCAGTTTAGTGTATACGGTTCGATACATGGCTGAGATCAGATGGTAGAATTTATAGTTGAGGAAGGCCTGATCAACACCCTGCTTGCAACCTGGTATGAAATGAAAAAAGTAAGGGATATGCAGTGGAAATTGAATTGGAGGTAAAAAACGTTCATTATACAGATATAAAAAATAAACGAACTGAACAGTAATAATTATGCAAATCTACGACGGACATTAAACTACATCAGACAGATATTTGTGCAATGTTCTTCCAATAAGACCCAACTGCAAGTGCTCATGTCACGAAAATCAGGACAAATAGCAATTTTTTTTCGTAACTTTCGACGGGAGATCACCCCTCTGAACTCCAGATGATCTTTTCAAATTGCAAACTGTTAAAAATAGAGCAGTTCTGCGATCATCAATCGATGTAGAATGTTGACATTAATGAACTCTGTGGAGGTCAAGTCGAACCACTAGAACAAAAAATTACTAGAACAAGATTCGCTCGAAATTCGCACTATTTACGCAAAATTTTGTACTGATTCCGAAAATATATGATTTACGTTTGCTCGGATATCAAGGTTCAGCTTAAAAGAAGAACAAACAAAAAACAGATATTTTCAACTCGAAATTGCAGAGGTTTCGTTAAAAGCCTACAAAATCTTCAATTGACTTGGAATCGACTTCAAATTTGGTGTGCATTTACAAAAAGGTTGAAGTTTTTGAACAATTGGTGGAAAAAGCTTGAAAAAAAAACTTTTGGAGCAAAATGATCCTTCTCAACTCTAGATGAATTTTTCAACTCGAGAACGGTTAAAGAGCAATTCTGCGAACGCCAATCGATTCAGGATGACGAAATTAGTATATTTTGCAAATTTCAGGTTGATCGAAAAACAAAAGTGATACCTAATCATGAAAAATACAAAATCACCAGATTCACTTGAAATCTACACTATATACGCAAAATTTTGAGCTGATTCCGAAAATATATGATTTGTGTAAGTGCAGATAACAAGGTTCAGCATAAAAGAGCAACAAATGAAAAACAGTTAAATATGTATATTATATTAATGACTCGTTCTAATTGAAAAGTGAAGGTGGCATAACAGATGACATACACTACTTTTAGTTGAAATATAAGACAGGATAATACTTTGTGAATATCAGAAATATTGGCAGTAAATTTAAAAAAAATATATTATGTACCTTCCAGCTTCATTTCGATTGATTCTCTTTCCTTCAGCTAAGTAAATAACAAGAATAATTTCAAAATCATACATATAAAAGACGTGTTACCCTTGAAACATGTGAGAACCATATACTCCTCTTGAAAGTCATCCAAGATATGCAATCGTTGTTTGAAATCGCACATCTTTCCTTCAGAAGTCACACAAAGGAAAAATCCTAAAGTTCATATTTACCAAGAAAACGAGATATCTCTTAGATGACATCTACAAAAGAATCTAAAATATTAGTCCTAAAACAACTTTCCTTCCTCTGTTCCAGAAATAAACACCACATTGCTCCAACAATAAATATCACATAAATAAAAATAAAAATGTTCCGAAATAGAGTGGAATGGAGTGTATTTCCTCACAGGCTTCTTTCGAATAACATAGAGTGACTCTAAGCTTATGGTCCGTTTCAAATTATTAGTAAAATCTGCATTCGATGCTGCTAAATGTCGTGAATGTTTCAGAAATATCGTTAATGTAAATGACGATAGTGTGTGACCTAATACTGAACCCTGTGGAACACCAGTTGTAACACAAACTGTATCAGATACCTCTTCATCCAATGATTGATTTGACAGGTATGAAACAAGCCAGTCCTTGCGCACAGTTGAACATGAATCACACTGTATATTTCCGTAATATGCTGATACATTTCGATGAAATGTCGCATAATAAAGTTTTCTAGGGCTGTGACTCCTCTCCCTAATTTTTCAAACACCGCAGTCTTCTTCCTCTCATATTGCTGCATCATATTAGAGATTGTCAAAGGCCTTTGGAATTTAATTTTCGAAACTTCTTCGCGGATTTTCCGAACGCATCTTCCGGAGATAAATAAGCACTCGCTCTATTCAGATCCACGCTGACGTATTTCTCGCTGGAATTATATATTTTTTACCGGCTCGTCTGAACTTCGTCGGCAGTTTTTAATTTTCTTTTCAGTCTGCGGATGAATGGGAAGAAATTAGAAGTAAGAAAGATAGACGGGGTTTTTTGCTTTAATAAGTAAGAAAATTACTTTTTTCTCGAATATAATTACGAAATGTATTCATGAGTGTCGTAAATTCGAAGTCGTTACCAGGAGAAAAAAAAAACTTTTGTCTCTGAAGAACCTTTATGTAACATTAAACGGTCACTTAGGAATGGGAATTCAACTCTCATATACAGCTACATTAAAAAATTACGTAAGAAATGGACAATAGCTTTATATTTGTGATTAAAAAATTAATAAATCTGCCATGAACTCAGACTCGTCTTGAAACCAATTTAGCTGCTATCAAATAAAAAATCGATTAATATATTGTTTCACGATAAAATCAGATTTTTCCCACCTTCACATAGTTAAATAAGCTCCAACATAGATCTTGAGAAATTTCATCCAAATGTTAGTTATTTTTCGAGAAATATAACGAGATTTCGCTAATTCTGAAATATGCGTTCTATCAAGAAACTGAAAATCACTGAATATATCTGCTAGGGGCTAACTAGACGAGTCTCAGTTTTTTCATTGAAACTAACAAATATAGTTATTTTCTTAACAAGTGCGGGAAGTAATACTTTTTTTTAATTACTTCAAACTACCAGGTTTTCTATGATTACACTCATTAAAACTTCAAAATCTTTTAAGATATTGTCAAGCCTGTTTTACTGTGAACTTGATTGTAAAGTAAAGATTGACAGTGTATGTAAGAGAAATACAAACATTTTAATAAAAATATAATTTGGTCTACTAAATGTAGGCACAATTTCTGTCATTGCATTTAGACAACAAACTGACAGCGTATTTTTTAAACCGAGTCTTTTTTGTTCAAATGAATTATGAAACGTCATATGAAGTTTACAAAAAAAGTTGTTATCATTTGAAAATATTCTATGTTTAGGATAACGCACAAAAAACTGTAAAAACTACTGATATTCACAGTCACTATACGGGACAGATAAATAATATTTCACCAAAAATAGTTATTTATGTATAAAATTTTTGTCCATTTTTAAAACGGAATAAATGTACCAATTCATTACCTTCCCGCTATATTTGGATCAGGTACCGTTGATTATAGGAGTTTTGTTGTTGCTAGGTTATTGCTATGTTACTTGTTTATTAACAGAACTTTGTAATCAAGCTGTGTTTGCGTTGAAAATGTGTTCTTTTACCCCAAACATAATGAAGGATATTTTGAAAACATCTGAAAGAGCAAGAGAATCATTAATTCCATTGAAAAGTGAAGCCATATACCAAAAAGAAAACAAGATATCTGGAGTAGCTGACACGGAAAACCGAGCAAGATCGAAGATACTGATTGACCTCATCAAAACTAGTCTAAAGACAATCACGGGATTTCTGACGGGGCACTCCATACTCAAAGAACACCTAAGGAAGCTAGGCTTAAAGGAGGACAGCACCTGCAGATTCTGTTGGGAACATCCAGAAACACCACACCATATATTGATGGAGTGTTATGCTGTACACCACAAAAGATTGAATATACCTACTGGGATCACACCAGCTGAGTGTGGGAGAAATACTACGAATAGAACCTCTCAAAATCCTTAAATTTCTCAAGGAATTGGGGCTTGAGGCGCTGCTGTAAACGAGAACACCTTGAAATTACAGAAGAAGATGGGGCACAATAAATCTAATTAGGTCGCAGCGCATTAGTCACCATTCATTATCATTACCATTAACGTATTTTCTATGTTCATTGGTAGATTTGATAGTAATTAATAAGCCGAAAGAGTGCCGTTTTATCTCCTGAAGATATCATCAGATTTTTAAAGAACGTTCCTAATGAAATTCATTTATTGCATGAGGTAATTAGTTTCTTATATTCCTTTTTGAGTGTATTTATTTTTTTTGTTGTTGGGTTATTTTGGAGGTTGCAGAAGTCAACAACTTTTGAATATGAAGATATCGGATATACAGGACCGGAATTCCGTTATGGTAACGAACGTACCGGAAAGTAAAACTAGTGGATCAAAGAAATTCACAGTTGCGGACGAAAAAGAGTTCTTCACTTTGCCTTTATTAAGACTTTATATATCTTTGAGTCCTGAAGGTATAAAACGATTTTTTTCGAGCTTTCGACAAAATAAATGTACATCTCAGCCAACTGGAAAAAACATGTTTTGGAAAATTCCAAGCAAAATGGCAATGTATTTAGGATTACCAAATCCATCTTTCTATACGGGACATTGCTTTCGTCGCACTTCTGTTACTGCTCTAGCTATGCTCTAGCTAATGAAGAAGCAACTATGACTAATAGTCTAGTCAACCAGTGCCATTTAGACCAACTTTTTTCAGCAGTCTCCGAAAATTATGATTGAGGTGTCATTCGATTCGGAATGACATCCAGATGATTTTTGAAAAAAATGAAGTTCCGCATGAAAAAATTGTAAAAGTTATTAACAATTAACTAAAAAAAAAAAAAGATGGCTTTAGTATTTTGTAAATATCTCAAAAACTAATTAAAATTTTTTAAATCTAAAAAAAGATTCAAAAAGAGGAGGAAATTTCCTAAAAAAAAGCTCAATTCCCGGAATTGTAGCATCAATATTTATAATTTTCCCAGAGGGATGAAAATACGGCCGAAAACGGGTACTCTGGCTCGGGCAAGCCACACCCACTTTGGACACTTTAACAATAAAAATTATTTTAAAATACTAAATATGAAAATAAAAAATTGGAAAAATTCAGGCACTAACTGAATAGATTAATGAACAATAATCCGCTTGAAAAAAATTTTTATCACAATTTTTCAATTAGTTAATCAATAGTTAATTAATAATTTTTTTCTGCTTGAACATGAACATTGCAAGTGTGATAATTGTTAAACTATAAATTTAAGATTTTTTTCCTCTTTTGGAGCAATTCTTGAAAGGCTTCAGAATAGAACCCCGTTGGAAAAATTAAAAAGTTTTTATTTTTCAGTTTTTTATTAACAATTTTCGTTGTTGCAAAATTAAATACTTAAATTAATCATTGAAAAAAAAATTTTTTAAAAATATTATCAATAATCCGTTTTTATGTTATCAGGAACTACATAGAAATAATTTTTTTAAATTTTTATCTCTAATTGTTTAAAAAATTGTTATAAACAAATGCGTTGTTTATAAGATAATTGAAATTTTTTTTATGGAATTTCAATCTTTGATACAAATAATGATTTTTAAAAGAAAAATTGTTACTTAAAAAAATTTTTTTATTGCTTGAGAACGCATTTGTTAATTAACAATTATTTTCTCCCGCTTCTAATTAATATTAAGGAACCATTTTTTTTTTAAAATCATTATTTGTCTTTCTTTCTGATATAAAAAAAAAATTCCATTTTATTTAATTTTTCATTGTTTATGCAATAAACAATTTGTTATAAACAAATAAATTTTTACCTTATATTTTTTTCTATTCTAATTTCTGTCACAAAAATTTTTAAATATAAGTTCTCTCTAACTTCGTCATTCTTACCTGGTCTTCATCCTTAAAATTATTATAATTTACAAACTAATGGAGATACGATGAAAATACTTAAGACTTATTTATTCTCCATTACATAAAAAACAAATTTAGCAGAAACTCTGCAAAAATTTTTTGTTTACATGGTAATATTCAGAATTTGAAGTATAATAAAGTGATATTAATATATAAAAGGTAAAAATGTTGAGTAATGAACAATAATTAATAAGATACTTGAATGAAGTAGTCATATTTTTAATAGTTGATAAGATTTTTAAGCATTAAAACAAAAAAAAAATTTTCCCTAAGTATTTTTCAACAACAATTGCTATAAATTCAATAAATAAATAAGTAACAACTAAACTTTTCTGCTAAATTTGTTTTTTATGTAATGGAGAATAAATAAGTCTTAAGTATTTTCATCGTATCTCCATTAGTTTGTAAATTATAATAATTTTAAGGATGAAGACCAGGTAAGAATGACGAAGTTAGAGAGAACTTATATTTAAAAATCAAATAAAAAATAATAAAAAAAAATTTAAAAAAGAAAAAAAATCATGTCTGTTTTTGTGACAGAAATTAGAATAGAAAAAAAAATATAAGGTAAAAATTTATTTGTTTATAACAAATTGTTTATTGCATAAACAATGAAAAATTAAATAAAATGGAATCTTTTTTTTATATCAGAAAGAAAGACAAATAATGATTTAAAAAAAAAAATGGTTCCTTAATATTAATTAGAAGCGTGAGAAAATAATTGTTAATTAACAAATGCGTTTTCAAGCAATAAAAAAATTTTTTTAAGGAACAATTTTTCTTTTAAAAATCATTATTTGTATCAAAGATTGAAATTCCATAAAAAAATTTTCAATTATCTTATAAACAACGCATTTGTTTATAACAATTTTTTAAACAATTAGAGATAAAAATTTAAAAAAATTATTTCTATGTAGTTCCTGATAACATAAAAACGGATTATTGATAATATTTTAAAAAAAATTTTTTTTTCAATGATTAATTTAAGTATTTAATTTTGCAACAACGAAAATTGTTAATAAAAAACTGAAAAATAAAAACTTTTTAATTTTTCCAACGGGGTTCTATTCTGAAGCCTTTCAAGAATTGCTCCAAAAGAGGAAAAAAATCTTAAATTTATAGTTTAACAATTATCACACTTGCAATGTTCATGTTCAAGCAGAAAAAAATTATTAATTAACTATTGATTAACTAATTGAAAAATTGTGATAAAAATTTTTTTCAAGCGGATTATTGTTCATTAATCTATTCAGTTAGTGCCTGAATTTTTCCAATTTTTTATTTTCATATTTAGTATTTTAAAATAATTTTTATTGTTAAAGTGTCCAAAGTGGGTGTGGCTTGCCCGAGCCAGAGTACCCGTTTTCGGCCGTATTTTCATCCCTCTGGGAAAATTATAAATATTGATGCTACAATTCCGGGAATTAAGCTTTTTTTTAGGAAATTTCCTCCTCTTTTTGAATCTTTTTTTAGATTCAAAAAATTTTAATTAGTTTTTGAGATATTTACAAAATACTAAAGCCATCTTTTTTTTTAGTTAATTGTTAATAACTTTTACAATTTTTTCATGCGGAACTTCATTTTTTTCAAAAATCATCTGGATGTCATTCCGAATCGAATGACACCTCAATCATAATTTTCGGAGACTGCTGAAAAAAGTTGGTCTAAATGGCACTTGTTGACTAGACTATAACTTAAGAAGACACGAAGGTTGAAAAAGTTCTATGCACGGTGGTGGAGTGGTATTTGGAGGATAGCATCGAAGTAAGAAATAACACAGCGCGTATGTTGTCTACTTTTCCATTAGCAGAGACAAGTACCTCGACAGTAGTGAACAGAAGCCCAGCCACACGAAAGAATGAATTGTTTCCAGTGGCGGAATTAATTTCCAGGGCACATTTCAAAATTGTACATTTATACAAATAATAAATAATAAATGACATAAATGAATAAAATATCGTTTAGTTTTCATTTCATAAATATATAAACATTTACATTATCATTTCTTATTTTGTTTTAACTTGTGAAAGGTAGAGAGAATTATAGAATCTATAATGTCCCAAGGAAGATATGACCCGCTTTATTGATAGCGTAACTATTACGATATAAGTTTATAATGTCCTGATCAGAAATAAAATATCTAATTCCTTTTACTGAGAAAAACTTATGAATTTTGGTGTAATATTTCAGCGAATCTGAAAATTATTAAAAATTTACAAGTTTTAATAAATAAAAAAATGTGTTTATAACATAAAAACATTCGAATATATTCGTCTAT
This sequence comes from Chrysolina americana, assembly GCA_958502065.1. Classification (NCBI taxonomy): domain Eukaryota; kingdom Metazoa; phylum Arthropoda; class Insecta; order Coleoptera; family Chrysomelidae; genus Chrysolina; species Chrysolina americana. The sequence goes on along the minus strand of OY293415.1, from coordinate 38,704,320 downwards.
TGTTCATAGCGGTAAGCATTTCAAATCCTTATATTTATTTTTGAGGCAGCCTTTTAGCTGCGCCATCATTTTTTCGTACAAC